>JAKUCG020000052.1:2400000-3077806 GCA_022539655.2 Ceriodaphnia dubia | reverse complement strand
TCTTCTATTTTTATTATTCCCCATTAATCATGTACACAAGTTCCCCAAATAAAAAAATTAGTTTCACGACACAAGTTCCCCCCGACACTAGTTCCCCCTACTTAAGATCTCCGGACATAAGTTCCCCTAATTTAAATATTTCCTATTTACCAAGGACACTAGTTCCCCCGATCTTTAGTATAAATTGTCCGACACTAGTTCCCCCGGCACTAGTTTCCCGATATAAGATTCCTCCATGGGCATCACTGCCGACTTAGCGGGCTTTTTCGTTGTTTTGGATTATCATTAGGGCAAATATCATAAGTTACGTAGCCATTCTTGTGGCCAACGCCCAAATATATCCCGTTAAAGGTAATTATTTTTTTTTCTTGGTAAGTATCCACTCTTGATCTTTGCGATCCTCTGCGCAGGCTTCTTGTCCGAGGAACCTCTGTTTCATGGTCAGACATTTGCCAAATCCGTTTTTCAGTTGGTTGTTGACGAGTTGCCAATTTTGCCCAGGAATTGATTACTCCACGGCTCGTGTTTTGCTTTTTCTTTTTCGTTGTCCACACTCAAAAAACGTCGGGAGAACTCGTTACGTAAATACAGATTTTTTTATTCATTAAATGGTGATTTCCAACAATAATATCTTCGCAATCTACGGCCCAGTTGTACCACAAAAACGGTGGAGTTGAATCACAGCGAGCCTGAATGGCGTACGTAATATTACTGTCTTTGACCGAATCTTGCAACGTGAGACACAAGAAGAAGCCGTTAACGATTTGCAGTCCATGGCGAACCCACGTCTGTCCTGGAGAATAACCTATATAGCAATCGTGTTGGTAAAGCTCTGGTGTTTCTCTACTATGAGCCATAAGGCATTTATCGTTGTCGTTCCTCAGCCGCATGCTGCTACGGACGAATCGCCATCTCTGTTCAGTGGAATTCCTCCACTTGTCGAATTATTCTTTTACTTCCACTTTGGTTCTCGAATCGTCCTGAACAGTAAGGTAGGCTTGGCCGTACTCGTTGCGAAACAGATTACTCAATCCGTCTCGCTCAAGCTAACGTTGATAACATTCCGTAAAAATAGAACCAGCGGGCATGCGATGAATATCTTTCGGGACTAGTATAGCCATCACGAATCTGTCGGAGCAAATATCGTAGTCGGTAGCACTTGACCATGCGAAATCACTCGATAATGCGATCGTCATAAAATCTAAAATGTTGACCCGACTACTGTTACCGGTACAAGGCGTCGTGATAGCGACTGACTCCATTTCCATCAATTCATTAGACCACATCCACAAAGGCGATAAGTAGCGGTTGAAGTTTTGATAAATTTCTTCAGCTTTCTCTATTTGCTTCCAAGTAAAACCATATTCCTTCTTTAGTTAATCAGTTGTTTCGATAGGGAAATGATAATTTTCCGCACGCCTATGGAATTTGTTTCTAATAACTGGATCCACAATGGTATCGCGATCGATAGAGACGACAGCCGCAAATATACCGTCGACATTTACCGTATGAAATCCTCCTGATAGAACTCGTTCCATTCGTCCTCTTGTTTTGATTTCATCTTCGGAAATTATGATAACCAACCACTGTTTCTCGTTTCCATACCTATCCTCGAGCACGTTGAGTATAGCATCTGCCACAACAGAACGATCGTTGTTAGGTCGGTCAACGATAACTTGGTGAATCTCGTTTTCAATTCCTCTCTTTACATTCTTTTCTTCTTTTATTTCGTGTCGGATATGTAGAAAACTTTGGTTGCGTAGAAAACTGCTCGGCTCATTAGAGGTAATGTGGACAAAATAGGAGCAATTTCGTTGTGATAGTTTGGTCGATCCGGATGCGTCGCGCGTGTAGCGCAACGGATTTTGAGAACGACTTGGGCAAAGTTGAAATAATTTCCTCTACGAAACGAACTTGGTGCCAATTGTTACAATCGCCAGTAAATTTAGAGTTTCTTGTAATCCAGTCGAACTAACAATGACAGTCTTATCTTTGATTGTTAGTTCTCTTTCCTTTGACGATATGCAAGAAATGTGAAATACTAGAGAATCTATGCACACTTGTCTAGAAATTTCGGGTAAAATTATTTCCACAAATTCAGCAACTCCGCTTTTGCGGATGTCAGCGTTGGTTTCGTATTGGTTTTCAGTTAAAATAGTTTTTTCGTTTTTCTGATCCCCTTCAGAGTCTTTTAAATATTGATGATAATATTTATTGAACTGAGAGGCGGTGGTTCGGTCGATGGAGATGGCGGTGGTAAAAAAGCCATTTTCGGAGATCTTGTGAAATTCTCCTAATTGTACTTGATTGATATCCACCGGAATCGGTAGGACTTTTTCAGAATAGGAGGTGGTCACGACCCATTCTTTCGTGTCGTATTTGCCTTCAAGAAAAAGAGAAAGGTTTCAGCAACCCGTTTCTGGTTCCATGTCGAATTTACAGTACTCAAAACGTGGCGCATGTCCACGGTGACATTCCGCTCGTCCGTGCGACTCCGTGGCACTTCGTCATCAAGTCTTTTCAACAGTTTTCTAGAAGACGCGATGATATTTGTCTTGAAAGCTAAGCTATAGAGTTATTTGAATTAATAATTTCACAAATGTTTCGCGAATGATTGTGCCGACTATATGATTTTTATACAACTTGCCTTGAGGAATCATCGTTAGAGTCCCTCATCCGTCGGTGTTCGAAATGCAGCCATAGTCCATGCGCAACCATCAATATTTTCATCATGGACTTTACTTTACTTTTTCTTGCAACTTTCGACCTTGACACTAAGTTCAGGAAACAAATAGAAATTGAATTATGGTAACACCTACGTACCAACCTTTTACAGACTTATAAAATCACTTACGCGAACAGCGTCTCTGATGGTGGCCACAATATATATCTATTTTTGAATTATTTTGACCTATTCGACCATCAAGTAGTGCTTCTAAGGTTTTTGGTAGGGTGGAAGCCATTTCATAGAATTCATGTTGCCTATTATTAGGACGATTACCGTATCCAAGTATTCACGAAAACTCTTCAAGCATGCCGTGATTTGGTTTTCATGGATGAAATAGCTATTTATGGTCAAGTTTATCGTTTGCAGATCTTTTTTGATTCTTAAAATGTCTTGCTCTCCGTTCGTCAACTGAACTGTAATATGCGTTGCTTTTGTTTTCAGTTCCATTGTCCTTTCTTTGACATTTGGAGGCAGATTATATAGTTGTCGGATATTGTCCGTTATAAAGTTAAGAATATTATTTGCATGAACGACGGAAGCAGATCGTTGAACACTTTTGTTAAGTCTCGCAAAGTTTTGCGTGACAACATCCAAGGCATCACGAAGCCCGCCATCCGTCGTCTCGCTCGTCGTGGTGGTGTCAAGCGCATCTCAGGTTTAATTGATCTACGAGGAAACTCTGAAGGTCTTCCTTGAGAACGTCATTCGTGATGCCGTCACCTACACGGAACACGCCAAGAGAAAGACGGTCACCGCCATGGATGTCGTCTACGCTCTGAAACGCCAGGGCCGCACTCTCTACGGTTTCGGCGGTTAAACTTTCAAGTTATTCAATATCTGACTCCGTTTCTATCCCAATGGGTCCTTTTCAGGGCCACCACAAATTTAAAGAAAAAAAAGATTTCTCCTCTGACGTTTAAATACTCAATCATTAATTGTATACTAATGTACTTGCAACTCGACTATTTATATGGCTTCCGACAACAAGATTAAACCAAACTTAAGCAGGAAAGTTAATCGTGTGTAGGCTATCTGTAATATGTATTTGAGAATTTGTTTGATAACATTTTTAGAACATAAATATAGCTAGATTAAAACAGATCTCAGCAAAGGCAGTTTGACTCACCACAACCAATGGTCCAATTTGACTTTTTTATCGACGTGACAAAACTGTGGTGCGAAACCATGTGGACTTCAACTTTGCTCTCAATTGAAGTACGGTAAACTAACAAGCAACTCGAGAAAAGCAGCATTCGAAACTGAAACGCGCTTCTCTTTTACATTTATGGGGTTTTAAAGAGGTCCTTATCTAAAAAATATACTGAAAAGCTACAGCCCATACTAAACAGTTTGATTTTTCATTTCTTTAAAAATTTGATGGCCCTGAAAAGAGCTGTTTGTGTGGGAAGCCTAAACAGATCCATTTGAATCTATTTAGTGCTGGTGTATTTGGTGACAGCCTTTGTGCCTTCAGACACGGCGTGCTTGGCCAACTCACCGCGCAAAAGCAGACGGACGGCCGTCTGGATTTCCCGGGAGGTGATGGTGGAACGCTTGTTGTAGTGGGCCAAACGGGAAGACTCTCCGGCGATGCGCTCGAAAATGTCGTTGACGAAGCTGTTCATGATCGTCATGGCTTTGGAGGAGATGCCAGTGTCGGGGTGGACCTGCTTCAACACTTTGTAGATGTAAATGGCGTAGCTTTCCTTCCTCTGTTGGCTACCACAATCCCTCTTCCTTTTCACCCATCTATATAACCCTCATCTTTCCATCCCAGTTGTACAGTTCGTTCCTTGATTTTAGGAACCGTTTCACCTCTCAACCCAACTCAACATGTCTGGTCGCGGTAAAGGTGGTAAAGTCAAGGGAAAGTCAAAGACCCGTTCAAGCAGGGCCGGACTCCAGTTCCCCGTCGGTCGATCGTACGCTGAGCGTGTCGGTGCCGGTGCCCCCGTGTACTTGGCCGCCGTCATGGAGTACTTGGCCGCTGAAGTCCTCGAGTTGGCCGCTCGTGACAACAAGAAGACCCGTATCATCCCCCGTCACTTGCAGTTGGCCATCCGTAACGACGAAGAGTTGAACAAACTTCTCTCCGGAGTTACCATCGCTCAAGATGGTGTCCTGCCCAACATCCAGGCCGTCTTGTTGCCCAAGAAAACCGACAAGCCCGCCAAAGCTTAAATATTCCTTTTTCGCTCGTGTTTAAACCAAACGACCCTTTTTAGGGCCACCATGGTACTCAAGAAAAGTTTACGTGTGCCCATAACACTAAAATGCGCTAAAATCGGATAAATGTGTTAACTGATAGTTAACTCTCAATGAAGAAACTTTCAATTATACAAATTTTGCTTCCACGTCTTTCAATTTGCAACCTACATGTATTTTAACTCTAGGCATTTCTTGTGAATCTATATTTTTAATGAATATTAGCCGAACCAAAATTAAGTACCGTAAATGAAAACTAGTTTTTTTGAAATCGCAAGCAATTCGAATTAACATATACGCGTTCATATTTGCAGTTGACAGAGTACGCGGAGTTTCAAGGCCACAACGCAACATATGGTGTGGTAGCTTAGCATCTGGCTTTCTTGTGGGATGCGCCGTGCTGTCGTAACCGTATGTTACGCTGTTTAGTGCAACAAATGCGGTACCGTAATACTACGAATAGACCATGTTTAATTTTATTACAACAACTGTTCATGTTGAAACTTTGGCTTGAATTTAAAAAAAAAACTTACAATATTTACAATATGCAAATTAAGAAAAGCTAACGTGATCAAATTCGTACTCAGTGTATTTATTTGAATGCCAGACGGTTCGGCAAAAAGTATTTTACCGAAACGTCTGTATTTTGCCGAAAAGTTTGCCGAAAAACACGTCCGATTCGTCAAATAGGTTTTATTTTTTGTAATCCGATTCGGCAACTTGTATAAAAACCATTCAAGGTTCTTAGCATCACCTTTGATTTCACTATGACCGGGGTCGCCACTATTTGTCTTGTTCTTGGCTGGAAAGTGACCTAAATAGGAAGACACTGAAATTGTTAGTAGCTACTACCACAACGACCCCAGGGTCGATGTTACGATCTTAAGATTAAGGATTAAGATTAAAAACTTCAGTACGCTAACTAATAAATCAACCGTGAGAAGTTGTTAACAATATGGACATGTGGTTCGTGAACGTTTCTCAATTTTTTCTTTTCTTTTGCTGTGTTATTTGTCTCTTATCTTGGCTTTTTTTCCTTTTGAAATATATTGTTCCGATTGAAACCAAAACACGAATTGGTGTGTTAATAAAGCAACGGTTGATTGCCTTTTAATAAAAAATCGCGCTTGCAGAACCAATTCACCTGTAATTTATTTTAGCGCTCAGTAAAGGCAGCGTGGCGTGTTTCGTTTGCGCGCGTAATAATTTGCGAGGTCTTTATTCGGCGTCATGCGGAATAACTCATGCAGTTAATTATGACCTTATAGGCGCGCATGACTGCTTAGTTCATGCAGCGAATTCATGCCGAATATTTTCATCCGGAAGCTGTCGTGCAGATTATCAAACACCCTCTTGCAATTTCGGTAAACGAATGGACATTCGACCAGCCACGAATAAAATAAGATTAGAAAGTAAAGGGATTAGTAATTTGATAAAAATTAAAGATGATAAAGAATCTCTTATTTTTTACGGAAACTCGTCGTTAAAACTGGCTGGTCTGCCTTATTTATTATTTAGGAACTGTGTAAGTTTTGACTTTGTTACGAAGCTGGATGATGGTGGTCACAGTCTGATTGTATCTCTCAGTAACAGGTACAGTACCGTATATATCATCTGAAAATGTTTTGGGCACATATCCCAAATTCTTTTGTTCGAAGTCGAGGTAAAAGGAGTTATCTCCCAAAGAAAAAGCGGATATCAGGGGGAAAGGGATAGAGGGATTTCAGGAAATGAACTCTTTGGCTTTCTTTTCGTGCGGTTGGCTATGATGGCCGATTACATCTGGATCATGACCATGTTATCGCAAGACACAATCTTTTTTGACCGCCTCTGCACCATAGATAAAACGATTATTACGATTATGTTTGTACTTAATCGGAAGTGTACAGAAAGGGGCGGCATTGCAATTTTCATTTTTGAAAATTCAGGTTTGGTTAGATTTTATTCAGTACACTTAGACGAACATCGATTGACACTGTTAAATTTTGTAATTGGCGTCGTAATGAAATCTTAAAAGCAATGTCCTTGAACAGAGAAAGCCTGCGGCTTGCAAACTACGTCATACAGCATGTCCAAATGTTAAGCTGACTGACAGTCAATATCATTCACATGTGGCAACCGGGAAGTCTTCTAGCCCAGCCGAAAGTCCATTGTCATCGACGCTAATTTAATTTAACAGCGCTGTAGCAAGCCGCAGTGCACCATCACCGCAAGGCGCCAGGCTTGATTTTTTCATCAGTTAATCAATAAAGGAAATTTGCACCTCATTTTTTGGTGTATGCTATGGTGGTTCCACTTTTTCATACGACTATGAGTGAGAGTAAAATAAAAGCACAACACTTTTACAGATCTGACAAGAAACTTTCTCCCGTCGCTGCATCCGCTATTTTATAACGGACGACGAACCCGTAGTTAATTCATTCTAATAGATTAGCCAAACAGAGAATAGGATTTTTAGCACAATCAAAAAAAAAAAAATTCAGACGAAAAAAATTGCTGTGTTTTCTCAAATGAAACTGATATATAGACAAAATAGGAAGCTCTTACAAATAAATTTACTTGGGACCTTATGTAAGGGAACTTTCAAGAGGTTCTGTTAAAACTATTTGGTAACGTTATAAGGTTGGATATCGACAACTACGTGGGTATAAAGAGGTTTGAATTGTAAATCGAGCCTTTTATATCTTAAATCTACAAGTCCGTCAATTTTGAATCGAGCCCATCCCTCTTTAAGAACGCGCATTCGATCTGGATTTCCGGGGGCTTTTCTGTGAGACAGAGTTTTGTAGTGAGCTAGAGGAGTTGATTGCCCGTTGAACGCCCTTGTCACAGTAAAGTTTTCTGCCCGCACTCGTTGATATAACTGGTCGTCTTCGCCACCCCAACCCCAAAAAGAATTTGCGTAACCATTTATCTGTTTGAAATCTTTTGCCGATAACGTTGTCACTCCTCCAAAATGACTCCCGGGCGTTGGACTAGAAAATTCAGTAACATTTCAATTATCTAGAACCTTTTTAAAACAAGTTTCCAAGTATGCATATGCAAACTGCGGAAATCAGCAAAAGGTATTACTTGTAGTTGTTCCAGTAATCAATGGAGAAAGCCATTTGTCGAGGTTTTCCGTCTTCCGGACAGGTGTAGGGATTACTATCATCTTCCGGTAAGGTATCGACGTCGTGAAAGACAAAACACTGATATTGCTCTTCTAATAACTGAGCCTCATTAAAGCCAATGTTCATTAACATCCCACGATTAAACGCTGATCGTTCTGTTTCACAAATAATTGAAGAAGAATGTTGCTTTTTAGTAATTTATCAGGGATATATGTATTTCCAAATATAATAGCTTACCGGATTGCTCCACGATGATGATGATGTAACTTAGTTGCTGTCTTTGCAGAAAGGGGTGCATATAGCGCAAAAAAATGGTCAAATGCTCTGTTCTGTTGCGTACTGGAACAATGATTGCCACTTTGTGTCGCGAATGGCAATCATCTGGGCTGTACCTTCCACCAGGTTTTACTCCAGTTTCCTTCAGTTTCAATTCCACTGCATTTTCATCCTCCTTGAGAATTGCTGTAGTCGCTTCGACTGAGAGATTCGTCCACCCCACTGTACCATTAACACCCGTCGTTTGTTTTATAAATTAATAAGGAAATTGAATGTAATCTAGACCTATGCTGGACTGCCACCAATTTAAAAGGGTACCAATATTGTTAGCAATGAATCCTTACCTAACTTTGGCGAAAGAATCGGACATATACTAGTATAGGTTCTTTTGTCGAAAAAGTTAACGGTCTTGAAAACGGATGATTTCACAATAACAAAACTGTTATTTAAATTTAACCAAAATACCACGGGTAAAGTACAAATCGCAGTAATGAGCACAAATCGAAAGGAGAGTTGAAGAAATGAGAAGAAGTTCATTGCGACTGACGAAGCTGGTTGATATGGGTACACTGAAGGAATTCAACGTTAGCACTGCATATGAGCATATCGAGTTCATATCGATGGACAGCCGGTGGTTTGTAAGGAAGAGCGGCGTATACATTACATTGGTCCAGAAGAAAGGCTGTTGTGTAGGGTGGTAACCTTAACATGTTAGTCGACGCCCTCGAAATGGTCTTACTGTTGTCAGTTACTGTTGCTTCGCACGGGCAGTAAGTAGGAGGTATACAAATCTTTTCAAGTGGTCAACGACACAGTCGGCTATGCGGCTATGCCCCTGACTAACTATTTTAAGTAATCACAGCTGAATTCCATTTTTCCCCCCCCCCCAAAATAAAATCATTTGCCCTTCCTATTAGACCATCTGTCGTCAGTGGCAGGCTAATTTCTTATCTCTGACCATAATTTAACTGTTGTGGTTTTTAAGAAAAGCAGCAAAATACAGCCAACAAAAATTTTTGCATGTGGTGTAACTGCATAGTGCATACTTTAGACTATGATTTACTGTCCAAAGCGAAACTTGTTCTACACCGGTAGGTAACTATCGATTTCATTTTTATAATCCCTAAAACTCAACCATTGTTTGCATTCAAGTCACCAATAAAGAAAACCTAGCGCAAAACAACTGGCTTTTGCAGTGACCACATAGATACGGAAAAGTTTTAACATTCCTTTACATTTTGAAAAATAATAATAATAAAGGAAGAGGACTTTTTGTGAGGTGATCATCCTACCCAGAAAATGCGATTAGTTATTAGCTTAATTCTGAAGTTCTGAACGTCCCTCACGTTGCTTATTTAGTTACATCGACAATATATAATCTATTAATCTAACGAATAAGATAACCCTGGTTGAATGCATCCCGCCAACAACATGACGTTCGCCTTCAGAAAAAACGAACTATAAACATTCTGATGACTAAAAATATGTTAAGAATTTGGCAAGAATTGTTCCGATTGTTTCGCGTTGGTACATTCAACCAACAATATCAGATTTTGAATGTTACAACTGTAGAAAAGTCAAAAACCAAACTGAAACTAATTCCCATAGCCACAGTCTTATCTTTTTATAACAAAATCTTTAGTTTGTGATTAACCTCGTCAAAATATATTTTGACTTATATATATATTTGAATTATATATTTGCAATACGGATTCGGAAGTATACTTGCAAATATAGATTATGACTAGATATAATAACATTGCAACCTTGACTATCGATCGTACGTACCGTAAAAATATACCACAGTTACTACACCATTTAGTTTTAGAAGTAGTTTATAGCTGTTGTTAGCCGTTGTTCTGCTATGAACTGTAGTCACCTTCTGTTCTTCATACATTGGTCAATGTGAAAAACGGAATGTTATATCTATATAGAGACTTGGAGAGTAAATAAGGAGAATACTCTAAAAGAGCGGCCTAACGGCCGCAAAAGGAGACCCTAGAAACTTCCTCTTCCTCATCCCTAATGACGCGGACAGGGTCTAATTCTCGACGGGAACAGATTCGCATAAGACAACAAAAGGTATACACTAAGCCACTAACATATGCCATTTTTTCAAGTTAATTGGTGCCTTTGTACGACCTATAAATACTCAAAAGATTTAGACGGAAAGAAAATACAGTCTAATTTTTTATAGCTCATATTTTTAGTTTTTTTTTACACGTTAAAATATTTTTTTCTCCCATCACACTCTAATACCCCCGCAAAAAACATGTGTTTATAGTTTACTGAAGGTTACTTTCACTTGTTTTTTACTGGGAAATTAAACTCTATTAAGCGTGAATATGTAAAAGATTTAAATGCATACCACCATACAAAGTTAGTTCCGCTTTCCTCTACGTAAAGTTCGGTATCAGCAGGCGATCTGCATGGATCTCATGAGACAAGACGGCAGCTTACACATAAGAGAATTGAGGAGGATTGGTCTCCCATCTGGCCATCTCGGTCTAGTGGTTCACCTATGATGTATGATTACCGAGCAGCTTATACTTTCCTTACAAAAATATAGTAATCAACGTTACGGTAGACAACCAGTAAACAGTTTAACAATTTTTTTCTGCTTTTTGTCGAATCATCAACCGTAACGGACTGTGGAACTCAAACGTGTATTTGAACCACTACGGTGTAACTGTCCGGGCGTTTCTTCAAACCATATTTCTCTACCGGCTGCGCGTTTAGTCGGTCGTACTTTGTCACTCAATAGCCACTTGCTATACGTAAGAACCGAATCCCTAAAGGAGAACTTCACTTTCTTTGGTTACCGTAATGTACCTTGAAATCGAGGTTTTCTTTCGGACTACAGCTGCTCTTCCGTTAATCGGAAGTGGAAGGAATTCCTGGAATTAACACTGAACATGTCATGATGGTTGATGGTGGTGATGATCATTGTTGTCTGAGAATCCAAGTTCTTTGCACTTCCATTTGACACGAATTTTTGAAGTCACTGTACGGGCTCTGTAAGCGCTTCCGGCAGCCGGAAGAGGAACTCATAAATAGGAAGCGCTTGCAATCGACGTAGTTTACTCCTCATTCGTTTGTTTTTCGTCCCTGGGCTCATCCATCATCACCGTAATAGTCATCATTATTTTCGAAACGGTCTTGTCGATCCAAGATCATGTCTTGTCTTTGAATGGATCATCCACAAGCGTCCACAAGTCTGTCGTTGCAAGGTGAAATTTACAGGACGGATTCTTCTTCAAAGAAAACCTATATGATCCTTTCCAAATGTCTATAGTTATCTATAGGATTGGGATGCCTTTAATATTTGCAATTAGATTTGGTCATTTTCAGTTCAGTTCAATGATGTTTTAGTATCGCCATTTTAATAGGCAGTGCGGTTCCACCAGCAGAGAGCCGTTTTCTGGTAGAATAGAAATTGGTGGTAAAAATTCACTGTACCTACGCCAAGACCTCAATCTGTGCAATTTCGGTGGTTAAATTTGGCATTTAAACAGTTTTGGCTTGACACTATCGTTTCTCTTCAAGGCCACCAAAATTCAAGCGGGCCAGATTTCAGTTACCCATCGCTTGTATCCATCGTAGACTCCGCGTAGCAGGATCGGACGGCGACCGTGTAAACTTGGCCGGTAACGCCGTTCATGACAGCAAGAAGAAACTGTATCACTCCCCCCCCCCTTTACTTGCACTTGGCCAACCGAAACGACGAAGAGCTTAACAAGCTTCTCGCAGGTGTTACTATCGCTAAAGGTGGTGTCTTGCTCCACACTCAGGCCGTCTTGATGTCTAAGATGACCGAATTGAAAAGCTCACCGAAAAGCCAGCTAAGAGGCTACAATTTTGTTCCGAACTGCGTTTTCTTTGGTTATTTTTAAAATATCTGACAATTGTTGTCTTGTCTTGAGTGCGAACTCCAAACTGCCTTTAAGCCTATATTAGAGGGCCAAGAGAGAGAGGACGTATTTTCTAAAGTATTACAATAGATGTTGAGACACTATCTGTGTTGAGACCCAAAGTTTACTATGAGCTTGTAGCCTCTTTTTGTGACCGGCAATAATTTGTTAAAACTTGAGTTCATTGTGTTACCATCGGTCAAGGTAGCGTCCTCCAAAAATTTGGACGTCTTGTTTCCCAAGAAGACCGAGAAGCCCGCTAGTAGGACTAAAATTAATACATTGGTTTAAACATTCGGTTACTAATTGCACCAAACTTCCTTATCTTCATTTTTGAATGGGGATCCCCTACAGCATAGATCTTGCGGTTTTATCGATGTAGAAAGTATTAGTTGGGTCCTTAGATACCTATATCTGTTAGATACATATCCGGTTCTGGTTGAATTGATGGCTTGGGATAATAAAGTCCTTATTATTATGAAATTTTCCATTTCCTCTTTGTTTTCTCTAAATGGGCGTCCTGCGTCACATGTGGACCAAGTCGAGGAGTCTTAATTACATTAGCCTCGCTTGATGAAACCGGAAAACCAAAGGTATCACACTGTTGGGGACAATAACTTTTCAGTGCGTTGTACGACTGAACCAGAAGAAGTTTCTCGGAAAATGGTGTCCACTAGTAACCAGAAAGTTGCAGCGTATTTCACTTCCTCACCTCGTCACCGCTCCTTCGGTACTTTGGGATTGCTATTATTCGCTATCTGCTGTTGTGTCATTTATTTCATTTATACAATTCAGCCAACGGACATTTTGGATCTACAAAAGGTAGCTTTATTTAAGAGAATATCATCAAATAATCGAAATTAATCAAACGGCTAAAAATTTGTTTATTCGATTACATTACAAACGATTACAAAGTCCTCGAAATTAAAATTGGGTTAAATTATTATTAGAGAAAATTACAGTATGTGATACTGGATATCACATCAGAAAAGCTTTTCCTCAAAGGAGAAACAGTAGAAGAATCTACACATCTACTAAAAAATGCACAAAATCCAAAAGGGAACGAAAGCTCGTCCATAGACATGAAAAGACTTTTATCAGACGCTTATGGAGAAAAAAACCATCAAACGCCGTTAACTGAAAAAGTACCATTGTGTAAACAAGACTCGAAGCAAGAAAAACATAAAAACGACCAAGTGACACAATTATTAAAAGAGAAAAAGGAAGTTCTAGAAGCTAATTTTAATTACATGACAGATACTTTGGGTAAAATTCCTTATCCTGGAGTGGATAATTACACCCGGTATACAGTGGCTCGCTTAGGGATGCATTCTTTATCTTCTGTTGAAACACTCAAACCCGAGTTCGGCCCTGTGATCAACGACCATCTCTCCTTCCGATATCGTTTCAACATTCCGCCATGTGCGTACGTTACCGCCAACCGCAGTGTTTTCATTGCTGTGATGTCAGCCCCATATAATTTCAACAAACGTTATATGATTCGGAAGACGTGGCTAAACCATCTTAAAGCTTTGAAATTAGAAGATCTAATGGGCCTGGCAGGTTTCGCTTTCATATTGGGAATGACAGAAAATAATATGACTCAACAAGTTATAGATGAAGAAAACGAGATTTTCGGAGATTTAATTCAAATAGAGATTTCCGACTTCTACAGAAATTTGTCACTGAAAGTTGCTGGACTTCTCAATTGGGTGTACAGAAACTGTGCCAGCGTTGACTTTGTAATGAAGGTGGACGATGATGTCTACGTCAATGTCCGCAATCTAGCGCATTTCGTACAATCCTATCATCCGTCCAACCGAAGTATCTTTGGCACTTCTGCAGGACCTTTTATTCCTAATCGAGGTAACCCAAATTCAAATTTTGAACACGAGATGTTGAATGTCCCAAAATTAAAGTTGCCTAAGAGGTCATTTTCGTCTTTTAGCTGGTAAATGGGCGATAACATTTGAAGAATGGCCGTGGAGTCAGTATCCTCAGTATTTTATGGGACCCGCTATTTTAATGCCGCAAAGTACAATCCTTCCCCTATTAGCTGCTTCCCAAACGATACCTATGATGCCTTTTGACGATCTTTATTTAACGGGTATGTGCGCAGAGAAAGCTGGTTTAAAGCTTTCCTTTTCTACCAGTTCCTTCGGGTAAGTTAATATAGTCTCGTAGTTTGTATTAATTCTAGCTTAAGTAACCACATGTTTATTTTTAACGATTTTTGTATGCCTGTGTTATAACCAGTGTTCTCGGAAAAACCATGCCTGTGGCGTGCGAAATTCGTCGTTTAATCGCGTGGCTGACTGGAAATCAAAATATCTCTCATGTGGCAACTACTGATTTCTATAATAATACTACCCGCAAGTGCATTGCCACTGATTCCGAAGGAGTCAACGTCATAATTGACCACAATGAGCCTGTTCATTTCCTTTTCAATTAATTCGAAGGAAAAGTCGACAATAATATGGCATGGAACAATGTACATAAAATTTTAACTTATCGGATACAATAAAAAAACATCAAGACGATGAATTTCAATTTGAATGCTATTAATTTTAGTTTGCTGCGGCTACAGCGTCAAACTGTGTAGCCCCCCCCCCCCTCTGTGGGTTCTGAAGACTTTTTCTGTTTAAAAAAAATACTGCTCGGAAGACAAACTTTTACGTAAAAAATACATTAATGGTTAATACATCACATTTTTTCCCATAAGGATTTAGGACGAATGGATTGCCTTATAGCGGTACATTACTGTTTACATATATCGCGGGAAATTTGTTAGACGCTTTATGCTGAAGATGCAACAACAGGAGGGATCGTCGGAGACGACGAGGTATGTGAGGGCCGAAATGTAGCAACACAACCTTCCAAGACGACTACAGCCAGAAAGATCCAAGTGATGCAATAGAAAAGGGTTCCAAAGTACCAGGTTTTGTAACAAACGCGAGTCCAAAGCACCGCAATCCGTGTCATAATGCATTGGCCTTCCGGAGCATTCCAGTCACAGGGTAGAATGTTTTCGCAACTGTTATCCACCGATGATATGCCCAAGGATACGGCTCTGTCTTTGGCGTCTGAATCCGGAAGAGGTGTAGGAAGCTGTGGGTAAGGCGTCGAGGAGTTTCCCGCGCAAGAGACGTAGTGTTGTGATGAGAAAGTGGAATACTGGGGTAAAAGAGAGAGTAGCAGGACATCTAGTGAGAGCAAAATCAACACCAAGTTGGCCGTGATAACAAGGAGAGCACGGCTTTTTGTTTTCCAAGGATTGATTTTGTAAGCCTGCTTGCCAGAAATCATCTTGGATGAGATTGTTGTTCAATTATTTTATCAAGATCATATTTGCATACCTTAATCCAAGGGATTCCAATGCCCACTTTTTGAAATCCTGAAGTTGCGGCCAGAACAAGGAACGTGACTAGGAATATGAGAACAACAAAATCGAGAGGAAACACTCGCTGGATGGCGAGCGCAAAACGATCGAGTGGGTTCAGCACTTTGACAGTTGGCATCACGTAACCAGCGTATTCGCCCAAAGAGAACATTGCTCTTAAAATGCTAATTTACAATAACATCGATTAGGCTAATGTTTAACGTTTGGAAAATGTTAAAAATAGGACTATACTTTGTCATGAAAAGCGAGACGAATAAGAGCAGACCGATTGACAATCCAATCAAGCCAGCACAGATCTGAGTAGGCCGACAAACCATCACGAATGGAGAGAGCCAGTGCTTTGCCGATTCTTTCAACTGTTCCTCTCTTTCACGCAGATCTAAATCTTCGTGCTCAAGCGATAACAAACGAATCGCTTCGGATCTGGGAAGCTGATGTAATTCCTGCGGTGATGTCTGAAAACAGTCAATATATTGATAATAATCGAAGAGGTCATCATTGTTGTGAAATCTTTAACACGTACGAGACGACTTTGTTGGATCGAAGATATTTCAATTTCGATACCAGAACGACGATTGCGGACCGAGGCTAATTCTACCCGTGGATTGGGATAGCCGCGAATGTGACTTATCGGACCTATTACCATTCCGACAGCCACATAAGTCGTGATTAAAGCGATACCCACAATTCTAATGGCAGACAATGCAAACGAGAACATGTCCTCCAACTCTAAATCACACAAGAAAGATAAATTAGTTTGTTCCTCGTGGAGTAATTTTGATCTTATAACTCGTTAAAATTACTCGAGGTATCCAAATCTTCCAACAAGTTGTGGAATTCATTATCCATCGTCGAGTTCTGAGCGGGTAGTTTTCTAGTCGGCACAACACCACCCAACGCAATCAAAACCACCAACAGAAAAACGAACAGTCCCGTATAACCTAGCGCCGATATGACTTTTTGTCGGGACCTGAACAAGATAAATAGATTTTTGTTTTAATTCTTTGTATCCGATCCACTCATATCATCACTACCTGCCAGAAGCTGCCGTTTCACTCTTATGAAAAAAGTAAGCCAATGGTATAATGACGAAAAGGGTGAAGACGGTAACGATGTAAGATGCTGAAGTGTGTGTAAGAGAAATGAAATAGAAATGATTGTAAATACAAAATACTTTGAGGAAATGCGTACCGTAATAGGCGCAAAGTAAAGTTGTGGAAACGTCATGGCGATCATGTTCGTCGTTAGCCCAAGGTTGAAATTGGCCAGACGAATCCTTCATGTAACCGACGATGAAGACGTCGATGGGCACAAGTCCTATGGGAAACGATGCCACAGTGAGCGCTACAATAGAGACGACCGTCGGTACTCGTTCAGATGATAGATTTCCAGTCAGGTAACGGACAAGGAAGGTGAAAAACAGCGCCGAAAGCTGAACGATTTCATCAAGCAAGCGTATGCAAAACAAATGAAAATAAACAATTTGTAACTAGAAATATTTGGTTTCTGGCCGACATTACCAAAACATAGGTGAAAAACACTAAAGTGAGTAGGATCCCGATATTTTGAGGCACGAATGATGTATGCCCATCATCGTGATACATTTTCACCGGAAAATCCGGACAAGCAGCACAGATTTTCGTACGAACACTTGGCTTCTTGTTGGCGACTGCCGCAAGATACGGTTTGCGTTTTTAGCCAAAACAAAGCAACGAAGGTCAGTCGTATTGAACCCTTCAACTACGGACTCTTCATCAGCTGTTCCGGGGAAATGACCTCGAGTAAACAGCTGATAAAAGCGTGATGAATCCTGTCGCATTATGTTAGTAGATCACCAAATGATTCCAAGGCCATGAGATGATTCGTTGACTTGATACGTGATCTACTTCTCTTACCTAGAAACCACTTAGAAACAGTTAAACAGAGAAACAGTTTCAGTTTTTCAAAGTAATTCTTCCGAGTCCGGTACACGGTAAACGTTTGGTTACTTTGCCTGAAGGCCTTTGTATAAAAAATATCTTTTTTACATTATTATATTCTTTAATTTTTACACACCTGAACCAAACTAATTACAGAAACCCTGAGGGTACCTTCCAAAGCGGCGCGCTTTGGCCATAGTTACCCGAAGGGTTTTACAAAGATTTTATTTGCAGGGCGATTTTGCTGCTCATAATTCCCTCCCAAAAATAGACCAATAGGAATTCAGTAATCCACTGGAATTCAGACAGGTATTCCCTGCAGAATTGAGATAGATGAAAACATCAACCATGTATTTTATTGGTAGCAAACAATAAAGGTCATACAGCGTGTCATCAACATATGCAGGCAAATACTCTAGGCCAACGACAATGATTTTGACATATTTGTACAAGAACCTATTCGACGCTTAACAAATCTGAATTATAAAAACCATAACCAAAGAGACATCACATTTTAAAAATTGGTTACTTAAAAATATTTTCTAAAGTCGAATAAAAAATAGTATTTATTTTTCATTTTATTCCCTTTCGAAACTCCCGCTCCACTTCACAAAACTCGTATAGACCAACCGCTAGGTGGCTCTCGTCCTACCGCAACGTTCTTTTGAAAATGACCGCTAGATGACAGCCAAGTTGTATTCCTTTGCTTTTAATCTTGTTGATGGCGATGCAATCAGAGCTAATGTCAATCTTATCTCTGGTTTCCAACCGTCTCGAAATGACTGGATTATAGAAGTCGACTACAACATCAACCAGTCGTTCAAATGAATGACTCATTTCCGTATCGGCAACACAAACTGTTGGCCATTTCACCTAACGAGCTGGCTGATTTGTGAGGTACAACTCTTTTCACACGAATAAGGCGAACCGATCAAATCTTCTTCGTTGAATGAGAAAAATGAGGCTGTTGACTCGAGCAATCACAGATTACACCCAGCAAGGATTATGAACCTTTAAAATACTTGAGCGGAATCGCCGACCGGGTGAAAGCTGGTCCGGCCGAGAGGGTAACGAGAGTCATCAAAGGGCGGTTTATTGGTGTTGTCGGCCGGGGCTTGGAAAACAACAACAGCGGCAAACGTAACGATGACCCAACAACGACGAAAAATAATAAATTGAAAGTCGAGAAAACGAGAAGAAGACGAAGAAGAGAGACACGCGCTGGTTGGCGCGAGCCATCACATATATAGACACAAGAAGCGAAGCAAGTTTCTCTCTATAGAACTCTGGCGCGCGGTATTTTATAGATGACGACCGACGACGCGACACCACTATATACGGCTGACGGGGCAATCTGCCGCGGTTATATTCTCATCGGAATTCCAATGATACACTGTATATCTATATATCTTTATTGCACTAGAATATGTTGCGCGCCTATATAAATAACTTGCGCGACCCTCTACCATCTTCTTTTTTTCGTCTTCTTCTTCTTCATTTTATGGCGTTATAATGATGGTATAATTTTTTTTCTCCTTCTCTGTTTAAACCGTGACCCGTGGTCGCACGTTGGCACCAATTAGTCGAAATGCGAGCCCCGCGATCATCTACAACAAAATGAAATACGAATTAAATTTGAAAGTCGTAAAGATGTCGGTTTACTCATGATCCATCATCAGCATAAAAGAGATGATGAGCGTGCCGATAACAACGCGCACGGACCGTTCATTTGTATTCCGCACGTTCCAGATAATTTGCGAGCGAAAAAAAAATACATCTCGAAAATTTTAAATTGGGCGGGAAGACTAATTTAAAGAGTTCCGGCTCGAAGTGGATTTTCAACTCAATCTTCGTGTCGTTGCATTTTCTCCGGCAATGGTAGGCACTTTGACAAACGAGAGGTAACAACAAGTTCACCGGTCCCAATTATTCTCGTCTGTCCGTTCAGCCTGTCTTCCTCTGATTCTCTAATTAATCGTCATCCCGGACTATAAAACTGGTTGTCAACTTTCTATCTGCCTGCTGTTGGATTTATTCGACAATGGTCGAAGCTGTTGGCAGTTTGGCACTTGAATTTCAACGATGCCGAAACACAAAATATGCAAGTAACTCTCAAAACTTTAGTAATCCACCTGCGTAATAACCAGAACGAAAATGTAATGTTACTGGAACGCGAAAAAACAGAGCTTCGATGTGCATGCAAACAGATTTCACGATATTCCACGACGGAATGAACGGTATATAATAAATAATAATATGCTCAAAAAGTCTGGAGAAAAAAGCCCGTCATGTGGTTCGGTCCGCTGAATGATTTTCAATCGGAAAATCGTCGGATGCATTTCTGGTTCGACGGCGAGTACTCGATGACATTGAGACAGGACTTGGTCCATAGTTCCAGTTCGGTCGCACGTGAAAAGAATCGCTTCCAAGAGAAATAACAACACGAACATCATGAAAAACAAGCAAAGAATTGAAATAACTTTGTTCTTTCCCTCCCAATTCTAACGCATTTAAGATCACCAAAGTGGCGGCGGTCGTGACCGACACAACAGACGCAATGCAAACATCGGTCTAGCGATCGTCGTTTCCAACAATTCAAACAATGTCCACATTTCGTGCCGATGCCTGCGTGTTGGATCTGTCTAAACGAAAAAACGTTTTTTTTTCTTTCTTTTGAAGAAAAAAGGCAACTAAAGTATAAACAGAAAAAAGCTACTTATATCTTAATACTTTAACCGATATCGTTAGGTCAACATCGTCGACGGCTATTTTATAGCATCCAAAATAAACATTGGCCAACGTATATATAAGTAATCGATCAAAAGCTAATCGCTAGATGAAGACGGCTGATTGTCGCCTCTGTTTTTTTTCTTCTTCTTCACCGTCCTTAGTATCCCTCTTATCGTTTTATAATGCCCGGCTGCAGTGTTTGATGGTGATCGCGCGTTAGGGAATCAACCCTCACACACAGCAACAACAACGTAAAAAAAGAAAAAACGATGATGGGAATCAAAGCTCGTCGCTATTATATAGACAGTCCCATCATGGGAGGATTGTGTGTTGGTGTAGGAGGGGTGTGTGTGAACCTTTTTGACACGCTGTCTCTCTGATGCGGATGCTGCAACTTTGATCCGCGCGCCATTTCGCCGCTTTTCGTGAAGAGGAGGGGGAGGTCACGTGTTAGGATAAATACGGAGCCGAGTCGTACCTTACGTCACACGTCGGTCGCGTGACCCCGCCAACTCCCCCCCCCTCAATGCCCTCATTGTGTACGGTGTAATCGAATTGGAATCATTTCCTCCCTTCTTTTCTTCAAAACCGACGGAACACAATGGGGGGAGAGACCCGTGTTCGGCTGCGGTGGCCCATCCGACGGACGCTCCATTCGCGGAATCTCTGTTTTCCAACCAGATAAGACAAACAAATGTGTGTCGTTTAATAGCTTAACTTTATGAAAAGAAACAACAGTCGAACAGATTCCGTCGGCCGCGTAGGCTACTATATACATTTACAGTCGAGTTGTGTGTGTGGCCTGTTTTGATAATCAAGAGGGGAGAAAAAGAGGAATAGACGAGTTCATTAGCGCTTTACGAGAAGAGAAGAGAGCTGATGGTGTTGTGTTGGCTATGTTTAATAGCTACCGGTCACAAGTGCCAGAATGAATACCATATGATGATGATCACGGCTATCGATTTCCCCGTCGTTCCCTCTTGGCCTGTCTGCTGTCTCTGCCTCTGCTGCCTCTGCTGCTGCCTTTATGTATAAGTGTGTGTGCGTATAGCCTTAATCAGAGACTTTGATTGATAGGATTTCCGTGCGATTAGCTCACTGCTCGACTGGATATAATCCGTCACCCTCTCACACAACTGCAGCGCGATGCCTGGGCGAGACGAGTCCTTCAGCTCTTCGTTATGGTCTTGTATGTGTTGACTCTTGACTCTCCCAGCAGCTCCGAGAGAGAGAGAGAGAGAGAGAGAGAGAGAGAAAACCGGAGAGGGAGAGGCTTATCAGTCCTCTGCAGCCAACACAGCGTCGACAGTCCCGTCGACGCACCGAGCCAGGCGGCATAGATTGACTTGCTAATTCACACTAGCAACAAGACGACAGTTTCTGGACTTTGATGAGTCCGCAGTACAGGCCTATTATTGATGCAATACCGCCTAATATTAGCTACCGTCGCATTCACTAGCCCACTGCGATCGTCTTTTGTTTGTCGGAGAAACCCGAAATGGAGAATTATAAGTGAAAGATGTCCTGGGCCTACACATAGAAAAAAGAAATATACAGTATATAGTATATAAGAGATGAAAAAAGAATGGAGCTGGTTGATGCTGGGTGCAATCCGGCGGATCTAATTGCGTTTTCCAGCTCAACGGAGCGAGTAGGTAACAAAGTTCGCACGCTCGGGATCTCATCTCATCGTTGCTGCCACCGCCCGCCGCCGGCCGCCTCTGCCGCCCACACCCAAACTCCCACCAACTTCCCCCCTTCAACTTCTCAATGCCATGGCAGACGTGAAAAGGCCCCCTTTTATCCGCTCTATAATAAGCTCCTATACCACCACCAGCTAGCAGGCTACCCGGCGCAACAAAACGGGAAAATAATCATCATAAAAGATAACCGAGCAGAACAAAAGGGATGTCGTCGTTGGGGGATGCCACCGTACGATATCCATTTAGAACGCTTGTTTGGAAAACACAAAAGAGGGAAATGCGGAGAACTCTGTACTACACGCACATTCGTACTAGACGTCGGAACGCATTCCCGGATTCCCGTGATTCGATCCGGCGACGACGCCTCAGACATCGATAGATGGCTCTGATCCACCCAAAACGTTAACTAATAGTCTATAATCAAATGGAGGAAAAGGTTCGAAAACATTTTCTTCTTTTATAGCCCTTATAATATAATGCAGTCACCACGACAACAGAAAACCCTTAAGACGCCAGCAGCTATATAGACGGACGGACCAGCAGCGACATTCCTCGATACTGTCGAGCCTTCCGGGTTTATATATCGAGCGGGCCATTCTTATTCCCCAAGACCCCCACAACAACTTATATATAGATGATATTGTAATATATTATTAGGTTACCTCCTTGTTCTCCCCTTTTTTTTCGTCATTCCGTACGAACCGAGAATTCTTGATGCGACGAAAAGGAGAAAACTTTTGAATATTTCGACCCCCATAATAAATTACTTAGGTGGATGCTTCGAGTGCCCTCTCCCTGGAGGGCGGAAACAGCTGCCGGACTGACTTTTCCTTACTGTCGACATCTTCATCGGGTTTATTTGCCGCAATGTCAGTTATTTTATTTTTATTTTCTAAGTTTTGTATCCCGAAGACCAAAAAGAGCTATCAACAATGGCAGGAATGTTTTGTGATGTGTCTCTGAAATGCGAGGAGTTCCACGAGCTAGCGCATCGACAGCGGACTGAATGAACTGAGAATCTGATTCAACGTGTCTGCGGTCTTTACTATACATTCATGGAGACCACCAGACAGTGGTGTCGTTGTTATTTTATTTTATTTTTTTTTTTTGGCGCATTTGGGCCCCATTTAGCCGCCGCTACCTACAGTACAATTTATGACATAAAGTCGACGCGACGACTATAGGGGGGTTTGGCGATGGGAAAGTGACGCTCCTCGGTTTGTTTTTATCCGTTGGACACACATTATAAGCAGCTTAAGTGTTATGATAGGGACACAATAGGCCGAAAGCTGGGTGCGCTCCTCTGTCCCGTCTTTAGGGGCTAGGAGGAGAGAGGGCCCGCCGGCGCGGACGAGTTGGCGGTGATGATGATGATGGCATCGGTCGAGCGTATATGGACAAAAACAGGATTTGCTCCAGCAGATTCTCAGCTCCGCACACAGCAGCAGCACCCTCCGACACCCCTGTCGCAGCTCTTCTCTGATTCTTTAGCGGGTTCCTGAGCTAACTCGCTGGTCGTGTGCCCGTCGTCGATAAGCCGGCTATCTTTCTCTCCATCCTTTCCCTAGCTTCGCAGTATATACTCGCGCACACGATACATAAATAGGTAGACGTTATATTCCCTAAATCAACGACGACGACGACGTCGAAAGTTGTCTTTATAATACCCGACACGAGGCCGCCAACGCTGCCGCCGCCTTGTGTATATCAATGAAAATTTCGATCGATTGATTCGACGCTTCACAGCTCCTCCATACTCAATAGAGCGCCTCCGTCGGGATCTTTAGGGCTGTATCTAAGGTTGGATGCTGGTGTAGTGGAGATATCGCTCTATAGCTTCTTTTTTTTTCTTTTTCTTCTTCTTCTTCTTTTTTCCGTCCTACTCCCTACTCTTTTTATAGGCCTATGCCCCTCCTATATAGTTGATGGCAGTCAAAAGCGGGGTAGGAACGAGATGGTCGTAGGAGTTTCGGGCCGGGCCGAAAGCATGGCTGGTGCTTGTCTGATAAGAGTGGCAGAGCGCAAAAGCCAAGGCATTTAGTGCTTGAGACGGGAAACGATTCGGGTATACCCAGGGATATGATTCCAAACTCCCACCAGCATATCCCATCTCGCCTCCTCCTCCTCCTCCGTGTTTGCTGTTTGTGTCCTATATAGAAGTCCTTTTGTGCCCGGCTGCTTCTCTCTCCTCTGCTGTGTGTTTAGTCCAACACACAGGCGCAGTTTCGTCCATGGGAGGTGGCCTTCTTCGAGTCAACATCACGTAGAGCCATCTTCTTATTCCATATCATGTCTTCATGATAATGAAGGATCAATATTATGCATCGCCGACAAGTTCTCTCTATGTGCTGCGTAACAACAAACATCGGATGCCGAGCAGCGGGTTCCTAGACCGAAAAAAAACTCGATCCTGGTGGGAAAAAGAAAAGGAGCTTGGCTTCTTTCCCTCATTATAGACGTCCATTCTTCGTGATCTTATAGGTCCCATATATTATGTATATTTGGATTATCGATATTAGAAGCTGTGCATCGCCCATATTTTCAATGGGGAGAGATGAGGAGAACACGGAGAGAAGAAATGTTCTTCGGCTTTTGTTCCGATCACGGACAGAAACTTGATGCAGCTCTCTTATTAATTACTAGAGCAACCGGGCTATAGCAAGCCTTCCTATATTTATGTATTGGAATCCTCCCCTATAGATCCTCGACCATTCTTGATCTTTGCGTGTGAAGATGAGGAGCTAAAAAGTTTGTTGAGTATAGAAAAAAAAGAAGAGATTCTCGAGTGCCGTGTCGAGAGGGAGGTTTGTTTTGCCTTTATTTTCATCTCCTTTTCTTTTCGCTCTGTTCCACGCTCTTTGAAGAAAGAAAGAAAGAAAAAATCCTCTCTCTCTCTCAAGGCTATGCGTAAACTTTGTTCGGATTCAAGAGGCTTCCGCGCATCTATATATTTAGAGAGAAGCCGGGCTAGCTGTATCGATCCTGTGTTAACGCGGGATTGGGTGGCGTAGAGAAAGCGGGACTCACGCATGTGCACGATGGCAAGTTAAAAGGGATCGGTGGGAGAGGAGGGATGGTATATAGGATGTTCCAAGATGGCGGTTCAATGACTTTTTTTTTGTGTATGTGTGAGTCAGCTCACTCAATTTCCCGACCAGCCGGAGAGAGAGAGAGAGAGGCGCGCACACAGAAGATTCTTATCCGTCGTCGACTGTACCCATCGCCGATCTACCCCCAAAAAGTTAAAGGGGATATTCTACTCTTTTTAGACGTATCAACGGCTATATAGAACATAGTAGTATATGTAGTAGCCTATATATGCCGTCAGCACGCGATCCGCTGCGCCACATATATATGTACGTTGGGCGCAATAAATAGATGCGCGCGTCTAGAGCGAAAGTGGCCCCAGTTGCGCATAAAAAAAGACGGCGAGAATAGATAACTTTTGAGTTTATATAGATATAGTATACGTATACTATATACCCATGGCCAGAGAGAGTCGTTCTAGATGCACATTGTTCCAGGGCGAGAAAAGGGTCGCTGATGAAGAAGCTCGAGAGGAGGGAGCTAGAGACGGAGAGGGGTCTGTTTAAGCTATTGTTCTCCGTCCTGACGGGCATCCGGATGATACCTTATAGTAATAGAACTAGAATAAGAATCGAAAACCCTTCCTTGATGCATGCTGGTATATACTTGGCGGATGATGGTGGTAGGCTATTATATAAAAACAGAGAGATCTTTATATTATTCACAGACACTTTCGACGCCTACGTCGGAGATTATTCAGACACTTGACTAGAGCAAATTCCCTTAGGGCGTGGTCGTTATAATCCTAGTCAGCGAATTTTCATCTTCAGGCCTACGCGGCAGTAAATAATTGAAGATTTTTATCCGTTAAACTTATCGGCGGTGCAGTTAAGATAA
Source organism: Ceriodaphnia dubia (assembly GCA_022539655.2). Lineage (NCBI taxonomy): Eukaryota > Metazoa > Arthropoda > Branchiopoda > Diplostraca > Daphniidae > Ceriodaphnia > Ceriodaphnia dubia. Next base: position 3,051,897 of record JAKUCG020000052.1, on the reverse strand, counting down.
CGAATAGCTTCAATTTGAGAGGACATTTTCACGATGGAAAATGATAAGACGTGACAATGATTTTGAACATTGGAAGCGATAATAGTCTATTTTGCGGTCGGATTTCACGCGAAAGTGAGGAGAGAACATCTTTTGTTTTTGTCGGTCGTTTGCCAATATAAAAAAAAGGAGTCTCGTGAAAGAACAGCTGCAAAAGCTGCCAAAAAGTTATTCATTTGCCAGAGCCACCGCACCTGAACGGAGAAGGTTTATCGGCCATCCGCGTGTTCGCAGCAATCGGGAAACACGAGAGTGAACATCCCAGTTCTGCCGCTTCCAACAGCACGTCCGAGCTGATTGATGATTCCCGTCCGTCGTCCGTCGCAGCCGTTGTTCACTCACCCTCCTCTTTCCACCAAACTGTATAGATAGATACCGTGGCCACGTGTAATCTAACGTTTCTTTTTTCGACATTGAAAGCTTCCGCTTAAGAAAACAAAACAAAAACAATACCAAAATCCCCCGTAAGAAAAAAAACAAGAGAGAGACCAAAAAAAGACAAAAAGTTTCAGGGTCGTCAGTCACTCTGTTGTTGTATAGTCATTTAAATACATATACGTAGTACCTGCTGCTGCAATGGATGGATGGAAAGCTTAGAGAAACCAGTCAACCAGCAGGAAACGCATATCATTTCTGATAGGATAGGATGGAGTGTTGTATGCTAAAGATCGATTTGGGTCTCTCTTGTTTGTTGGTTTTTTTGGCTGTGCTGCGCTTGCACCAGGACACATTGTCGTTTTTTTTTCTATTCGATTGTTTTTTCGTCATATCCTTTCGTCTTGTTTGAGCTTAGAAAGTAAATGATAGCGCAACACGCATCAGCAATCAGATCCTGAAGCAATCAGCACTCCGTGTTTTTTGTTTACTTGACTTTTAATTCTATCCCAAAGTATGTGATGTAATAGTAGATTAGTAGAACTAAGTATAAATGGAGAAACAATGTATATAATTTCGTCAGTTTCTTTAATTTCGTCGGTTAATTTACGCAGGAATAAAAGAATGAACGTTTAATAACTTATCGGGTAGAAGGCCTGTCGTAGGCCTAAGTAGGATCGTATATTAGGCTACCGTTATTCCTCCGATATTTACAAGTGAGGCCTATATGTGAGTTTTGAGTATGATATATAGGCCTATATACCAGGCTAATAGTTCCGGCAATCGAGTTCTCGGTTCAAAAACGGGCTATATATCTCCTATCTGCTCTGTCTCTCTCTTATTCTCCGCGAGTCTATGGCCATTTCGGACCAAGATAGCCATCATCTTAACCATCACGTCCATATATACGTCTACATCTATATGAGGATATATATATATATATATTGGCGTTGCTGGCCTTGTGTGTACGGACGACATGCCGCCTCGGTTCACACGCATCAGTCAGCGATTCGGATCAAACTCGATTTATTTTCGAACAATTTTTTTTCTCTCTTTCTCTCTTGCTTGTTGTTGTTATTCATTTTTGTTCCTTTCGGACGCGTAGAGAGATTGGCTGGCTGGCCCGTCTCTATGACAGTCGTATAAGAGTCGAATATGGAACCGCGACGGCTCGTTATCGAGCCATTGTGTCGGCAACCCGCACAACACACAAGGTGGAGGGGGATTTCTCTCTATTATTCTTTTTCGAGTTCCCTTTTTTTAAATAAATAAATAAATAAAAATTTAAAAGCGGAAAGGAGAAAAAAAGCCATTTGACACGTGCTTGTGCCGCGCGCGACTCAATCCGGTTTGAAAATTTATCGGGAACTATTTGAGGCGGAGCTGATGTTGGGGAAGAAGAAGAAGAAGAAAAAAAAACATTTCCACGGTGTTCCAGACCATGTCGATGGATAACGGGGAGGGATCGAGCGCGGATACTATAAAGGCGGAGGCCGGACGACTTTTTTTTGTCGTATCGAAATAAATAAAAGAAAAGAAATTTTAACTTTTTTTTTTCTTTCGGGTTGTTCCATTCTTTGATACTGCGACATTTAAACAAATCGAGTCGAAATAAATTAACAAGCGCGCGCATTCAAACTCCCCCCTTTCCTCCGGACCAACAGCACAACACACACACACACACAAATTTATGTCACCCCTCCCCGGGCGGCACGCCGCCGCGATGCCGCCCATTTTCCAAGCCTTGAAAATGTTGTATTTTCTTCTTATATAATATACGGTAATATATCTACACGACTCATATGTTGGTTTTTTTCCTCTTCTTTTTCTTCCTTCTTCTTTCCTTTTAAATTCAGTTTTCCGACCATTAAAAATAAATTCAGGGGACGACGAGGGAAAAAAGGGAGAAAAAAAACTTTGGGGGGCTGTTGCGCAGCAGCGACGGAGGTTGTTTGGTCGAAGAAATAAATGACCAGTCAGAAGCTCCAAAAAAATAATAAAAAAAAAGAAGCCAGTGGAGCCTAGAGAGAGAGAGAGAGAGAGGGAAAATGTCACCCCCTCTTTATTTTCCGGCTCCGGCGAGGGTCTCCGGCTCAAAGTCCGGCTTGGATGGCGTTTCTTCTTTTATATTCTTCCCGGTATTTATATCGCTTGTCACTTGGGCTGTTTTCTGAAAGAGAGAGAGAGAGAGACCGGTTTTTGTTTCTTCTCCAAACCCAGCTCCTTTTCTTCTTCGCTATATTAGCGTTTGCTGTTAAATCTTTTGTCCTTAACTTCTCTTCGTAACATTCCAGCGATGCTGCAACAGACTCGAATGCAGGCCTATAAGCAACAAAGTTGGATTGAAAGAAACAAAATGGAGTTTTAGATGATTAGTTTCGATTCATCCGCAGGTGTACCGTGTCGTGTTTGGCGGATTAGAGATGGGATAAAACGAGTTCATTATCAATCCATATAATCCGTGTTCATTTGAAATGGAATGTGTAGACATGGAAGTCCGTACAAAGTCGTAAATGACGAACCATATAAGAAAAAGAGCTATTTCTTGACTTTTAGACATACCGGATTATATTAGGCAGACAGGATTTTTGTGGAAAAACGTTTGTCGTCGGGGCTATACTATACTATATGTGATGTGTGTGAAAATTTTACCTATGCGCAGTTATAGGTAGCCCTCTTAGTCTCTCTCTTTCTTATTTTTTCTGCCCTCTTCTTGTCTTCCCACTCGTCTGGTCCCTTCGCCATCGCTCGAACGGACAGGTTCCTTCTTTTTTTTTTTGTTCTTTCCCACACATTTTTCCCCCAAATTTGGCGAGACAGTTCATTTGGAACGGTGTCGCAGTGTCGCAAGCACGCAGACGAAATGGATCACCTGCCGTACATCATTCGGAGAACGCTGGGGACTCGCTTCCATACTTGCCTTTCTAATTCTTCTTCTTTCTTCTTTCTTCTTGTTTCTCTTGTTCTTATTCTTCATTCCTTATCTCTTCTTTTTTTTCTTTCTATCGAAATTCGCGCGCGATGAGGCGCTGAGCGCGAGCGACCAACACACGCCAAGATTGAAACGTTTCATCTCCCAGAACTTTTGCCCGCATCTCGGAATTCCACGATAGATTTATACTCGTTTCCCAATTATAATCGAGATAAAGTCAAAATCGCCTTGCCTTCCCATCACGCATTTTTCGTGAGTGTCTACAATCTCGTCGTCCCGTGGCAATACAATTCCCACTGACAAATCGGATAAAACATGGCCATCATCACGCTTTCTTTCTTGTCTTCCCTTTATTTTTATCAGTTGCGACGTCAACTCTCTGCACTATAGCGACCTGCTGATTCTTTCTCCCTCATTTTCTACGGCTCTACACCGTAACGTCTAATAATTTAACGCTATAATAGGCCTGCAACGTTGTTGAGCTTTTCGGGTTTTGACCTTTTTGCCGGACAACAATGGGAGGAACCGTAGGGGCGGTTGCTGTATAGTGATAGGTGAGCCCCAACTCATCGAAAGGCACGGTGGCAATAATATACAGCAGTGCGCATTGTCCGTCTAGGAATAACATAGGAGGCGCGCGACTAGACGTCAACAAACAGCAAACACGCTATAGAGCTCTAGTCTCTCCGTTTTATTTTTTAGGGTCTACTATGACATAATACGCCGTTTATATGCTGAACAGACCCTTTTTTCGAACGTGATAACAAACCGCCGATGATGCGACTCCCTTTTCTCCCCCGTAAATATCGTCATCATCATCATCATAGCATTTTATATTATATTATTATGGTACCGTTTGATAAACGTTACCAATTTCGTCAAGTGTCATCATATACTGTTTATATCCATCAAGGCCAACAACTTTGAATGATAATATAAGCGACGTCATCATCATAAAAAGTCATCCATTTCAGCTGGATGCAGGAGAAAGAAAACGAGTTCCGGACAGTTGGAATTTGGTTGTTGTTGTTGTCCGAGCGCTCTGCCAGCTCAATAAACTTCGATGAATTCCTCCTTTTTTTTCTTCTTCTTCTTCTGGTTTTTCTTTCTTTCTTTCTTTTTTTATTGAAGTTCCAGCGGTTCTGAAACAGCATTCGATTGCCAGCTGTTATCTTCTAAACAGGCTTTCCTTATAGTTCCCCCGACTGTCCTTTTCTACCATCGATCGTCGCAGATGCTGTAATCTAAATGTATATGGAAACACGTTGCTTTCGCCAGCGGACGACCATATAGGCATCGCTGCTGTCTCCTCTCCCAGCAGTCGAAATAAAGGTAGCCTACGGAACAACTACCCATCGGTACAGTATCTTCGTCCCCATTGTATTTACACAACAATTTATGCAGAGATTGGCCTTTTAAAGCAATGTTTTCAGATGGTGTAGTGGCTCCCGCGGGGCCATCAGCAAACCATTCGGGGTTCCCGTACTACTACTATTGTATTGTTGATGCCTGTGCTGTGCGGTCGTTGGGGCAAGGGGGAATATGACTCTCAATAGCGCATCTCCAGAGACACTGTCACTGCTGTGGTGCATTGCGTCATTGCGCCCGACCCGCCCTGAAAACTCCTCCAACAGATTTGCATTGCCCGACAGTCAAAACGCGCGCGCACTTTCCACAAAAATTTATTCAGCGCTTAAACAGAAGCTGTAACATGCGAAAATTGTTGACTGCCCCTTGCGCTTCTATATATCCCCTATTATGGAAATTTTTTTTCCTACTCGGTGAAAGAGCAGAAGTGTCGCGAGCTTACAACCCCCCTCAAACTGAAAAAAAAAAATTTGGGGGTGGTACCCAGCTCAGTGGGCGGTATAGGCCTGTATGAAAGAGACCTTTTCTTTTTCCATTTTATTTTGTTATTTTTTTTTTGTCTGCTCTTCTTGGCCTTCCTACTGTTGTTGTCCGGACTGTTGCCGGAGATTAGTACGTAGCAGCACTCACTGAATTGTTCAGCTGCTCATCGGGACAATAGAAATAGGCGCGTGGCTTGATGGCCACTTTTTTTTTTGTGCGCAGCAAATTTTCCAGTTCTTTCTTTTATTTTTTTTGTTGTCGTTCGAGAGCCAAAGGTGAAAGTATAGGAGGCTATGTATGTCTGTTATTTTGTGGAAATGCAACAATGGGGACCTCTGACCTCCACGATCCGGTGGGCGCCATGGCTTTGACGCCAGTAACCTATAGAAGGCGATTTGTTTGTTTTCTTGAAATAAATCCAAAGTATTCCAGTCACCCGATGCAGCGCAGCAGCAACGAGACCCTTATTCTCTATGATGTTTTGATTATCGATCAATGACTGAACTTTCGGCCCCCTTCCCGTGAACTTCCCATTTGTCGTTTGTCAAAATGTAAACTCTAGTTAGAGAGAGAACCGCTCCTTTTCAATGCATTCCACACAAACTCCTCGAGCCAGTTGCTTACGTTTGAGTTAGGAAAACGGACGGCCGTCGGCTCTATAATAATGTTTGCCGCGTCATGCGGCATAACAGGCTCTGCAGTTTAGGCCCATTTTCGTTCGCGAAACAAACGGCCCGCAGCAGAGCGCGCCGCGTAACCGTTGCGATATCAAAATCCGATAGAGATTTTTTCCGAGCCGAATGCGCAGGATATCAAGTTGCTCTCTACTACTATATAACCTCGTCCGCTAATCTAATTCTTTAGAATAGCGCCCCAGCCAGCCGGCCTGCCACTATTTAGGCGTATAATTGAAGGAAATAAAACAGCGAGCACCGATGCGCACCTAAACCTATTACGCGGCCTGTGATCTCATTGGAGCTGCTGTGCGCGCTGGCTGGTGCCCTCTTATCTCTCTCTCTCTCTCTTCTATACAGCGCTGTAGAGAGTGTACAGTAAATAAGAGAACGTCGCGACCATCAAGAGTGAGAAGGAGGGATCGGTAACGAGCATTAGTGTATAGGCTACTTGAAAAAATGCGATATCCTTTTTGGCGCTGGCGCGCGCGTAAGAGGAGGGTGTATATCGTATCAGAGCAGGAGCCAAAGCACTATAGAGCCCGCTTCTATATAACATCGGCAGTCTAGTATAGCAGCAGTCGATGGGGGGGATTTTGCGGACTCGTTGACCGCTCCGCCGAAGAAGGGAAAACTTTCTTCCGCCGACTTACATCCGAATAGGATTTACAGAAGAGCCTCTCTTAGTAGCGCGTATACAACACGTCTAAAAGGAATAGAAGCGGAAGAAAATGGCGAGACTTGTCGAGGGGCTTTGATTTTATTTTATTATTTTATTTTTTCTTCGGGTCAGAGACTTGAATACACTAACAACAGAAACGACAATAATATGCTATACCTTGTTCTCCATGGAGTCTATAAGGTCTTAGCATTTCTATACGGGCCTTATAGTAAGAGCACCACTCGGAAGGTGTGTGCAGACGTGGTACGAAAAATATGTCCGTGTGTCATTGTACGGTGTAATCGCCGTCGATCGCATCTTTTTTAACCCCTCGAGCCTTGGTTGCTGGAGCTCTTTCTATTGTTGAGTTTTTTCCATCAGAGCAGACAGCAGGAGCAGGAGCATGAGGGACAGAGAAAGAGAGAAGAGCAAAGGCCAGTAGTTCATCTATGTATCAGAGATCTCCAATCCTGATACATTCACACATATGGGTCTCGTCTCTTCTCTCTTCTCTCTCCTGGCTGTACGTTTTTTTTTCCTCTAGATTTTTCCTTATTCTTCGAGCAGATCAACCGAGAGAGACACTAGAGGGGAGAGAAAGAAACATAATAGAGTGACAACACAGAAGTGAAAAAAAGAAGAAGAGAAGAGAAGATAGATATAGACTGAATAAAACGCAGGCCTATATACCTCCATCTGCCGTCGTGATAGGCTCCTGCCTTTTATAAAGAGAGAAAGAGAAGAGACTTGAAAGTATATCTACATATACATAGGGCCAACAGCAGCAGCCTATCAGGATCTTAGTGGTACAATGAAAAGGACCTGGTAAAAAGACACCACAATCTGATTTTTCCACCGTTCTAAAGGCTCGCGCTCTACTCGGTCCATCTATATATGCACATAAAAATCAGGGTCTCTTTCTCTCGCCTTTTTTTTTCTTTTTGTCGCGGCCCCGTATATCCCGTCCTTCTGGTCTATTTGCAGATTTCCCTATCCGCAATATAAAACGTAGCGGTCGGAACATCTGTCATGTAATGACCGAATCATTATCTCTGGAATGTCGTCTCGTCTCGTCTCCCTGTTTTTTTTTTCTAAGGATCGGAGAGCTAGCGCTATTCGTTGGAAATAGCGTCGCTCTCGCAGCATATAATCCCCTCGGCTTAAAAATATTAGCCGAAAATTGCTCTCTTTCTCTCTCTCTCTCTCTCACGTCCTCTATTTTAAAAGGAATTTGAACGCATCGAGAGCACCGAAACGAAACTAGAAATGTTAACAATAATGAGAATAATTGTTTTACGTATAGCTCAGAGTTACGACGACGGTGGTAACGGCGTGAAATGCGCGCTATGTAGCGCGCTCGACTGTGTTCTAATACATTTCTAGGACAAGCGATAGAGAAGTATTTGATTCATCAGATTTTCCCCCTTGTCGACGCGGCTTCTTTCTCTTCCGAACGTCGTCGAAAAAGCGCAACATTTCGTGCGGCACCGACAGCAGCGCGCAGGAAACCGAATAGAAAGAAACAAACAAAAAATGGTGGAACGCCGCGCGTCCCGTTCAACCGGCGCTCTTGGTTACATAGTGGTATACATTTTTTTGTTTAGCCCAGAACGTATTGTTCCCTTTTTTGGGGAGGTATATTATGCATTGCGGGCGGCGTCGGCGGCCGTTTCGCGTCGCTGGCTCCGATGCGCGCCACAATCCCCGGCACGACATTTCGCCTGCTGGAACACCATCACGAAAGGAAGAAAAAAAAGGGAAGAAAAAAAAAGACATTTCGGATATTTTGTGTGTTAAAGAAAAGAATGAAATGGAATGAAATAAAATGGGGAAAAAAAGGAGAAGAAGAAGAAGAAGACAGGAAAGAGAAAAGAAAGAAAGAGAGGTTTGATAGCATCGCTATTTTGGCTTAAGCTATTGGCCCATAAGACAAGAGGGAGTGCTGCTGGGAAAAAGAAAAAAAGAAAAGAAAAAAAGAGGAAGAAGACACAGAGCACACAACATATATCGCTTCCCCATCCCTACAAGTCTGGCCGGCCCGTCGCGTCGAGAGCCAGCACGGCAGCAGCAGTTGAGGCTACGCCAAGAGCCAGCAGCATCAGCGCGTAGAGCGACGTATAGCGCAGAGACAGTGCAGGTTTTCTCTCTCTCTCTCTCTCTCTCTCTCCTCAATGGTTTTTAATCCCCCGTCGAGTGTCTTTTCGCCAAGAAAACCACGTACTATAACGCCCATTGTGCCGTCCCTGTCTCTTTATTGATGGCCACGGCCAGCAGCCATGCATATAGACCTCTGCGTTTTGCTACAGCTCAAGTTCTTAAAACAATCAATGGAGCACTGGCGACGGTCCCTTCTCCCCATTCCTAGCTCTCTTTTAATCATAATTCTCTTCTTCTTCTTCTTCTTCTTCTTCCTCCCCAACTTCCGAGTCGTCGTCGCGATTTAACCCCAAAAGTCTCTACTGTATACTCTGTCTGGAGCGGCCCTAGAGTCTCTTCAAACTGCGCTGTCAAAAAAGAAGAAGACGAAGAAGAAGAAGAAGAAGAAGAGAAATAAAACCTTATATTATATTTATAGTGCTATACGCGTCTCTCGATGGGTCTTGTTTCCATCATGCAGTGACAGTTTCTTCAGACTGTCTCTGCGGATTCCTTCTTATCAACTGACTTTTGCTGCTCATCATATAGCAATGTCCGATCCGATCGTTTCTCTCTTTTTATAGATTCGCCTTCCTCTCTTTTTTATGAGCTCTCTTTTTCCTTTTTTATGAGTATATAGACTGCTGGCGGAGGAAACGTTCTACTTGTTTATATAGATCGATCTCCACTGATAGATGGATATCGCGTCCTACACTCTATCACTCTTTCGAATGCTGGACCGGGCCAGCCATTCGAGCCAGCCAATCATGCTCGAATTGATATCGGACAAATTGAGTTGTTTCGATGGAGCCGATTTTGAGACGACGACGAACGACGAGTCGCCGATAAAACGTCGAAGAATTTCGATCGAATCGACGGACGATGTCGGTCAAGCGCCCAACTTGATATACCTCCAAACTTCCTCGGTTTATATAGATAGAGACGGTAGTCTAATACATTATAAAGGATGAGAACGGACGGTCTAAATAATTTATATATTTTTTTTTGTTTGGTAGAGGGTGTCTGCTGGATGTATAGTGTGTGGTACATATATAGAAAAGCTGACAGGGCCGTTGGACCGGTTGAAGAGACAAGACACTACTGGGCTGTCACGGCAGACAATAGGAGGACAGAGGGGAGAAATACATAAAGAAACGATCGAGGATGAATTGGTAGAACTTGCGCTGCTCCGGGAGAAATCTAGAGAGAAAAAAAAACGAAAACGTCGGAAGGAATTCTCGATCCTCTTGTGTTCATTCTTCATTCTTCTATCAAAGTTTCGTGATCAATTGACGACCACACACGGAGCGCCGAGCTCCCGAACCCCTTGGCTTCTCTCGACTTGCAGTTGCCCTCGACAGAGAGAGAGAGAGAAAAACCACTCTCCAACATCAAGCAGATCGATACGGACGACTTTTTCTTTGGTAGCCGTCCTACTTGCTGTCAATACTATAGGGGCATCGGCACACCAACACACTTCACTTTCGAGTGGATCACTTGGCTTCTCTAAGATTTCTTTTAATCATCATCATAATAATACGAGCAGAAGAGAAAATAGATTTTCAGACGTTGCCACACAAGAGAGAGGTGGTGGGGCTGCATGAAATGTTTCCTTTAGCTACATACGACGACCCCTCTCTCTCTCGATTCTTTTTCATGTCAACACATTGTTCGGGTCACGAAGCGGGACGTGCTCTATCAACATCATCGGCGACCCAGCCGTCCGTGCCAAGCGACGTTCGACTATTCTTCTCCGTCTTCTTGTTAATAACTTTGCATTGTCTGTGCGCACAGTATGAGCGGCTTAGCTGCTGGATCCGAGGTAGATCAAGAGCCGCTGATATTCAACCTGCTCATAGACTACCGTACGTACTGTTTTTTTTTCCTTTTTTTTCGCCAACAAGGTATAGAAAGAGAAGTCGTAGTTTTCTCAAGCCCCGACGATTCGCATTGACTTTTTGGAGGATTCTAGTGTACTAGACGAGGGTTTCTTTCTGTATTGCCATTGTATACCATTTGTGTGTTTAGTGCACAATATATGGGCGATAGAAAGAAAGAAAGAAAGAAAGAAAGAAAGAAAGAAAAGGACTTTTTTGCGCGAGCGTGCCCGGTGGTATCTCCTTGACAGTCTATCCTCCCTCCTTTTTACCTTCTAGTCTTTATGTACCAATATAGCCTATGTGCGCTGTGAGAGGACAGTCGGAGGAGAAGAAGCGAAGAATGGGGGTGGGACGAGACGATGCTCGCTCACCAGGGGGTTGGCTCCTTGTCACAATTCGCCCTCCCTCTCTCTTCACCCCCATCAACTCCGATGTTATATAGTCTCCATCGCTCTTCGGCAAAAAAAAGTCCCCGTGTGTTGTTTGCGCGCACATGGAGGCCTATAACGGTGAGCGCTTGTTATCTCTACCGTCTATGTACACATACGGACGTCACGAAGAAACGGGCGAAAATAAAAAAAAAGAAAGGAGAAAGACAATGGGTCGCCAAAGGCCATTAGTCACTATGGTTACCTCATGCGGAGCCAAAGAGCCAAAGAGTGAGAAAATAGGGGGGGACGACGGAAATTTACGGCGAAATCCGAAACCCCACACAGAAAGTTTTCTGTTTTCTCGAGACTTTCTACTATTGGAAAATATAGTCTTAGGCTAGGCTACTACGTGTTTTGACAGATAACCTATAGTCTCGTTTTGATGCCTCAATTGAGGTTATAGAGTGCATTATGATTAAAACTATTGATTAGAAAGAGATGGTCCCGTCCTGGAAGGCTCGTGGGCAGCGCAGTTCTTGCCCGATCGACAAGATTCTTCCAAGTCATCTTCCTAGGCTATCTTCCCTTTTTTCTCTCCCTTCCACGGATTCTTGTGCTGGATTATCTGGGACAAGTCATCGTCATGTTTCGTTGGGGGATCTGGCCGTGGATTATATGTACACACCAGATAATATGGACGAACACACAGAGCAGACCACCAGACCTATATATAGGCTATCAGTTGAGACACACATAAAGGTGTACGAGCGCTCTCCAGTCGGAGAGAAAGGATGGAGAGAAAAAAATCGTTTATCGGTATTTATAATCATCACACATGGGGATTGGGACCCAATCAAAAATAGCGCATCTAGATCGAACGCCAAGATGCGTCCGTCCGTGATATAATTAGCGACATCAGTCGAGAGTCGATACAAACGGCATTATCATCCGGCCTTGGTTGTATTGATTACAATAACACAGCGATCAAGGTTCGCCGTGACGATTTAATTGATGGCTCCCCATTTTCAATTCCATTCCGGTCGAAACAGCGTTTTTCATTAATATCAATTTCCCACCTTTCTCCGTCCTCTTTGGCTGTTTGTTATATTCTGCTGGCGATGAAGCCGAAATAAATAGTGACCGGAAAATTACAATTGCAAATGTTTCCTTTTTTCTCTCGTGCGAGAGCGAGAGAGAGACGAATTGCAGCGACGACGACGGCGAAAGGGCCTCCGTTGATCAATAGCAGCACCCATGACTAATTCATTTTCGTTCTCCCGCGGCCGCGCTAATACAGGTTTGAAGCGGCTCTGTCCTTAATGTTCTCTACCAACGTGAATGGGGAAATAAGAAAAAGGCGAACTGTTTTGTGGGCCAATATATCGTTATACCGTATATAAAGAGAAAAGAGAAAAGAGACTGGGCAGAGACAAAGAAATCATGAAGCGTCTGACGTCTCTGCTGCCAATGACTGATTGAGCGAAATTAGCCGCGTTTTTCCTCCCATTCTTCTTTGAATGGCGGCGATGACGTGCGGACCGGAGGCGTTGGATGTGATAAGACTTAATTGATATATAAGCGCACATTGTGCCGACGACAGCAGCAGCAGCAGCATTACCCCTAAAGCCAAGGACAGCGGGAGAGAGAGAGAGAAAGAGCCAATAGGCTACTAGCAGCCGGTAGTAGTAGCGGGCATTTTGGTCAGCATTGGCACGTTTCCATCAAGATAAAACAGGGCAAGCAGCAGCTAGCTAGCTAGCACCCAAAATCCCAGAGTTGCGCCGCCAGGGTCAGGCTGAAAAGAGCATCATTGGAAATTCATCATCATGCTCACGAGTGCATGACAGGCAGGCAGCTGAGCGGAATATTCAATCCGGTTGCTGGCTACGACCAGTAAACTAGTCATACTCGAAGCCTATAGCTAACAGAAGCTGCAAGCAGCAGCAGCAGCAATCATTATAAGTCTCTTCGTCTCCTGCAGTGCCTTTTTTTCCCTTCAATTTTAATTACGGTAATGCCCTTTGTGTCTGCTGCTGCCTCGGTCGCCCAGCGCTTTAGCTCTTATCCCCGGGGTCACTAGCTTGTCTTGCTTGTCTTCAACACCTTTCCACTCCAAATATTGACAGTATAGAGTTGGGAAACCCTCCGAAACTGATTATAACTGTAAAGCCTCTTCTTCCCTTTTACCTATAGTATTCTCTTTATATCCTTTTTTTCTCGATTGAGAGGAACACGGAGACGAGACGGAAGTGATGGGCTCACCACAGCAGCAGCCAGCCAGCGATGAGCAGGAGCTGAAGGCCTATACGGGCTCGTCGCCCCCTCCAAACGGCCCAGCAGAAAGTAGCAACCGCAGCCAGCAGGACAAGATCCCCATCATCATCGGTTGGGGGACCTCTTCGTCTTGGTGGGGGGCTAATGCCCAGTGTCGCCGGGTTATATTTTTTACACACTCTCCGTATTCACCTGGAAAAGTGGCTGCTGGACCTTGGAGACTGGAAAACCTCCCCCTTCCCTCTCCAAGTCTTCCAGGCTATTGAAAAACTATAGCAGTCGATCGTCATATACCGTCAATTTTCGAATTGTGTTCCATGTTGGTTTTCCAGACCGGCTTAAATCGCTGCTAGCTGACTCTAATCCTTTTGTTTAGAGTTCTAGTGCAGCAGTAGTATAGGCCTTTATAGTCTAGTTCCTGTGTACAATATCCACGTGGATATATAGACGTGATGAAGACTATAGAGTCTAAAGAGAACTGCCTGTGCTGGAGATCCAATACAAAAGACATCATTTAGTATACACATACACCAGCAACGACCAGCAAGTACGCCCTTTGACCCATACACGTTTTCTCCTTCAACAATGCGTCTGTCTCTCTCCCCGGTCCCCATTATGTTTAGATATTGTGCTGGAACTGTTGTCTTATCGGACGACAGGATCTCAAACGAAGTTGAGGGGGAGGATGCATCAGTTAGGGCCATTTATATAGACTGTAGCTGTAGTACTACTACACCGAGAGAGTCTCCGAGTATTTATATATATATATATAGCCTATATTTGATAGAGGCAGAGCTGGAGAGATATTCAAAAATCAGCCCCACCACCACCACCACCGACACCAGTTAAAAGGGAGGAGGAAGCGACCGCCGCGAGATCGCGGGAGAGAGCGTTATCTCTCTCCCAGGACCTAATATAATAGAAGAGGGAAAAGGGCCGTGCATGCTTGTGGGGGGAGAGAGAGAGAAATGTAGCAGTTTTTATAGATCCAATGGTGCTATTCTATTCCAACCGCTCAAACTGTTGAAAATTCAGATCGAGGGGTGAGGCATCCTCCATTTTGAGACTTGTAACAGGGCAGTGTGCTTCTATAACACGCGCTATAGACTATCTGATGGTCACTACGCTACATGTGCGCCTTCTTTTCTTATAGTACACAACTGGCATAGCAGTAGTATAGCCGGCGTGCACGCTGAAAGAGCGCAGCAACGCAGGTTCCCTGTACAGCGCAGCTGGCCCGATATAAACATACTATAGGACGTTTAATTCGGTATCAAAGATATAGAAGACTTCAACTTGACTGAGGGGGTTTAGCAGTGGTATATATAAGAAGAAAAGAAACGAGAGGGAGAATGAGAAATAGAATGAGAGAAAGAGAGAGAGAGAGAGAAAAAGGTATAGAGGGGGGAAGGTTTATCAAGGTTCGGGATCGGTGCTGCTCCGTCTTTTTCTCTTGGACAGACGGGCAAAGAGCTGGAACGACTGAGAGGAAAAAACGTGGAACATGTGCCATCTTTCTCCCTATTCCTCCCCGCTCTCTCTCTCTCTCTCTCCGGCTTCCCAACTAGTAAACAGCTATAGCGTTCCGTAGGACATGTGATAAATGTTTTTCCTCCGTAACGTTCGAAATAACATTTTCAAGTTCTTCGTCTTCGAACGGAGGAGGAGGACAACGACTGGTTCCCTCTTTTTCCCCCTGTTGTTAGACGATACGATGAGCTTTCTCTCTTCCGCCTCACCGAGCTAATATTAATCGATTGCAATTGGGTTCAAACTGCTGATTACCTTCGCGATTAGATTAAGGCGTCGTAATAGATCAATCTGTCTCCGGCAGACCCACCAAATAGGCTCTCCGCGACGAGCGCACTACATTACAAAGTCTCTTAAAGCTATAGCAAAAGGCTTAGGGCGCTGTACACATTGATTGCGGCGCGTATAAAATGTAAACCAACTTTTGAATTTTTATCTGGGAATTTTTTTTCCCGACTTTTCCACCATTTCAAAGTTAAACGTTCCTGTATTATGATTACTGATGAAGGGGGATCAGGGGGTTGAAGGATGGATGGTAATGCCGCCCGCCTTAGGGCTGACGTCACTCTCGTCGTCCTTCGGAATGGAACTTTTCCTCTTAATGGACGTTTAACCTTCTTCTTCTTCTTTTGTGAGAGAGCTGGAAGAAAGAGAGAAATATTTCTCCTTCAACCAGAAGTGTTTATCATCAGGCGCTGCGCATGTGTAGTCATGTATGTGTATATACGCATCGTCTATAGACGGAGACGAGCTAGATGGCCACTTTGTGCATCCATAGAGTCGGAGCTAGGGAAAAAAGAGCTTATGCACTGACCTTCTGACCTGGCGGCATCGTGCTAACTTATAAGAAAGGAAACGGACCGTTTAAGAAGGAAAGAGGCGGTCGGTCGGATGGGGGGTTATGTACAGGAGGGGAAAATGGGGAAGGAGGAGAGCACTTACTTGCCAATCATGCATCCCAGAGTCGCGGTGCAGAGATGTCAAAAGGCAGCAGCAATGCGCCTGATGCCCCGGCATATATGCCCATTGTATATTATTGTAGCCTATCCTATCGTCTGATGTATGTGGAGAAGACAACAATTTTGACAAGAGGAAATACTCTCTCTCTCTCTTCTCTTTAGCCTTTTGCTCGTCGCAGTCCAATCGTTATCTCCCCTCGCCTTTTCCAGTTGATTTCCCGGTGAGATAAAGACGTTATATATCTTCCACCTCATCAACATCTTTCCCCATTTATATGGCCTTTCATATTTATTTATATATATATATATATCTATATAGACTGCTGCTGCATATTGAGGTATAAATCGATTTCCGAAAGCAGTTGCCCGGCTATGGCCGCTATGGGCCAAACGATGAGGCTAATATCTTTTATATATAAAAAAACAAAACAAAAATAAGGAAAAAAAAAACGTTTTAGCTATAAATATGTGGACGGGCGATGGCTGGCAGGAGCATTCTCGGCGCGCGGTCGTGCCGGCCACTGCGCAATGACATTTACTACCCTTATAGACGGGATATCATCAATGATGGATGTCAACTCTTCATCGTTCGTTCCTACGGCTATTTATACATAGAGCGCAGATGCCTATATCCTCTCTCCCCGCCGACTGATTTTGATTACAGATAATTTCAACCATACATAGCCCTGTGCACTATACATTTTCTTATATGATGAAACAAAACACAACACAAAAAAAAAAATGGGGAAAAACAAAACAAAAAAAAAAGACTCTTGTTGGGACCGAGAGAAGCTGGAGACTGTTGCAATGGCAATATGCGATTCCCACCGCCAGATAAGAGATAATATAACATCCGTATTAAATTTTATGTGATGTTGTCGTTTTTTTTTCTCTCTCTCTCTCCCCGAAAAGTGGTCTCTGTTGGATATGTGCGCGCGGCGCTCGGCTCCTGCTGCTGCCGTTGTTTCTGCCGTTTGCTGTTGCAGCTCCTGCTGCTGCTGCTATGTCGCCTGATGGAACGTTGACATGATGCATGAGCTAGAGTTCGTCTTCTTCTTCTTCGTCTCCTTCTTTTTTCCCCCCTTCGTTATCAGAAGAGATATCACCGGTTGCTAGAGTTTTTCTTCTTCTTCCCAGAGTCGACCATCACACGCTGGTTGTGTCTTGCGCGCGCTAGCTTTTTGGCCTTTTCTTGTTGCTGCTGGTTGCTTGTTTTTCGTTTCCTCCTATACTACTAGCCCCACTGACTGTTGGCTTGTGTGCGGTGGGGACTCTCCGTGAAACGGTGGTTGGTTAGTGACTAGCTAGCACGCAAATCAACAGCGCGACAGTTTGATTGTATCCTATACCCAGAGACAAGAACAAAAACAAAGAAACGAAATAATAAAAAAAAGAGAAACAAAATATTTTGAAGAAAAAAAAAACTAAAACGTCACCGGTCCCACCCCCCTCGGCTGCCTATGCGACCGCAGCAGCACACGAAGAAGGCGTATATATAAGCTATATAAAGGTAAATACTGGTTGGTTATTGTCTAGATACAAGAGACTCGACAGTCTTTTCTCACGATCCGCCTATCTTTTTGGACCCATATATATATAGGCAGATAAAACTTTACAAACTTAAGTTTTATCGCGTACAAGAGATGGAACGATTATAAGATTGTGTTTTGTAGATAAAAAACAACGAAATGAACATCGCATTTTTTTCTGAAATGAAACGTACAATTTGAAATTGTTGTTTGTTAATATGAGCCAGTCGAGTCTAATATTTATATGTTGCAAGATTTCGTTGTCGCCATGACAACAACTATAGCGGAACCCCGCTGGCTTTTCCTTGTAATGCGTTTCCTATTGCTCCGATCGATATTGACCTTGATGCTATACGCTGGCGACCACGTTTATCCAACCGTTGTGAAGTCAGTGAACTTTCCTACATTTAAAAGATGCAGGCCTATATAGTTGAGGCCTATAAGGAAGATCTAAAAGAGATTGAGATTTGTCATTGAAAATCCCGCATCTCGCATTTTCTCCAATTTCTTTTGATTTCCTTTGATTCCCTTTTGTTTTGGCTCTTGTCTCCTCCACTGAACACCCAACTGATATATCGAGCATTCAATCGCGCGTGGCTCTGTTTGTATATTTGCTCTTCATATTGATCGACACATCGCAAAGAAGGGAATAGAAGAAGAAGGGAGCTGGAAGGGAATAGCCTATACATATATATATATATAGAACGGAGAAAGAAGAAGCGCTATATAGCGCGGAGGGGGGAAAGACGAGAGAGAAATCTGATGTGTTTGTATGAATCTTCCGGGAAAACCCGACGGAATCGACTGGCAGAATCTGTAACGATGCAGATAAGAACGAGCAGCGCTCGCTGCCTTCCCTCTCTCTCAGCGCTATATTCCACATATACAAACGCACGACTCGAGGCTTCCTCCTCTTCTACTACTTCTACTACTATAGTCAAACTTTTTTCTTTCTTTTTTTTTAGCTTTTTTTTTTGCTTTCCAAGGGATGAAGGATGGATAATATCCGCCCCGCTCTGGAAGAAGACGAAGAAGGAGGGAAGCCAAACGAAAAAGGGAAGAAGAGGAAGAAAATGAGAAAAAGAAGAGAAGGAAAGAAGAAAAAAAAAGAACCAACATGATGGGTTCTTCTTGTATATACATATATAAGAAAAAAAAAGAATGAAAAGAAGAGGGGGCGAGTAGATTGCCTGCCATTGGCTGAGAGCGAAGCGGATGGGCGGGGCTTAGAGACTGATTGGGAGCCGGTGGGGGATAGTTGGGTTGGCTGGTAACTGGAACCAGACCCGCCTGGTGGTCAGGGCTGGAGCCAATGGGAGCCGAGCCGACCATGGCTGTGGCATGGAGGCCGACTTGGTCCGATGGAGGCTGATCCGAGCTGGTCTCATCAGTTCGGCCATCGCTTCCGACAGCCGAGGAACCCACTCTACGGAGCTCTCTCATTCTCAGTCCAGACACATCTCCCTCTTCGTCTTTTTTAGACATCTCTTCTGTTCAGTCCTTCTACAGAGGCAGCAGCAGCAGATCTTCATCCAACGACTCGTATTATACTGATACTACCAACCGTTTTGTTGTTTGTCGTCGTATCTAAACAGCGACATATCGTTTTTGCGTTTCGTGCGGTTTTTCTCCGTCTTGTAATCACCGGCGTTGATCTACTGCTCTTATCGATCTGGTGACTTGATCTTGTGAACTCGATAACCGTCGTGGTGATTAGCAAATTCTTCTTCTCGGTCGTTCCGTTCATCCGCCATCGCCATGGAGATGAACGCGGTCGATCAGCGTTCGTGGTACGAACTAGCGGCTTCGCAGTCGCGACACCAACAGCAACAGGAAGCCGGATCCAACGGCAACGGCGGCTTGTCCGTCGGCGGTAGCCTGCAACAGCAGCAACAGCAACAGGAGCAGGAAGTGCAGGATATGTTTTTCCCTGTCGCTTTGGATTCAACCGGATCCGCCGGGTCGGGCGGCGGCAACAACGGATCGTCGCCTCAACAGCGCGCCAGACAACAGTACTACCAACAAGTTCACCATCACGCCGCACAGATGCATTCGGCCTACAACTCGGCTGCGGCCGCTTCTCATGGTACGCACTTTCAACATGACATTTTCCCGTTTCTCCCGATATACAGCTAGTCCTTCGACCTGATCGATGCGCATCCCATCATTTACTCCACCCTCTATATACATCCCATTACTTCTATAGCTATAGCTATTATAGGACCACTATTAATAAGATCCGTTTTGTGCGGAGTGATGGTCTGTCTTGTTGAATGGAACAGCTGAGCTAAAAGAACTTGGGAAGGCATTATTGCACTCTTAGTGGGCTTATCCCCTTAGGACTGGATATATATACGGACGGTATTAGGTTGTTGAGTTGCGGTCCTACACCACCCTACATTTTTCATTAGTGTGAATGGTCCCAATCCAAAAAGAGTCGAATACATTTCCAAGCTCTATATTAGGCAGATAAAATGTTGCGTGTCGTTCAACATTCAAGACCACAACAACAACAAAAAACTACAGGGACGTCCGCAAGGCCTTCAGAGTAGTATAGAGCTCCAACGTTGTATCACGCACCCATAAAACTTTGTCACCGTGTCTCTTCTACGCGTTACCTATATAGTAAAAGTATGGCAGCAGCAAGCTAGAGCCAGAGCATCAGGGACATTGCGGGACCTACACAACAAAAAAAAATTCAGACCAAAAACAAAATAAGAAATAGAATCATAAATAAAAATAAGAGAATGTATATCGAATAGAGAGATGTCGTATAAGTTTTTTTTTCTCCCCTCTTCTATTTTTCCCTTTCTTTTTTTCTTTTGAAAGAAATATTACGATGGCGGACGAGAGCAATTCCGACCGCCGCCGGCCGGCCCTCTTCCATTGCGTCTGTCCACCTATAAATACATTATAAAAATTCCCTCTCTTTCCTCCACGGCTGGTGACATGGGAGAGCGAAGAGCGAGCCCCGGCGCAAACTTATAGGGTTCGTGTTGGGCGTCTGGTGTCGTAAAAAAATTGAAACGGAATTGAAAACATATTCAGGCAGTCTCTTAATTCTTCGTCCGAACTAGCTAGCTATAGTGCTGACAACGAACTCGCTTGACCTCGCTGTCGTTGAGCAATGGAATTCTCAAGGAAAACACGTCGGACGATATATAGAAAAGGCAACTGATACAAACTCGTTTTGAAAACCGTCGAAATCGGAGAACTAAAACACACACTACATCATCAAAAAATTTATGGAACGGGAATAGACTAACGATGAATAATCCCTATAGAGATGATAAGTAATCGAATGTCACCGTTCGGTGTTCAGCAGCCGATTCGTCATCGATTTCATCTAGCGGAGAAGTCGTTCTAGCCTCCTTTTCTTTTAGTTTTCTTTCAGACGAGAAATGAATTGAAAATTAATATTTTCTTTATTTATTTTTCTGTCATCGTTTCTCGGGAAAGGGAATGTATAAAAAAGTAGAAAAAGAGAAATTGAGAGCAGCGCGAGGGAAATGCGGGCGCCTGTTGGTTCCGGCGGCGTCGTCGTCGTCATCGTCCGCCGCCGCCGACGACAGCCGAGTTGTCGCGTCGTTGTCTCTCACATTCACATCTACGACTGGAGACGAAGGGGGGAGAGGAATAAGGAGGGTGTGAGAGCGCTGTGACTTCTTTTTCCCCCGGATAGAAGGGTGGATTGTGTGCGCCCGTGACATAATAGCCCCCGCTGTATATTCTAACCGGCGTTAAAGTGCGGAACAAAAAGGAGGACAGAACATTCGAGGAAGCGAAGGAAATCGAGCTTCATTCCGGAGCCGGAGGTTCCATTTCCGTTACGTCCGTATATACAGTCAGCTCGTCGTCGCTTAAACCCAGCGCAACATCATCATCTCGTACCCAAATGTCTCTCTCTATCTCTCTCTGACTTTCTCTCTACTCTCTGACTATTATCTACCATAAACCTAATAATAATGGGGGATGTGTGTTATCGGGTAGAATTCAACAGCTACTTACCGGTCGGTCGAGTCGAGGATGAGATAATCTAATCTTATTTAGTAGTCATGATATTTATTTGTTGGTAGTAGTTTTGTAAAATCATCAGCGTCTTCATTGTAATAATGTAATGTATTGTACCCAACCATCAGCGGCCCGGATGTCGAGCAGCCAGATGTGCCGGCCACACTTTGGCGTGCCCGTGCCGACCCTGCCGTGGCTCACGCCACACCCGACGCAGGCCGACGCCAAGTCGATGATGGCACCTCATCATCCGCACGCCCACCATCACCATCACCATCCGGCCCACCATCCATCGGCCTGGTCTCCGTTCGCCGCCAGCGCTGTGGCCGCTCAGGCCGCCCAACAGCAGGCGTCCGCCACCGGCGGCGGATCCTCGTCCTCGTCGTCTAGCGGCAAAGCCGCCCATCCGCACTCTAGTCCACATTTGCTGACCTTCCCGCCGACTCCGCCCGAAGATGCGGCCACCGAATCGGCCGCCGCCGCTGCCGCCGCCGCCGCAGCCGCCGCCACAGCCGCCGCCAACCAAGATTTCCAGCAACAGCAGCAGCAACAACAACAGCAAGAGCGGAACAATCATTCGGCCGCCGTGGCTATGGACTTGGCGGGCGGATCCGCCAGTCCCGTCGACAACAAATCGGCCCTGTCCAGCTCTTTCTCCTGTTTCTCGTCGCCCAGCGACCTGAAAATGATGAGCGGATTCAATTCGAGCAGCGCCGGCGAGAACAACAAGTCGGGCAGCGGTTCGAGCGGGCAGCACGGAAACAGCAGCAGCGCCAGCAGCGTTTCGGGCTTGATGTTCGCCGCCGCCGGATTCGCCGCCGGATCTTCCTTTCCGGCCTGCTCCGTCGCCGGGAAGCCCCGCGAAGGTAGCCACAGTCCGGTCAATAGTAACGGAAACGTATTCGCCATTCCGGCGTCCGCCTCCCCAGCTTCGTCCACTTCGTCCGCCTCCTCTTCCTCTTGTTCCACACCCGCCCTACCCACCTCTTCGGCCTACAGTAGTTTACCACCGCCGCTGACTCCGCACCAAGCCAGCGGCGGCGGCGGCCAGCAGCAGACGTCCGCCGGCTCTAGCTCCTATTCTTACGGCGGATCGACGCCAACGGCGGCCGACTACTCGGCCGCTGCCGTCGCCGCTTACGGCGCCGCCGGATTCCATTCGGCCGTCCATCATCATTCGCATGCGCACCATCAACAGGCCGGCTCCGTGTTCAGCGCCAAATCGCTCCACCACCACCACCACCATCAGTCGGCCCGTCCGCGGACCAAAACGCGTTCATCCGCCGGTAAAAATTCACACACAAAAAAACCAAAACCAAAACCAAAAGAAATTCGCTAACCGACCGCAAAATAACACGCAACACTCCCTCGCTTTCATATATATCTAATTTTTCAAACAATAACCAGAAACTCAATCAGCTCTGAAAAAAAGAACTAAATTTAGAGGCTATAGCACAAATCGCTTCTTTCACTTAATAACAAACAAAACAAAACAATGGTGGTGGATTGGTGTGTGATGGTGGCCTAACTCTATCTATCTATCTATCTATCTATCCTGTACTGTTCTATTCTCCGTATTTCTATTATTCGAGTAATCGACATTATTGTAGTAGATTTGGTATTAGGCCCGAGTGTAGTAGTATAAATATCCGGAGGTCTTTGCCGCGCTTCTTTTTCCGGGTTAAATTCTCTCTCTCCAGTCACATCCATCGTTACCTACCAGATGGATGAGGACCCGGCCTATATGTACAGAGACCGGAGGAGGGTAAAAGTTCTGGCTCGCGCCGCTCAATCGAGCCGAACGCCCCTGTTTTTGTTTCAAGCTATTGCGCATCGCGCCCGCTAGACCAAGTCTAGAGAGACATTCGAGACTTTTTGGTATATTCCTTTCTCTCTTTCCTTTTCCTCCCCCCTTTATTTTCTATCCAGACGCTCAGAGGACAGCAAACTCAACGGCTATATAATCATATATAAAATAAATAGAAGGGAAAAGCAAATCATCCGCATCTCCCACACGAAATCGGATCCGAGGCTCTTTTCTTTCTGTCTAAGCTCCCTTGACTTGAGACGTCCTTCTTCCATTGTAAAACGTTGCCGTTATTCACGCGCCAGACACGGGGGCCTAGTGGTCTAATACGGCACGCGAGTGACAAAAAAAAACCCACAATTCTCACCCTTGACCCTGGTGAACTCCTTCATGCGCTCTTCTAACCCCCGGACTTGGCATCTAACCTTCGCTTTTCTGGCATGGCCTTTGTGTGTGGTCTTCTCTTTTGTCTTTCTCTTTTTATTATTGTGCCCGTCCTCGTCATTGAAAGTGGTTTCGTGTTCTCTGGTTTTGTTTGTTGACATTTTTTTTTCATCCCAAAAATTTCGTTTTTCTCTTTCGGGTTTTAAAGAGGGCCGCGAGTGCGTCAACTGTGGAGCAACGTCGACTCCTCTATGGCGGCGGGACGGCACTGGTCACTACTTGTGCAACGCTTGTGGACTTTACTACAAGATGAACGGGCAGAACCGGCCGCTCATCAAGCCCAAGCGCAGACTGGTAAGTGTAAGTCAAGTCCAACTACTTTTTTATCCATTTAGTTAGTTAGTTCTCTCGTGTTCTTTTGTCTTTTGTGTCCTGTCGCTCCTCCGGCCGTCTCTCCGCGTCCGTCTCTTTTTCTCTCTTATCTCTCTCTCAATTCCAGTTGTTGTTAGTTGTGGAAGCCCAAAAAACTTATGACCTTAGTAAGCTCGGACACGATCTCAGCCACTCTAATGAATTTGCGTCGACACTCGAGAACTTCTCCTCCCGCGTTGGCGTTTTCATTCAATTCCGATGCCCGGGCTTGATGGACAGAAACCCGTGAGAGAGAATGCAAATGTCCAAAGAGCCCAGCAGGAGAAAAAGAAAAAGAAAAAGAGAATATATATATATTCCTCCTTTTTTTATATAAAAGAATATAAGGAGAAGAAGAGAGAGAACAGACAGCGCTGGGGGATTGCCCGAGCAAGCTTTTGATCGTTTCGACCCGATAAGCACATCCGCCGTGACAAGGCAGCATACAGCAGGACTCTCGATCCCCCTTTGCTTTCAACTTTGGCTATACAGTCGTCTTCTAGTCGTTGTGTTTGCCGTAATTCATGACAGTAGTCGGCCCCCAACTCCGTGCATTCTTAGAACAAAAGCTGGACCGAAAAGAAAAAGAAAAAAAAAGACTAGAATCAAAATATATACGAAATTAAGAATTTGAAAAAGAAAGAAAAAGAAAAAAGATAGCTGTCTCTGACTGGCACGGGTCGTCTAACCCATTAGGGAAGTTTGTTTATTCTCCCGATTCCATATTCCGCCCATTTCTCCCGGCCAAACCGCCCACAATTCTTTTCGCATTGGAGCGAACGGACGCAGACACCAGACCAAATACATCTAGCTAGCCATCTGTCCACAACAATCTAATGCGTGATGGTCGCGTCGGGAAACGAGAGTTGTTGGCATTGTCTGCTAGGTTTTTTTTCTCTATTTTCTACGTGACAAACGCCCAGCTGCTGTCGGCCAGTTTTGTATTTTATAAGAAAAAAAAAACAACAACTTTGTGTTTTCGGGGAGGGAAGGTAGGACGAGGAAATTTGGAGAGTGTGGAATAAAGGTGGAGGGGTTTCAAAAAAACAACTGCTGCTGTGTCAAACAGTATTATGCCGTCTGTCTAGTTGTTTCAGCGGGAGGTAATGGGTCAAGGGTCAAGTGACGTTAACGATCCACCAGGCTCCAACCCCCTCGGTTGTTGTGCGTCCCTCCTACAACTATCTAGACTTATTGGACTGGTAGCCCGAAAACCGTCCGGCAGAAGTGACTAGTACGTGACTACCTGTACCCATATTTTACCATACATTTCCCTTCCTTCCTTCCCTACACGTCTTGTGTTTCTCTGGTTTTTTTTTCTTTTGGTGAATTTCGCCTCCTCCCTGGGTCTCTCTCTGATAACTTGCAGCTAAGCTAGAGTGCCTTGTAGTAGTGTGAGTTGTAACCCGGACTGATGGGGTCCTTCCAGGTGGGTGGCGCACTGGGGCTTGACCCCCCTCTAGGCCCCGAATTTCCCGTTTTCCAGTCCAAGGGATATACTGGTCTGTTGTTTCTATTATACCCACCACCACTACCACTACCACCACCACCAGAAGACGGGAATATACAACAAACGCAGTTGAAACACAGCAGAAATCGACACGAAACAGCAATCGTAATAATAATAATAAAAAGAAAAGGGAAAAGAAAGAGAGGGAAACAAGTTAAAATATTAGAGTCAAACACCAGGGCGACCCGACGGGCCTTCGGGAATGATCGCCGGGTCCCCCTCTGCGCTTATTTTCTATTCCGGTTGTATATACATATCCAAGTCCGCTTCCTTAATTTATCTCTTTTCTCGTATTGTTGTTGTTGTTGTTAGACATCGCCCCGGTAGTAATACGTCTAATATTGGGCAATTGATTCTTTTCAATACGCTTCAAACCGCAACAACAAGAACAGCGAACCGCGAGAGCCACAAAAGAAAAACGAAATGGCGGCCTATTTAGTTCGGTTTTTTCCACCTCGTCGGAATTGAATGACGTGCTTTCCAGTCCAGAGTTATAGTACTAGAACACTTTCTGGGTAAACTAGCGGCGCTAATTGGATCGACACTCGCGACGTTTAACCGCCCCATTGTTTCCACCCCAGGGCGGGCCATTCACTTTGCCTCTAATAATCCTTTTTTTCTTCTTCTTCTTCTTCTTCTTTTATTAAAAGAAAGAATAAAAAATGGCTCTCAAGACTTTGAGAATCAATAACGACGATGACTGATGGAAGCTGAAAAACTCGTGACTGTTCTTCTGTCATATAATTCACTGAAAATGAATAGCTTACAACATTATAAGCCGAGTCTTCAACCTTCAGCATCCATCCGTAATCGATTCGTGGCGTTCGTGATGTTATTGAATCGTCTCCTCTCTTTTTCTTTTTTGAAAAAAAAAAAACTAAATTTCCAATTTTTCTTTTTCGCTCTTTTCCTTTTCTAGTCGGCGGCAAGAAGGGCGGGCACGACGTGCGCCAACTGCAAGACGACCATGACGACGCTGTGGCGGCGCAACCACAACGGCGAGCCGGTCTGCAACGCCTGCGGACTCTACTACAAACTTCACAACGTGAGTCGCTCATTCTAAACCATCACTTTTTGAGTCGTCGAGCTCTCTCTTCTTCTCATGACTCTCAATAGGGTTTTTATATTATACAATCGGGCCATTCAGTGTATACACAGCAATCTTATTACATAGTACTCGCTGGATCTGGTGTATAGTATATACGATGGTACCGTTATATCATGTTATATCGTTAATACGCATTAGAGACCAGCAGCTAGCTATGTAGTGGTCCCGTCAAAAAGTGCGCTTATTTGATAAAGTCTTTTTTTGTTTCCTTCCCTTTTTTTTGGCCAACGAGGAAAGAAGAGATTGTACGGTGTATAACTCTACTATTCAATTTGGAACAGAGTCCTTATCTCATTTCGATAGCGATCGAAGAACGGGGAGGGTTTTGGCCTCTATCGTTTGCATTGTGGTCGATTAATTGCTATACAACCTTCTCTCTCTCCGGGGTCTTCTGGTATTTGTTGAATGGCTTTTGTCAATGTATCGAGAGCTTGTGAAACATCTACTGTCATTCAACAAACTCCTGCGGATTTATCCGACTCGATTCTTTCTCTACGAGGCTCGTCCCCTTCGCCCATTCAGCAAACGATATGGCGGGTGTATATATATACACACACAACAACAAGCATCTATATATACACAGAGCAGACAGTCTCGATGAAGGCTATAAAGGCGATATACCCATGTCGGACGACATGGGTGACAATCCGCGTATACACAAACCCTCCTCCAAAAGTTTCTTTTCATTGCTGATGTTGAATGCCCCAGCCTATAGGGCCAGGGATGGGCACTGTATACTATATACTTTTCCCTTTTGGTCAATGGATGAGAGAGCCAATCAAAAAACCCTAGGGGGGGGGGGGCTTTAGCAGAGGGGGCTTTTTTAGTGTAGTAGCAAGTTTTCTCCTTCTCGGAGTCCCTGTTGTCCACACAATTTTTCAAGTGCTGCTTTACGCCAGCTCGCGCGACGGATCAGC
This sequence comes from Ceriodaphnia dubia, assembly GCA_022539655.2. Classification (NCBI taxonomy): domain Eukaryota; kingdom Metazoa; phylum Arthropoda; class Branchiopoda; order Diplostraca; family Daphniidae; genus Ceriodaphnia; species Ceriodaphnia dubia. The sequence continues at coordinate 3,024,538 of JAKUCG020000052.1, read as the reverse complement.
CTCGGAAAAGACCTCTCGATGGGCAACCCCATTGTGCGCCACGATCTGCGACTCATTTTATTCCGTTTTTTTTTTCTCTCTCTCTCTGTCTGCTTCTTCGATTGTTTGTATAACAAGCTTCCGTATATAAAAACGGACGAGTTGGGTGGGAAAATCAGTTCGATGAATTGGAAGAATAAATAGCCAGCTGCTGTCGATCAAAGAGTCGATGTCCTCTAGGCCGCCGCTCGAATTCGGAAAGTGTTTGCCTTGAGAATTTTTTCCCTTTTTCTTCGTCTCCAATCGTTGGAAAACGTATAAGGAATTGAAAAGAAGTTTCAAACTGCGCGAACTGGATTCCCTTGTCAAGTTGCCATGGCCCGCGACCAACAAGTAAAAGAAAAACGAGAAAAATAAGAAGACGAAGAACACAAAGTTGCATTTTCATCCTGGCGTTCGGATTACACGCGCATACATGTATTATAGATACTGCTGTTGCTGGTACTGTGTGTAGTCGGCCTCCAACTACTTTTTCCTTTTCTTTTTCCACTTCTTCTTATACATTCTTAATCGGGAAAGCTGCGTGAATCGCCGCCGCCGTAGCCGCCGTGTGGGTCTGATTTATTCCGGCGAAATATATAGAGAGACCTCCCGAGGATTTCTGGTTTTTTTTCTCTTCTCTTTTCCCTCTCCGTCGTCGTCTTCTTACTAGTTCTTCTTCTTCAGTTTCGAGTCGAAGCGCGAGAAGAAGAAGAAGAAGCAACAGCGTTGTGCGCGTGCGCCCGTTTTCTGATTTATTATTATTCGCTTGTAATATCTATAGACATGATTTATAATGTAACGCCGTTTGATAGGCAGTTTTCTAGACGTTGCGTATATATAGACACAAACACTATCAAGACACAGATAGAGAGAGCGCGCGCACAATCAAAATGACGCGACGCATTCCACCGGCCGGAATGTTCTCCTTTTTTCCCCCTTAACTATTTTCAAAGAGAAAAAAAGAAATGTTTAGATTACCTTACGAGGAGGCGTTGTAGTTGTTATTTTTTTCCTTCCTTATCCCTAAAGGGTCAAGTAAACGTTAAATAAACTATGCGGCTTGTGTCTAACAGCAGGAAATTCCCGAATCATTAGAGCGGAGCCAGGGTTTTTTCTGTTTTTGTTTTTCGGGGAGGGACCGATTGCAGTAAGGGAAATACCGGCGACAATTTGGTCTAGCTGCGATATAACGCACAGAGAGAGACTAGAGAGAAAAACTCAGCCGATCAGAACGGTCACCGTCGTGACCGTTGTGATATCAAATAAAAAAAAGAAATATATAGCCCCTTCTCTCTCTCCGATGCATCGCTAGTATACTGTGTATATACACACTATATACCCAAGTATCAGAGAGATAGGATCGCCATCCGGTTTCCGGCTTCTCTTAATACTCTGAATTTTTGGTCCGTTTCTTTCCTTCTCTCTTTATATGTACAGGAATGACAGTAGTAGTAGTGCATTATAAGAAAGAGTAGACACACTATAGCAGCTTATGCAGCCCCGGCATTAATCCTGTGTCGACAGCGTACTAATCACGTCGAAACAATTGTCGAGTAAGGGAGAAACAAGAAAAGAAAAGAACTGTTGGTTTTCTCCTTTTTTTTCCCCTTTTTTATTTGCCATTCTTCATCTTTTTTGACAACAATAACAATAAGAACCCCCCTTTCGTACCCACAAAAGTATGGAATCCCCTGATGGAATGTCCTAGAGCAAACAGAGGCACACACACAAAAAAGGGAAAACTTCTAATAAGAGCATCAAAATCAAGGAGACAGTCTGAGAGATAAAGAAAAAAGGTTGACGGTGGTGGGCAGAGAGAAAAACACGAAATTAGGACCACTCACCTGAGCTCTCCAGCACTCTTCTTCTTCTTACCTTCTTTTTTCTTGTCTCCTTAACATTTTATATTGTACTGTCAGGGTGGGAGGTATAAGGGGGGTCTGAGAGAATAAAAAAGAGGAAAAAACGGTAGAAGTGGATTGGCGCCAGTTGATACTTTGACCCCGTGTGTGTGCCAGCCCCCGTGCCGGAGTATATATACGTATATATATATATATATGGTATAGGCTATAGAGGAAAGAGCCCTACGACGGCGCCTGCTGCTGCTCGGTTCGGTCGTCGTTTCTGAAGAAAAAAGGGAATATTTTTTTCTTAGCTTTTTATTATTATTTAAAGCAGCAATGTCTGAAAGTCTGACTCTTTTTCTACTGCGTCTATTTCTTTTTATGAAGCGTCATTTTCGTGAGCTGCTGCTGCTGCTACAGGCAGAAATGTCAATTCATGCTTCAGCTGCGCCGGCGCCGAGCCGCCCCTTTTCGTCTTCTTCTTCTATACTTCTCTCTCTCTCTCTCTCTCTCATATATATAAATGTATAACAAGGCAGTTGGAGCTTAAGAAGAAGAAGAAAAAAGTTGATGGCGCCCTCATCATCAGCATTAGATCGCTTTTTTGACATTAAGAACATGTTTTCTTTTTTGTATGTCGTGATGCTATTAAGGATATTGTATAGGCCCACAGTCTGAGATGTCGCCATTCCGTCTTGTTTTCGCTACGGAATGAGACGATGGAGACGTTGGAGACACAGAAATAGGGGGGGACGACGGCTCTGTCTGGAGACCTTATTGACCCCCACTGGACCCTTTTTCTTCTTCTTTTTTTGTTTCTTTCCTTGTGGCCCTTGTAGTTTCTGTTCGGTAGCCCCCCTGTCACTCTTGCTTATAGACATTCCCATATTCATCAAAAATGAGCGCGACTGTGTACACATTCAGAGCGGCGATAATTAGCGCGCAAGCGCATTCCTCGTCTGCCTTGATGGGAAATCCGTCTGGGTATTTAATTTCTCATCTCAAGTGGCGATGTCCGTCAAACCCTTTCGACGACGGCCCCAGACGACTTTGGCTACCACTAGGCCTACTACAGTTTTTTCCAGCTTCATTATATCATCCTTTTCTAGCACCTCGAGAAAGCTTTTGTGCGCTTCTTTTTCTCTTTTTTTATATCGCAACGCTTTTTAAACGCATCACTACGTGATTACGACTGGCGCGCGCACGCGTTGTGGAAGGACTAGGGGGTCAAGCGCCATCCAATTAGCGGGCGCAGCAGGTTGCGAGCGCCCACGGTCCGGGGACCCCAAATAAAGTAGAGAAGAGACCGAAAGAAAACCTAAAGTTCAGGCATCTATATAAGAATGAGTCGCCACAGCGCAAGAAAGAAGAAGACGAAGAAGAAGAAGAAAAAAACACAACAACCTTGGAGCGGCAGCAACTTAAGAAAATTTTTTATTATACAAAGTGTAGAGAGAGAGAGAGAGAGAGAGACTGCCAGAGAAAACTAAACACAACAGAACAACAACCGTGGCCAACAAAAGGCTCGAAAAAAGCCTTTTTGCTCTTATAAAGATTCGGGAAGAGCGCGTGCTCATATAGGAGAAGACTTTTTCTTGACCCCCTTCGGCTTGATATATATACAGTAAACGTATAGATTCCACCTCGTTCACACCTTCTTTCGCCTTCCTGATTCCCAAACTGCCCATTAAAAAATCCAATCAAAAATCAAGACGTGGAGGGTTTTGGGCAACTTTCGACCTGATTTGAATTTTATCGATTTCTTTTCCTCGCTCGCCGACATTGGCATCAATTCGTGACATATAACTTTTTTTTCGGTGGGAAATGTGGGAAATCCCCCTTGTGACATTGTTGGAAGGGTTGAGGCTTTGGAGGTTTTGGGTCACATCTTCATTGCCGAGCCGTTTGATATGGGGCGCGGGCGTTTTCCCAAAAGGCTTTTGACATGTATAACGCTATTCGACTCACGCTCCGTTCGGTTAATTCCCTTTCTGGCTGCTGTCTGTCTCCAATGTTTCTTTGCGTCTTGTTGGTTCGTGTGACACAGTCAGTTTTGGTTTGCTGTCCCCAAGTCGTCCGTGAATTCCAATCACGTCCGCTCCGTGATTGAAACGAAAACACGTTCCAACCGACGCACCAGTCCAGTGTATTCTCTTTGTTTTGTATTTTTATTATATTTAAAAAGGAAAACAAAAGAAAAATAGTTATTACACATTAAAAGCATCGGAAAATCAACAGCTTCTAATAGGATCGTTTTTATGAAAAGTAATAATCATGATAATAATAATCAAACGGCCAGACGACGAGAGAAAGAGAGAAGAAATAGTTTAGCGATGTGTTTATACGCGGCCGGGTCACGGGTCGAGTCACGGTCCTCTAGATAAACTTTTTTTTTGTTTTTAAGAAACAGTTTTCCTCATAATTTTTTTGATTTATGATGATTCCCTCTTTCCTTGGGTAACGAAAAAGAAAAAATCCCAACATTCAGCCCGATTAATCCGGATGACTGCTGAATTTTTCCCCTTGACGCAACGAGCCCAGGAGTCCCTGTGTGCTCTGGGGGTCCCCTAAGTCAAGCCGTTTCCAGCCACATCGTGTGTGTCTATACTGCTGCCTGGGCCGGTCACTGGCTCCTTCTCTAACTTTGCTGCTGCTGAGCTCGGGGTATATTTCCATTAGTTTGAACGACGGGAGGTCGGCACTACTTCGCTGCTCCAGCCTGCATATATATATATATATATATATATCTACCTAGCGAGCGAGCGAGAGAGAGAGAGAGAGTTGGGAATCTGTAGGCCAGAAAACCATTGTGTGTGTACGCGTACAGCGCAACCAGCAGCCCAGACAGCACAAGAGTCGGTTGAGGGCAATAATAATCGATTCTTTATCGATTCCCTTGTTGTTCTTGTTGTTTCAAATTTTTCTCTCTCTTTTTTCTCTTGTTATTATAGTCGAAAAAACCCCCGTGTTCTATGTAAATTGATCAGCACCCGAGCGCCGACCCACATTTCTCAGATTTTAAATCATAATAATAAGAGACGGACAGACAGGACAGAAAGCCCATCGACTACGAATTGGGCCAATCATGCGGTCGCAATGCTATTTTTTTATTCAATTCCAGGTCTAAATTTAAACTTTCCAAAAATATAGGAAAGGAATTATTGATGAGAAATAAGTTGACTATTTTGTTGCTTGTCGGTGATCCCGGCTGTCTCGACGGGTGGGAAACGATACGGATGAGTAAGAACTAGTTTGTCTGATTTCTGGGCTTCGACAACGCATCATCGTAGCGGGTGATCCCCCTCCCAGGACGGCCAAACGATATTACATACAACAAACTAGCAAATAGATGGTCATCCTCCCTATTTATACAGCCAATGTCGGCTCTCTCCGCAGACGCGCTCGCCGCAGTGTAACCGAACAAACCCTGTCGGCGAATCGGCAATGACATTCAATTTAAACCGTGAGTGCGCGTGCGCGGTCAGTTACCCATTCCGTATTCGGCCGGGTTGCGGTTGCCACGCCTTAAAACAACGCAAACAACAGACAACAAAAAAACGGCCGTGTCCAACGTCGTCGCCGACATCCGGCTAACTTAGCGAAACTTTACGAAAGTCTTTACTTAGTATCTATTTTGTTATTCAATAAGAAGTTTAGATAGCGAAGTCTCCGCTTAGTCTATTTTGTTAATCAAGAGAATTTTAGATAGTCAAATGTATACGTTTGGGTGGGCTAATTTAACTGTAACAAACGCCCTCCCAAGCGCTGAACAAAGAGTACCGCAAAGTCGGTGAAGTCTTTTGCAGTAATTCACGTAGTTTCTTCTACAATTTCATTTGATTTTCTACGTATAAAGATCGTCTCTTCATTAGAGTTTTATTTTCAATTTTTTTGAATTCCCAATTCGAATATTTTTCTACTGGAGACGATGAGGAATAACAACATAACTGGTCAAACAAGGTGGCAATTACTGGCGACAGACCAAAAAAAGTCCTTTCTGTTCTGAATGGAACTCGCACGGAGCCAACGTCCCTTGATGTCTGACGGCGGCTTGGGGAAGAAAAAAAAAGCGCGTTCTAGCAATCAAATTGCCTCTCATTCCAATTTCTTTTCTCCCCTCTGACAATTCCATGCTGCTGTGGCTGCCGTGTCTGTCTGTTAGTTAGGGAACAGAAAATGACTCTACACTTCGACAGTTCGGCAGACTCTCCGTCTGTGCGCGACTGGAGTGATAAACAAGTTTTTTTTTTCTTTTCCCCTACATCTAGTATTCAGTTGACCCTGTTAACGCTCGGTTGAACCAATTAAGCTCTAGTCCACTGTACTATAGCAGACTATATCTGGACTGTCTGTTATTGTTGTTGTTTCGTTTTCTTTTTCTCCTTTTTTCTTTTTACCTTCTCTCACAATTTTTTTATTTTCTATCGCTATTGTCTGCCATCAGTTGCTGGGCTGACAACCGGGCCTGTTTGGGTTGACAAGTTCCAGTCGTGTGATTTTACCTCCCCCGCCAATGTCGTCCTCCCCTTTCTCACTGCGACAGGACAAATCATTTTTCTCCTTTTCTTTTTCTCTCTCTTTTTTTTTGTGAGTACATTTTTTTATGGAGGGTTGACCTTGTTGTTTGCGTGCGCATGTGCACTGCGGTCGGTTGCGTTGCCGTTTGAGCGACAGTCACGCCGCTTTTGGCTATCCGTCGTCGCCAGCCGCCGCCGCCCGCCCGCCCCAGCCGGTGCGCAGCCGCCATAAGAACAAAAGAGCCGATGGATACAAAGCGATTAATTGATTTTTCAAAGGATCGCATTCATCTCTCTCTCTCTCTCTTTATCGTGCATAAGTTCGATTATTCTTCTTTTTTTTCTACTCGACCGTTTCGCCTTTTGTTCTTTCCAGCTGCGGCATTCCAACATTCAACCATTTTTTTCCAAATATATATTGTCAAAGTTTCTTATTTTTCGATAGGAAAAGAGAAATAAATTCTAGGACTCAAAAGTCACAACGGTTCTATATAGGTCAGGCCATGTTTTCACGCGTCAATCGCAAAGGAATGAATTCTATGTCGGGTAGAATGTCTTCGAATTTACCTTATAACTGTAGCGACATTCTCTTAAGAACGAGTTAATGAGACCCACTGATTCTTAAAATGCATAATTTTTCTGACAAAAAATCTGGCGGACTTAATTGGAAAATATTTCTCTATTTCAATTCAACAGGTGAACCGGCCGTTGACGATGAAGAAAGAAGGAATTCAGACTCGTAACCGAAAGCTGTCGTCCAAATCCAAGAAGAAGAAGGGATCCATCTCGTCATCAGCTTCGGCTTCAGCTGGATGCCATTTGGGCAGTTTCCAGGATGTGATGTCCATGGGAGCTGGTAGCGCGCTGGACAAAGCAGCCGCAGCGGCCGCAGCTGCCGCCGCCGCCGGATTCCCGAGTTTCGCCGCTGCGGCAGCCGTCGCTTCGGCCGCCGGAGCTTCGTCGGCCATGTCGCACTACGCCGTCTACGCCGGCAACGGTCAGATGCATCACCCGGCTCATCATCATCCTCACATGAACCACTCGGCCGCTCAGATGGGCGGCTTCCATCACCACGGCAGTCCGTCTGGACCGCCTCCGGGTTCCATGGCCATCCACCACTCGATGGGCGGCATCTCCTCCTCCGCCCTCGGCTTGGGCTCTACCTTTAATTCAATGGTACGTTATCACTTATCAATAATATAGACGGGCCGTCACGCTCTTTCGGGTTATCTTTCCATTTGACATTTTATGGCTCTATTCAAACTATTCAAAGCCAAATTGAACAAGATGATAGCCGACAGACAATCTTTTTACAGTTGCGGACTTCCCCCCAAAAGTCCCAAATAGATTATGTGACGGGCCTAAACACGAAAATTCAATTGTAAACCGATTTTCCAAGTCCGAGCGGAAAGATTAATCGCTTTCTCTTTCTCGTTTTTATTTGATGCAGGCTTCCTGGCGGACAGATTTCAGCACTTGAACGCAGTCGAGGACGTAATATTGCGGATTAGCTGCTATAGGGCCAGCTGAAAATATCCAGCACGTGTATAACCTACCCATTTTGGACGGACGTTGTCGGCCACCACCACCGTTTTATGATCGAAATAACTCTCTCTCTCTCTCTCTCTCTCTATTTTGCACACACATAATTACTTGCGCTGTTACTTTATTCCATTACACTACATATAATGCATTCACGGAGACTCGTCCTCTTTTTCTTATACAAAAAATAATAATAATAATAATTAGAGTAATAAGCATTCATAACAAACAAAAAAAAACATGTGAAACATAATCGAATCGATTGAAACTATATGCCACCACCTCCTCCTTATATATGCCCAAATTCCCGCGTGTAGAATTGTATTATATAGCCTATTAGGCCAGCAGCAGCAAAGAAGATTAAACATGGAAACGAGAGATTACACAAACTAAAGGGCTAAAAAAAAGCTAAAAACTAAAAAAAAAAGAATTCAATAAGATTTGTTCAGCCGTAATCAAATATCCAAAATGTCAAACTTGTTTTTGAATCTTGTGGTGTTTCTTTTTTTTTGTTTGTTTTCTTTCTCTTTCTTTATCTCCAAAAAAGTTATTATTATATATTCTTCATTTGTATACGTCACTGGCAGCGGTGAGCACCTTTCAGGGTGCTGCTGTTGCGCTCCTCCCCCCCATTCGCCCATCAACAATTATATTATTATGAATAAAGCCGTGTGTGTGCGTGTGTGTGTGAGTGTATGTGTGTGTAATATAAACGTCAAGAGCTTATCGTTAGTGTCTGTTTTGATCCATCATTCGAATACATTACAAAAATACAAATAATAAGCCCAGTCTCCTTTTCCATTGTGTCACTCTCCGAGGTGCGTGTCTTATTCCGCCTACTCCGCATCACGGCAGCAGCTAGTGGTGGTGTTAGGAAATGTTGGTTTTTTTTCTTTTCCCCGGCTATTTCCATACATTGTATAACGCAACAGCCTGACGACAGAGTCTGGTGAAAGTGGAACGACGACGATCGATGCAGACAAAAGAGCAACACGGAAAAAAATTACTAAATTTTTGTTTCGAGTAAGAAACAAAAGAAAGAAAAGAAAGAAAAAAATTGAAGGATCATTATTTAATAATAATGATTCTCATCCCGGGCGTCCATGATTTCCCCAAGGAGCCACGCCCTAACCGTGCCCCAGAGTGTCAGTAAAACGCACGAAACTTCGTCACGTAGCCTATTATGGATCAATAATACACTGTATGACACCCAAAGTGGCCATTGCTATGTCGTGCATTGGAACTAACAGCCTTAGCTTATTAGAACTTCCTCCTTCTTAATATACAGTCGCTTTATTTTATTTTATTTACAATTTTTTTTTCTCCAAACATGCAAAATAGTGAGTGGCTTTTGTGGCTGTTGTCTGTACGTCCCTGTGTTGCCTACTTTACGTATATGGATTCGAAGGTGAGACATTGACGACCTGAAATAATGAGCCACTTGTTTCGTAATTCAGTTTGCCCTACTTTATGCAATACAAGTACTACAAAAGAAACTGTCGCCAGAGTAATACGATGAAGAACCAGATAAGTTCCTTTTCGTGTCCTTTAAAAAAGAACTGGTAAGGACTTGATGTTTCTATCTGCTGTATTATTATCCGCGTGTGAAACGGCGGACATCAGCATGTGCTGTTATCCAAAACTATCGCGGCCATTGTCGAGCTGAAGCTGTCGTGACCCGTAGATTGTAGAGAGAGAATAAACGAAGCGCTATAGTGTTAGACGTTATAGGTACGGAACAACGGCGATGTAAATACACTTGTCCATGTTGATATATATCTATATAGAAAGGGAAAACCACGACCGCAAATTATTCTATTTCGGTTGAATAATGGAAATGAGTCTTGGGGGGAAATGCGAGACGGCTCGCGGTGAGAACACCGACAGTTCATTACGTCTAGGGGGGACGCGCACACAGAAGGAATAAAGGCAATAGACCAGCAGCGAGAATGGGCAAGAGGATATTTATCAAGACCCCAACCAAAACGGGACTGTAACAGTTGTATAAGAGTGAGCCTCGTCGAAGCAGAAGAAGAAGAACTGAAGAAGAAGAAGCAAAACGGGCACCCGAGACGACAGTGGCCCTCCGGTGCACATTTAAGAAGGTTGACAATGCGTCAGTCGAGAGCTCTGCCTCTTTTTCTATAAAGGAATAATAATAATACGAAGAGAGAAGAAGGTGATTCCTCAAGTGCCATCCAACAGGTCGAAGAATCTATTCAAATGCAAATGCCCGTTGGAGGCCCTTCTTTTTTTCTCTCTTCTCTTCATTCTTTACGTTTAAGATTCTTTCTTTATTTTCCTCTTTTTTTCTCTTTCTCTCTCTTTCTGTCCTATACACCACTTGTTGTTTTGTTGTTTAGAGAAAGGAAACCAACGACTCTATAGACGACGACGCTTATGGGCCTGGTGGTGGAACTATCTGGCTGGCAGCGGTGGATTTGGCGCGACACTTGCGCGCGTCCAACGCGCTTTACACCAACCTGTCACCCGGTGCCATTATGATACATTTTCTCGCCCTCTTTTGACATTGTTGTGGGCCTTGGCTGCAGCAGGGTTTCTCGCGCGCGTTGCTCCATTGTTATGCTGCCCCGTTCGCATTGTTCGATAGCAGCAACATCGCCGACCAAGCCCACACGACCAAGAACACAAAACGGAGCGCGACAGCATCAATAATCTTTCTCCGTCCCCTTCATTCCATCTTTGTAAGTCGTTGTAGAAGAATAAGGAAAAAAGAGAAAAATGAACTGAAGATGGAGACGTGAAAATAGATAAAGATGTTTGAACTGATTCGGTTGTGGGACAGCGCGGTTTCGTCTCCCCCCCAAAAAGAGCCAGAATAACGAATAAAAAAAATAAAAGCAAGAAACGAGCAAGCTTTGATTATCATCGCCGAGCCAACAGTGTCGGAATCGAGTTGTTACACATTTATTCGCACCTTGTAAGGTATTCAGATTGGACTGGGGCGGTTATGTACTAATATACAGTGTGGTGAAAGGCGGCAAAGAGCGGACAAAACTGAGATAGCTCGACAACGAAAACCGAAGAAGTCGTTATCTTATAAAAATCGATTGTTTGAATAAACAAAGAGGTCGTTGTGTCTACAGAAGAACCGTCGGGACGAAAACTATAAATAGGCCTGCGCACTATATAAACTTTAATAATAAAAGAAGCGGAAGTTCTTTTCTTTCATTTCTTGACGAACGCGCAACAGATTGAATGACATTCGTCCGCTCTTGAAATCATCTAGCGCCGAACTCCCTTAAAAATAGAAACACGATGTCGCCAGTGTCTGCGCTGTGACGAGCGAAACTCAAGAAATTGTCATCGTCAAGAGAGCGTGTGCGTTATCTCTACGGGTAGACGGCGACAAGAAGATAAAAAAAAAGGAGAAGCAAGTATTGAAGAGTTGTTATTGAAGACGGCGCCAGTCTCTTTTCTTTATTTCCTAGGTCCGCGCACCGACGCCGCCGCCGCCGTGCTTCTTCATCTTCATCTACTTGTTCTTCTTCTTCTTCTTTTGGTCCCTTATCGCGTTCAAACCAGCGCGCGGCAGACGGGGGAAATCCGACACGAAGTGCTCCCCCTTTTCTTGTCTCGTCTCCGTCGTCTTCGTCGTCTTCGTCTTTTCATCGGTTTTTCTGTTTTTCAATAGGTGACTCGGGTCCCCTTCTTTTCTTGTGCGACCGGGGTCCCGGCCATTTGTTTCCAAACAAACACCGCGGCGCCATCATCGTATGTATACATCCAAACAAGAATAACAACACCGAGTTCCCGTACTTCTTGTTGTGAAGCTGTTGCTCCTTCTTCTTCTTCTTCTTTCTCCTTCCGTCTATAGGGCTATTACGCACAAAGTGTACACTATGTATATAAATCTATTATGGGTGATGCTAAAGGAGGAGAGAGAGAGCAGGGAGCCATTCATGGACGCGTACGGCACGAGATGACAACGCGACGCCAGCTACCAAACAAGTGCATCAGACGGCCGTGTTTTTTTCCCCATTCACAGTTTTCTCGTTTGTTGCGCCATAAGGAAGCTGGACACGAAATGTGTTGTTGAAATCATCTCCCGTCTTTAGACACGGCTGCTGTACTCGAACTTGACGCCGCCCGCCCAGCGGACCCGACGACACGGACACAATTAACTCGATTGATCCCCGAGATGCGCTGGATGCAGCGGGGCGAATTTATTGTCGCTAGAATCCCCCTGTTCCCATTATAAATCGCAATCAAAACAGAACATCTAGAGAAAATGGCCAAGTCTGAAGTTTTCTTGAAAATAGTCATAAAGGGTTAAAAAGAGCTAGGGAAATTTGACGTCTCATTCACTTTAATAGCGTTCACCGCGAGAGTCGTCCCCTTTATGCTCCTTTCCTTCCACGAGCACGACTTCTCTCTGTGTTCCACAACAGTTGAAAATGCCTTGAAAAGACATCTAATTATCCATCGATTATCGCTGCCAATTCCTTTTATTGTGCCATCTGGACAAGTGTACGCGCAAAGTCTCCGCGTTATTCCTCTCTCTACAATTTTTATCACTAGAAAGGTTTTCAACTATATCATAATTTAAGCAAATAATAATTTTACAGAGAGAGAGAGAAAAAAAAAATAAAAGAATTCTGGCGCCGGCCCATTGCTTTTCCCTCTTGATCGAATCATGACTTGAAAAATTTTTCTTCTTTCTATACTGTTACACTCGTAAATTTGGCCTTCTCGTTGGTCGTTGGCCAATCGGTCTCGTAATCAAGACACGCGCGTCTACCTTATATATATGTGTATTTCTTTTCTTTGTTATTTCTTTTTTCCAGCTATTACATTCATTTCTTTTTGGCTTCCATGGCGAAACTTATTTGATACTTTCTGGATATGCCCTGTCACAACTCTATCTCGTTTGTGGAATGTTTTCAACTCGCTATAATAAGATGCATCAGTCCGGATTGGGTGGCCGGCGACGGCTGCGCTCCGCTGGACTCTAAGGCCATTGCAGCTTTTCGGGGTACAGAAACAAAAACATATTAATATATATTTAAAGGGTGGGTTGGGTGGCCAGACAGTTTTCGGTCATATTTTTCACGCGTTCCCGCGGAGTTAAATGGGCGACGACTCTCGGTGATGTAGTCGCTCCTATACCTGATAGACAGCGCGCGGGGCCGTGAATGTTGAATGGCGAAGCGAAGGGCCATATTGAGAAGCGATTTGCATCATCCCAAACGGCCTCTTCATAAAGACGAACTCTCTCGTTTCTCTTATGCGTAACGACCTAGCCCACCACTGCGACGTTGATTGGGGTACCCTAATACATTAACCAGTGTCTTATTGCCCCCGTACGCGTATATATCCAATCGTTTCCCTCCCTTCGTGAACATTAAAACGAAAACAACGTAACGACTCTTGGGGAATTCCAAAGTTCTTATTTTTTGTCTTTTTTTTTGTTGTTGTTGTTACTTTCGCACCCGAAATATGATGAAGCGGTTATATAAGGTGCGCTAGGTATATAAATCAATGAAAAAATATCAGGTCAATCAGGATGTTACGTGCCGAGAAAAAAAACGAATCAAAAATTCCTCTTAGAAGAAAAATGAAACGAATGCGGGCAAAAAAGAAGAAAGAAAGGTCCGGGGAAGAGAATTCACACGGTAAAATAAAGAGAGAAAAAGAAGAAAAAAAGAAAACAAAACAACGTAATCGTTTCGTAAGAATTATGGACGAGCTAGAGAATAAATTGAAGGCGAGAGAGAAGAAGGAAAGAAAAAAACACACATATAACAAAAGCATATGTATCCTGCCGAGCTGGACAAGCGGAGGAGGAGACCGATTGTCGGACAGGCGATGGGGGATGGAGCGTGTGTCGCGCAGGCGGAGTCAGCCATCCGAAAAGCTGACTGATGAGGTGAGGCACCACCGGGTCCGATGTGGAAGGGAAAACTTCTAGAAAAAAAGTTGTTCCAAGAGAGAGAGAGAGAGCTGGAACATGAAAACGACTATAAGAATAAGAGATGAAGCAGCCGAGAGCCATCCAGCAGGAGCAGCAGCAACAGCCAACGACATGAAGGCAGAAAAACACACGTCCACGAAATGTCAAAAAGGTATATAAGGAGACGGCCAGGAGAGAGTAGCCTATGACTCCCGCTGTTCTGGGGAAAAAGAAAAACCAGTGGAGCCACCGAGGTAGTAGTACTATAAGACGCGAGGGGGAGAGCCCCTGATCGACGGAACGCGGACTTGTTGGCATCCCCCGCGCGACCGGTCAATTAAGGTTAAGGGCGTGAGAAAAGATGGGCCCAACACGCCAACCCCCTACAACTACTACGACTACTACTAAACACTGTGCTGCTCCTGCCAGTCCTGCCTATGCATTTTGGGAGGGGAACCGATGTTATTTTTCCCCCCAGAAAGAAAAAGTTGGGAAAAAACTTGGCTCTTCCAACACAACACACACACACACACACTCACCAAAATGTCTGAAAATGCATAGCACATGTATATTATAACCTCCCGTTGTTCCAGCCCACCCCCGTGCTGCTGTTCCTGGCTCCTGGCTCTCGGACGAAGGCTACCTATAAGGTAGGCAGACAAGCCCGGCCAGAGGTCCCCCTCTCTTTTTCTTCTCTCTCTCTTTCCCTCTATTTTGATTTTTCAACATTTTATTTTTGCTCTTTGCTGCGGAATTTCCATTAAAAAGCCCAAGAGGGGAAAGACCTTTCTCTCTATTTCTCTTTTTCTTCCTGTTTTATTGCTACTTTAAGACTGCACGCTGCTGTGTCTCTCTCGTCTCGCACAGGGCATTGTATGTGTCGTTGCTTTAACCTCCTCCCTTATACAAGCGCGCTCGAAGGGGGGTTTTTTCTTATTTTGACGAGGACAAGCAAAAGTAGTGGATGTAGTTAGTAGTACGGGCGACATTTTTGCCAATATACCCCGCCATCCATCATTCGGGGCTCCACGCTTTTATAGTACGGTCATTAATCCCCCCTGCGCTTAACTACCGCTGATGAATCATCATTTCGGATAAGTGCGCCCCAGCAGTCGAGAAAACTTTTCTCTCCGGCTCTCTCTCTCGACTTTACCCAGCGATGGAATGTCATCGTCGTGGCTCCGCTGTTTATGTTATGACGTTCCGAGCGTGTGCGTACCGTTACAGCCGAATGACGTTTTTGCGCTCATATAAACGCCCAATAACCAAACACATGTCCATCGTGTTGTATACAACCGTTGTTGGCCTTTTTCACAATTTTCTCCGGGAAAAGTCAAAAAGTCCCTTTTTGTACAACCCAACAAGGTCAATTAGCCTTTCGACTTAACGCACACACAAAAAAACGCAGGTGCCAAATAATTACAATTCTTTTTTTTTTCTTCCTTTCTTTTCCATCATAGCACGTACACAAACATCGGGGGGATGATTGGATGGAGCTTCAGCCGCTGCCGCCGCCTCATTAGCCGAAGCGCGCAAGTTTTGAACACGCATGATGATTGTTCTGTGGGTCTAGCCATCATCATCTTCCCTTTTTTTCACCATATAGTCTCTCTCTCTCTCTTTTCTCTCCTCCTATTCTTTCGTTTCGCATGCGGACGACTCGATTCGCCGGTGGTATATAGTGTGCGCGCCCAGGGTAACTATGGCGGCGTCGGGTGATGATGAATTGCTCTTAATCACACGTTGCGACCGGCTAACAAGGTTTTTCCCCCTAACACAAAACCGCTTGACCTCTTCGTATAGTCAATGGGGGTTAGTAGCATATAGAGAGGGATATGGATTGAAGGTAGTACGCGTACAAAACTTATAAACAGAAAGGAGAGAAAGAAGAAGAAGAAAAACAAAACTGACCATCCGTTCTCTCCTTCTCCGGGGCGGTACGCCCACTAAAAACGGGTATATACCCCGCCGGGTTAAGAGTGTCTACCCATCATCATCAAATAGCCTCTGCTTGTTTTCTAATCGCCTTCTTCTTATTACTCTCTGTCTTATAACTTATTGGAAATGTAACGAATGCGCACCACCAACAACAACAAAAAATAGGTAAGTATGCTGTTGAACCCGAATGAGGATATTCGGGTCTGACCGATATTATAAGACGGAAAAATGTAAAAAAAAAACGAAAAAATCGAAAATTATTTCGAGTCAATTTTCTGTTATTTTTCTTCTTCTTCTCTTTCTCTATCCCTATTGATTTGCATATCAAAGGGTGGTAGTGGAATGCTCCGATCACTCTGCCGTTGAAGAAAACACGTCTAGCGAGAGCGCTAGAAAGAGAAAATGATAATACTACCTCCTAGCGCTATTGTGTAGTTTCGTGTTTGCATATGTGTGTGCGTGTTGGGCGGGGTGTCCGGTTATTTCTTATTTACCATGTGTATATTCTCCCGCATTTTTTTTTCTTTCCTTTTTTTTCTCATTTCACAACGGTCACGAAAACTGAAAAAAAGGAGAGAAAAATCTATATATGTTGCTGTTCCAGAGCGAAATATACACAGAAACACTTCCTCCTTGTATATTTATATATATATATATACATACGCACTCATGCTGGCGCGGACCCCGAGAGAAGGAATTCTTTGGCCGGCTTAGATGTGTGTGTTCACCGTTCAACAATAGAGTGAAAGGGAGAAAAGAAAAGAAAAAAAAAGATTTATCATGGTTTGGAGGGGGGTCAGCAAACAAACAAACAAACATTCAGGATAACAATGCCACTCTTACGATTTTTTGATTCTCTACTAGACACTATACTGAATATTATACCACCCTGTTTCGGTTTTTTCTTCTTTCCTTGTCGATAACGGCAACAACAGCCAGAAAAATTTGATTTTCTTCAAAGTATCTAGAAAAAGGGACCGTTTAATTGGCCCCGCGCATTGCCAACATTCCAACGAGAGAGCTCACAGAAGATCCCGTTGACAGTTTGTCCATAGGATGGTGGTTGCTGATACGGGTTAGCGTGATGTTCAAAGAAGAGTCTTTTCTAAATATCCCCCCACCTCCTCACGCAAATTGAAACAAAAATAATCAAGAGTGAAACATCAAGCTGATAATCTTTTCGTAATCATTTTTCTAGTATATGCATATATAGTCTAACAGTTTTGTTCTTGTTTTTCTTTCCTATAGAGAGGGATACCGAGCGAGTACTGCTGGCGCGAGCATAATTTAGCTATTCATTAGAGCGCATACGAAAGGGGTATACAGCAGGTGATTATAGCCGCGCGCCAGAGATTCCCACCTGCGCTCCATTGTCCATCCTTTCGCGACCCAAGAATATATATTAAAATATTATCAAAATGAAGGAAAGAAAAAGAAAAGGATGAAAAAAGAAAGAAAGAAAAAAAAACCGGGCGATTAATATGAACAACTTCTTTTCCCCCTGGCGTCGCTGGTATGCGTACACGCGCTAGAGCGACTGCTGCTATTTCATTATTTATTGGATGATGCAGGTAAGAATTTTACGGGTTACTTGGTACCTTCTCTTCTTCTTTTTTTTTTTGCAGCTCGTTACGATGAAGCTCCGAATGCGTACCTTTAGTTCGCCTCTTGAATGGAGGTGGTGCGCTTGCATGTACGCGGGGTGACTTATATGTCAAGTCGTCTCTTTTCTGGCTCATTAAATATTCAACGCAGGTGCGCTGCTGTTCATTGTTCCTTCTCTCTTTCTCTTTTGGATATATTTTTACTTCTTCTTTTTTCTCTTCGCCCTGTGTCTTGGCTTATTGGGACGGCAACGGACGAAAGAGAATAACCGCATTTGAAAGCGACGGGAACGTTGTAGGCGTTACATGCGAACAGCTAAGTCTTTCGTCCCCGTCAAACGCGCCACAATCCGGTCACGCCGATAATTGGATCCGTTCGTTGCCGTGTTAGCAGGGACGATGGAGAGTAGAAAAAAGAGAAAGAACCTTTTGAGGGACAGAGAGAAAAGAATTGATAATAAGCCGCTGCCCCGCGAGTTCATTAATCGCCGCGGTCTGCCAGTCTGGCGGCTGGATCGTGAAATTCACTAATGAACTTGAATAATTGTATTGGTAATCACCCCGAACGCAGCAGCATGCGTATAATATAGGCCTAGACAATTGGAACCTATCGTTCCTTCTTTTCCCTGAACCCGCGTCACCGGCTGCAATAATAAATCTGAGGAGCTGGAAACACTTACCGCGCGCACAAAAAAAAATAACAAAAAAACAAAAACAAAACAAAACAAACGTATCTAATATATCGTTTTAATCAGCCGGGTCCGGTAACGAACGCTGCTCGCGAGCGCCCGGTTTTCTATATACATAAAAACGCGGGACGTTTTCATTTATGCATGAAAATTGGTTGTAAATAATTTGAGTCGTCGACTGGTCGATTGGTGGGAAAATTTTTCAGCGAGCGCTTGCGTCTAAGCTGCCGCGTTGTGCAATATAACGTGAAGGAAATATACAGCTATCGTTTGCCGAGTGACCGGCTAAACAAGCCCTGATTAGAATAAACTTACCGAGCCAAGGCAAAACAGAAATAAACAAGAAAAGATTAATCGATGATGCCTATATCGGGTGAAAATGTGGATGACATCAACGATAGTGTATTACGTCAGACTGCTTATTACATAAGACAAAACTTTTGTCTGGGAGTCTGGTTTAGTTTCGATATGAAACAAGGACTCGAGGATTTTCCGTTTTATTTTTTTGAAGGATCTGTCTTGCGTTTTCTCTTCCGCGTCGCACTGTAATTATTTATCTGTACTCCGGTTGGGGGGCTTTTTATTCCGTCGCAGCGCTTTTAGTTGATGTTCTCCTCTTTATAGACGTCATCCCTGATGTTGCGCTAGTGTCCGCGGTGATGATGAAGCACGAAACAGAAACACAGACACAAAAAAAAAGATGAAGATTAACCGCAGTGTTTGTCTTGTGTGTACACAGCATTCAACGGCCATAAATTACGCAGGGAGAAGAAGAGGAGAAAAAAAAGGCCCATAAGAGACTCGGGGGACCCTCTCGATCAGTAGAGTGGAAAAAAAGAAGAAGAAGAACACAACAGCCACGCCTACCGGCCCTCCTTCTAGCCGTGAACACACTCCATCTTGAGGATCTTCTTCTTCTATTCTTATTACTACTACTACTATACAGCCCGTTCTTCATCTCTTTATGACTCTATACTTTCTATAGAGAGCCATTTACTACCGCAGCAGTTTGGAAATCTAATACATACAGTGAGGGGAAGAAGAGTTAAGGTGAACATTGGCGTGACATCGACTCCCGCACGCTATATACAAATATTTGCATGGACTGCAGACACGGCAGAATATGTTCAAACGGTTGTTTTCTTTTTTAAAAAATGGGAGAGAGAGAGAGAGAGAAGGGCACAAATGATGAGGAATAGAAATAAATGAGCACAGAGAGGGGAAAACGGTTCGGCCAGTCGAGGCATTCGATCAAGCGTAATGGACGGGCAACGACGTTCTAATGACAGCCTCGTTCCAATTGGATTATTATTGATACATTTCATCATTGAAATGGACCGGCCGAGCACGCAGTCTCTCTAACTTGCCCGACGACTGAACTTAGCCCAAACGCAAACAACCCAGAAAAGAAAGAAAAAAAAACGTAAAGAGGCGAGACCCAAAGTCAAACAGTCACGAACAGGTATTAACGTGAAATTAACCATTGTTTCCCACACCCAAGAACATCCAACAAACCTTGCGTTCCTAGCGAAGCAACCTATCTCGGTTGTAATCATCTCTGACGTGCCATCCTCTTCGTTCTTCTTCTTCTTCTTCTGGTTAATGCCATTTTCATCAATGAGAAACAAGCGATGAAATATCCTTTCAGTTCTTTTTTCTTCTTCTTCTTCTTCTTTTTAGTTTCCATCCCCGGCAATTACGGACAAAAGCAACTGACGGACTGACGATCTAACGCGGATCGATATCGACACTGCTATATATATATACACCATATAACACGACGTGTCGGACGTAAAAATATCGGCATCTTCATCAACAGCCCCAATTAAGCGCGGCAGTTTAGGAAATAAGAAATAATTGACGGGCTGCGCGAACTAGACGATTCAACCGAAACCCGCAAGCGGAGGGACGACCTAATCAAGTCGTGGTGGAAAAAAAAAGAAAAAGAAAGAAGAAAAAGACGATGCGAAAGGTTTTTCTTGTATTATTAAAAGAAGGCAAGTGGACTCGTTGGGAGTAGAGAGAGAGAGAGAGTTGTGTAGTCCATCGTCATCATCTATTTCTTTTCTTCATCCGACGCGCCGGCGATGGTGTAATGATATGCAAAGTTGCGGTCCATTCTTCGACCGAGCGGGAGTTGCCGTACACAAGAAGCAGCAGCAGCGGTCTCTATCTCTCTCTTTTTTTTTTCTTTTTCTTTTTCTATATCCCGCAGTCGGCTTGTTTCTTTTCTCTCTCTCTCTCTCTCTTAACCATTTTTCTTCTTTGCCCGCACGAGTAAGAGTGTTACCGCGAACGTGCTCTTATAACAATCACGACCGGCTGTGCTCTGTGTAGCTCTTTATTATTATTATCATTTTCCCCCCTTCTTGCGTCGAGTAGTCCATCTATTTTAATTCATCTACTTATTCTCTTTTTTTTCTTCTTCTTCTTCTATCTCCGTTTTGGTCGACTGTTAGCGGTCGGGAACAATGTCCTCGTAATATAGTTGAGAGGTTTTTATTTCTTTTTTTTCTCTTGTTCTCTTATTTTCCGTCAAGAAAAACACGGCCTGTTCATTATTCAACCGGATTTTTTGTTTTGTTTCTCTCTTCTTTTCCTCATCACGCAACAGAGTTTCCAATCATAACCGTTCTATTCGGCTTGACCGCATATCAGAAAATAACATTGACATTCCTGATGCGCATTTTCGGGAGGGAACCCGGTAACGGACTCGACATTCTTACGTTTTTTTTTCTCCAGTATTTTAGTTTTTTTTTTTGTTCATTCGAATTCGAACAACATAGTCAAACGAAAAAAGATGCATCGACGGACATTGAGGCAGTCGTTGTCTACGCGCCATCGCTAACCTATCGATCACGATCGCTTTTGAGAACTGGAAGACGAAGAAGAAGATGGTGGAGGTGAATATTATCGACAAAGACAAGAGAGACACCAAGATTGGGTGAGGAGGAGGTTTTTTCCATCCAGTCAGAGAACGAGGAAGAAGGACAGGAGGAGGGGAATATGGAAGGATGTCGTGCAATGGATCAGAGCGCTAGATAGAACCCGAGAGAATAAGGGGGACGTATATATATATACAAAAACAAGACAAAAAAAAACCCAAAAGCCAAAAAGCATAAGGAAACAAGTTCGAAAAACCCCGGCGACATTCTACGCTCTGGCTCTCCTGGCCATCATCGATCATCGTGCAACTTGCACATGACCACACACACCAACAACCCCATAAGAGAGAGAGAGAGAGAGAGAGAGAGAGAGCCCTATATATATATAGTATATGCACAGAGTCGACGACGACGACGACCGTCCCAGCTCCGTGACATCTATACCTTCTGTCTTTCTCTTCTTCTCCTCTTTTCCCTGTCGTCCTCTAGGTTTCTTCCAGATGGTTATCTCACCTGAGCACACACACACACAGAATTATATGCACTCTCCACGCCATAGCCGCGCCAACCGTGCGCCAGCAGTCTCTCTAGCTCTCTTCTCCCCTCTCTCTCCGTTTAGAGACAGCAGCAGCAGCCGGAGAAGAGAAAGAGAGCTAAAGCAATGTCTCTTTTGATGTCCTTTTTCCCATGAAACAAGCCAGCAAGCTTGCGCATAAAAGCAGAAAATATATAAATATATAAGAGAAGAGAAGA
This sequence comes from Ceriodaphnia dubia, assembly GCA_022539655.2. Taxonomy (NCBI): domain Eukaryota; kingdom Metazoa; phylum Arthropoda; class Branchiopoda; order Diplostraca; family Daphniidae; genus Ceriodaphnia; species Ceriodaphnia dubia. The sequence goes on along the minus strand of JAKUCG020000052.1, from coordinate 3,002,831 downwards.
AGAAGAAGGAAAAAAGAGAAGACAGGGGAAACAACGCACAACGTATATAAAATAAAAACAGGTTACGTTTTTCGTCCTCCCTGAAAAAAAAAAAACTTTTTTTTTTCTTTCTTAAATATGTACAGTCCATGTGTCATATATTTTTTTCTCTCTTTTAACCTTTTTTATGAGTATTTTTAACTGCTCTTGTCAAACCGACATTCTGCGACAGGGCTCCGCGAAAAAAGGCAAAAAAAAACTTTTGCGCTAGTATCCGCAGGTCTCGTAACATTTCAGCCGCGCCAAAATAGACTTTTCGAAAAATAACAACGCATTTTCTTACCTTTTCTTTAAAAGAAAAAAAGCGAATTATTTATAAATATAAGAGGACGACGACAGAGACCCAACGAGAGAGAGAGAACCTGTCTGGTCGTTTCCTGTTTTTCTTAATGATCCAAAGAGCGGTAACGCTGGCTAGCCAGAGAGAAAGAGACGAAAAAGTGTCTTTTTTTCTTAGCTTACGGTCCAACAGCCTTGACAAGCCAACCTGGGCTCTATTCCGTGCCAGTGGCTTTGCAACAACAGGTAAGAAAAAAAAGGAAAAAAAAAGGTAAAATAAATGAAGACTGAGAAGAAAAATCGCGTACACACGCACGTCTAAGAGAGGAAAATGTGTCCGTGTAGGTGTGTGTGTGTGTGACGCTATACTTTCAGCTTCTTTCTTAATGGGCGAAACGATCGAAAAACAAGAAGAAAATGTCAACAAAAGATAGGGACGAACGACGTGGAACCCGCCCTCATTATCTCCCCGTCTCGGCGAAAGAGAACCAACCGGAACTAGTTTTTGTTTTTCTTCTTTTTCGTCGTCGTCTCTTGTTGTGTTGCTCTCCCTTCTCTCCAACTTCTCTGATAAAATGTTTGTACATTTCCACCAGCTATTAGCGAGGAATTTCCAGACTAACTGCTCGCTCTGCCGGTTTGTTATTCCTTCTTAATTATCCATCAGCTGTAATCTAGACGTTATGCAGAATTTAACATTTCCAAAAGGAATATCGAGGGACTAAGCGAGCGCACGAAAAAAATCTAGTATGAGTTGGTGAGTCGAAAGTGATGTCGACGAGTGACTCGTTGAATGACGTCAGACAACCAATCGACTGATAAGGAAAAAAAAGAGACATTAAAAATTCAGAAGGAAAAGACGCGGACTTGCAGGCCGTTTATACTTCTCTTCTTTCGGGTTTTGTTTGTTTAACATTTTTTGCCCTGTATGCGTTGCTGGCTGGCAGGCAAGCAACGGCCCCACCGGTTATAAGGTACCAATCAGGCTATGCTAATGAAATATTGATTATGCTTTCGTTTGGGTGTTGGGGGCATTTCGCTTTTTCTTCTTCTTCCTCTTCTTCTTCATCATTTCTTTTCCCTTTCATTTTCTCTCTCTCTTTTTTTCCAATTACTTGTAATTGCGGCTCGTTACCACTCCGGCGCCAGTATTGCTGCGCCGAATCCATCCCCAAAGGTACACACAACACGTACGCCTAGACTTTCCAGTATGTAGTAGAGCTATAGGTCAGAAGAAACCTTTTGGGATAGAGAGAGAGCCAGAAATCCATTAGGACTACACCTCCAGCATGCCTCTTTTTTCTCCTTCTGTCTATACCTCGCTCTTAATACATACAAGTATCTTCCATATACCTTATTTTTCTTGAGAAAAAGGCGAAAGGAGCAGGCCAAAGAAAGAATAATGTCGTGCTCTAGAGAGAGAGTCCAGACTTTGGTGCGACGGGTGCCTGGAAAACAGCAGTGCAGGTCATCAGACACGGCGCCCTGGTCAATTGTAGTTGTTGATGCTGTTGTGCCGAGTGTGTCTGAGAGCTCTTTCTCGCGCAAAAAAAGAAGGGGGCAACAAATAATCGTAAAAATATAAAAAGGTCAATAAATCCGAAAAACATATCCGACCAAGAGTTTGTGGGGGGCTCAGACGATTTACCCCAACCGCACAGAGTCTACATTGTACGTTTTCTAACCAATAGACCCCCGCGCACAACAAACACAACATTTTTGTGGTATTTTTCCCCCTCCAACAAACGACGCGGACTCCATGATGATCCTCTTTTGTTCATGTAGACAAGAAGATCACTTTTTTGGGTGCCAATAATCCGTCACACAATCATTCCGCTGCAGCGAATGGTATTTAAAACATTCCTGAAACATGCAAGACGGAGATGTAGAAGGAGGGAAAAAAGAGGCGATACTCGATAAATAAAGAGGAGGCACCGTGAAGTTTTTTTTTCTTCTTTTTTTTGCTGGGGCTGGCAACAGGTTTCATCCAACCGTCGCCACAATATTTCATTTGAATTTCCTTTTTCCTCTCTTCATTTTTTTTCGCTGGGGCTCTTAACAAGAAGAAAATGGAGCGCCGTGTTGCATCCCACCTTTTGACATATGGAGGTGGAGGAAAGAGAATTCATAACGATTGTCTACGCCTCTTCATCACGATGCGCTAAGTGGGCTCCGGCTGTTTTCTTCTCTTCTCTCGCACGCTCAGCGCACCGGACCTTCGCGTCGGACCGGCGCGAGTAAAAGTCGCCCGCGCTATAGTCTTTTCACCATGACAGAACCGGCCGGCACCACCTCTTCTTTCCCATCGTTCCTCTGCTTTTTAAATGTAAATACCTGGGGTAGTGCTCTCAACAGACACACTCCCAAAAATGTATCAGATTTAGTTTTTTGTTGCTTTGACGCATTCTCCAACTAGAGATGATCAGACGACAGTAGGAAGAAACGAAGACGAAACAAAAAATAAATAAATAATAACAATCGTCTGCTTGTTTAAAGAGTCGTAAAACAATCTGTACGATAGGAGATCAATCAACTCAATATGCATCTTCCATCTTGCTTGGTGGAGTTCTTGTTTCCTTTTTTTATATTTTATTTTCATTTTCTATATAACCGTATACTGTATATATTTATTTCTCTTTCGGTTATCAGGTGTGGGTCTCTACGATCTAATCAATTATGGCCGCGCGAGCGCGCGTGTGTGCGTGTCGGTTGGGGCGAAGAAACGTTAGGAGAAGAGAAAGAACAAACAAGACGAAAAAGAAAATGGGAGGAACAAAAAAGAAAGAAAACGAAAAAAACGAAATAATAAAATAAAAAAGAAACTTGAAACCTCGATGAGAAACCGATTGGAGCGCTCGATTTCTCTGGAAACTGCTGCCGCGTATTACGAACGCTTTAGATTTGTCGTCTTCTTCTTTTGGGGAAGCTTGGAGTCTTCATCGTCGTGGCGACAAAGCCTCCGGCTGATATAATAAGCCTTCTCTCTCTCTCTCTCTCTCTCTCTCTCTCTCTCTCTCTCTCGTGTCTTTTTCTTTCTGTCTCTTTCACTCTTGTCTTTTCGATTCTTTTCATCTCTTTTTCTATCTCTTCTCTATCCTCCGTCTTCTCCTCGTCGCGTCCGCTTGTTTTTTATCTCGACATGACACTCCCAAGCAGCTCCATAGACGGACGACTCTATCGCTGGCACGCCGTCCGTCGTCCCTTTGCCGTAGATTGACGCAACTCGACGTCTCCGCTGGGCCGACACGACGTGCTAAGAAAAGGAGAAAGAGAGACGGATCAAAAAGACAGTGGAAAAGCTCGGCCACAAATTAGACCGACACTCCCGTGAGTTTTCCGGGAGGAAGACAACGACGTGGAAGAAGGAGAGAGCGAGAAAGAAGTAGAAGAGTAGACGACGGGACTGTAGAGAGCAGCCACCAGTTTGACAGACAGCTTAATGGATTCTTTTGTTCGGCAGAAATGTGCGGAGACGCATTTTCAGACGTAGGGTCGAGAACGACCCAGTGTATTGTACAGCGGCAAGGAAGGTAAAGAGTGAATCAAATGGCAATGAGCTGTCGGTCCAGTTGAGGCTGGAAGCGAAGCAGTTTGGCGTATTCGGTCAGCAAGTAGCGCCAGTAGCACTCGACGTCGCTCATTTTCAAATGGCTCCAGACCAGTTGATGCCCTCTAGTAGCGATGCGAGACACCAGGTTGTCATTCTCACGGGCGAAGCGGATTAACCGGGCAAGATCACGTTGCGTTGCGCTACTCGGCACTGGAATGTAATGTACCCACGGTTTCAGTGCTGGATAGAAGAATTCAATCCAGTCATCACCAACGTGAAATACGAGCGATTTGCACAGGAAGAGATGCTTGAAGCGGAAGCTAGCGGCAACACCTCGATAATTAAATAAGTACTTGTAAACGCAGTGATCTTCCAAGCTAACTTCTTTTGCCGGTGCTGCACCAAGAGTATCCTTTGTAGAATAAAAATATAAATTAGTGAATATATAGTTAATGCAACAATAATCACTACGTCTAACATACTGCGTCAGATTTCCAGGCCTGATTCTTTGTATACTGGGCGTCAACAAGATCAGGCTCTTCTCGAGATAACAAAACTAGAGGATCTCTTTCGGAGCTCGTTCTAGATCCTCTAAAAAATGCTTTAGATTCTTTCTCACTCCAAGGATAATTAGCTGCAAATTTGTCAATTGAGATTCTGTGTTGGTCCCAACGGCCCAAACCTCTGGGATACAAGCTAATGGCTGGACCTCCCTCCCAAAAAGTCCATGCAGGATATGTTATATCTATGTATTCTTTTGTCTATAAGAACCATCCAAAAGGAAAAAATGAATATCAAGAATTCCAAAATTGGAATGTATACATTTCTCAAAGCTTACCTTACTGAATGAAAATACTGGTAGTGCTTCACCAAAATGACGACTGATTTGGGGCCAATCCCTTGTGTTGACAATGAACTCCATATCTGGTAAATGACTGATTACTTTAAGAATGAAGTGCTCAATACCAGAACATCTTGAAGGAAACAAGCAGTCTTTATCACGATAAAGCTTGCGTCCAATGATTTGATACTTTGTACCCCTGGAAATAAAGCAAACAAATAAAATAGAAGTTGACACATCTTTTCCCATTACATTATAGAACATTATAGAAAGTTAATACCTTTCTCTTGCTCTTTCCAACATGTTCTTGGTAATGCCATGTTTAAAAGTTTTTAAATCTTCCGTAACAAGTTGGGTGAAGCAAGAACAGTTAGAAAACTTGCATGGCAAATAATTAGCCTTTGCTAAGGATATTTGGCTCTTGAATTCAATCCATTTTTCATTATTTTCTGGGCAGGAAATGAAAAGATCAAACCTTTGATATCCACACACTCATTCGACTTGTTGCTATTGTGTCAACATCACTACCTTTGGAGTAAAGATTTCCTTCCGTATCATTTCCTTCACAGCCATCCTTGGTGCAATATCCTTCATCCTCGATCCCGCACTTTGCTTTTCTTATTAAGAAGATGAGCAATAATATTTTAATTGAGGAGATTAAATTACCATCAGAAATCATTTTGACACAAGCATCTCGTTTTGTTTCGTTTTTCAAAAAAAAAGTCGTCTTCTCAGTCCTCGGCGTTGCCAAGAAACATTTTTGGTTTATGTCACAAACTGGCAACTGCCAGATTAGATTTCACTGTTCAGTGTTCACACGTGTTTTTTCAAAACAGAAATGAATTGAGGAACGTTTTAGAACAAGAGTGGTCCTTTAAGAGTCGTGAGAAAAATGACTGACGTCAAACCTATGAAGTCCAACCCTCTCGAACCGTTTGTAATATTGGCTAAGTCAACAAAAGGAGCAGCTGCAGTTGAACTTATAAAGCAAGTTTTAGATGCACCTGGTGTTTATGTATTTGGGGAGCTTCTGGATATGCCAAATATGACTGAGGTTTATTCTTTTACTTTTCAATCAACTGAATTGTTTGACATCTTACTGTTTCAACTGTTCTTAGCTTCAGACTGGACAGTTTAAACCTTACTACAGCCTCCTGGAACTATATGCTTTTGGAACTTACCAACAATATCTAGAGATTCAAAAGTCTTTGCCAGAATTATCTGCTGCAGCAGCTCAGAAACTGAAGCATCTAACAATTGTCACACTATCTGAATCTACCAAAGTGAGTAAACAGGGTGTACTTTTTCATGGATAGTTATAGTAACAATGAATGTGTGTTAGTCACTAATAATATTAGCAATGAATGTAACGAATGAAACATTGTAGCTAATTGAATTTTCACATATCTCTAGCTTATATCGAGTATAATATATATTAGCATATTATCAGTATAATATATAGTATAATATATACTACTTGATATTAACTTATTACTTGATATTAAAAAGAAACATGTTTCTTTTTCAGAGCATTCCATATGATGTCCTTGTCCAGCAGCTTGATATGAAAAATCTCAGAGAGCTAGAGGATCTTGTGATTGAAGCTATTTATGAAGGTTTCTTCTAAAGCAATTAAATCAATGATTGATTAATAACAACAGTACATTTCTTATTGGAGATGTTATTCATGGTAAACTAGACCAGAACAACAGGCTTTTGGAACTAGATTTCGCAATTGGTCGAGACGCTCGGGTTAGCGATATTGGTGGAATCGTGCATACTTTAAATGATTGGTGTGAAGCATGCGATGCGACTCTAGGAGCAGTTGAAACCCAAATTAATAAGGCTAATTGTGAAAAAGAAAACTATATTCAACATCGCACCACTGTTGAAGATAAAATTTCACAGTTTAAAGAAAATTTAAAAAGTTTTGATTTGAAAAAGCTCCGTGTAAAACCTAATACGAAATTCCCTTTGACTCACTCAGACCAATTATCAGTTGAGTAAGAGAAGGAGAGCTTTGATTTTACGAGATATTTGGTGTATGCATCTAATGAGATTAGCTTTTCGTTTCGAGTACCACCAACCTGAAATACACAAAATTAGAAGACACTTTTTTAAAATAATTCTGTCCACTCATCACAACTTTAAATCAAGGCAAGAGTCGGCAGGGTCGGATAGGGATCCAAGTTGAACTCACTTTAAATGCACGCTCACAATAGCTCACAAATAAAAACTTTCTTTTATTTGTAGCGCAACTGTAAAGGTTTGATCATTCACCATTTTTTGTGCAATGTCTTTCCGGCCGTTATTGTCGTAAGAGTTCTGATGATCCAATCGTTTATGAAAAAAGAGGTGCAACAAAGCAAATAGCGGCGCCCCCAGTTGTGCCCAGTAAGTACTTGTGCCTGGTACGAACTCCTTAGCCTTCCCATTTAATGTGATCTGTGTAAAATCCATCATCAAGTTAAAATGTGCACTAAGTTTTTACGATATGTTGAGAAAAAATTATCTTGTTTTGGGCAAGGAGAAATTGAAGACGATTGTAGTGAAGAGCGCAGTACCAGGGACGAAGAAAGTCGCAACTCATCAGAAACCAACCAGGAGTCGGATCAAGAGTATAGCAGCAGTTTCCATAGTTACAGTGACGAAGATAGTCCAGGAGAAGACGTTGTCGAATCTACCGGAAGAAACGGAACTCGGTCTTCGAGCTACGAGGATTGCTATTCAAAAACTATGGGTTCAACCAGCACTGTTGGAAACGCTGTAGGATTAAGACGCTCCGATGAGTCAAGTAAGATAAATTCACTGGAACAAAGAAAGAAAAAATGTGTTGCATCTAGTAAAAGAGTCAGAAAACAGGAGAAAGAGGAAGAAATTAAAGGAAATCCAATGCGTCGAGTTGCCAATCAAGAAGTGCGAACACCTAAAAAAGAGCACGATGTGCATAAAGCATCTAGCGAATCAGATTCAAAAGTCTCGTCGATGAAGAAAGAAAAGCCTAATCAAACCCAAAATTTGACTAAAGTACCAGCAGTTCCAAAGAAGGAAGATGAGAAAACATCAGAAAAAGTACTCAAAGTGAAAGGCGAACAAGAAAAATCAACAAGAAGAAGTGTTCGTGAGAAAATGCCATCGAAAAAAGAATCGGAAAAAAACAGAAATTTTAAGGCAAAAAAAAAATTGGAAGGAGAAAAGAAGCGCATCATGAAACCAGTCGAAAAAAAGAAGAATGCAGCTGTTGGGCAAGGAGGCAAAACGTTGGCAACTGATAAAAAGGAAAATCTATCCAAGAACAAGAGAACCGATAGTAAAGTTGGTCCACTCAAAATCGCTAGAAAGAAACCGGCGGAACAAGAAAATCAGAAGAAACCATCGACAAGTAACAACAGTAACGTTACGTTTTCTAAAAGGACAAAAGTTATTCCTAGCCGGAGCATCCGTTCTTTCAGATCACAAACCCTCGCGAAAAGAACAAGTTCGGTGAAACCGACGATGAGAAACCCAAGTCTTCCGAGAGGCGGCGGCATTTTAAAACGACGATAATTTTCCATGCCTATTAAATTTTGAATTCAGAAACTAAATTTTGTATTTTTTGCAGTGCTTTCCATTTTTTTATTGAAATATACCAGCAAAACACTCAAATACCTATTGTTTAATAAATCAAAAAATACAGTTGTTGCCGTAACTTGCATTTGCTAATCCCAGGTCCTTTTTTAGGACTATGGAGATGACAGTCTTACTGCTCAAGCTCGCATTCTAACTTTTCCTTGGAAACGCGTGGTAGAGGATTTGGTCGATCCTACGTCTATTGATAAGTACCATCAATACCTCCCTTTTTGGTTTCTATTTAATGAAATTTTTGCTTTTCCAGTTCTTCACGAAGCTTGAAACTGGAAGCTGGTGTAATAGCGGATCCCCTTTAATGCCACAAGTTATTATATCACAAAAGGGTTCTAACCTTGTCCAGTTGGGGCCTTAACGCTTGGGACCGGAATTCTCTTCCATGACGTTTAAATAGCTCCTTCCTGTAACCTACCTGTTGTTACCGAAATTTAGTTACTGTACGTACTGTGTGAAGCATTACTGCCGATCACTGGAGAAAAGGGGCTGGTTCCGGCGACTCTTGTGGTTTCAAGGTAAACGTAGCTGAAATACAGTAGTATGTTGCTGATCGCCTTCGGTCCGTCGTCAGCGAAAAACAACTTTCTACCGCTTACTCTCTTCGAACCATGGGCGTCCATCGACGGCTTCACTGACAAGCTGCTGCTGGATTCTTAAAAAACCGGGAAGGAAGAAGATGGGTAGCGTGGACGTCGACGCAACCTCCTTCTCCGTCACTGCTTCCGCCGTCTTTTCCACGTGGAGAACCAAACGAAGGACATTGTCTGTTGCATTCTATGTGCGGGGATAACGGTAACGGTATTGTGGCTGCTGTTTTTGTCTATAATAGAGTGCGTCATGACCATCAGGAGTTTGCTGAGCTTCTATGGACGATAGTGTTATTGGCCGCATGGTTGCTGTGTTGTTCAGAAACCGAAATGACAGCCGCAGATTCTGATGATTACGTCATCGTCGGTCATCGTCAGTGCCTTTCCAAGACTCAGTGGACTCATCAGTTGAGGAAAGATAATGATGATGTTCTGTTGTATAGCGGTTATAGTGCAATATGTTGATCGCATTTGGCTAGATGATGCATGGCTCCTGATGAAGTCTTCATAACCCACTTTAGCCCGCTACTCCTTCATAGTTTTATTTATCTCTTAAATGTATTTTAGGAGAGAAACTCTTTTCATGATGGAAGAATGTTATAACTTGCAGAAACTTAAATGCTCTGGGCAAATACTGCGGGCAGTGCCCCAGTCTGAAAGCTAATTTGCCTCTCAGTCTTTTTGTGTTGAGATAGTCGTCAACATTACATCGGTAGGGTTTGAACGCCGAACTATTTGTTGGATATTATAGCTATAATGTCAACCATCATCAAATCCAGAAAACGGCATTTTCTGTTTTATTTTAAAATGTGGATCAATACTGTTGTTGGACCGGAAAGAGTAATGCAGTAGGATGATGCCATTGAATTTTATTTTATATTTTCCAATGAAGCTGAGCTTAAAATCAAAACAGGAGTGTCAATTGTCAAGGACTATCTTTATGCCCTCTTTTGATGTGATTTGCGAAAAGCAATATCACAAGCTATCAAGCTGTCTTTCCAGACTTTTCTGGCCTCGAAGGAAAAAGCTTCGCCGAGTTCTTCTTCCATGACGTTGAACAAGACTTTGTTAAATAACTTAAGGTCGTCAGGATTGATAGTTTTTAAGTAGGGTGAATTCAGATACGGACAGTCTTTAGGATTTTTGCCCAAACTGCCAATGTACGCATTAAGCCCAGCAAGGCAGGTGTAAGTTTGTCTTAGGAAGTTCAAATCGGTAGGTAAATCAGTAAGACTGACATTGGAAAAAGCTGGGAATAGCATCTGAGCATCGGGTTTCAACTTGAAGTACAACATAAATGAATTTGGTGCGATGTTTCCGTTCTTCTTGGCGATTTTCCACGTGTTTTGAATCAAAGTTCGGTTTGTTTCATTGATAAAATACTCGCGGATCTGCAGTTTAACGTTAAAAAGTATTAATATTCAGAATATATTAGTAAATTTAGTATCAAAGACAAAATTGATGTTGGGCAAAAAATCATGATCGTTCGAGCGGCCAGATTCCGTCGGCACTCAATCAAAGATTAAATGACTAAAATTAATATTAAAGCATGACAAGATTTTATGTTTCATATTGAATGGATGCCAAAAGAAAGCAAATTTTGTTCTCTTTCTTTTGATTTATGTCGCGTTTTCTTGAAATGAAAATAAACTAGTAAAATATCGATTTAACGGCAAAAACGCGCATTAAAAAAGTAAAAAAATTGTAAACTTTCACAATTAATTGCACAGCTCCTGTTGGCTCTAAAAATATTTCCTTCGGGAGTAATGTTATTCATCACATTGCAAACCCACTGTAAAAATTTCAAGTGATTTCATTTTTTTTCGCGACGAAAAAATTCGAGTTGGTGTGGAATGACCGTGGTCGGAAAAGTTGGAGGCGGTTTGATTAGCATTCTGGCTTTTACATATTGTACCTGATGCTGACCGGAATCCTTAGTATCGGCGTTGTGTGCAATATGGGAAGAAATGTTGGGTTGAGTTTTCTGAAAAATTTTAAATTATAAATATAAAAACTCGGTATTTACACAACTGTGTGAGTTGTGTTTACTTGAAAGCCAAAGGGGCAACCCTTTCCATCGACGGATTTCTTTAAATAAAGAAAACAAGTCAATTAATGCGTTTCGAAAATAGTAAAATACTTTTGAAAACATACCTTAAAGTTATGAGGACACCCACGAACTAGCGCATCTTCCCGCTGTAATCAGTTGAAGAAATGGTATAGTGCATTTTTAAAAATGAGATTATTATTAGTTATTACCGTAAATCCATAAGGACAATTACTTCCAGCGACCATTTGCTTCTGTTCAATTAATAACAGTGCATCAGACTAAAAGTTACACATACACGAATCTTGGATTTATAAATTTTTGTTGTAAAATTGTACCTTTATTCCAAACGGGCAACCGGTTCCAGTAGTATCGGAAGACTACAAACCAAGTAAAAGCTTATTACATAAAGTTATTTTCATTGATAAAGGTTGGTAACTATCCCGTGCCCACAGCATAAAATAAAACTACAAATCTACCGATTGCATATAGAGCTATAGATGTTCCAAGTTTGGTAATATGAGGGAACGAAGTAAGAACGAAAGTAAAGCAGCTCATCTAGAGTGTACGACGGAGTAGGGGACATACTTTTCACAAAATACAAGTACGACTTTTGACATCTAATTATATCCGAAAGAAGTCATTCTAGTCTAAAAGATATCTTAAAGGCAACTTATGTATCAAGTGAGCTATTAGGGCTACACGGCTACTACTACGTTCACTCCAAGAATAGCCAAGAGTCGTCCAAACGCGCGTTTGTTCATCAAAGACATTGACTACCTACCAGAAATCCAACAGGACATTTGCCATCTTTAGAGTCCGCAAGCTATCAGAAATAAATGCAAAGTGAGTTTCCAAAAATTAATTACATTAAATTATGAATTGACTAACCGTAAAGCCGAACGGACACTTTGAGCCTTCTACAAATCCTCGCTGTAATTTTAAAATCATTTAATTAATAAAATCGCATTCAAACTAAATAAATGTATACTTTGATTCCAAAAGGGCAACCGCCAGCATTTTTCTAACCAAAAAAAAATGAAAAGTATATGACATTCACATGGGCAAAAAGTAATTTTTAAATCTACCTTGTAACCGTAAGGACAACCGGGAGTCGTTGCAGCCTCTCTCTGCGATGTTTAATAAAAATTAAGCTATTTATTTATCGCCTTGGTCATATACGAATTAAAAAAAAAGACTTACAGTAAATCCGTAAGGACACAACGTTCCCTCTGAAAATTTTGAATTTTCATCTTTCCATAACTCCGAACGTTTCTGTATCAAATACAGTGTTGTATAATAAATAATCAATCAATTGTTTCATTCGGCTTCAAAGTCCAACTACTTACTCGGAGTCCAAGAGGACACCCTCTTCCGGTGATCGTTCCCTGTAAAATATTAGGTTATGTATTAAAAATGAATAAGATCCCTTACGCAGCTTAATTTTTTTTTAAACTTACCGAAAAACCTAGCGGACATTTACCATCAAGGGCAGCCTCTCTCTGAAGACAAAACAACGTACCGTAATTAAGTGATAATTCTTATTACACATAAGCGCATAGTTATTCGTTCGATCTTTTTTTGTAAAATTCATTACGAATGATGTTACTCACGGTGTAGCCAAAGGGACATTTGGATCCTTCAACCAATCCTCTCTTTATAGTTCAGAAAAGTAAAAGTGTTTTCAATTAAAGAGTACAATAAATCATACGTAAAATAATTCAATACAAAGAAAATAATACAAAATATTGCCTCACCTTCAGTCCAAGAGGACACCCAATATCAGTTTTCTATTTTAAACAAAAGGATGAATTAAATATATATATTTTATAATATATAATATATATATATATATATTTAAGCAATCTTTACTGTCTTCTTACTTTGAATCCAAGAGGACAACCGAAGGATTGAATTGCTTTCTAAAAATTTATGAACACACGAAAAGATCTAATAATAGTAAAGTCTGATTTTTTTTCGATTTTTTTTACTTACAGGGTATCCGTATGGGCAAGTGGTTTCGTCCGACGCAGTAAGCTACAAATAAATCAGCTCATTTTTTTTTAAATAATAACTTTGTTTTTGGACAGCAGATGGCTGAGTAAGTTCCAATTTGAAATACCTTGAATCCAAACGGACATGAATCTTCAGAATTGGTCTTCTATATTGGGTAAAAAGAAATTAAACTGTATATGGTCAAATATTTTACGGATACCGTAGAAAAAAAGAAAACGTTTACGTTAAACTTGTGTGGGCAGGGTCCGCCAGCAATAGGAGATCTCTATTTTTAAAAAAACAAAAAAACAAAGAAAAATAATTAAGTGTATACAAAATAAGGCCCCTTTTATTTATTAAAAAAGTGCGAACCGTGTAGCCATAAGGGCATTTGCTCGTGGTCGCGATAGATCCAGGCAGAAACTGTTTCCGTCAACAACAACATTGAATCATAACCTTTTCAGATAACTTCAGAGTAAAAAAATTACCGTAAAGCCGTAAGGACACTTGCTTGGTGCACCAGCTGATTTCTGAAAGACAAAAATAATTTGAAACTTTATTATCACTTCTGCTAATATTTATAAGAAGCCAATTTTTGATTAGGCATATTTTAATCTATTTTAATTCTCACACTGAAACCGTAGGGACACCCAGGACCTTTTTTTAAATTCTGTCAAAAATTAAAAAATTTTGTTTTAGTTGAACAGTTCACGCTTCCATGCAATGGATTTTTTCAGAATCATACCTGTTCAGAAAATCCGTACGGACAGACTTTTTGGCTTCCGGTTGTTCCAGAATCATTCAGAACCTTACATTCGAAAGAACCCATAAAAAATGGTACGTAATTAATTCGATCATAGTAAATTTTTCCATACAACCCAGGTAACACCGCTATGTTGTAGCAGGGTCGTTTTGACAATGATGAAAATGTTAAAGAAAACAGGAAATTAACGTTATTGTTTGGCAGTATAAAATCGGAAAACTGGTTTTAGTTTAAATCATCTTGAAATATTCTGTACATTGTCTAGTAGATAGACGCAAGTTCTTCATATCAAGAATCAATCAAAATTAGGGGATATTTAATATAAAAAGGAACAACAACAAAATGAATCACTGTAATACGAAAAATAATCAAAATTCAACAGAAGAATCACTTGTAACAGCACTGGGTGCTACCTGGGAAGTGTTCTATTGATATAAGTAAACTAACAGAAACTATGGCCATACGTGAGGATCAAATCCAATTCCTTTATAGGGGCAATAATGAGCACTAGCAGCTTCTAGGCAAACAACGGCCAATATGAAAAACCCGACGATTCCCATGATACTTTTTCCTATCAAATTTGTTAAATTTAAGATTTCTTGCTTGTATATTCTGTGTAGTAGACAGAAGATCTAAGGTTTAACATCTACGTCTTTGTCTTATATATACTCAGCGTCCCACATTCATTCCTTACGAGAATATAGAGCCCATAATGCCAATATGTATATCAACTTACACTTTTCTAACGGATATCGAGTAGGCATCTAATATCCTACATTTTCAAATGGTCAGCATGTTCGTTGGTCGCGGGTTCCTATCTTTTACACTTCCGACAATCTCTCGACATATATTGTGTCACCAATCCATGAAACTGCTGTTTCAATTTATTTTGCTTTTGCGTCTTTATTGAAACCTCCTTATGAATTATGATATATTTTTGTGAGCTTGCTGACCCTTCTTGAGAACTGATACGATGCAGTTATTTATTTACGAATCAGATTTTGTTTGAAAAAAGTACATTCTAGTATCTGCTGTGGTTAAGTTGGTTATTGCTTCTCTCTGGTAAGCAGCTTATTAGGTTATGTATATAAATACTAGATTCCAGGGATCAGATTTCGGCATTTCGCTTTAGGCTACTCTACTTATGTAATCCAGAGTCAAATATACTGCGCCAGCACTCTCCTTTTGTATAACTTTTGTTACCTACCAATATTAGTTTATAAAATTTTACTTCGTCCTACTCGATTGTGTGTGAACCTTTATTCTAATTCCTAGTCTCATTAGCCTTTTAAGCCCTATTCTCACATGAGCTTTTTTGGGGTGCGGATATACCACACATTTAAACATCTATACCTAACATTAAACAACCAAACATCTAACTAAACATTAACATAAACAACAAATAACCGCGTTTTAATCGGTTTTATTAAATGCAAACATCTGGAAATAAGGTTTTTAAATGCCTAAAGAAGAATGAGGGAGTTCGGACCCCTATAGCTTGTGCGGACTCTCGCGGTGAAAATATATATCTCGCGTCGAAAGAATATACATATACATCCCCGCGAGAGAATATATATATATGGGCAAATTTTTGATTTCCAGACATTTTTCCAGACATACCCGGGTTATTACAAATATTCAGAATTGGGAATTTTTTGTTTTTCAAGTATTAACCGGCAATGAGACATTTGAAAATTTTAAGATTTATTTTGGAGGTGCCTGGAATCGAACTTCAAACCTTTGCTTCGTAAGACCCAAGCGCTGCGCAAGTGCCATTGTGGACAGTGAATACAACAATCGCTTAAGGGTAGTTTTTGAAAATGAAGAGCGAGATAATTTTTACTACACATAAATCAAATTAGTAAGAGGACAACACCACATAGGTAGCATTCACGACTAGGTGACTAGAACGCATCAGGTCAGAAATTTTTAAGTTAAATTCTTATCCAAGCCTATTTTGCCATTTATCAAAATAAATTTAGGGATGACAAGCTTCATTTTAGATAAATGATAAAATCATATCTAGAAGAGGCTTGAACTTCGGACCTCATGCATTCTAGTCACGAATGCTACCTATATGGCATAGACATCTTACAAAATGCTATATTAAGATATACTAAAATTTACCTAAATTTTCAAAACACTTCGCTCGGGTAAAGGTCTCGTCGTCCACATTGGCATTTACGCAGCACGCATGTCTAATGAAGCAAAGGGTTGGAGTTCGTTTCCAGGATCCTCCAAATAAATATTACAAATTTTGTTCATCTCCTACGTCACATTGTCGATTCATACTATAAAAACACAAAATTCCTTATTGTGAACATTTCTAGAAATAACCCCTGGCTATGTCTGTAGAAATGTCTGGAAATCATAACTCGAAGGTAGGAAAGAGGGTGAGAGTAAAAAATCTTTGGACACTGTTCATTAGTAGTTCTTGAACTACAAACCAGGGGGATTTAAAAAAAGGTAATTTTGAAAGTGGCCTCTCTTTATTTTTTATGTCAGGCCGGAGCGATTGTTTTGCTACATACTGTACATCCCCGCGAGAGAATATATATATGGGCAATTTCGATGTGACCCAAAAGTAATGCCATACGATGCATTTGATTTACATTATTAGATCTTCGATTTTTAAAAAATCTTGTTCCCACCTCTACTTCCCAGCCCCAACGGACTACCCAATTTCCTCCTGATTTCGTCTTCATCTGTTGTCATCAACAATTCAAAATATTGCCCTGGTTATCATGATATGTAATTTTACCACCCATTGCAAGCTTTTACATTCCGATTTATCTAGAGTATAAGTTTTAAACCCTATAGCGCCGCCCGGTGGCCTTTGTGCTTAGAAAAGCAACTCTTATCGAAATTGCTTGGGCCGGAATGGCTTTATTGACGAACCGTTCCGGCCTCATGTTTTTGGGGCCGGAATGGCTGGGGCCGGTAAGGCCGGGGCCGGATTGACTAGCAACCCCGATCAAGCAAATATGAGCCTTTTCTGGCAATCGGGGTTATCGCTGCAGGTTCACAATAAGTCATAGATTTTAGCAAAAAATATAAATATTAGCTTGCAAGCGTTTAAATAAGTTTCCGATTTTCAATTTTCAGACGAGAAAAACTTACGGCTTAGAAAGAGAAAGTGGGAGCTGAGGGTATTTGAGCATTTATTGCCGACACTAGTTGTTCTGATTGGGCCCCTCCCCTTTCATTTAACCGAGAGGTATCTAGGACGTAACGAACCCAGAAATCCCTGGGAGTGCTAAGAAGACGGTAGAGTTGGTTCTGGGACACAGTCGAGTAGGGGAAGTGAGTAGTTGCGACGGCGAGGACGGAATCGGACGTCGTCCATACTATGAATTTAAATGAGAGTCGGCGTCGGATTTGGCTTCTAGTCGAGCAATGAAGGGAGCCCGGAGTATGACCCAAATAGGCCCTTGACAATATGGATTGAAATACTATAACTCTATCCTACATTTTAAAATATCCTCGTGCCATCTTAAGTCCCACCATCTTATAGAATACCATCTTATAGATTTGTTTGGGATTTGAGATGGCCGTCCGTCAGCCTCGAAGTATGCCCGACGGTAAGCTCAAATGTGATCAAATTGTCCCTCGTATACGTTAAAAGCATTCTTAAATTTATGGTCCAGTAGTCAACTTTCATAAATTAAACAAGCAAGTAAGCGAAACAAACGCTAGCGCCTGAAAGAGCCCATCAAGATCAAAACTCAGAACTGATCTAGCAAATATGAGCCTTTCCTGGCGGTCGGGGTCATCGATAGCTACAAGTTCATCACAAGTGATAAATTTTAGCAAAAAAATATAAGTATTAGCTTGCAAACGTTTATGTAAGTTCCCAATTTTTCAGACGAGCAAAACTTGGCGTTGTGAGTGATAAGGTTAAGCATGGGCAATAATTGAGTAATAAGTGTCAACCTAGTAACAGCTTCACCACCTGGCGGTGTACTCTCAAAATACACGTTAATTTCTCTTTCTGTTGGCAGCTTACTGTGGTTGAGCAGCACTTGGGCGTGCTCAGAAATAGAAAGATGAGGGATTGGATTGGATTTGGATAAGAGAAAGAAGGAAAAAAAGAAAAGAAAAGAAAGAAAACAAAGAGAGATGAACCTCCTCCCCCCTGTTGGATGTGTCTTTCTTCTTAATCAGCAGATGGTCTCTTAACTGTAGACGCTTCGTATTTTTGCAGCTACTGTAGAGCGGCTTGAAGACTGGCACATCAACACGCCGTCCCACTAACTGAAGGAACGCAGCGACTTGGGGCAACAGGACAGGCAAGGATTCGAGGAGTGCAGTTAATTGTTCTTCAATCTGGAACCCCCAATCGTCTGCTGGACAAATTGAGGAAATGTTGTGAATCAATTCATAACTTTGTAGGAATTCCTAGACGACGGCGTGCCCTCCTCCGCCACTGCCTCCACCATTTCTTCGACATGGATGATTAAACGGAGTCGCGGTCGTTGCCGGCTGCCCGGGCCGCCTGCGCCGGGCTGATGACGGTGGTGGTGTTGCAGCTGCTCCGTTTGTCCATGGAGACCGTCTTTATCAGGTTTCAAGTCACTGGACGTAATTGGTATTGACCACGGGATGTTTTTTTTTGTCCAGGAGTCGAAACTGCAGCAGCCTTCATTCCATTTTCCCTTTTATTTTGTAACGCCTTGAATCGCACCCAGACATCCTAAAAATGATAAAACAAAAGAAGAAGAAAACGAATAGAGTTTGAGAAATTTGAACTCGTGCAATTTCTGAGCATTCGCTGATTTCTTGGCAACTACATTCTCTTTGATATTATACGTACGCATGTACCCCACTCCTAATAGCGGGACGACAGTTTGGACAATTTGGATGACAATAAAAAATATACAAATCAGTTTGTCTACCGACAAGTGTTCGCTGTCGTGCACTTAATTCGGGCCTTCGCCAACTCTTTCGGCTGCCTCTAACTCTGACAACCTAAAAAAGAATCGCGACATTTGATTGGCTAGTCTAGAACCATTTTACCTACGCGATTTTCGAATCCTGCCTTCCTATCAGCAGCTATTTTTTAACGGTATCTTTCCTTTTCAACTGTAATAGTTATTAGTAATAATTAACTACGGCGAAATCAGTTGAGTAACCGTGAATGCGCTCAGCCGCTCACTGAGAAAAGAAAACAGCATTAACTTAAGCAGTTAAGCGTCACATATGCACTTTTTACGTACCGTTTTAATTCCGACAACCCTGTACGTATATGTATCTGACGAGAGAAGGGGAGAACCAGAACCACCACTGAATCGACGGACGATGGTGTTGTTTGATTCCTTTGTTTTAAATTTCCTTGAAAAGTTTTTGATTGGACTTATCTTTTTATTTCTTCTTAATAGTGTTAAGCTCAGTTGCTTTTACGTCATCCCACACAGTTGAGTAAAAATATGGGTAACAGTGA
Source organism: Ceriodaphnia dubia (assembly GCA_022539655.2). Classification (NCBI taxonomy): domain Eukaryota; kingdom Metazoa; phylum Arthropoda; class Branchiopoda; order Diplostraca; family Daphniidae; genus Ceriodaphnia; species Ceriodaphnia dubia. The sequence goes on along the minus strand of JAKUCG020000052.1, from coordinate 2,983,666 downwards.
TGAGGAAGTCGTCAACCAAACACCTTATCAGCAAAGGAGAGTTTGTACAACACATTTTGAAGCCTTCAGTCAACCAGAACCAGGTGAAATAACAGATGATAGCCATGTAAGTGCAAGTAAAGAAGAAGTCAGTCGTTTGAATCAACCCATGTTTGGGAATCATGAAGGGTGTAGCAGAGACAAGAACTCGAGTGATTTTGTGCCTCATGCCTGTGGTAAAAACTTCCAACCGTCAAAAGAAGTTCCAGAAGGAAACTCAACTCAGAAAATGAAACAAGGGGCTTTTGCTTTTGATGATGATTACAAGAAAGAAAAACATTGGAGAAGATCTCGTTCGCCTTCTTATTCTCGCCACCGTTCCTCGTCTTTGAATTTCAAGGAAAAGAAGGACTATCGACACCGTTCACCACCTTCTACCACCTTGTTTTCTAGAAGAAGTCTTTTGAGGTCAAACGACATGATAAAATGTAAAAGCTATGACGGTAATATGCTTCGAGTATCCAGCCAAAGTGCCAGAAGTCGAGAGAACCAAAGGCAACAAGAATCGCGTGCTCAACCCTTTCAAAAACCTTTTCGAAGGGTTTCGTCATACGACGATTCGTCTCCTTCATCCTCTAGACCACGCGAATCATTTACCAGAGAGGTCGATTCGTCGCTGACCAAAACAAAGGCATCCCCACTTCGTTCCCGGTCCCGTACTCCAGAAAATCCTCAAACACCACTCAAGTCTGTCGGTATCCTGGAATTATCACCTCACACACCACCGCTTCCCCCTAAAGCTTTCGAAAAATACAATCCTTTAAAAGATTCAGTCAAAAAGAGTCCATTGAGAATCAAAACACTTCTTAATCCTCATTCGGAAACCATGAAAAGAAGTCGTTCTCGCAGCCGTGATAGAGAGACAAACCGCAAACGGAAAACCCAAAGCAGGAGTCCCCAGAAATCTGGCCAAATCTCATTTTCTTCTGAAGAACGTTCCACTAGTTTGAACAGGATTCGGAGTCCACATCCAAATCGCTCGCCAGCTCAAACACCGTTCGGAACTCCCAAAACTGCAACTTCAAACCGTTCCAATCTAAGTGATACCGATTTTTTTGCCGAATTGGTAAGAGCCAAGAAAATGGAGGAACTGGAAAAGCAATCCAGGCAGCCTTCTCTACAGGACATTCCAGTTAAGTCTTCGATTTCCGTTGGGAATGTCAAAGGTCATCAGTGTTGTAATGAAAAGACTCCGCGGAAGAACATGAACATTCTCAAGGACTTACCGATGCCTTTTGTTGTAGATGGCGCCGAAGAAGTCAGTTCAGGCGACGACGTGACACTTCCTCCAAATGTGGATGGTGATATCGGTGCGGTGAAAGGTCCGCGACCAAAGTCTATCCGTCCTACCATTTATGGGAAAAAACGTGTGGACAGCATGTCCAAGGACTGGGGCGTCCGTTGTGTAGAAACGTTCGATATAGTGGCTCAAATTGGCGAAGGAACTTATGGCCAGGTGTACAAAGCCAAGGACAAAATTACCTCTGAATTGGTGGCTCTGAAGAAAGTACGCCTCGAAAACGAAAAAGAAGGATTTCCCATTACGGCTGTTCGTGAAATAAAAATTTTGCGGCAGCTCAATCACCGTAATATCGTCAACCTGAAAGAAATTGTCACCGACAAGCAAGACGCGCTGGACTTCCGCAAAGACAAAGGCTCGTTCTACCTGGTGTTTGAGTATATGGATCACGATCTAATGGGCCTTTTGGAGTCGGGGTTAGTCGAGTTTAACGAGCAGAACAACGCATCAATTATGAAACAGCTTTTGGATGGATTGAATTACTGTCACAAGAAAAACTTCCTTCATCGCGATATCAAGTGTAGCAACATTTTAATAAACAACCGCGGTCAGGTAAAGTTGGCCGATTTCGGATTGGCGCGTCTCTACAGTGCGGACGAGGAACGTCCCTATACCAACAAAGTAATTAATTTCATACTACATACCTTATTTTACTACCAAAAAAAAAATTAAATGTTTATTGCAAATAGGTTATCACCTTTTGGTATCGCCCACCTGAACTGCTGTATGGAGAAGAACGATATGGCCCTGCCGTGGATGTTTGGTCTTGTGGCTGTATTTTGGGAGAACTTTTTCTCAAGAGACCCCTCTTTCCTGGAAACGTGGAAGCAATCCAACTTGACCTTATATCTCGTCTCTGCGGCACACCCTGTCCAGCTGTATGGCCAACTGTTGTCAAATTGCCACAATGGCAAACTTTCCGTCCTAAAAAGACGTACCGTCGACGAATCCGTGACGAATTTGCCTTTATGCCCAGCGCAGCTCTTGGTCTTCTCGACAAAATGCTTGAACTGGATCCGGATAAAAGGATTACGGCAGAAGATGCGCTTAAATACTCTTGGCTTAAAGTTGTTTCTCCAGAAAAGTAAATGCTAAATACTGTTTTAATCAGGTTTTAATTTTAGTTTGCAATTTTGGTTACTTAATTTTATTTATTTAAAATTGTTTTTTAAAGAATCCCTATTCCCATGCTACCAACGTATCAAGATTGCCACGAAATGTGGAGTAAAAAGCGCCGCCGTGAAATGAGGGAGCAACAGGAACAAAAGCATAAACAACGTCATCAGCCAACATCTTATTCTACTGATAGTGTTCGCGTGGTGGAGGATTTGGCCGATCCTACTTCTACAGGAAGGTAGCATCAGTACTTTCTTTTCTCGAATTATTTAATAAGATTTCGGCCATTTTTTCCAGTTGTTCGCAAAACTTGAAATTGGAAGCTGGTGTTTGTAGCGTCCCCGCAAATGCCACAAGTTATCACCAGAAGTCGTTCTCATCTGAAAGCTCTGCTCCGATACCAAACAGTGGGGAAAACGCTGGAGAAAGTCAGATATTGCCCTCTGCATCATGTGATGCCACAGCAGCATATTTGGGGTAAAGTGATACTTGCGATCATTTCATCCTTATTCAGAGTCGTTTCTTTTTCCGTTCGTTCTTCATTTCGTCTTTACTGTTATATTTAAATTGAATACAGAGACAGGTTGCAGTTATCCGATGTAGTTGTGCACTTGATGATAGAGTTGTTTCACGACAGTGAACTGGTTGGAAACGGTTACAAATACCCTTACACACTTCGTCTTTCAACAAGGATTTAACGTTGACGAAGTTAATTAAAAGAATGAAAATTAAGTTAAGACTATATAACTTCTGTTGCTTCGTCCCATACGAGTTCGACCATTAGCCAAAAGAAATCAATAATTTTTTAAATCACCAATTAGTCTATTTTTTTTCTAAATTTTAAAATTGACCGCAAGTGTCGTAAATTTTCACTTCACTTTTGTAAACGTTACCCTCGCACTAAGGATATTTACGTTTTGCTGTCGAATGGATTAATTTGCAGACTTGGTGAATGTTGTCAATGACTCGTACGCACGCACTACCATGCGCTCAACCTAGACAAGAGGAAAACAGTTGGGAAGCAAATAAGCATTTGAAAATTACAGATCATCAGCCTCAGTGAACATACCATTAGTCGGTGTTCGCTACTGCCTATTCGCCAAAAATCCTATGTCTTAAAAGCTCACAAGGTAGTGCGACAAAATGACACGTTACACATTACGCACCCAAATAATGGTATTAAAAGATAAATTTATGAGATGACCTTAATTATATTTAATTGTATTTTTAGTTACGAGACGTAATAAAGAAACTTTGTGAATGATATGAGCGCCAATTAATTAACTTCTGCCTTATTTTTATATGCATGGCTCAGATAAATGAAAAGAGCTTCCAAAGTATCCAAACTGCTTTTGAAATTTTTCTCTCCGTTACATCTTTTCAGGGTTGGGCGCGCTCAAAATAGAGTGCGTAGTACTCTTCGAAGTAAAGTGGATAAAAAATCTTCTCTCCATTTTAGATGGAATGAAGCCTTACACTGGATTAGAGCTGTTAGGTTTAGTTTTGCTTATGGTGTGAAGTTTCTTGTTTGTTAACTAAATGATTGAAATAAACTCAGTCAAGAGAATACTTGATAAACCAAACTAGCCTATGCGACCCAATTCCCACTGCTTTTAAGAGTGATGAACTCGTGACACGATCGGCTGTTCACATATGCAACTATAGGGCCGTCGACAGGATTGGCTGACCTCTATTTTTATTTTTGGCGAATTTTAACTTCTTTTTTCTTTACTTTTTACCACCCAACAGGAAGTGCCGCCTGAGCAACCTTCGTCGACGGCCCTGCAACAGGGGTTATACTAGAGCATTTGTGGCTTGGTGTATGTATATTTTTGGTACGTTACTCGGTCTCGCTAAGTTTGCGTTGATAGTAATCCCGCAAGGGATACAAAACCAACATTCGGTTAACCATTTTTTGCAAGGCTATTTGATAGAATTTTATCAGCCATTCGTACATTGACCCTGTCTAGCGTGTTTGTCTTATAGAACAAAAATCTTTAGTTTTGTATTAAGAACACTTCAACTAACATCGCTTTTTTCTGAAAGTCTTCTTACTATACGTTTACGTACACAGCCGCGCCTTTATTATTGTTTAGTTTTGCGTTACCATGAAGTACATCACAACGAAGATATTCTCATATTGGCTTACCGTTCTCTTTTTCAAACCTGATGGAAATTTAGCCGTCGAGATTAATGCTTACATTACTCGTAATTTCGGTGGTGAGGGCTTGAATGCTATTTCTTCTACTAGATCCACGCACCCGAAAGTAGTACCAATCACTCAGTGTTGTAAAAAAGGCATATTTTACAGACAAAACCTGGACAAGTGTGCTGATGATGTCGAGAAAATAACAAATGATTCGAATGATTCCCAGCAAAAAGACGACACGCTTTTCACTCTAGGACGACGCAAAGTTCTTAAATACAGTGATAAGACTGTAGTTGGGGATTTCTACAACTTTAATATTTCCAAAGTAATCAGTAATGTTACATCAAACAAGTCAGACGAGATTTTACTCCAAGTAAAATCAACTGGTGGATTGACTAATTGCCCCAAAGGATTTATTAGCGACACTACAGATTATTTTGGGGTTTTTGACAACGGATTTTTAAAAACTCGTGAGAGACTTCTGAAATCGGATGAATATTGTCTCAACAAAGTTGAAACTAACCAATTAATGTTTCCGACGTTTTATGTGGCTCGATTTTGCATCCCCGATCCATGCATTAATGGAACCAGCTGTGTTCACAAATGCTGCTCCGCAGGATTTGCCCTTTTTAGCCCGTTTCTTTCTTGCAAACTTCACTCAGCTCCTTTCAACGTGTCTTTGTTGCGGAATCAAGACGGCAGTTTACTTGACGCCAGATCCTTTAATATCCGGAAAAAGTACGTCTCTTGTGGGAATGCTGGAATGGAACAGTTGCAAGTGAAATCTTTTTTTATCCTTCCCGATGGACGTATTAATGTTGACAAACCCACTAAAGAATACTGTGTGGATAATTTAATTGATGAAAATAATGAGAATGTGAGTAAATTAATAATTTTGTTAGTTACATAGGTACTTACATCATAATTTTGGTAGTTACATATACTTACATTATTTCCTATTACATTCCTATACAACTTATAAAATTAGAAAAATTTACTGTTGTTTTTTTCAAAAGACACTTATAGGGATGACATGCAAACAGGGATTAGGAAATTCTATGCTTTTTTCCATTACATCGTATCTTTCAGTGCTATTTTCACTACTTGTGATTCTCACATTCATCATTTATGCAGTACTCCCGGAAATGCACAACTTTCATGGGGTCATTGTTATGTGTTATTTAGCGGCAACAGCCGCCCATTGTGTCACAGACTCATTGACCACCATATTGTTTAAGCATTTTCAGTCATGGGTTCTGTGTGCCGTGTATGGTAAAATTGTTGATAGTATCTCCTCGTTTTATCAGGATATTAAATTATATCAAGCTCTTCTGTTGTTTTGAATAGCTGTCCTACATGGCTTTGCCCACCTCGCTACTTTTTCTTGGCTCAACGTAATCATTTTCAATATCTGGCGAGTATTTCGACATTCCAAGTAATATTTTCCTGAAATTTAACAGCTCAATCAGCTTTTGGTTTGAGGTAATGAGATTTCAACGACTTAATGTCCTTTCTACTCCAGATTGACAATAATGAAGAGGTCACATGGCAACCAATTGGGCCTACCGTTCTTTTACTGCTCAGTTTACGGTTGGGGGATTCCCATTTTCATCGTTGTCTTCCAGCATTTGACAAATTTGTCAAGATATAAGGGCGAGCAAAATTTGGCAAAAGAGGTGTGCTTATTTTCGGGTAATTCTCTGTAACTTAATAATGTAAGGGTAATTCCATGAAAGCCATATTCCTCTTTTCTTTTTTTATAAAGCCACTCCAAAAAACTCGTTAATATTTTTGCACCTACCGGTTACTATTATGCTCCTAATGAATCTTTTCATGTTCACCTGGACGGCAATTGTATTTTGTGTCACTAGCCGCCAAACATCGCAGGCCACTGGCATTTCTCGCTCAAAACAAAGGTGCAAGTTGGTTATTTTTCGTTTTTAGGATTATAATACTAATCAATAACGATATTCTTTTAGATTCCGTGTAATCTTCCATCTTTTTCTGTTGACTGGAGTGTCATCAGTTGTTGAAACGATTGGAGCATTTACGAAAACGACGAACACTCTCGATCTTATTTCCGCATTAATGCGAATTATAATCGGTAGTTTTATTTTCGCCATGTTCGTCTGCAAACCAAAAGTGTTGAACATGCTGGAATCAAATTACCCCTGTCTGTCGTGCGTGATTTCCGCCTGGGAACGAATTGCGCCTTGTCGTCTCTTCAAAAAGGACGAAAATATTCAACTGACTCATTTGAATGCTTCCAAGAACGTGACAAACGATTGAATTTTCTCTAAGCAACCCCGCTTTTTAAGCGGGGTTAACATAATAAACTATTGACTTGGTTTAATATAATAGCCAACATTTCTATTGATTTCAGGTCTTAATATGTTTCTCTTTCTTGTTGTCCTGAATTCCAGTGAAAGTTAACTAGGTACTAATCGTCTATACAAGAAAAATGCGCTTGAAGTGGAATGTTGGAGAGCTAGCTGTTGCTAATATTTTATATATTAATTATTATTTTATTATTATGTTTCTTCACAAAACTATCCCTAACCTCGAAATACATTCAAGAGATTCCAAACACGTAATTGACAGTTTAGTATTTTCCGATATTTTCAATATTCTCTACCATTTTTCATAAAAATACGGATCGTTGTTTATAGGGGTTTGATCGCTGGTCTCATGACACTCAGGCCCAAACCATTCAGGCCCTCTCCCTTCAGGCTCGGGCCTGGACTGGGTTGGAAAAAAAACATGGGGACCCTATGTCGGGTGTCCAGGTGTCCTAATTCGCATTCTCAATACTATGACTTACATAACATTTAATATATAAACAAATACATTTTGTGTAGTGCCAAACTTCATCCCTTCCGCAGTTCTGCTTCTGTTTGAGGTTGGCTAATAGACTTCAAACATGGAACTACAATATAATCGTCAGTAAACTCAGTGTATGTACAGAACGGTGAACGACACCTTTACGGTGACATTCTTGCGTTCACTATCAGGGAACTAAACCTTATCAGGGATGGGACTGTATGTATATTTTGTAGACTGAAAAGCCACAAAACATTTGTTAAAAAAGCGATAATGTTGAGGGAAGAGCATCCCCATATACCAAATAGATAACATTGTTCAAGACTAGGTTATGTGGCATTACCGCATTTGGACGTGTAGTCGTTTATAAGGTTTACGTACCAGAGTGTTCACGCAGTTTTAAAAGTTCTTTGCTGCTGGTGTAGTTTGCATTACTCATTAGTCAGCATGAGGGTTAACTATGTGATAGTTTTTACAATTCTGTTACTAAAGTATAGTGGAACGGCCGATTCACGTATATTGCTGGAAGGTAATGGATACACTAACATACTTGTCGCTATATCTGGAGACATTCCTCCGCCAACTGACGGCGGGGTCGATATGGTCGAAACACTTCAGGTGAATACAACTTTGACTCATCTTCCAAGTTACTATTTTTTATTAAGGTTTCAAAATTACTTTACATTGCTGTTTCTTTTTAAAGAACATACTGGCTGAAACATCGACAGTTCTCTATGAAGCAACAGATAAAAAAGTGTATTTTAAGAGTATCGATATTCTAATCCCGTCCACATGGAATATGCCTAATGCAACAACGACCAGCCAGTATAAATAACCTCATTTTTTAAATCCGCAAAATTCGCAACAAAAAAAATCTATCGGTAATTTTTTGTCGGTTTGCAGAATCTCATTCCAGCAGGCGGACATCCGATTGACGTCGGCTAGCTCCAATTCGGCGACTGGAACATTGCCTTACACTTTGCATTCCGGCAAGTGTGGAGTGGCGGGCAACTTTATCACTATTCCGACCGACTATGTGTTGGATTCAATGGACAATATTAGGGGTATGAACGACGGCTATTAAAATCGATTTAAATTATTTCCACGTAATTCATTTTCCTTGTGTATTATAAAGTTCAAGCCAAAGGATTGGTTCAGCAATGGGCCCAGTTACGCTACGGCGTATTCGAAGAGCACGGCTATCCCAATGATGATCTTCTGCCGTATTTTTACCGACACCCCGAAGGTTACGACGCAGTTACTTCAAGCAACGACACGCTCATCAAAGGAAACCTAAAAAGGTTAGATCTATAGAGGTTCTTTTGGGTCGCCTACTTTGCGCTTTCTTACGTCACCCTTGTGTAAAGAATATTGATCGGTATTTGTCTTGTAACCGTTTGCAACACATTATTTGGCAATGCGGTAGCAGGGAAACTGTTTTACTGCGACACCTACACTCCTGCTTGATCTTTCATTGTTTGAGATAAAAACAGCGACTAAGGCCCGAACAGATAATAATACTGATTAGATGATTGGCAGTCTGTCAGGTGGTGACTGCCAAGTTGATGAAAGCGGACTGATATCAAATCAAGGGGATTGCCGCTTCATACCGAGTGCTACTGAACAAACAGCTACTGCATCCTTGATGGGATTCCACTGGCTTGATTCGGTACATTATTCTTTACCATTGAAGGTTATGGTAAAGAAAAGGCGCACTTATTATTAAACATTTTATTTTGTACATAACCTGGCAGGTTGTAAAATTTTCGGATGAAGTGAATTACGATAGAAAGCCACCGCACCGTCAAAATCGTCTCTGTGGATCCAGAAGTAGCTCAGAAGTTATTTTTGAATTGCCGGATTTCGAAGGCTTAACTCCGAATCCTGACCAAAATACCGTACCTACATTCAGAATTATCAAGAACCTCATGTTGCCAGTAGTCTACTTAGCAATCGACACATCAAAACCAACAAGTTCAGCTAACGCCAATTCGGTAACATATAACTTTACCGAACTTACTTTTTGTGCGTGGTCCATTAATTTAGTAATTAAAATTAAAATTTTCTGTGACTGATCTAATTTACATGACTACATGTTTTTACTTTTGTTATTGCAGAAATCACAAAATATTTTGAAGTCGGGATTGAAAAATTTGTTCACCATCCTCAATGACAATAATCCAAACATCTTAGTGGCTTGGTCTTCATTCGAAAATGTAGATTCCGGTGCCGAGATTTATCTGAAAGAAGAAATAGCTCCAATAAAGATTGGTGAAGGCAAAAACGCTCTCGATGCCAAAGCCAATAATTTTGTGTATTCGCCCAACGTTCTAACTCGTGACGTATCAGCTGCAATCCGTGACGCCGAATCTCGATTGAGCCAATACAAGGACGTGGGCGGAAGCATCTTGTACATTATTACGTCCACTGAATCCGTTACAAACGACACCATCACCGAAACGGAAATGGCCGAAAGTCTGCTCCTCAATAAAATCAAATTAGAAGTGGCTGAAAGTGGACCAGATATCCTAACCAAAGCGTTATCACGATTCTCTATATTGTCACAAGGAAGCTACTACTTTCAACAAAACTGGTCAACAGCTGGATTCTTTAATCAAATTAGCCGAGAGATAGACGCATTGTGCCGTAGTGGATTAAAAAACGAAAGACGAACGGTACTTTTCCCACATATAGTATTATGTGCCATATCAATTAATAATTTTGAAATATTGGATATTGCTTGCTAGATATTAAGCAAAATAATTTCTATAAGCAACAGTCAACCGTCGACCGGTTACTTCCTAATCGACGACACTATCGGTACAAACACTACTGTTGTTCTTCGATCACCAATCGAGGGCTCATTTGTAGTAACCATCATGAATCCTAGTGGCGAAGAGATTACTCTAGAAAACGAACCGGAAGTCACCAACTGGAACTATGTAGATTCGGATATTAGAATCACTTCTAAACGTATACCAAACCCGGCGGTATGAGTTTCATTGAACCTTTCATATTGCAGTAAAACTGGCAATGAGGATTTTTACAGGCTGCTGGGCGATGGAGTTACTCTGTGGCGTACGACAGAACGGGGTGTAACACGTGTGAAACTGAACCGGAAATTCAATTACAAATCGGTTCTTCCGTTAGAAGTGCAACGTCTCTTCCTTTACCTAAAGCCCTTTCGTGGGTATCTCTTACGGCTGGGTCCGATTTTGTCGATATCTCTCAACATCCGGCGGTTATCCAAACAAGGTTTGACTCTACTGCGGGGCGATTAGGTGGCTTGACCGTCACTGCAGATGTTGTTCTAGACTCGGTTGTTGTGAAGTCGATCCCACTGACTGATACCGGTTCATTGGGTTAGTACACACTTTATCAATATCCAATGCTTTTTTTCGTTTACGTAACTTATTGTGATTTTGTCAACACATATTACAGATTCTGATATATCAAAAGATGGCATTTATTCCGGAATTTTTTACCCGGAAGAGGATGGGATATACACAGTGAACATATACACTGCAGATTCGAACAGTGAAATTGATGTACGGATGAGTAACAGATTTTTAGATCCAGATCAGGGTAAGCATATACACGAACGGAGTTCATTGAGCTCGTAGAGAGGATAAGCTCACAGAGAAAATTCAAGCTTTTAGAATTTCTTCTGTCGTACGAAGCCTTGAAGGATATCATAATAATGATTCATATTTTTCTGACAGATTCCTATTGTTGTGGTTCGTCGCTTCCTACCACAATTTTAAATAACTTTCAGAGCGCAGCCAACGGAGCGCTCCGTTTTGAAGTGATCAATGCGGCGACACCTTCGGTAACTTCCTCTCTTTTGCCCTTTTTCCTGTTTGTCACTCAATTCCTTGATAGTAGCTAACACTAGTTGAATTTGCCTTTTTAGGAATCGTCTAATATTGTGAGCGATATTCAATCAAATACATATGGAGTAGATGATGGAATGGTTTACACAGCCTTAACATGGACAGTGCCTTTAAACAGTAAGAATGGAAGAGTTTTAACATTTAAGATTAAGAAAAATTTATGTTTTTTGCTGTTAAATTGAGCAGGCATGAGCCAGGTTATAAAATACTCGGAAGATTATGATCAACTATTTGACGATTTTGAAACTGCACCAACTGCAAATATCGTTTACGGTTCTTTGGAGAACGTTGAACCTGGCAGTTCAGTTTTTCTCTATGTTTCTGCTCCGTACAACGAGGGCAAGAACGTTTATTTTGTAGTAGTAAACACCGGGAAAGATAACACGAAAGTATGCAATAGTTTTTTAGTTAAACTACGAAAAATTGGAAAATAATTCTAAATAAAATTTAGACGCGTTCGTATGTGGTTTGGACTGAGGTACGTCCATCTGACAACGTCTTCACGTCTCCGGGACCCGTAACAGATTCAACTTCTACCTCTATACCACCCCTAGAGACCACCGCTGAAGCAATAACTTCGTCATTACCGCCTACCACTATAGTGACTGATCCTACGACTGTAGTAACCGATCCAACCACTGTCCTAACCGATCCAACCACTGTCGTCACTGATCCTACGACTGTAGTAACCGATCCAACCACTGTCATCACTGATCCTTCGACTGCAGTAACCGATCCAACCACTGTCGAAACTGATCCTACCACTATAATAACCGATCCAACCACTGTCATCACTGATCATACGACTGTAGTAACCGATCCAACCACTGTCGAAACTGGTCCTACCACTATAATAACCGATCCAACCACCGTCATCACTGATCCTACGACTGTAGTAACCGATCCAACCACTGTCGTAACTGATCCTACCACTAAAATAACCGATCCAACCACCGTCATCACTGATCCTACCACTGCAATAACCGATCCAACCACTGTCATCACTGATCCTACCACTATAATAACCGATCAAACCACCATCATTACTGATCCTAGCACTTTAGCTACAGAACCAACAACTACCACGGCATCCATGACTACATCCCAGCAAACAAGTTCTAGCACCGATGGAACAACCGAATGTCCCGAAGGGGATTGCGAAAATGACAATGGTGATGTACAAATTGGTTACATCATTGGTGGAGTAGTCGTAGGACTATTGGTCATCGGTGGCATCGTAGGCGGCATAATATTTTACAAAAGAAAACAATCCGGAAATTCGTTACCTGCTAATACAGTTGTTAGTGAAGGATCAACTTATAACGGAGGTAGAGGAGAAACTTCTCAATACTCAACATCACCAACCTCAAGACCAACCTACCCAACAACGTTGCCTAGAGGAGAGACGAATAGAGACAGTCAACTAAATTTTTCGTCGGCCCAAGGTTATGACAATATTGGAGTCACAATCGAAGATGACGACATGTTGATGACAGCAATGTAGGATTGCCGGGTAATTTATTGTTTTATGTCTTTCCTCTCTCAATAAACGTTATCATCAATTAGTCAACACACTATATCCATAAAGAAGAATACTTGTACGTAATCTATGTCTAATAAATATAATACGTACATGGCATAGTTCGCAGTTCACGTGGCCATAAGTAGATTAAGTACATACAATAAGTGCATGCGTGTGAGGTAATTGTAATTCCTCAGGTAATTTTGCATTCGTCCATATTACCTTTCTGTAACATTTGCAGAATTAACTTCCTTTTGAATTTTCTGGAGTTGTGGTTTTTTCAATTCCCAATTTTTCCCTTGTTAATGTTGATTTCAAAATTCCTTATCTTCGGTGTCCTAGTTAATTACATTTTTATCTTGCCTTAACACATGTCTTTCAAATCTCTAATTCAAATATCGTTAACAAATGCCGCGTAGGTTTCATGAATTCGTGTTTTCACTTTTTCAAATGTTGATTTTTTGCGTTTCCATTTTCCATAGGACTCCCGTGATTTTTCCCTGTTAGTTCCCAACTTCCTACCTCTCTATCCTACATCTCTAATCTAAAGATACCCCATGGCATAGACAACGCTTTGTCACACCATTTGAGAAACAACTATGATTATATTAACAAGATTCCGTAGATCCTGTTACGTCAACCATATTTCTTTCTTCCTTTCTGTAACATTTGCAGAATTAACTTCCTTTTGAATTTTCTGGAGTTGTGGTTTTTTCAATTCCCAATTTTTCCCTTGTTAATGTTGATTTCAAAATTCATCTTCGGTGTCCTAGTTAATTACATTTTTATCTTGCCTTAACACATGTCTTTCAAATCTCTAATTCAAATATCGTTAACAAATGCCGCGTAGGTTTCATGAATTCGTGTTTTCACTTTTTCAAATGTTGATTTTTTGCGTTTCCATTTTCCATAGGACTCCCGTGATTTTTCCCTGTTAGTTCCCAACTTCCTACCTCTCTATCCTACATCTTTAATCTAAAGATACCCCATGGCATAGACAACGCTTTGTCACACCATTTGAGAAACAACTATGATTATATTAACAAGATTCCGTAGATCCTGTTACGTCAACCATATTTCTTATAATCTGCTTGTGCTATAATATAAAGGGTGAGGCGATGGCTCTCAGTTAGGTCATTACTTACCAACCTCTCCTTTCAATAACAGCTGGAAATGGATAATAATTCTAATTTAAGGCCTGCGACATTTAATTCCCGATGCTAAAAAACCGTTCTGTGATTTGAACCAAGAAAAATTTTCCATCAAGGGGTATTCAGAAGACCCAAATGTTGCCGTTCAAAAAAATATTTACCCTTTCAGTTGATCTCATAAGGTCAAACCAACGTGAGATTGGGAAGAAAGATTGCACATGCGATTTCTTATGCTTCATTAAGTTTCTTAAACTATAATTGTTAATGCAAAGATTAAATACCGTAGCTTATTATGTTTTTCTGACTCCGCAGGTTAGGTTTTTTAAACGAAACTGGCTCAGGTGAAATAAAGAGTTCGTAAGAGTTCCTATAGTAATAAAAAGGCGAAGAGTCAGGGCCAAAACGAACGGTAATTATTGTGAAATTAATTTGATGATTTTTATGAGTTCCGAATCAGAAATCCGTCAGGCCGAAACGGAAAAAATCAAGAGCTTCGAACTACCGATACGGAGTACCGGTATGGCGCATACCCCTGAAAATTATGTGCTAATTCCATATTTTTAATTAATTACCGTATACGACTTTTCATAGTGGCAATAATTTGGGACCATTAATTTGTAGGATTTTCTCCTGGGGCCACAATTTTGAACAAACTGATGGGGGTCGGATTATTGACTGGTATGAACTTGAAGTTTAGACTGGATTAGAAATTTTCGAATTCTAAATCACTCATCCATAGATTATTGTCTAACAAAAAAAAGCTTATTATCAGTCCTTGTGAGTTTGTTTGGGCTCTAGAAAAGGATTACGGTATTCGATGACGTCTTGTTCGCAACACATTGACTTCAGATATCATAAAATGACTCATTTATAAAGTTTTTTTACAACTACTACGTATCATAGACTATTACAACTATAGGTTGCCAACTTCCATTTTTCCGCAAAATTACAAAAATATGATTTTTTCCAGTCAATGACGTAGCTTCCAACAAAACACAAATACCCATCATTTGAAACATTAATTGGCATCTAAAAAGAAGTCACTCCAGTCAAAAAGATGTTACTAAAATTCTATTATTGTTCTGGTATGCGTGATTTCATGAGTATTCACTTTACTTTTTTATATCGGTTGACAAAAGGATGCTGTAAGCAGATGTAGGAGAGAAAAATCTGGTACGGAGTATAAAAAGTTGGTTGAATCATAAAGCTTCTAAAGTCGAATAAGCTATGAACAAACAAAAATATTCGTTATGGTGGAGAGGGGCCATTAAACGCTTTAAGCGTAGGGATTACTTATTGTCGCAAGTTGCCATACTTTAGAACCGTATGTTAGGGTACCTTTGGACAGCAGGGGCAACTTTGGACACCTCTGCCAAAAACAAAATAGCAAGTAAAATGTACTTTTGCTAGTGCACTCGTATTTAAAGGCATGCAATTATTAAAGTTCTTAAAGCGATTTATCGAAACAAGAAGATTGGGCAGTTTTATAAGAACTTTTAGGTGTCCAAAGTTACCCAAGAATACGGAATGTTGGAGGAATAGAACGTTTATCGTTTTTAAATAGCGACGTATCAGTTGATTCAAACTCATTGCCAGGAATGACGTGTTGATGTCCTAAATTCCAAAATGCAATATTACGCACCGTGTCGGTTATCAGCATTGCGGTCAAAATAATGGCTTGTGTACGCACCCGCATCGTGGCAGGGATTAAGGAACCGTGTTTTCTGTTAGGCGTTTCACACCTGTGACAGAGACTAGCCTATAAAAAAGATAAGCATAAACGATAAGGAGAGACATCGTAATTCCACATTTGAGCTTCCCTACACTTGTGACTAAGAATTTTTTGCCGTTGTTCGTTAATGCATGCCGAATGCAAAAGGTCACACTTCCAGTTCAGTTGCCTTTGATTTAATTTTCGTTCTTTTCTCCAAGAAAAAATAGATTTCCAGAGAAAGACAAAATATTTGTTAACATTTGTTAGTGATCAATGCAACAACTTGAAAGATCCTTCCGCAAACATTCATCAGACATGGATTCCAGTCTTGCGATCGTTCTCATGTTATGTGTTACAGTTACAATAACAAATTCAACTATTGTGCTAGAAGAGGGTGGATATTCAAACATTCTCGTCGCTATATCCGAGGATATCCCACAACCTGAAGGTGACGGCGCATTGGTCATGATTGAAAGTATAAAGGTACAGTATACCGTGGAAGAAGATCTTAATGCTAAATAACGGCAAACAACTCTTTGATTGATTTCTAAACAATTTAATTTTTCATTACTATGTTGCTGTTCAGGAACTGCTAATCGAGGCATCTGCAGTTCTTCATAAAGCTACCGGAGATCGAGTTTATTTGAAAGAAATTGAAATTTTAATTCCTTATAAATGGAATATAAACTCCATATCACCCACTCTTAAACGCGAGTAAATATAAACCACTTGTTCATAACCACATTAGCTAGTTAATATTGGCAAAGCTGGAGCATAGCAGTAGCTCGGTGTAGTGGAACGGGATTTCACTGTGTTTTCATTCTGTTTGTCAATAATTATTTTGCTATAACGTATACAAGGTCACAAATAATTTATTAACATTTGGTTGACATCTGCGAAATGCAGTCGCTCTTTTCAGCATTCGGATATTCGATTAACTACGGTAGGACCTAACTTCGGCGCTTTGCCTTATACATCCCATTCAGGAAAATGTGGTGTTGCGGGAAATTATATCATGATCCCAACAGATTTTCTAATGGATTCAGAAGAAACAGATATTCAAAGTAAGAACAAATAAAAAAATACCTTATTAAAAATTGATTTTCGGGAATTTGTTATGTTTGTTTTATTCAGTCAAAGCCAAAGCCATGGTCCAACAATGGGCCCAGTTTCGTTACGGCGTATTCGAAGAACACGGCTACCCCAATGATAAACTGTTGTCTTATTTTTACCGTCATCCCGACGGTTATGACGCTGTTACTTCAAGTAACAGTACACTCATTAAAGGAGATTTGAAAAGGTTAGTAGTTACCAACACTATAGTTTTAAGGTAATAAAATGTACTGATAGGCTAAGACACGGAAACTTGAAGAAAATAATTATCGTTTGTAGGGATGAATGGATGAATTCACGCTTCACGGTAGTCAGGACATGTCGACATCAAGCATATCGCAGTTTTTCACGCCACGCTTCCCAAGTGGAAGTTACGTAACCAAAAATCTAGTCCTATGGCCCTAGCCCTCAAACGCATCGCATAAGTCGTTATCTTGGGATCGGTAGTCCTTGTGTGGGGAATTTTAGTCCTTGTGATGTCGACACGTCCTTCTGCCGCCGTCCCATTTGCAGAACTATTAGGCTAATAGCTACTAAATAGAAATAATAGTTTTCAGCTAGATGTCCACATTATTCTCCAACTTTTTATTGACAGTTTGTCGACTGGAGACAAATGCGAAGTTTCCGATGGTATCATATCAAACAAAGAGGACTGTCGATTCATACCAAGTCCCACTGATCAAACAGCTACTACTTCACTTATGAGTTTCCACTGGCTCGAAACGGTATTCCCAAAAGCGTTCTAAAAAACAGATGCATAAAATATACTATAAAACTGGGCGGACCCTAATAATAATTTTTCAAATGGTTTCTAAGGTTGTCGAGTTTTCGGATATTGATAATCACGACAGAAGACCACCGCACCGTCAAAATCGTCTCTGTGGATCCAGAAGTAGTTCGGAAATTATTTTTGGTTTACCGGATTTCAAAGATATAATTCCAAATCCTAACCAAAATACGACACCTGCATTTACATATATTAAGAACCCCATGCTGCCAGTCGTTTACCTAGCAATCGACAAATCAATGCCCACAAGTACAGCTAACGCAGGAACGGTAATTCTGAGTTCTCAAAAGGAATCCTCAGCTTGTTAGATTAATTGTTTTATTTTCGTTTCAGTCGGGGCAAAATATTTTTAAGAATACCTTAAAAAGTTTGTTCAGTGTTCTTTTACCAGACGTCCTAGTGGCTTGGTCGACCTTTGAAAATGTAGACTATGATGGTGCAACTTACTTAATGGAAGAAATAGCTCCAAAAAGGATTGGAGACAGCATTGCTGAATTTAATAGCAAAGCGGATAGTTTTGTGTATTCACCGGACGTCCTGACACGTGACGTGTCGGCAGTGATTAGGGATGCTGAATTACGATTACGCCAATACAAGGATATTGGGGGCAGCATCTTGTACATCATCACGTCCACCGAGTCTGTTACTAACGACACCGTCACTGAAACTGAAATGTCAGAAAGACTTCTCCTTAACAACATCAAACTGGTTGTTGCTGAAAGCGGACCAAACGTCCTAACGAAAGCGTTGTCTCGATTTTACATATTATCGCAAGGTAGTTATTACTTTAGAGAAAGCTGGGGAACTACTGGATTCTTCCTACAAATCAACAGAGAAATCGATGCTTTAACCAGAAACGGCCTTAAAACCGAGAGGCGGACGGTAACTAATCTTGCTGCATCATTCTAACCAAAATAGTGAATCGAAATTTTTTTTTTTAGATTACAAGTAAGGAAAATTCGATAACTACCAATAACCCATGGACTGGATCTTTTAATATCGACGAGACTATCGGAACAAACACAACTATCGTTCTAAAATCTCCAATAATGGGTTCGTTCGTAGTTACACTCAGAAATCCAAGCGGTGAGCAGGTGGTTCTTTCAAACGAGCCAGAAATTACCAACTGGAACTCTCCTGATTCAATTGTTGGAGTCACTTGGCAGCGCATACCTAATCCTGCCGTGAGTCTTGGTTTTCTATGCAATAAATAATAGCGGAACAAAACCTGATGAACGCATCCCTTGAAATCCGTAGGCTGCCGGGCGATGGAGTTACTCCGTGACATATGACTCTGCAGCTTGCGGCGGCACATGTGAAACAGAACCTGAAATCCATTTACAAATCAGTTCATCGATCAGGAGCGCAACATCTTCTCCTTTGCCCAAATTCCGGCCATGGATATCTCTGACTGCTGGATCCGAGTATGTCGACATCTCCCAGCATCCAGTGGTTATTCAAGCTATGTTCGACACTGCTGCCAATCGGTTAGGTGATCTGACCGTAAGAGCTGATGTAGTTCATGATGACTTTGTAGTAGGCACGATTCCTCTCTTTGACACTGGAACAATGGGTTAGTTAATATGCAACATGCTCGATAATGCCTGCCGACCTGAAAATTTTGAAATTATTTTTTAGATTCCGATATTGCTAAGGATGGAATTTATTCGGGGATGTACTATCCTGTTATGGACGGAACGTACTCAGTGAACTTTTACACATTAGATGACGACACTACAAAATGGAATAGTAGGCTGCTGACTTCTGATCAAGGCAAGCATGAGTTAAGCGAAATAAGGGGGATATTTATAATGCCTTTGCGCATTAAAAATGATCTAAATGTTTCTGTGTTTCTCCATCAGTTCAATTAGGCTAGTTAATTTGTTCACTTTTACAGACGGTTATTGCTGTGGCTCTGTGCTTCCTACAACTGGCTTAGATAACTTCCAAATTACAATTAACGAGGCTGCGGTTTTTGAAGTTCGTAATGCCGCTTCAGCGTCGCAAGTATTAAATAAATTCATTGAAATGTTATTGATTTTTCAAATGCCGGTGTATTAACTATCTCTTTTACTGAAGGATTCTTTACCTATCGCCAGTGATTTGAATTCAAATACTTATGGAGTAGATGATGGAAAGGTTTATATCGAATTGACTTGGACGGTTCCATTCAATAGTAAGACATCGGTAGAGAAGTCTGGCATCTACACGAAAGATAATCAATACGAAAAGATAGAATTTTAAAAATACTTCTTATTTTCCTACCTAGCCGAAATTCAGACTGTAAAATACTCGGAGTCTGATGTTGAGTTGTTAGAAAATTTTGACTCGGCAGCCAAGGCCGAAATCGTCTATGGCAACTTGGATAGTGTCAACCCTGGCACTTCTGTGTATGTGTACGCTACTGCTCCGTACAATGTGGGAAAGAGCGTTTATTTTGTTGTCGAAATCACCGGAAAAGACAGCAAGAAAGTAAGTTCGAATAAAGAAGACCAGTAAAAATATCCAATTGTTGATTAATTAATATAATGATTGTAGACCCGTTCACATTTGGTCTGGACGGAAGCTAATCCGCCTGAGAACGTTTTTACGTCTCCGGTACCTACATCATCAACGGCATCGACTTCAACGACTACCTCAGCGACTACTCAATCGACAACGTCTATTTCCTCAACAGGTTCTGGTACTGGCCAATTTTCTTCTACTAGTCAGATCAAATGAAAATAAAGACTGAAGATCCTTGTGAAAATTTGTCATAACACATATTCAATGACTATTATTCGGCAACGTTTGTTCTCAGGAACATCAAATTCATCCCCAGCGTCGACAGAGGACCCTGATTCAACTAATACCAGCCCTGATTCTTCTACCGACTCGACAAGTTTTATCTCGCAAACTTCTTCTACCACGGCTATCTCTTCGAGTACGGAAGCTTCTTCTACCACGACCATCTCTTCGACCGCGCAAACTTCCTCCACGACTGGATCTAGCACAGACATGGCTTCCTCAACAACTACTATGTCCAGTACGAGAACCAGCATGACACCAGGCACGGGTCCAACTGAACCCGATTCAACTATCACTACCAGTCCTGGGACTGATAAACCTGATAGTACGATAACCGACATTACCGATTCCTCAACCCCAACTGGAGTACCATCGACTGAGGATCCTGACGATGGAGATGGTGAAGAGGGCGGTCTTACTCCAGCTGAAATTGGATACATCGTTGGTGGAGTAGCTGGCGGACTTGTTCTCATCGGTGGAATTACCGGTGGCGTCATCTACTACAAAAAGACATCGACCCGCAGTTCCTTTCCTCCAAGTAGCTCAGGAGCAACAGGAGGAGGCGCCCCCGTTTTGAACACTCCGTACACAGCTTCTCCTCCTCCGTACACACATTCTCCTCCACCAGCACCTAAAGGAGGCGTAACAAACGGTAGCCAACCTGTGTTCAAGACCTCAGAGCCAAGTGCACCGAAATCGATACCGAAAACTACACCTGAGCCGACATATTTACCAAGAGAACAATACGGAAAACCTGCTGACAAAGCTTACGATGTTGGTGGCGACATTGAGAATGACGATGATATGCTGATGACAGCCCTGTAAATTTCTTTTCCGTATAAACAATTTTGAGTGTTTCTAATTGTACTGGCTCAGCCTAATAAAAAAAGTATATATTCAACCCATTAAGCCGTTTTATCGTGATTTAACTACTTAAAGATTCTTTTGGAGTCCAGAGCGCTCGCCGCTCGCGCTATCTATTTTGGCGCATTTCAGATACAAGAAGTGACACTGTCATACGCATTGCAATCGTTGCAAACACATCGTTACACTCTTAATTTAAATACTGACCAACCAAAAATCGACTTTGCAGGCAACTCCAATTCCCGTAGCTTATACTCTATTTTTCGCATTTGTTATTGGAATAGTTAGTGTCTGCATTAGCGAAACTGCAAACCCTGACAAAAAGTTGAATTGGGCAATGAATTAACTTCGTGGGCTGAATTTTGTTTTTAAGAATTTGTCAACAACTACTTTTCAAAATCTTTTTCCCTGGAACAGATTTGGGACAACTAACTTGTTCGAGAGTTCGAGAACGAAGATTGCGCAACTGCATGTCCAACAGTGTGAGTTCCGGATTGATAAACACCGAATTCTCAAGTAATAACTCTGGTCAAAACATTTTCATGGAGAAAAATACCGTTCTGGTCACCACTGCCAAGTGCCAACTGGAATCGAACTACACTGGAACTTGGTTCGGTGAGGTGAACTGTGAACAACATGGCCAATGCTTATTTTACAAGCTTTCCGTAAAGCTTCCTGCTGTAAGCGCATTAATTAGCCATTCAAATAATATTCGTCTATATAGACCACATAATATTCTCGTTTGTATTCATAGTGTGAATCCACCAAACATGATCAGCATCTACACGCAAATTGTTTGGGGAAAAACATCGACTGTCGGTTGTGGAATTTTCGATTTCAAAAACAAAGAAGTAATAATGGAAGTAATAACGTGCGCGTTGCCTTAGTCGGCCGCCGCGCGTTGACCTCTCCATCCGTGAAAACGCCAGACCATAAAAGGTCATTTAGCGAAAACGCTAGTCGTGGAGATTCCCTTGGTAACAAGAGAAAATCCGCGACCAGGGTGATCGACGAGTGAGCCGGATCTTCTTAATAGCCTATTGTTTTCTCATACATTGTTTTTCGTCGCGAACTTTCACAATTCCAAAGAGAAGCGGAAGTTCGCAGGTATAAAAGTTAAAAGTCCGACTCTCACTGTAATAGAGCAAGTTCTGTATTCGAGCTACATATGTAGAACTGTCACTTTGTGTCCTGTAATACAACACTTTGACACACTACATCGTTTTAGTTAATTGTTCTTATTTTAATCATTACACAATATAATTGACTTTTTATCACGCGCCTCTTTCATTCCCTTAACTAAATTATGGCGAAGTAAGGCGCTGATGGTAATCTTCTCTTGACTAAACTGAAAACAATATAATAGTTCTGCATGCAAAGTGAGTTGCATATAGTGCAAATTGTGAAGGCGGGAGAGAGAGAAATCACATTGAACAAGGGGGGGAGCATTTACCCTTCAGGATTGCGATTTGAAACATGAAACCCCCATATAACACCCAGGTAGGCTACTCCGAACCCCCGGTATAGCGACAGGTTTATGTTCGCATGCCGATTTTTATTAGTAAGGTTTCTTCAAAGTCTTCATTTGCATCGCGATCCCGTGTCGTACGGTTTTTATGTTTCATACCTGTCGATTAGGTATCTCAGGTCCCCCCCCCCCCCCCCAATCTTTTCCCTACTTTCTCCTTAAGAAAAGGACTTTAAGAGGGGTGGAGGAGACTTGTACACTATAACAACAGCGGAATCTTTTTTGACTCGTGATCTCTATCAGATTTTAAATGGGGTCCTTTTTTTCTAGACCCCCTCCAAGTGTCAGAATCTCCTTCTTATACCTATAAAAAACGGGAGGAGGCCTAGAATAGACCAAACTGAAAAACAATCAAATGTTTTCTCATTTCAAATGGGAAACGTTCAAGCGCCTGACAGCGGCGTAGAAATCGATAGTAATAAAACACGCAGCGCTAGAGACGATACTGATAGAATTTTAAACTTGTGTAAACGGGAAGGGATACAGATAAAGAACTATATCGGTATATTTTAAAGCATTTAAGCCTTTTTAAGGATCTTTAACTTTATTCATTTTCCCTTATTTAACTTTTTATTTCGAGACAAAAGCATACATCACATAACGAGGGGCATGTTTGATATTAAAAATTTGCATGTACATCTGGATGTTTCAGCTTAGTGTGTTTCATCAAGCAGAACGAGTAAGGTGTCGCCTGAAAGAAAAATGTAGAAAGAACAATAAAAATAATATTTAAAAATGTTGTTATGTTAATATTTACATAATTGCACAGAAGGCATCCTTTCCATTTTGCCCGGTCGTGTATCATTTTGTGATATTTAAGAGATCTCTTCGACTTGTATTCCTAAAAGGTAGTCCGTTATCCCATTTTGTAATACGTTTAGAATCTTGCACGATTACCTTTGGACAAATATCGCATTTGAAAACTTCATTTGGTGTGATTTCGAAAGAACCGTTTAACACCTGTGAATCATCATTATTTTTACCACCATGCTCCGATGACTTGTTACTGTTGATTGCTTGTAAGGAAAAACTTTGTCAGCATTTTGGTGGTCAGCAAATAATATCTCTTGTGGCTTACATCGAGTAACTTCAATTTTCAACATTTTTCGAAGTTCCTGAACTTTTTGTTTCAAGCGCACGATTTT
Source organism: Ceriodaphnia dubia (assembly GCA_022539655.2). Lineage (NCBI taxonomy): Eukaryota > Metazoa > Arthropoda > Branchiopoda > Diplostraca > Daphniidae > Ceriodaphnia > Ceriodaphnia dubia. Next base: position 2,959,738 of record JAKUCG020000052.1, on the reverse strand, counting down.
TTGTTGACTAGCGATATCCTTTTGATACCAATAGTATTCAGCTTCGGTTTGGGGCGGCAAGTAAATATTTTGATTGTTTTCCGATCGAGAAGTCTATAATAAAAAAAACATAAACATCATGCCACTAATTAACAACTAATTAACAACTAATGTACATTCGATGGAACTTGGAGTTGGTGATGTATGGAATTTGATGGAGGCATGTATGAGCCACTGGAACAATTTTTAAGATAATCGGCAATCTCGTAATCAATGCTGTTATCCTGAGAACTTTTATCGAATGGAAAAGGAGCTGTTGACGAATTTGCTGGAGCAATCGGTAACTGATGGTAATTTCGGGCATAAAACCCGTGACTGAATTGGTAATAGGGCTGCTCAGTAGAAATTTTTTCAGTTTCTTTCTGGGCGAACACTTTGATCTGCGATTCAGATTGCTTGTTTGTGATGTCTTCACAGTGCTGTGATTCATATTTCTCGAGATTGTCTTCGTGATTAATGGGCATTAAAGGTGGTGGGTATTTAGGTACTGAAATCATCTTATCACTTGTTTAATGTTAACACAGAAGCGCACAGAATAAGAGAATCTTTGTCGCACTTATTGCAAGAGAGTCGACGAGAGGAACACCCACTTTGCAGGAGAACTCTTAACACACTAACGCCGCGAAGAGAAAATTTTACTTTCTCTTTTTGATTTTTACTCGCTGTTGCTGATCACTTAGTTAATGGTTCACTTGTCGTGAGAGCATTAACCAAGTGTTGGCGACACATCTATATGATCCAAAACAATAAATTAACGAGGAGTTGAAACATCTACCCTATTAAATGGGCTCTTTCTTCACATCTGGACTGAACACAACACATAAAACAAAGTGGCTTCAGGTTGCTAGCTAGTCGAAATTGTATCCTTCTTCTCATGGAGTCATGTTACAGTAAAACGTTGCTCACTGAAACCTGCAGTTGCTTTAAAGGACAAAATACGCGCAGTTGGTAAAAGTACAGTTATTGATGGACGTCGATAAATACAAAAAAAAACGAAGACCAGCACGGTAAAAAGCCTTCTACTCTGGAGGAAGGTTTTGACCAGACTGCTGCTGTTGAAACTTGCTGACTGCAAGGCCAGTTTCGTTTTATCTGGAACGACTCGAGAAGACGATAACGCGGGAACAATGGTAGGGATGCAAATAATCAAGTTTCTTGTTCCGAGTTCTGTACCACCCGTTACCAAATGATACTTAATTTGATACCCTAGGTTTTGGGGTCAGTTTCTGAGGAGAGAGTAATTTTACTGTTAACGTAGTGCATCCAGTTACATGGATTGGCTATTCACAGACGAAATTGACGGTAATTGCCATATTGATATAGTATAGAAAGGGTTCTTTTAGAAAACGTGACAGGTTACCGCATCATAAATTCCAGCCGTATTAGCTTAAATACCGATCATGCGCAGTAGCGCACTAATTAAGGGAACTGTTCGCCAAGAGAAGAGATATTCACATCCTGTTCGACGGCAACCCATTCTCAAATATCAATGCAAATTCGCGTCTATTTGAATTCTTATGTTACATAGAAAATGCATGCTTACGATTTACTGTGAGCACAGTATATTTCCGCCGACTGCAGCTGCGTTCTCAGAACGCAACCGAACGCAACAAATGAACGCGCAAATTGATACAACATGAAATAATATGGCTACAATAATTATCATCATTGAAAATCAGCATCAAAAGGTTATTGAGTATTGGTATTGAACAAGTATTTAAGAGGCAGCGAGAAGGTGAAACATTAAATCTTCATCATGAGCATCGTCTATTTCTATCAACTGGGCCAATCCAAGCTGGTCACCGTGCATGCTCCGCACATGCATTCGCATCCAGCTGCTTTTGATTGATACCTAAATATAGTACAAAATATACACATGTTAAAACGTGGCAATCCAAAGAACAGCTGTAGCGCGTACGTGTTTGCAAAACTCGCAATGAAACAAGGTGGAAGACATGACGACTGATTTATTTTTGCCAATGCAGTGATGTGAGTCGAGGGACGACTGAAGTAGAAATTTCTAAATATGGAACATGTTGCTGTTAGTGCCTACATACCTCTTTTACTATGTTGTAAAAATGAACTACCTTATTGCAAAAAGTACAAGATTTTCTGTAATAATCCCCTTGTCTCTGAATCGAGTTGGTTTCCTTAAGTTGCTTACCAACCACAGTCGGATAACTACGAGGAGTTTTTTGTTGTAATGATCCGAGGTATGACTTCCGAGAAACGCCCTGTATTATTTGAAGACTTAATCAACTCCTTATAATTTAGAAAATGTAGTATAAAACAATTTTTACCTTAGAGAACTTTGTTTTCCTATTTTTGGTTTCTTGATTAGGCCGAACATTCGATTCCTATATTGTTGTAATTATGTTTGTTAAGATATTTTGATTGGATTCTAAAACATTTTGTTGTGGTTACCAGCTGGTCTGGAAGACGACTACTGTGCTGTAGAGCATTTTGATTCTCGTGAGTCACCAGGTCGGGATTTAGATTAGCAAGTTCCAGTTCCTATAACAATTAATGTTGTGTTAGTGACAGAAGTTGCGTTTTTAAAATTGTATTTCTGTTCACCAGCAGTTCTGGAAAGTTGTCGTAATTCTGAGAAGTAGGCGTTTGAGAAGTTATCATAGGATTATCAAGGGACTGGCTCGAAATTACTTCCGTATTTAGCGGAGCGACACAACCAACATATTCCCAGTTATGGAGATCGGCATCGTAGACTAACATGGCATATCTCGATGCATAATCCACAGCGAAAGGCGAGTTGAGAAGTTGGGTAACCAGAGATGAAGCACTCCTCCAATCTTTCAAAGTACTGATATCAACACTATAGTTGGCGAAACGTTCTACGTGTTCTGGAGGTACCACAAAAAGACGGCTATCCATCATCAAACGGAAGTAGAGACCTCCGGAATGATAAGTGTAATATAAGCGTTTCAAACTCACTACCGTTACAGTATTTTGTTTCGGGGCAATTGTTAAAAAATCGACAGGTCGATTTAAAGGTTGGCACTTTTCTTTGAAAACAAGGTCTTGAAGCTGTAAAGGATCTTCAAACAAGTAATGTAATCGGTCGACGATGGAAGGCTTGTTCGTCTGCATTTTCTTTAACAGCACTAAATCTATATGAAACCTAATTTGCTGAAATTGAGTTGTTCGCCCGAATACATTACTACAACTACCACAAAAGAACAATCTCAAGAAAATCGGCATGAAGTGCATGTTGCCATTGTTTCTCCTGTATACCCTTAGGCCACCAAACAAAAAAAAAGACCAGGGTTGGAGAAGTGGTTGTAAAGCTTCGACAAAACGACTGCCGAACGTCCTCGCAGTAGTTCCTCGGGCAACTCGTCTTCAACGACTGACGAACGTTTTCCATTTGGTTTGGGTATAGTTTCGGGTTTCTCCTGTGAACGAATGAACCCCTGGGTGAAGAAACGTTCCCCTGGGTGTGATTTCGGCGATACAGTATAGTTCTCCTACGATTCGTCTCCTTTGGCTACACCATCCGTGTACGTACACGATTTACACAATCTGGTTGGAAGCAAAAAGAAATGTATTATTTTTTGTATGGTGGACCGCTTGCAAAATTTTAGTATCAACAAAGGCGCTGATTAAGCAACGCTACAAAGGACGACGTGCCGCTAAAAAGCTAGCCTTTTCCGTGGATACGGAAACGTTACTACAAAATATCTATAGCGATTGTGACGAAAGGGTAATACATTTGCATTTTAATAAATGATGGCCGAGCCGAGAGTTTTAAACCGCCATAACAGTTTTTTACTCATCCTTCTTACCACGAAGCCGGTAAAACCAAGTCCTGTACCGCGAAGACTTAAAAACGGTTAGTGAATGAATTTTTCAACTGCACGGCTTGACAAGTTTCCAATGAGCACTGTCAAAGGCCTTTCTTGACATAGATCATCTTGAACTTTCCAATCTAAAAATAGTATTCATTTCCTTTCATAAATTCATGTCCGAAACAAGTTAAATGGTCCGTAACAAGCGGATTCACCAGTGCGAGTTATTAGCACTAATGCTAGGCCTTGTGACGCCGCAGAACAAAAACAATATGTTCGCGTGTCCAGCTTCCATAACCTACATCCGCTTTCTCTCACTTAGCCTATTCTTCCATGCGTAAATATTCGTACTCATGCGAATCTTTTGTCTTTCTGTACTTGTATATAACCCCGCGCAAAACTCAGTTGGTAGGGTTTTGCTCCGCCACTGCAGTCCATGTAAGTCTCTTATCGTACAATACACAGCTTCAAAGTATTCTCTTAGTATCAGTCATTTGGTATCCTAATAAATGGGCGCAAGTGCACATTCTTAAGATAGATAATGCATAACCATACTGAGTACTATTCTCTCCTTATCTTAGCACTGTGACCTCATTCTGATAAGATCGCCGTCACAGCCTCTCCTGATTTCACTTCTTATTAGGCGTGAATCTCAACGCGCCGCACCTTTCATCCTCTTCGCGAATTTCACCCCTTAAATGGTAAGGAATTTGACCGACCGCAACTCTTCCTCTCCTTCTAGTTTCCCTATATAACTCGCTACTCTGCCGAAGCAAAGGCAGTGTGTTGTGAGCGGCCTCGCTGTTGAGATAAATGTTCGTCTCTTACCAATACAATAGTTTACACTGTAACCCTTTTGGCCTTTTCGTCCCTTGTTCAGCATTTATTATACAGTATCACAGTCTCATATTTATTTATTTTAGTCTGCCATACCTCGAAACTTAGACTTGTCAAAAGAACATCGCGCATCACGCTTTTGCGCGCTGATTGCTTCTATTTTGTGTACACTATAGGCCACTTTAAGCTCTAACAAAGTAATTTTGTCTTATTTTGCTATAATATTCCTAAGAAATTTTAAATATAAAAGTTGTTTACGTTTGTGAATGGAGCCTCATTTTGCAGACATTAGACACTTTATTATATTAATTAAAAATTCAATTTCATTTTATCTCCTTCATTACGCTACTTAATAAAAAATCTAATTATAATACCAATGTAGAACACAGCATGACATGGCGTTTGCGAATACGCTTATTTGCAAATCTCGTATTCGTAACAACCTAGATCTTTTATCTCATGCTCACAATTACCCCACTCATCTGCCGACCTGTAAGGCAGAGTCATTCAGCCTGTGCTGTATTTAAGTTGTCTTTCCACGCTTTTAATACACTGAGTTTCTTAGTAATCTTGTATATGTGTAATTTCACTTTAAAATAGTCCGAACCCACTACTGCCTATAGGAATAAGGGGGGCCCCGGTTTCGTTTCTGCTGGTTATATAAAGACTTTGCGACAAGTCTCCCTTATTTTCTCCTATCCATCATCCATTTAATGTCACGGGTAAAAGGGGGTGGGGTGTCCTGGCATGTGTGACGGAAATAGTTTCGACTATACCTGTAGCAGTAGAGAAGTAGCGTGAGGCCGTGACCCAAGGGAGGGAGGGTAAAAAATTCGCCAAAGATGCGTGACATACTAAATGGATGACTCCTAAATTAGCAAGGGTGGGCCATGTACCCAACAGCGGAACTTATTTCTTTACCTGAGACATTGCGATCTTTATCATCAAATTAGAGAAGATGGATAACTGGGATACCTTTTGTTTACAAGTTACTAAATAGGCTACTTTCCATATATCTTTGTACAAAGCTTAGGGGAGAAAGGACTGTGGTCGCAATCAATTGAAAAAAAAATTACAATTTAGTTAAACTATTGTAAGGAACCATCAACCGCATTTTTAATTTACTTTAAATATTATTTCGTCTATCTCGATCTACATCGTTTCACACTTCGCCAACGCCTTTAGCTACTTCTCAAAATCATACCTGGCTGATAAACTTCTTTCCCCCCCCCTCTTGACCATGGCCATTATCATCAACTTTACTATTCTTTCACACATGTGTGACCTTGTCAGCGCGAGTTCGTTGACTCTACTGACCTTATCTTCCCTATAAAATGTTGTCATCTCCCAGCAATATGCAGTTTACTCCGGACCACAGAAAGGGTCTGTTAGCCTCCTGCGTACACAAGATCCCCGGACACAAGGTCCCCAATTTGAATTTCTTATGGATAGAGTTGGACATAAGGTCCCCAAACTATAATAGTATAAGACATAAGATCCCCGGTACACAAGGTCCCTCATTTAAAATTCCCGCTAACGAAGTACGTGGAGGCAAGTTCTCCAAATTGAAGTAGGAGAGACCTAACAGTTTAAAATTCGCCGTTGAAATCCGGAAATGGCAGAAGAACCCTCATTGATTTTTTTCTGTAATTATCTCGGCCAACGACGGAAAATTTACGACTACTTGAAGACTGATCTTTTTATAGATGTTCTTCTGTATGAGCCATGATGAAAATTCAGGATCAAAAAAGGCGCGCATCTTATTTTACGTATTTCGAGGAATAACAAAAGCACCAATGCACCATCAAGGTGTTTAACGCTGAGTTTTTCGTAACAATCTAAACCAGATGAAGCTGGGTGGAAAATCGCTACGCTAGGAAATTTGGGAATAGAAGGAAGCGTGAATCATCTTGCAAAACATAAAGCGTTCTTATTAGACGGGATCATTATTTTGAAAATAAAAGGATGCTATCTAACATCGGATTATAGACCTGAAAAAATAAATCAATTGTCAAGAGAAGGACCGATAATAATAATAAGAAATATATTGGCCGTCTCCCCGTCTCTTAGGTTGACTTGAATGCCCTCACACTACAAGCGCGCAGGCGATGTCGTTCAAAAAAAATATCAAGAATTAAATGAAAATTTGTTAAGTTCTTTAGAAATTGGGTTTTCCGACCACAATTAAGTGATCTAGTGGAGCAAAGTTATAACTGGTTATAACGAAAGGGTGGGTTACCTCAAGCTTATTGCGTGATTCTACATAGCATTTTCATTTGTAGCGTTTAACGGCGGAAGGAATCGTCAAGGTTTGTAAGAAATCGTGTGGGTGGAACTATTTTTAATAAATTAATTTCGATTTTTTTGGCCGATTTCAGTCAAACATTTATTTCATTTTTTTACATTTTCATTAACAGCGTTCTCCAATGAACTCAACTGTCATTAAACGGGGAAAATCGTGTAGTTGGAACTTTTTTAGAAAATTATTTTCGTTTTCAAGGGTTTGAAAAATATTTTGCAGTCCAAAAATTGTCGATTTTCTCGTTTAAACTATCAAATCTAGTACTTATTGGACATTTTCATTAACAGCGTTCAACGTTCATTTAAATGGGGGAAATCGTACGGCTGGAACTTTTTTAATCAATAATTTTAGTTTTTTTAAGTTTCGAAAAACAATTTTGCAGTTCCAAATAGTGCGACTTTGGCGTGTTTTTTTTAAGTACCAAAAAATTACTAGCATACAAACCTAGTTACTGCCTCACCTAATCCTTATCTCCCCACCCCTAGTTCTGTCCACCTGATTAAGGAAAGTTTTATGAAAGCGATTTTGACAAATTAGCGTCCACCGCTAAATCGTATTTTTTAAATTGAAATCCCGACGTATTCCTATCGGGAACCTCTCGAGCGAAGCGAGATTTTGAATGCTCAAGTTTTCCATGTTTTCTAGTGAAGCCTTGATATTTTCAGGAGGGTTGTGACCTGTTATTTGCTTATTATGCTCGTTACATTCTACAACATTAATTTAAAAATAGTTTTTCTGCAACTTGTTTGAGGTAAAATCATAACTTGTCCTCACTAATAGAATAATCGAGAAAAATGATCAGCTGGCCATTATATACAGCTTTTTAAAAAACATTGATGATGGCTTAAGAGCTGCTCTTTTTTTATGGTCCACCTGAGACCTGACTAGGCAATATAGGGCTGTCTAAGGCAGACTGTGTGTTGGAACTTGTTTATACGGAGTGTAGGGAAGGGAAGGATGGCGCTTCGTACATTTAAGTTCCTTATTATTACTAATTTTGGCCCAAATTTGGATACATCAAATTGGATTGTGTGATTGTGTACCGGTGTCGCTATGATGCTAATGGTAGCCCCAAACATATAGCCTATGGTAGTCTTTTCGGAATATTCCCCCCAAGGACACATGGGATTTCATTTCCATACGTTTTCATACAGACGAGAATGTAAACGGCATCCACTGTGTTTAATAGGGACTCGTAATACAAAATATTGGGACGGTTGTCTCCACGTACTTCGTTTGCGGGAATTTTAAATGAGGGACCTTGTGTACCGGGGACCTTATGTCCAATTCTATCCAGGAGAATTTCAAATTGGGGATCTTGTCATCTTGTGTACGGGGATCTTGTGTACGAGGGACCTTGTCTTCCGGGGACTTTGTGTACGGGGGGATCTTGTGTCTGGGGACCTTATGTCTAAAAGCCCGGGGTCCTTGTGTCGAAGGGACCCACTGTCGCATTCCCCCTTTCTCCTGTGTTGTTATATCTTAAGAAGTTTCACACTATAAAGTTCAGGGTTCTGTTTATTACATAAACATTAAACTAAAAAATAATACTATAAAATGTTCATAATTGACAATACAAATTTAAAACTATGTGAATAGCAGTAGAATGAAACTCTTCTTGGTCTTCTATATGTGTGAAGGACACCACAAGAGTACTTTTTCAAGGGACCTACATATTACTATACACGACTGGCCCTTACCTATAGATGGTTAGGTTACTGCAAGACAAAAGAAAGAGGGACGATGAGTCGTTTAAGAATAAAATACAGCAGCATGTTTCTTCTTGACGTGACTCGTTAGGTTAGACGAATAAGGTGTGGTCTGAAAGTAAAAGATAGAATAATAAAATAAGACAAATAAGGGATTATTCACTAATATTTTCAAAAAATTATTTACGTAATTGCATAGTTGGCACCGCTTCCATTTCGTATGGTCGTGTTTTGGCAGGTGAATCTGAAGGGATCCTTTTGACTTGTATTCCTATAAAATAATCCGTAGTAGCGCGTCAAGGTTTAAATAAATTAGGATCGAAAAATGTGCAATAAGTGATTGTAACCAATAACAAATTCGAAATGCGGTTACCTTCTGACAAGTATTGCATTTGAAAACTTCGTTCTGTTTACTAATTTCCTGGTTAGGTAACTGCTGAAGCTCAAGAGCTTGATAAAAATTCTATAGTGAATCTTTTTTTATTTAGAAAATAATACAATCTTTGTTTACCTTGAGTGTGAGCAACTTTAATTCTTAGCATCTTTCTTAGTTTGAACACTTTTTGCGTTAGGCGCGCAATCTTTTTTTGACTAGCGAAACTTTTTTGATACCAGTAGTATTCCGCCTCTGTTTGAGGCGGAAAGAACATGTTTGTATCATTTTCCAGCTGAGAAGCCTACATTTTAGCAAAGTTAACATCAGTACGTATCGCGTAACTTAGTATCGTTTAACAGCATTCGCGTTGTATTATTGTAGTATATATTGTAAAGGAACAAATCAATATCTCTTACTACTGTTTTTGTATGTACCCTTAATGGAACGTTAACTTGAGGTATGATTTCCGGCGGTTGACATACGAATTCATCACTAGAGCATTTATGAAGATATGCTTCCATTTTTTTGTCTTCTTTCCCAGGAAACATGTTATACTGCTGTGACTGAAATTCTTTACTAGAAGCTTCATCACAGTGTTCCAATTCGAATTTGAATTCAGTTTTCACAGTTTTCACGGCACTGTTTTCGTGAATGGGGATTAAGGGAGGCGGATATTGGGGTATTGATTCCATATCACCACTTTTTGAACTACAACAGAGAAAAAAGGCTCGATTGCGCTAACCACAAAAAGGAGTCGAAAGACAACCGACCTCGAGGAAAACTCAGAACGGACTACCACTAAAGAGTGTATTTCAACTGGAATACATTTTTTGCTATGTCAGTTTTACTGCGTCATTGTTCAAGACAATAAAAACCTTTGGCTTATTTATCTGGCCAAAAGCTAATAAACTAGTCGACGATCTGTTATCGCAACCCTATGCCTAGCTATTAGGTTCTCCTCCACAGTCCACATCTGGGGTGAAAAATACATAGGGTGGAGAAAACACCATGCATGCTACCAATTCAGCTTCGGGTTTCTGGTCCAAATTTTACGACATATTTCTTATTCTTTGGTGTTCTATTACAGTTAGGAGTTAAATGATACTCCATTTGTACTTCAAGGATGAAACACAAGTGCCCGTTTGAAAAATACTATGTAACTTGTAGCCTACTATTACGGACGACCAGCGGACCTCAGCAGCAGTAAAAATCTTCCGATTTAGAAGAAAGATTCTAGAAGACTGACGTGGCTTTAATATCGAATACGGTATTTATTTTTAACTTTTTCAAGTTTGAGAAAGGCCAACGAGCCGAAACAATGGAATTTAATGATCGTGTTTTCTTATAAGAGCATTCTTTAAAAGCACACTATTGAAATCTTATATCCACGTCTCGATTGCGGTTTTCGTTCCGAGCAAGTAGCTTGAGAACTACTGAAGTGTTCCTAATTTCATGGGTTTAAGAATATTTACAGACTTTACAGACTAATGATATGTTAGTGGCCTTATAGAAAGGTTCTTTCTAAAACACAATTAACAACAGGTAACACCTAGGGGTGCTCGACGAAGTCTTTGCTATAGCTTATTTTTTTAATTTGAGTTTATTGTTGTTGGAATTGAAAAAATTATGAATGAGAATCACGTCAAAACGATCTGGAGGAAACAATGTGGTGCAGTGGTCGGAGTCTCACAGGGGAACCATCTCATAAACGACTTTATAGCTCTGAGAGGAAATGAGGGGAATATTTCCCCTTCGTCAGGATGGGTGCTGGCTTGTCCCCAAACCCCAGTACACCACATTTATTTTATTGCCGGCGTTTTTTTATTGTTGAGAAATGTAAAAACTCTTTTGAAAAAGTTGAAGGTCGCTTGCAAAATCAAGACAATATATTGGCGTTGATGAAGTAACGCTACAAGGGAAAGCGCTCCTACAAAATAGGCTATTTCAAAAGTCTGCGTAGAACCGGAAAACAGACTGCAAAATGTATTTCGATTGCAACATTGACCGGGAGTCGCAAATTCCTTTATATCCGTCCTGTAGTAATTTTTTGAATTATACGAGAGACGAGAGGAATTGAGGCATAGGTCGACTGCCCGGCTGGACTAGAGATCCATACATCGAAGCCGGTGGCCGGTGGTGTCGTAGCTTTGTCTGATTTACGGTGTTGTATTACACACAAAAAAAAGTGGTAGCATAGGGCTAGGGGGCATCTAGTAAAAAGAGAATTCCTCAATAACTACTAAAAAAGTATAATTTAGCATAATTGCGGAGAGCGCTGTAACCATAATGTTAATCAACAAGGTGTAATAATTAAGTTTGTACAAAGGTGCTACAGTTATTTGGACCTCTTTAGGTTGGAGGATCTTTGTGAAGAAAGTTGTTTGTCACTGTGCCAGCTAGCACGGATATGCGACGGTAATATTTAAGCTTACAGAATGATATATTGCTCGGGACAAACTGTAAGTTGCGCTGAAAGAAATAGTTCTAGCGGGAGTTAGTTACAACTTCTTTAACATGGCCATACCTATAGCTAGGAAGAACACAAAGAAATAGACAGGGATTAATCGAACGAATAATTTGCCCTTACCACGGCTGATTCGGAACAGTTCACATCTCTTAAGGTCCATTTAAACTGGGGCTAATTTTTTGTAAGATTTCGTAGCGTAGTGCTAAGAATTCGCGTCCTAAAAATTCGTGGGGCGTAGGAGAAGGATGGGTATTAGGAGAACTAACGGTGTCCACAGTTTCGTCGAATACGATTTTTGTGACAATAAACTGTACGCAAGTCTCAGTAGGAGGAAGTAAATGAGAGTAGATGAGGGAGTTGGATGCACAGAAACCGCTTCTTCTTTGAAAAACCTTTTCTATGATTAAGTTCTGTTATAAATCAGATTGAAGTACATATATAAAGGAGTACTCGGTCGTTTGGTTCAGAATTGTCGCTGTGAGATCTTTGGTGAAGATACGCATCTGTTCATTTTCTCCACCTCGATCGCCCATAAGTATTTTATTCTTTATGCACACTGAACTTAATAAAACTGTAAGTTTAATTATATAAATGTCCATTGAAGTAAATATGAGCACTCTATCCACCACCACATCGCCTTTACTCTTGGTACTGACCTGGGTTAGTATCTGTTTCGGCCAATCTGGAAATCCTTATTGCAGTATTAGTACTTGTTCTCCCAACACCAACACACTCTGCAAATTCACGGTAACGTACAATTGTTTGATTTGATTCACCTGGAACTAGCTGTTGTATTTTCTTCTTCGTCGCTCAGACTACTACTTTTGGCGCAGCTTGCGCACCTGCAGATCCGAGTACCTCTAAAGTTACTCCATCTGATATTGCAATTATTTTAGAGTTGCATAATAATTACCGACGTAAAGTCGCTCAAGGCAATGAGCTTCGTGGTAGCCCAGGTCCTCAACCCCAAGCCACCAATATGAGGCAACTAGTATGACGATGAATAGCAAATGTGTTGCATCGTTTATTATTATCAGATAATATTTTTCCATAGGTCTGGGATAATGAGCTTGCTGCGATGGCGCAAACTCATGCCCAGCAGTGTGTGTTCGAGCACGATCAGTGTAGGGATGTCAGTAAGTAGATACTAAGCTACTTTTACCTTTAACAAGACGTTAAAGATAGTTAATAATTTGTTCTTGACCAACTCTTCGAACGAAGTTAATGAAAAATTTAATCGATGAATGTACCAACCTAGTACCGTAACGTTGAACTCCCCATCGTTTTTAATATTAGGTCGTTTTCGAGTCGGCCAGAATATTTTCATGTTGATGGCCACCACTCCGATCTCCAGCTCTAACTGGAACCAAACAGTTAATAGCTGGACCGACGAAGTTGTCAACATGAATGATGCCTATGTTACAAACTTCCCGTAAGAAAACTGGTCGGCAGACATCCTCAATATGAAATTGACTGCCAAAATTATTGTTAAATTTACAGTGCGACTCCGGCGAGTACTATAGGCCACTACACTCAGGTTGTTTGGGGGAAAACGTCGACCATCGGCTGTGGAGTTGCTAGCTTCAAAATCGCAACGGGCGTAAGAATATCATTCCGCCATTATTGTATTTATTTCAATAAACAACTGAACCGCGTTAATTTCATTGCATAGGCGTTTCCGTACAAAAGAATGTATGTGTGTAACTACGGAGTGGCTGGCAATTTTATAAATGCCCCAGTCTATGCTCAAGGACCGCCAGGAACAGCTTGTCCTACTGGAACCACTAACAACAATGAGTTATGCGTCTGAGTAAAGTCAAATTAATTTTTATTACTAGTAGAATAATTTCGAATTGATTTATTGAATATTTAAATGCATGTTATCTAAATAAACTGACGATACGTAATTGTTTTGAAGTTGAACTAACAATCTATACTTCTGCGCGTTTTTATTTAAATTTTTTCACGTACTCTCTTTCAATATTACGTGAAAAACTGATAGGTGACCAAGAGACCGTATCGAAAACTCTCGTTTCTCGTTCGACCGATAGTGCCGTGTTTATTTTTGAATTTTAGAAACAATAGAGGTGCGATTAATTATTTTGACAAGTTTATTGTCATAAATTTCAAAGTTGAATATAATAATAAGAAAACAATTGAAACGATTTCTAAAAGTGAACGGTTTGCCCGGCTTAAAGGTTATATATGTGAAATTTAATATATTATCTACTCCGATGACATTGGTTGAACTCTTTCTTCATACACCAGCTCCGTTTCGGCTCGAGCGAAACTAACTCGCTCGGTTTCTCCCGATTTATTGTTCAGTTCTCTCAAATTCACACTTACATCAGTTACGGTCGCATTCTTTGTTGGTCCTGTCTCAAAACTCAGCTGGATGTATTGTTCCGACACCAAACGGACGAGCTTTACCTCAGGAGTTGGATGGTCTGGCGGTACATTTTTGCAGTCACCAGACTTTGATTTGGTGCTTGAATTTTCGAACGGATTGTTAGCCACCTCATCCCACTTCTCAGCATCGGGTATGGGTATTGGTGTCGAACGAGGTACGTCGTAGCCGGGGGACGGGCTTTTCACTTTCGTCTTGATTGGTAAGGGCGGTCGCAATTCTGCAACTTCGATATCTTCCGGAGTGATCGGGTCGCTAAAAGTTACCGACTTCCTTACAGGGCTTGTCTTCTCAACAGTGAGCTCGTCAGATTTTGGGGTTGGGTTATTCACGATATCATTTATTACTGGACAATCATCTTGCAATAAGTTGTTACTGGTTGCGGTTGTAGGGGAACTGCTTATTTCCTCGTTCACAAACGGCGGGGACGTTGGTTCAGGCTCTACAATTGCAATAACTCTGGCTTCGTAGTGGTAAGCACTTTTGGCAACGAAAGCTTCTTCGCGGATAGATACGGCACCTTCTGATTGAATCGAATTATTTCGCTGGATTAGTGGCAAAACTGTGGTGTCTACAAGTCCGGCTGGTTGCTGATCTTTTCGTTGATGATCAACAGGATGAGAGTGAGGGATTATATCATCCTCAATCGTTAACGATGTTCTGGCCGAGGTCTTTTCCGACGTTGCGCTTCCCTTGCTAGTCTTGCGACTAGGACTATCCTTAACGGTGAGTTTGTCTTTATCGCCTGAATCTTTTCGCTTCATGCCGATTTTTGTCGCGTAGAAAAAATTCCTGAGCATAGCCAGTCCTGATTTTCTACGAGTCGAATCTTTGACCTTTTTCTTGTCTTTCTTTTTGTCGTCACAATGATCGTTTGTATGGTCTGCTTCTTCTACATTGGCACAAGCTTCTGGTTTTTGTGGTTGCTGCTGCTTTAGTTGTTGCTTTGGTTGCTGTTGCGGGGTCGGTTGCAGAGCCTCTTGCGGAGTCTCTTGCGGGGTTTGCTTGGGCTGAGGCTGTTGTGTAGGTGGATCTGATTTTTTCTCCTCGATTGCGACTTCCTGTTTGGTTTCCGGAAGACAGCTTGGGTGATCCGGAGTAATATCTATTACTTCTATATTTGGTATGGGACTCTTGCGATCGATTTTTTCCATGTTGGAGGCCAGCGGCTTGGCGAGAACATCTTCACTTTTTGCAGCGATCGCTTTTGGCCTCTCTTGAACACCCGTCATCTGATTAGGGTCAGATTTGCCTTCAGAATTCGCAACATTTACTTCTAGTAGGTTGTTCATACTTCTACTTAATCGTTGTACGATGCTCGTGTGTCTAACAGATTCCAAGTGAGACAATAACTTTCCAACGCCGAAACTAGTCGGAAGTTTGGGAATCAGATTTTTCTTTCTGCGGAGGGAACTGGGAGCCGACCCGGGAGCTGAACTGGGAGCCGATCCACTATTTTCAGCAATAATATTAGATGTTTCAGTCTTGATTTTAACTTCAGTATTAGTTGACTCGTCAGTGGGACCATTCATCAACATAAAGTTTGAGACGCTTCCGCTTCTAGGACGAGATTTCTTTGACTCCTTCTTGATCCGGTTACGTACATCAGAAGAGCGTGGCTGGTTTTCTATTTTCTCAGTTGTCGCCGTTGAATCCTCCCATTGTGCGACACCTTCAGTGGTTATAGGGTCGACGCGGAAGTAAGAGCGACTACCGTCATAGGTACTGTACTTTTTCCCGTGGCCAGGTATGAAATTGAGAGAAATTCGCGACAGCTTCGATTTCTTATCCGTTGTTTCGGTATCAGGGCTATCTAACAGAGCACGCCGTGGGACGCATACAGTCGATCTGGATTTCTGCTGTCGAGATATAATTGGTGACATTTGTTCAGAAGTAATAACTGCTGATCCCGTTTTCGATAATCTTCTTATTGTTGATCCTTGTCGGCGTAAGACGATTGACCCTTGCAAGGATTCCAGCCAAAGTTCGTAAGACTTTTCATCTGTAGTTCTCTGCGGTCATTAACATTTCTTTCGTTAAGAAAAATCTTAGAAACCAGCGATTAAAATATGTACCGTACCAGCCAGTGAGGTCCTGTGTGAGTTGTGATTTGTATTCCGTTTTCCACGCCCGGAGCAGGGAGAACGTCATAGACAAGACTCAAATCAATGCGTTCGTGGAATTTTCCCAGCTTGACGTAGTCGGTTTCAGACCGATAAAATAAGAGAAGGCGTCCGTTCAGCACACAATACCATCGACGCCACATAGATATTAGACGCTTTTGATCCAGGAATCGGATTAATTTAATCAAACAACTTCTAAACACATTTTAAAAATGTAGATTTTACCTTTTTCCCTTTGTGCTGGAGGTATCCGCAAATTTTTATATTAACCTCGTCGGCCATTACAGTCTTTAATTTTAACTGTGGCCAAATCAATGATAAAATTGAGGGATATATATAAAACTTGCTCTGGAATAAGAAGAAGTGCTCTAACGACTGCTCATTTATGAAAAAACATAAATCCTGCCAGAGAGAGAGAAAAATAAAACGAGCGGTAGTCAACCCCGTTGCGGTTAACCAATTTTGTAAACGGACGTCCGTCAGGACGAGATTTAGATAGCGTCCTAAAATACGGTAATGCATTTGCTGAAATGGAATGACGTATATGTGTCTTACTCTTAACTTGGAATTGCTCTACATATTAGCCTAAGTACAAGCCAAGTATATTTGTATATATTATTCATATTTAGCCACAACCTCTTTACTGCAGTCTCAATCTCTATACTACAAAAAATTCGCTTTGATGAAAGATTAATACAATCCAACATGCAAAGGGACTACAGAAAAATATAATTATAATCAATGTCAGCAGCTTTATCGTATCATGTAAACACTTTTCTTATATAAGGCATCATACAGAGTTACACAAATGACCCAGAAATCAAGCCGAGATTGCTAAATGCCAGTTCCGTATAACTGAAATTCCGTCCTTATGGGGTAATACACCGTGTTGTAATCCCATCGAAGGCTTCGTGAAGAATGACGATGTTACTCGATCAAAATTACGGAAGAGAATAGCATGGCTAATAAGGATAACGGAAATCTCTCACCCTCAGAGTTGGGGACAATAAAACTAGGTAAAATGCTAAGAAAAAGAGAGACAGCATCTAATGGCGATGCTAACTGAGGCATTATTTTTGAGAATCCCTGTCTACATTGCGCTATTGACCTGCTTTAGATGTGCCTCGCCTAAAATGGATTCAATTCATTTTTCTCTGATTAATTGAAAGAGAAGTGGATGGCTCGTTGTGGCCGACTTCCCTGTGGGTTCCATTAAAGTCGGTTCCACGCACTTGTGGGTAAAATTAACATTGTAGAAGTCGTCGATTGCCATGTGAGAGCTCTTTTGGTTGTTAGTCAGCCAGGTAGCAACACGACGAAAATAGTAGGCTATAGGCAACTAAGGACATTGGTTTTCAGTATAAATTAACGCAGAGTAAAAAAATGTAAATAAACTTTGTAACTCAATTACCAACCTGAATACATTAGAGGAAGCGAGTAGGCTTACTTTTATGCCAGCTTTTTCTGCATGATCCCGCTAAATTAAAGTCTTTGAAAGGAATAACAATCGGTGTCGTCTGCCAAAGACGGATGCAGCTAATAACGGATGAATTGTGTGTTGCGGCACCAATATAGCGGCCCCCAATAAATAAGGAGGATACTGTTTCAAAGCGGCCATTCCTCGAATGAAATGCTAAATTTGTCTCCTAATTGTTGTTTAAAAGTTATTGATTATAGAGACCTTCTCCCCCCCAAAAAAAACTGAAAAAGGCCTCCTGAAGAAGTGCTAAATAAACTTTGATGTATGAATAGAACAATTGCACGAAACGCGCAAAGTTGCGCACTTGACGTAGACTCTAGCTTCGTCAATCTTATTTTATTACGTCAAATTATTTCATACTCAAAGCAAAATCCGACATTGAAGCCCCTTAAACCTCTTAATTCCACAACTTCGGCGTTTAAATGAGTTCGCCATCGAATTTAAAATTAAGTGTACCCTCCTAAACTGTAATTTTACAAAGTAGATAATTTTTCCCTTCCGACCGAATTTCACTCCGCCTTATGGGGTTGAAGGTTTCTTTCGAATTATGGTGCCTATTACTTCCATAGGAGAGAGCACTACAATATCAGTTCATCTTCCACATTAGGCTGGTGAAGCCTTTGCTCATTGCTCGTTTACACTAATACCGTCAAAACGAAAACTTAGACTGCAAGCATAATGGAACAGATTGGCTTTAAAAAATGCTTTTCTTCATCAGCGTCGCTTGTAAATACGAAGGATTATGCTTGCTGAACTAGTTTGGCTTGTGGCGAACTAACAGTTCGGTCCTCCGGTTTGGTTATCTAGTGCTAACTTCTCCAGACAGTAGGGAAGCGAGTAAAAATAAATACATCAAGCCTTATGTCATCTGAAATGTAACGCCAAATCCCAGTCAGACTATATTAATGCCGTTTGCGAAAGCAGCGGAATTGTTGTCTACTCTTTTTCATCGTATAACACCAAACGCCCTGCTGTCGACTATGAGCGGTAAAAACATTGTAGCGGTACCAGCGTCTCGTGTAGTCGACTCCACTCTCTCCAACAACCCGAGGCGGTAAATCCACTATCCCTCTCAAGCTCGAGGTTGAAAGAAAAAAATAACGGTGCAAGTTGGCTGAATACCTGTGCGTCTGTTGTAAGTTTCTGCCACCAGTTGGCATTCATTAAACTGAAATCCAGCCTCACCTTGGGTTGACAACTAGGCGGATTACACCTGCAACTCTGAAAGGTACATATATAATATATAGGCTACTGCATACAGTTTTATCCCCATGGATATTCCCTTCCTCAATAGTTCTCCTCTGTATTATTATTTTTAGGTTGTTCTTCATTGTAGGTCACGGCTTTAGATTTTGGGGTTCACTGTCCTTGAGTTGAATGTTGTTTTCCTTAGTGGTGGCTCTTCTGGCATGCCGTATCAAACACACACACATGCTTTTAGTATTGCTATAGCAAACCGATTCGTCAGACGTGATGCGCTGTACCGCGCATCTTCGAGTTTTCGATCGACGAGTGATTGTCTACCCTATTTGTGGATTCCTTCTGATATATTTGTTGTTGAATTTAAACAACAGTGTCCATCGTATTAGGTCATCCGATTTCACGAATGCAAATTTGCCGACTGCTCAACAACTGGTGCATTCCATTCCATGTCCGCTAATTTCACCGAAACTAGGTAAGGGAGACCTTGAAATTAATTTTGTCAGTAAAGAGATCTCACGCTACTTTTATTAAGTGTTTTCAAATTATTTTTACTGAAAACGGCGACTAGTTGGTTGGACAAACCTCTCCTTGGAGGCAACAACAACAATTTTCAATGAAGATGAAAGGGCGGTGGAATTTGAGATGAGGGAAGCCGGAGTAAAACCTGGTGGAAGATACCAGCCGAACGAGTGCAAATCGCAACACAAAGTAGCAATCATAGTCGCCGTACGAAACAGATCAGAACATTTGACAATTTTCTTGCGTTACATGCATCCGTTTCTACAGCGACAGCAACTCAACTACATCATCATTGTCGTCGAACAATCTGGTCAGTTGTCATTAAGTAAAAGCGCAATATGATGAAGGACAATTTTTGACAATGTATAAAGACGTTTAAAATTGAACAGAAAAATCGGCGTTTAACCGAGGAATGCTGATGAACATTGGTTTTAACGAAGCTCAACTTTATGAAGAAAAATATCATTGCTTCATCTTACACGACGTTGATATGCTGCCGGAAGATGACAGGAACTCTTATACCTGTTCGGAAGAGGGAAACCCACGACATATGGCTTTTTGCATAGATGATGACGAAGACTGTGATACTCGAAAAAAGCCACATAAAGTAGTCCCGAGAATTTTCCGTGATCGTCAAAAGAAGGCGAATATTTCTCGATATTCTCTATTATTTCGATTGCCACATCCACTGGAACATTTAAAGAAAACTAAGTAAGCTATCGCTATATTTAACTTCACATTTCATTTCGTTTTACACCTTTTAAATTTTTAGAATCAACATAATTTAATCTGAATGTTACAACGTTTTCTTAGACCGGCAACTTGGGGATTTTTTGGAGGAGTGACCGCAATTTCAGCCTCGGATTTTCAACGAATTAACGGTTATTCAAACTCCTTCTGGGGTTGGGGTGGTGAAGACGAGCTGTTATACGATCGTATCGTCGCATCGGACCTTATTGCAACGCGAACATTTAACGGCACGCCATCCCGTGTACTTCACTACAAGACTTTATCACACCCAAAGGTGCACAAAATTAAAGCAGATCCAGATCCATTAGAATTTATCAAGGAAAGAAGGGCGCGATTCAAAACCGACGGCCTCGCCGATATTCGATACAAAAAACTCGATTTGCAATTAAAACCACTGTACACTCACATCCTAGTGGAAATCCAACCACGTGACGCTACCACCTAGCTTTGGAAAGCAGTTATTGACTTTGTAAGTGTTACTAATTGTCAGGTACATACACACATGTGACATAACCTTCAGCTAGCGCACTTGCTAGTTAATTAAGACAGGTAAAGATTGTATAAATTAAAATCTCGTTCTTCGAAAAAATGCCGACAATGTTGATATTTTGATGTTCTCATGCCTTTATGTAGGTGATGCAGTAAAATGTTGTATGTTTTTTTTATACTGCAACGTGTCACATAACCAAAAATATTAATAGCATCGAAGTGTACACCCTTAATCTGGTCATTAAAACGTACGCATTTAAAATTTGCAAGTCGTATGTAAAAGTGTGTATAAATCGGTTGACACGATGATGACCTGAAAATAAAGGCAGTTTGATTTGTCCATTCTTCTATGAGCGCCTATTATGGTCTGGCGACGTCTATTGATCTGCCCAGTTACCATCGTAAGTAACCTATACAGAGCTTGGAACCAATGTAGAAGGGCTCTCATTTCCTTGCTGAAACAGTGGGCGAGCAGGTCAACATCAAAGCAACATCGCTTTCGGTGTTGAAATAAAATAGTTATTTAAAACAATATATATTTTGCGCAATTTTTTTATCCCACAAAACAAGTGTTAATATAATTTCTAAGTATTTCTTTAATTAGCGCAACCGTGCGTATGTGTACGGTACAGCTAGCAGTTGGCTTAAGTCAAGCATCGCACATCTAGGTATACAAAATTGAGGCGATATTTTTTCCTTTCCTTTTGGTGAGAATGGAACCGGTTTAAAGGCCATAAAGGGTGTCTGTCTTTAGTATATTCCTAGCCATCGGACTCGTCTGACGCAATGTATTTGCTCGGATATCTCAATGCTCGCATTATAGGTCGGCGTGTGATCTTCTCTGTATTAGTTTTCGTATTATTTGTGTACAACTTCAAAAGTGGATTCTTTGTGGGGAACTCGGTTTTTGAGAAGGGAAATTCCCCAGGTACCCAGAACCTAGTTGAAACTCTTCCATCAGTTCCATGCCCTCTTATTTCGCCTAAACTAGGTAATGTTCGTTAACACTGAGAAATAGTGTGAAAACTGTTAACTTATCAATCTAACAAATTTATTAGCTCACAACTTACATCGCAACCTTACTCATTTTCTTACTATTTAACGAAAAAAAAACACGGTTTCAATTACAGTTGGTTGGACGAACCTTTCATTGGAAGCGACGACATCATTTCTAAAGGAGGATGAAAACGCGGTGGAATGGAAAATGAAGGAAGCGGGAGTAAAACTTGGTGGAAGATACGACCAAGCGAATGTCATAATATGAGACAAGGCACACTGTTTAAAAAAATTGTACATGATTGTAGGATCCATCGTCTTAAGCTGCTTTTTTCCCAGAACACGAGCACCAGCATTGATGAAGTTGGGCAGCCGTGATATACAAAGGTAAACGCTACACTGTTGGTTGAATAAACGATACAATGATCAGAAAAACCGTTTCTTTAATTTTGTTTTCGAACAGATTTGGAGTGTAATATTCTCAAAGAACCGCACGACGCCTTATTTACATCCCGTTGATGCATGTTCTCCGCTCCGCAACCCTAACAAGCTACTGTTACTGTTAGCTCTGACACAATGATAGCTATAAACATTTTTCTCTTTATGGGTTTCCCCTTTTTATATTACAATATCCAAGAGCACGCAAAGAGTTGGCTCACCAACATTAATGATGGCGGCAAGGGATGGGAAAGGAGTTTAGTAATAGACTAAAAACGGTATGGTTCGCTATTGAATTTGTATGGCTAGTGGCTACTCGTCTACATATTTTACTCCTCGTAATATATCATCAAAATTATTATTAGTCAACTTATTTTCTATTTATTTATTTCTCATTTCAATGCAAAGCATACTGATAATTATCAGTAAGCTTGCTCTTTAAGGAGCAAGCTTTTGTTTCTTGCGTTTCTTCTCAATTCAACTGACAGCCAAATAATCAATCGATCGTTTATTGTCACTTACTGCTATTTGAAAAATCATTTGTGACATTAAGTTACACGAAAGCTTTGAAAATTTATGGCGCAGAGAGCCGCATTAGCAGATTTTGTAACAAACACGCAAACTTCTGCTGAAATTCAAGACAGCGTACAACGTAGGTATGCACGTAGCTATGAACGACTAAACGTTGCACTGACGACGGTGTTGCGTCTTAGTCACTCACTCACTCGCTCGCTGTCGACGTGCTGTGCGGTTTAGACTTTGAACTATAGAGAAAATTAGCGAGCCTCATTTGGAAATACGTGAAAGTTTTTAATGTTATCAACATTTAGTGTTCTTCATTAATACTGTGCAATTGCAGCAAAAAGGCTAGGTAAGAGTTAACCACTAAAAGATATGAAGGGTCCTTCATCTTTTTATTGAGTCTCATTCCAACACTAGCTACACTTTCGAAACTATATCTACTAGAGTAATTTGCGTTTTTTGTTTGTTTGCTTTGCATTATTTGTGGCCTAATTCTTGAGCATTACCTGGTTTCTTAATTAGAGTCATGATTTCTTGAGATAAACTATCGTCTAGACAAATGCATTATGCTACATCTGACATGTTTGTTGATGGGCAAAGTTGTTTAGTCTTTTTTTTATGCCGGTTATACTGCCAAGTTCATATTATTGTGAGAATTCCGTGCGTTAATAATAGCGTGATTTCATGTGGTTTTCGATTACTGTAGCGTCCAGTATCAGAAGCCTTGACCATGGAAAAGAATACGTCGTGGAGGGATAGAAGTTCAACCGGAGCAAGAGGAACTGGCAGGGTTGGTAGTGGTCGCTTGGGCGCCATTCCTAGAGCGGTTGACTCATCATCCAGTTACAGATGGAGGGAGGGAACCCCTTCTTCTTCACCCCAAGCCTTTCAAAGGGGATACGGTCAAAGGACACCAAGACCAACGCAACATTTCGTCCCTCAGAGACAGCAAATCAACCACCGAAAATTGAATTTTGAAATTCTTGTGAAGTTAGCGAATGACAATGTCGAGCCCTCTGAAATCATTCGTTGTTTTATGGACCCCGAAAACGATTTACCTTCTTTCGTGAAGGAAAATTTGGGAAACGCTGAGTATTTGGAACTTATTCTAGTTGCCCTCGGACGATTCTGTCAAAAGAATGGCACCGCTCAGTTCACCGAAAGCTTCGTCTCTGTCGTAAAAATATTAGCCGATAAAAAAGTTTTTGCGCAGATTGTCCCAGTGATAATCAACGTACCCATATCTCGAACAACCAACATGCAAACGAAAGAAGTGCGATTAAAATGCCTGACGACA
Source organism: Ceriodaphnia dubia (assembly GCA_022539655.2). Lineage (NCBI taxonomy): Eukaryota > Metazoa > Arthropoda > Branchiopoda > Diplostraca > Daphniidae > Ceriodaphnia > Ceriodaphnia dubia. The sequence continues at coordinate 2,935,978 of JAKUCG020000052.1, read as the reverse complement.
GCCATCTTCCACCTGGCGACCGAAATTTTGGTGATGATGCCCGCTTTTGGATGCCATTATCTTGGGCAACATTTTTTCGCAGACCTTATATCTCTGAAATGTATGCCATCAATTCAAAACTTGAATGCTTCAGATGCATTTGCTGTGCTTGAAAATGGGATTCCGTTATTAGAGGTAAGAGTGTTTGACATTATAATTATTGCGACCTACTTTGTAACTAATAATAAATAATTATAATAATAATCACTCTGTTTCTTTAAACAGTCTGCATGGAAACAAAATATCCCCGAAAAGAAAAAGGATGACAAATTTCCCGGCCCCGGCCGTGTGCAAGAATGTTATGAAGAAGAGCCTCCGAATGATTTCCGGACACTAAGCGTCATGCCCAATTGGGAGGATATATGTCTGGACGTGGAGCCTTTCCTACGACCGAACATTGTCGTGGGTAGCTACCCAAATGTCGGAACTTATCTAGACATCCAATTCAGACTCCTTCGTGAAGATTTTTTCAAGCCATTGCGCATCGGTATGCTGGCATATAAAAGTCAGTCAAATCTGAAAAATGTTTGGCGTTCGGACAACATACGGCTATATCGCCAAGTAAAAATTCTTGATTACGACATGAATCGGGATAGTTATACGATGCAATTCTCCACCGCAAGCTTCAAGAAGATCAATTGGGAAAACACCAAACGGTTTTTGATTGGGTCCCTTCTTTTACTGTCATCCGATAACTTCGCGTCGTTTCTTCTCTTCACTGTTACGGAACGTAATCCCCTTCAGCTGACAGATGGAAAAATCAAAGCTAAATTTGAAGGGCGTAAGCTACCAGAACGCATGCGAAATCAAACCTACGTCATGGCTGAGTCGACGGTATTTTTCGAATGTTATCGTACCGTATTGATGGCCTTACAACGCATCAGCCCAACCAATTTTCCATTAGAAGACTACGTTCTGGGTCGGAAAAATACATCAGAAAAACCAAAGTATTTGACGACGAGAGAAGCGGTACGAATTTCAAGTTTAACGTTATTGATAGTTGCAGTTTGTTCTAATGGTAATGTTCTTGTTTCAGCCCATGTACGATTTATCATGCATCCCCGAGGCTCTAGACTACGAGTTTGACAGTAATACAGACGAAAAGGACGAAGAGAACAGTGATGGTATAGTTTATTAAGCTAATTGTGCGCTGATTTTTAATTTTAATTTTCTTTTGTATAACACTTAAAGTTGATCCTTACGAGACGCAACTCATCCGACTTCAGCAAGTTTCTATTTTCGATCCAAGTAATCGGCCGGATGGAGAAGATTTGAAGCTGGATCCAAGTCAGTGCGCTGCCCTTTATGCTGCACTGACCCAAAAAGTTTCCGTCATTCAGGGTCCACCTGGAACTGGCAAAACCTATTTGGGCCTGCGTATTGTGCAGACACTGCTGCAAAACGACAAGTTCTGGATCGACAAAGAATTCCCGGAAAAATCGCCTATCCTGGTGGTGTGTTATACCAACCATGCGCTTGATCAATTTTTAGAGGGAATTCTGAAATTCACTCGACGCATTGTGAGAATTGGTGGGCAAAGTAAATGCCCAGCCTTAGAGCCTTATTCATTGATGGCAAGGAAGAAAAACTCAAACTATCATGCGCAAATGGATACAAAAGAGTGGCTAGGTGAAATTCATGGAAAAATGCGCGAGTTAGTTTGGTAATTTATTTTATTTCAGCTCTCTTTTTCTTTGTAATCTCAGATGAACTAACATGTATACGATCTGTAAATTCTCAGGGAGCGTGAGGAAACCCATTCAGCTGTCGTGCTTATGGATTCGTGCGGAATACTTCACCAAGATTCCTTAATGGAAATGGGCATCATCCCCCAAACTATTTACAATAAGTTCAATGCCTTAACAAAGTCGATGAGGCGTTCTTCCGATGATTGGACGGCGATTGGATTTTGGCTTCAAGTCTATTGGAATCAACCCCTGGAACAAGTTGCTGACTATTTTTCCACAAACGGAACGGTAAAGAAGCAAGCTAAAATATGTTCCATTCAAATCGACGAAGCAGACAAAGAAATAGCTGAGGATGAATGGGATAAAGAACATATTGAAGAAATTCACGGTATTGCCTATAGTCTGTAATCTTAACACTTCTCCATTTACATAGTTGAAAACAACATTAATTTCTTTACTTTCAGCCAATCGAAAAATCGAAGAAGACGAAAACATTTTGGCATTCCTCGCAGAAGCAACTGCGCGTACTACTAAAGATGTACTATGTAAACGGACTAATTTGAAATTTTCGGTCAAATTTAGCACAATTGAAAAAGAAATCGAGGGACTGACAAATTGCTTAGAAACCCTTGAAGGAGAAGATGTAGAATGGGTTCGAAGAAATATTTGTGAATTACAGAAAAATTTGATGTTGTTGCGTCAGCTGTTCCAAGTCGTTCCCCGGATCGACAAGCAACAACTCGAAGAATGGTACAAACGTGATCTCATGGACATCCCATTGCCCCAGCGCTGGATGATGTATATAGCTTGGAGACGTGCAGGTTTTGATTTACAAGAAAAACTTGTTAACAAGATAGAAGAACAGTATCGCGAACAAGCCAGCCGTTTGAGCGACGTGCGTACTAAGGAGTCGGCTGAAATTTGTCAAAATGCCAGTGTTGTAGGGTTTACCACCACTGGAGCAGCAAAAAACAGAGCCCTGCTGAATCATCTGAAACCAAAAATTGGTAGCATCTTTTAACTTTAAGATATTAATAAGAATGTAAATGTTCAACGTTAACTAACTTACTTCATGTCTTATTTGTAAGTGATTGTTGAAGAGGCTGCGGAAGTTTTGGAGGCTCATGTAATTTCTGCTTTGTCGACTGCTTGCGAACAATTGATTCTTATCGGTAGTTTAAAAATTTAAAAAAAATTAGTAACGTGAACATTTATTGAGAGATGTTTTGCATAATCAATAGGAGACCATAAGCAGCTTCGGCCGTCCGTAGCGGTTCACAAACTAGCCAAAGACTACCATCTCGACGTATCACTCTTTGAGCGGCTGATTAAGAACGGAATGGAGCCCTGCGTTTTGCGCGTTCAACACCGCATGCGTCCAGAAATAGCCCAACTTATAGTACCTTCCATATACCCAAGCTTGGAAAATCACGCATCGGTACTGGAGTACCCTCACATCCGCGGAATGACATCTGACGTCTTCTTCCTCACTCATATGGAGCAAGAAATGGGAGACAGTGAAGGAAAAAGCCATCTGAACCCCTATGAAGCTGAAATTTCCCTAGCTTTGGCTAGACATCTCATCATGCAGGGATACGATCCCAGTCGAATCACTATTTTGACGACGTATAGTGGACAGCGCTTACATTTTATCAAGATTCGTCGGGATCATTCTGCCGTCCAGTCCGTCCGTATAGCCGTCGTGGACGATTTTCAGGGCGAAGAGAATGATATCATCATTCTTTCCCTTGTGAGAAGCAACGAAGAGGAAAACATCGGCTTTCTTCGCATCGAAAACCGTATCTGCGTAGCCCTTTCCAGAGCTAAACACGGTTTCTACATGATAGGCAATATGCAAAACCTGCAAGGGAGAAGTAAGCTGTGGAATAGGATTAGGGAAGTTCTAAATTCCCAAGGCCTGTTTGGGCCGGATTTTGGATTAAAGTGCGACATTCACGGCATCGAGACCAAAGTAAGTCTGCATAAACTGAATTTTCCATTCGTTCCGTCTTGTAGTTGATTACATTATATATTATCCTGTTGTAGGCTCGTAAAGTGACGGATTTTCCCCCAGAAGGCGGATGTATGGAAAAATGCGCTTTGAAGATGAATTGCGGACACACTTGTCCCAAAATATGCCATGCCAGTGATCGCGATCATGTGTTGATCGAATGTCAAGACAAATGCACCCGCCTTTGCCCTGTTGGACATCAGTGCCCCAAAAAATGTTTTAAGGATTGCCATCCCTGTATGGAATCTGTGACGAAAACTCTTCCGTGTACACACGTACAAAACGTATGGTGTTTCAAAGATCCCGCCCAAGAGTTTTGCAAGACAGTTGTGTTTAAGGTAATTTTTTCTTGCTATGTACATCCGTTAAATTACCGCCACTCCTGAATTGGTCAACAGATTTTGCCCACTTGCGGACATGGAATGGACTTGTTTTGTGGAGCGTCCCCAACAGAAGCCGTGTGCCCTGAACTTTGCGGGATGACTCTTGGTTGTGGTCACATCTGTCCGCTTCCCTGCCACAAAAGAAGTTCACATTCTAAAATCCTTTGTGAACAATCTTGTCGGCGCTCGTGCGAGAATGATCATTTGTGTAAAAAGAAGTGCGCCGAAGACTGTGGACAGTGCTTCAGTAAAATAAACAAAACTCTACCGTGCGGTCACGAGGTAGGTTCATTCTAGTTGGCCTCTCATAGTTTGATTATCTATCAAGATTGAATGTATTGAATACAGGATCAAGTCGAGTGTTTCAAGCAACCGAGAGATGTGTACTGCAAGATGAAAGTCGAAAAAGTTCTGCCCAACTGCGAACACTTAATCGAAACTGAATGCGGAAACTCGACTGAAGGCATCAAATGTAAGAAACCTTGCGAAAAGTTGCTTTGCGGCGAGGGTCATCCTTGTAAGAAACGCTGCTTTGAGCCTTGTGGGCACTGTTTCGTCAGAATAGAAAGAGAGTTCCCATGCGGACACAAACGTGTCATGGAGTGTTATGTCGATCCTTTAAAAATCAAATGCCCTGTCCCTAAAGAAAGTGACCTACCCGGCTGTGGCCACAGAGCTGTCATCAAGTGCGGACAAGATCCGGCTAAAGCTCGCTGCACTCTACCGTGTGATGTTCGTCTGTATTGTGGACACACTTGCACTTTAAATTGCCACACGCAATTTGATCCTGAACACGAAGAGTACATTTGTAAGAAACAATGTGGAAGAATGAAGCAGGGCTGCAAAAAGCAACACAAATGCGGTAAAAAGTGTTTTGAAGATTGCGATCCCTGCAAAGAAAAATGGAAGCGAACCTTGCCTTGTGGCCATCAAGTTTTCACGGAATGCTATCGGAACGATGAAGATATATTTTGCCCGTAAGCTTACTTTAATTAGTAATAGATTTCTCCTTTGATTTTGTTTTGCTTCGTTATGTATTAATGTAGGCAAGTGGTGACGAAGACTATTGCCGAATGTGGTCATAAAGTTGATTTGGCTTGTTCCGTCGAACCAACCAGAGCTCTTTGTAAAGAAGTGTGTGCTTCGGTGTTGTCTTGCGGTCATCTGTGTAAGAAGAAATGTTGTGAACCATGCAACTCGGCTGATTGCGGCGAACTCGTAACTACTCCACACGTCAACGTCTGCGGCCACACGGTCACTTTGAGCTGCAAAACTTATAAAGGTGTGTTCACTATAAATTTCTGTCTTTCGAGTTACAAGCAATTAGTTGTCACTTGCATCTTATTACAGGTGAAACGCTTACGGAGCATGATTTGGAATTGCACCTAAAGAATTGTCGGGAACCATGCGGCGGTTTACTTAATTGCTCGCATCTGTGTAAAGGAACTTGTGGACAATGTTTCAATGGACGAGTACACATTGCATGCAATGAAGACTGCGGTCGCTCTCTCGTTTGCGGCCACAAGTAAGCTTATTCAAGCTATTGGAAATTTGAAAATTACCCTAGATTAAATTTTCAACTAAACTATTTCTAGCTGTAATGTAAGCTGCGGCTCTTCGTGTCCACCGTGTAGAAGACAATGCGAATACTTTTGCGTTCACAGCAAGTGTCGTCAAAAGTGCTGCGAACCCTGTAGCCCATGCCAGGTACGCAATAGAGGTATCATTACTATAGGAATTAGCGATCTCAATATTTCCGGTTTTAGGAGAAGTGTCAATGGAGTTGCGAACACAAAACTTGCACGAAGAAATGTGGAGAGCGCTGCAACCGCACTAGATGTGATGAGCCTTGTAAAAAAGTGCTTCAGTGTGGACACCCATGTGTCGGATTGTGCGGCGAACTATGTCCGCCACTGTGCCGTGTTTGTGACAAGGATAAACTGGCTGAGTTCATGTTGCTCGGGAACGAAGAAGACGAGGACGCAAAGTATGGCATTTTATGATGCATGAAGTTCTCTGTCTAATCTCGCTTAATATATTTTTGAATCGCACAGATTTATCTTCCTGCCAGACTGTGGGCACAGTATTGAAATGGAGGGGATGGATAATTGGATGACTACTGAAGGAGACGGGCAAATACAACCAAAGCGTTGCCCTCGTTGCAAGACGTCGATTCGAAATTGTATGCGCTATGGCGACATTATTAAGGGCACTTTCGAAGACATTGCTAAAGCCAAGCAAATCATTTTGCACAAGCGAGGCAACCCCCTCGAGTTTTTTCAGAAGACAGCCGAACAGATTTCAAAATGCGAGTGCCGTTTGCAAAGGCAAGGCAACCTGAGCGTTTTCAAAAACACGGTCGTGAATGCTATCAACTGGAATTTGATCGAAATTGGCACATTACTGAAACCAAAAAAGAACAATAGTGGAAAGAAAATTAATCCATCTTTAGGATCTGACCAACGTTATCAAACTCTGGTCCATTTGGATTTTATGGAAAGAACGCTGGAAATGATCGAAAAAGTGCGTCTCCTTCAGCCTATTTTTGCTACTATCAAAGCGGCCGAATCCTATCAAATGACCGCAGATCTTGCAAATGAATTTGGCGATATGATTCTCAAATTGTTCCTTACACTCATGCATCGCGATCGGATTTCGGACAGAGAATATGAAGCCATTGCTCACGAATTATATCGTTTGGAATATGTCCGAGCCTTTTTTGTTTTGAAAAGCACTCCGCAATATTCTGCAATAGGAATGAATTCTCCTGAGAGAGAATCAATTGACCGATTGCTAATGAAAAATATTCGAGTACTAGAAGAGGGTGACAAATTACAAATTAAGGCTTCCCTGGAGACATTGGCTAAGAAGCTGCGCACCGGACTCGGAATAAGCAACAAAGAACGCCAAGAAATTGTGGCAGCGATGGGAATGTCTCAAGGGCATTGGTTCAAGTGTCCCAACGGGCATATTTACGCAATAACAGAGTGTGGAGGAGCAATGGAGGAGAGCAAGTGTAGCGAATGTTTAGCACCTATTGGGGGATCACAACATCGCCTACGCCGCGACAATGTATTAGCCGGAGAAATGGACGGAGCGACTCGCCCGGCTTATCCCCAATAATGTTGATCGATGATGTGATGGCAGGCAGCCCTTGGTTAGGTCTTATTTTTCTCTCTATATGTTAACCGTTTTTCTTTCTTTTTACCGTAAGGCGTAAAATAGCGTTTACGTTTTCTGAAATTGTCTTGTCGCCTTTTTTTCGCCTCATTATTATACTTTTCTGTTTGTGTTGCTGTGAGTTTTTTTTTACTACTAACCTAGGTCAGTATTTACCATGCAGTGGTGAGCCCAGAATACATGCAAAAATACATGTAATGTTTCCTTATTTCAACTTGACTAAATTTCTGTAACTATCGTCAAAGAGATTGGTGAAAACCGGTGAAAACCGATTCGAATCACGAAATATCTGTAGTATAATGAAAAATCAGTGTAAGATGCCATGTGGACAGATGAGTTGCCAAAAGAAACTCGAATGGGTTTCTGTTTAAATTGAATCAGGCAGTCATTTCTGACACTCACGAATTTCACGCATATTGTAAAACGTCGTCAGCGTGGCTTTCTCAAGAAAGGTTAAAAATACAGTACTACTACAGTGTAGGGTATGACTTCTGCATTTATTCAAAATTGGAATTGTATCATCATAATTAAAATCAAACTCTTTGTTACGGTATTTCGAATACCTAGCGTAAATTGATACATGAGCACACAAACACGACGATTTTCCCTGAGGTCTGAGGACGTAGTCCTCAGCCGAAGGCCTAGCGGTCTTTAATGCAATGGAAGACAGCACTAGCCCCGCACAAGACTCGCGTAGATCTTTATTCCACCTTTTGGTCTACGCCTGAGGCTAAGGATTTTCGGAGAAAACCACTGATTTTCTCCGAATATCAAAAATTTTGTGCGCCCTACTCGTTGAAAACGGAACGTCCTATTAAAAATCGGCAACTGCTATCATTTTTAAAATTTTTTCTAGTTTTCCCCCTTACCAAACACTATAGTATTTTTTTCTAATTGATTATGTATTCACGATAGGAAAAATCCAAAGAAATTAACTGGTAAATCTCAATGGGATTTCTGGTGAGAGAGGAAATCCCATAGGAACAATTCTTAGAAATAGAATAGTTGCTCGCCGCTTTCTCGCTGTGGGTGCATATTTCGTTGATTATAGTTGAAAGTTTCCGATTCAACTTATTGAGAGGAACGTAACAATATGAAACAGTATGCCATTCGTTAGAATAAAAGACGTTTCAGCTCTTAATTTTTTTGGGGGGTGGGCCTTATTTACAGCGCACATACATATCATCATGCGCAGAAAAAATGTATGTGCAAACATGAGGGCACTTGGACAGTCTGATATTTAATCTAATATAGTTAGCCGTGATATTTGGAAGAAAATACGAACGTTTCGAATATTTTACAATCGGCAGCCGAGGAAAAAAAAAATGTAACCCGCGAAATGCCGGAGAAAAGTGACGGATGGGTCTTGTCACAAATAATATTTAAACCGCCTTTCTAATCCCAACCACTGGGATCTTTAAGGCCAACGGCCGATGCGACACTAAACACAAAGTTGCGTCACAGTCCCAAGCATTAAACCAACCCTAATACTAAAAAAAGTAGCTCGATTGACGATTACTACTCCTCAGACCGAAGGCCTTAACCGTAGGGTTTATAATGCGTCTCGGAAAAAATTTGTTTTCTTATTATACAGGCTAATCGACGGGCTCTTCATTGGCAAATATTCCGGTAGAACCTAAAGCGTTGCATTTATGAATTGAATTTCGGTAGAAGTCGTGTGTTACCATGTGAGAATAATAATGATTGTCAGTCAGCCAAGCAATGACAAAACGAAGATCGCATTCATCAGCAGGCATTTCAAGTTCAAATACACTGAAAAACATAAATACTGAAAAATAAAATATCAAATACTGTGAAAAATAAAATATTTGAGCAATACTGTTGTTCGACGCGGTCATCGCTGTGTTGTACACAAATCTAAAAGGGCTATCGTGTATGCATAACTCACCTGAACGTACTGGAGGAGCAGGTGAGCTGTATGCCGGCTTTCTCTGCGCACAAGCCCGACAAGTAAACATCTTCAAAAGGTACCATAGGTGTCGTCTGAGAGGCAGCCAATAAAGGAATGATTGTACTTTGGGGCATTAAAAGAGCCGCCCCACTGCAATAGCGAGGGTACTGATTCCACGGCCATTCCTCGAATGTAATTGCGTATTTACCATCTGAGTAGAAAAGATATTGTCTTGAGAAACTGTAGACCAAAAAAGTAAACCTTTTCAGGTTCAATATAAAATATCTAAGTCAAAGTTACCGCGAATGGGACCAAAGGGACCTACAGAAGAGCCAAATATACTGTAATGGAATGGATGGTTAGATTGTACAAAGTGTGCAAGACCAGGAACGTTAACGTAGACATCGTCATCCACCTTCAAAACATAATCAACTTTTCTACAGTTATTTTTGTACAGCCAGTTGAGGAGACCTGCCACTTTCATGGACAGATTTCTATAGAAATCAATCATTTCTATTTGAATTATATCCCCGAAAGTGTTGCTTTCTTCACCAATGACGCTTTGTGTAAAATTATTTTCCGTAAGTCCCAGAATAAAAGCAAAGCCCGCCAACCCCATAAGGTCCTCTTGCTCCACAGTTTTTAAATAGTTTCTCCACGTCTCTCGAATCATATTTCGTTTATCGAAGTTGGCTGGTGCCGATATTACGGCAATAAAAATGCTTCGCCTGGCTTTAACTTTCTGGCACGGAAGAGTGCTAAGGCGGTATCGGAAAGAAAGGAAGTCGTTGATCACCGGACCAAATTCAGAGTTGAGTTGTTCCACATCGGACAACGGAAGCATTCCTAACCGAGCCATTGCATACAGAGTGTAGTTTTTCACTCCAGGGTAAGGCGTATTGCGCAAAGTGGCGGTGGCCTCAGATTTAACTACTTCTTGATACAGAATCGTGTCAGCTTCTAGAATTTCGTTTTCTATTTTTAGGACAGAAATAGCGTTTTCCGAATTATTCTTTATTTCTTTTCTCATCTCTTGGTGTTGCTTATTGACTTTTGCGATCGCGTTTAGACTTTTTTGAATCTGCTCCTCTTTGTCGCCTGAAAATTTGACAGCGGCGTTTTCAAATTCATCTCCGAGCAAGTTTTGATGATTTTCCTCTAGAATTTTAAATTTTTCTCCAATTAATAAATTGATCGTTTCTCTTCGTGTTTTCTCTCCAGAATATTGCTCTTCTTTCGCATATTTCACTGGCACCGGATTTAGCAGTCCGTTCTGTTAATTTTAAACAATCAATAAAAAATTTTCGCTCAAGTTTTTTCCAGGATTTAAAATACGAAATAAGATGCATGCATAGTTATTTACTACCTCTACCTGCCGGAAGATGTTGGTAGGCTGCATGAAACCCACTAAACCGATTACAATGCCAATGGCTAATAACGTCAATCTCCAACTTCTGAGAGTTGGTGAAATACTACATCTAACTAAAAACGAAGTAAAGCACTTTTTTCTTAACGCCATTTTTCGATCAACCTCTCGTAGCTTTGTCGTTTTCTGCACTGGTGACTCAAAAACTCATAACGTTCTTTTATAGCGACGGAAGTCGCAGAAAGGTTCCTGACAAAATTATATAAACAGTATGCGCTCGTGTTCGAGCCAGAAAAGAAACAATGCAACCCGTAAAGATCCAAATTTTGTTATTAATGTGAATTTAAGTCTTCCAATTTGCCTTTCAAATTCAATTTGCTGAAGGCGCGTAGAATTGTAAAGGGCGTTTTAAGACCCGGCACAAACAGTTAGTCCTGCTTGAGATACCTTCCAAAATTTAAAAACATCAACATAGACTTAAATTACCAACTGACATATTGTATTTCAAACAGGCAAACCAATTTCAATTCTACAGACCGTTGTTAACCCAATTAATCTATTCGTGAATAAAACTGTTTCACTTTAGTGTAGCCCAATAGCACACAGAAGTTTTTGCGAATGGTCACCCGAAAAACACGTTACTTTTTCCCGCTTACAAGCCAAGCATGCCGCATGGCCTGACTAGCGACTTGTTCCTATACCCCTAAAGATGTCAGAATTGAGTTCCGATGAAATGTCTCGAATTTTCGACCTTCTAAATTTTTTTCTTCGCCAACTTTTACATATTGCAAATTTTCCAGTGACAACACTCGCTGAGCTGAGGCACGGGAAGGGGAAGTGAGGCAGCATGGAAAACCGATTTTTTTTCTCCTGTTTTTGTTTCATGGAACGACAACATTTACAGAATTTTTGAACTGAAATTTCCTTTTGTTGAATGGGAAAGGGCAGGGACGGTGCTAAGGAAAAGGACAACATCGCGACTGAAAACGAAGAGAGAAACACCATTTAAGAATCAAAGTGCGTGTGCAAACTCCGGAAACAAAGCTTCGAAACTGGAAGAAAAGTTACAGAACTGAAAGCGAAAACAACCCAACTCAAAACAGACAAGAATTTTATATATAATATATAATCTGTCGGTTGTGTTCTTTGCGTTATAAATTTCTGATATTTTTTTTACGTTTTTATTTTGTTTTTGTTTTCCCAACCTATCTCTTCCGTAATCTTTTATGTCCTTCTGTGTCGACCGTTCCGACTGCCGTTAGTACTGGCAGCAAACTCTACAGCTGCAGCCACAGCTCCAGCTGGCACAGCCACTCTGGATTTGATACGGAAGAGTTCTATATTGAGCGCCCGGCAAATCTCCAGGCAAACGCGGTGGCAGTAACGGTACAAGTCAAAAGCCGCCCACAACTAGGAGAAATGACATCGATTAGATTTACAGTGATGTCTATTACAAATACATTTTTTTCAACGTACCAAGCACAGCCACAGAACGTAGTACTCCTGGATGAAATTGTTGAAGTACTGGTTAAGAAAAAGGAGAGCTGGACCAATCAGCACCGGATCCAGATAATCCATCTCACTGCGAGTCATATGCGCTACCTTTTCTCCCGCAAATCAAGTAAGAAATGCTAATCACTTTACTTTAGTAGGATTGATAATAATTAATTACCACAAGTCGATTGGTGACTTTTGCAACGACAAGACCAAAAGCAATAATGTACAAGGAAGGATGTTCTTCGAAAATATGCTCCTCACTCTTGCAAGCAATGATATATGCCGGTACGACTACCAGACCAAGCGGAATGGCAGGCGAGAGTACGCTCGTTCCCTGCTCGATGAATATTTTAATAACAAATAATTAGATAATTAAATTTAAAACAAAACACTAACAATTAGTGCAAATAAGAAAGAAGAATTAGAAAACAAAAGCTAGGTAGAATTGGGAAAATGTTTTAACAAGCATGGAGTAATAGGGAAAGAGTTAGAAACATACAGCCACCGTCGATCCATTCTTGCCGGCTCCTCCGCGCAGGATGACGCTAAGACACGAAATTCCAATGATGGCGTAGATAGTTAAGGTTAGAGCTCCAGGCAACAGGACGCAAGAGCAGTCCAGCCAGCTCAACTACTCCAAGTGAACGTAACAGGATACAAAGAGAACACAAGCAAGACAGGACGGACCAGCCACCGATAGGAACAATGTTCCATGATGAGATAAAGGGAGAAAACGTCAAGCCGTTAGAACACACCAACAGACAGTGCAGAGAAACTAGAATTATTTCAGTTATTCGCAAGACAAATCAACAGGGCGTTTCGCGTTCCACCACCGGTTGGCGTAGATCAAACGTAAGGTTTTAACAATGCCATCAAAGAGAGGCAAGCGCTGGGTAGAGAGTCAGGCGTATGCTGGTATGGCACAGTTCCGAGTCCACTTACGGCTATGGTCGATCCGTTCTTTCCTGATCCACCACTGAGAATGGAGCCCAAGTATTCGGTGACGAACGTATACAACTGGGCCGAAAACACCGACAAAACCACGACGATATTCCACCCAATCCCCATCAAAGGTAACTTCACCGAAAAATGTGTCGGTAGGGAATGTGTGGAGGGATAATTAGGTACTTTTCTAACCCGTCTTACCCAACTAATGAGCCCCGCCATCTCTAGAATCCCAAGTCAAACTTCTTCTAAAATATAAAATTTAAAATACTTACACGTTGCTGCCACATGTTACCGCCAAAGATAAAGGTCAACAAGTGCAACCCGATAATCCCATACTGGGCTTCGGTCACGTCAATTTTCCCGAATCTCAATGTGCCTATAGTAAATAAACATATTATTTTCACGCAGCGAAGATGAAAAAGAAAGCGTCAACACTGACCCGAGACATATGTCTGCCAGTGTGCGCAGTAAAAAAGGGTGAAACCGGTGAAGCACTGGAAGAACATCCACCACGGATGTGTACCTAGTCCGACAGTGACGCATGCGGCCAAGGCGACAAACACTATTTGTCAAAAGGAAATTAATACAACAACCGTGTAATATATTTTATCAGCGCAATTACCGGTGGATAAAGAATCGCATCCGTGATCAAAAAGTTCGCCCAATGGCGAGGAAGAATTGGTCCGGCGAGCTTGTTTTCCATCTATTGCGTCTAAAGTCTGGTAGACGAAAATTCCTACAGCGCATAGTAGAGCTGCCCATCTCGGTGACTGGTTACGATAAGGAGACATAAAATCTATGAATTCCTTGCTTTGAGGAAATGAGCAAAGCCTGACTAAACTAAGCTATCTCAAAGGAAGTGACCTTAGATTTACCCTAACCATGATAAAAATCAGTCAAGCATGGCTAGTCAAAACAACACATTAACAAATAAATGGCAACCAAATGACTTTCAATATTCATTGACAGGATTTACTTGCTGACAACTCGTCTTTAAATTTGAAAAATTGAAGGACTTTCATATGAGGCATAAAGTTTTCTTGAACAAAAAAAAAAAACTGTTATAATGTAGCAAGCAATCTATTGTCTTGTCTATTGTCACCTTACAAAAAGTGATTGGGGTTTTAGTTTACAGTACCTCTTCTTTTCCATCAGGGTTGTAGTAGACAAGCACCAGTGATGTCACAATGTTTATAATGAGGCCTGTGATGGTGATTAGGTTTGGGGCCAGCCATAAAGGCAAACACTGCACTACCCAATTCCACCATGGCTGAAGAAACGGTTCAAGAATACTTGAGCTGGTGCAACTGTACTTGTGTTCATCCAGACGTTTCAGCTGGGAGCTGCTCAAGACTGGTCCAAATTTCATTTTTCTGGGTGAAGTAAATAATAGCACGGATCTTGAATCGATGTAGTACACATGTAAACCGAGAAACGTGGTTGATTGAAGCGAAAGAAGTTATCAATCAAAGATTTCACTTACCAAACAATAAATAGCAAGTTATGTCATTAAGCATTATAAATCCCTCCCCCAGTTGATTGTGCAACAGTGTTGGCCACTGCACAATAACAAGGCTGCACAATATGCCTAGGACCGAGCGTGAGCAGAAAAATTGCAACTATCTTTTTCTAGCACAAAAAGTAACACTATTTTTTGCTAGTGTGTGTTCCCTCCCCCCTCTCTTACGTGTTATAATCCGCGCAGCTTGGACAACCACTGGCACTGGGACGACATACGACGAACTCGTTTCACTATATTTTTTTTTTTAAAGACAGCTTAAAACAGTCAAATCAATCATGAGAATATTTGCATAGTTAAACCATGCTACTTTTAATTACCAGTTAAAGCGGGATCGTGAACTAGGAAATCGGTGAAAACAGTTCCTCTTCCGCCACTCCGTGAATGCCAGTAGAAAATGCCGTTCCGGGACTGTTCCGGGACTGCTCGGAAAACCTGGACGACCATCTATGATCTATCAGAGTAAATAAACGCAAATCAATCAATTTTTAAGTGATCTTGAAAATGAATGAATTTTCATCAGTACACGGTTTTTTCTTAACACGGTTTTTCACTTTGTTTCATTTTTTTAACGATACACCATAGAATTGCCATCTTAATTTTTAAATAAGAAATTTTATTTGAAAAATGTCTTATTGCAAAATATTAAGAAACAATTTACACAAACAAAAACAATTTACCATACTTTAGAAATTTAACTTATATTATATGGTGAAGTATTTTATCGAGTCGGGATTAACTTCAGTAAATAAAGAAACAATTGGCGCTGGCAAAAGGCTTTTCAACTTTTTATGCACCACGGGATGGGCTTGCTTTGTGTCTCGACAGATGGCTTTTTGCTGTAGACTTTTTTCAACCTCATTGAGCTGGAGCTGTGTAGCTGGGAAAGGATACTTGGCGAGCCTATTCTAAGTTGTCAGCCGGGTTCTTCAGCTTATGATCTGACGATTAATGGCGTCGGCAGATCGTTTTTGTTAATGCACATGTGATTTAAAGAACGACGTAAGAGGATATCGTTGTTGTATTCACTGAGTACTGTGTCGTTTATGCAGTTTGTTTGTGATTCTGTAGGCTTTGAGGTATGTCATTGAGTCCGACGCGTTTCACCCATCACCAGAGAGCTCCAGTGTGAACACCAGCCGCAGACATTGGGCGCATCGCGAGTAAACACGCCAAAAATCGAGCGAAGTGTGCTGCTTCACACACTGATAAAGTTGCCGGACTGAATCAGCCTACTACAATGGCTACAGTCCAAGAGCCTCAGGGGGATGCCATCAGAACTGAGATGCAGGATCAAGAGATGGAGAGCCTAGATCCCAAGGAGACTGACAGAATGGAAGAAAGTCGAGATGATAGAGATTCTGTTCAAGAAGAAATGATAACAGATTCGCAGATCAGAGATGATGCTTCAAAAGATGATTCAGGATTGGAGGATGATGATTCAAGACCTGAGGCAACATTCAGATACGAAGTTCCCCACATCAGTAAGCTAAAGGAAACAGTGTTGTCTCCTCCATGCTATATTCGAAATTTGCCTTGGAAAATAATGGTAACACATTTTCTTGTATAATCTACTGTTTTGTGCTAAAAGATTTCTTAATGTCAGGTCATGCCTCGAAATACTTCACCCCAACAAGACAGAGCACCCCAGAAATTTCTTGGCTTCTTTCTCCAGTGTAATGGAGAATCAGAATCCTCTTCATGGTCCTGCAATGCTGTTGCAGACCTTAGATTACTGTCACAAAAGGAGGGTGTTGAGGATTTTTCAAGGAAAATTCAACATCTATTTTTCAGCAAAGAAAATGATTGGGGTTTCAGTCACTTCATGAACTGGAATGAAGTTCTTGATCCAGAAAGGGGCTATTGCAAAGATGACACCATCACACTTGAAGTGCATGTCAATGCTGAAGCTCCACATGGTGTAAGCTGGGATTCCAAGAAACACACAGGTTTTGTTGGTCTTAAGAACCAAGGAGCCACCTGCTATATGAACTCGCTGCTTCAGACACTCTTTTTTACCAATCAAGTAAGCTTACTTTAACAGGTTAAATGGATTGTTTCTCATGATATTGTGTCGGCAGTTGCGCAAGGCTGTTTACAAGATGCCTACAGAGAGCGATGACACCCAGCGAAGTGTTGCCTTGGCTTTACAGCGAGTCTTTTATGAACTTCAGTTCAGCGACCGTCCTGTCGGAACGAAAAAACTGACAAAGAGCTTTGGTTGGGAAACGCTCGATTCCTTCATGCAGCATGACGTCCAGGTAAGACATAACCCCTAGCCATTAGAATGGATTGCTCGATAAAAGAATGCATGTTATTTAGGAATTCCTTCGAGTCCTGTTGGATAAGCTGGAGAGCAAGATGAAAGGAACCTGCGTTGAAGGCACAGTCCCTCGACTTTTTGCCGGCAAAATGGTTTCATTCATCAAATGCAAACACGTTGACTATACTTCATCACGAACGGAAACATTCTACGATATCCAACTGAGTGTTAAGGGCAAACGGAACATCCTGGAATCATTCAAAGTAAGGTCTTTTTGTTGTTAAACTTTGCTTTGAATAATTCTAACCGCCAAATTATATCAGGATTACGTAGCGACGGAAACACTCGATGGAGATAACAAGTACGACGCAGGAGAACATGGTCTTCAGGAAGCTGAGAAAGGTGTGATCTTCGCCAGCTTCCCTCCCGTACTTCATCTTCACCTTATGAGGTTCCAATACGATCCCGTCACAGACTGCTCTATCAAATTCAACGACAGGTTAGTTAGTTGTCTTAAGCAATTTCTCTAATCAAAAGCAGTTTCCTAAGCAGCCTTCATTTCTTCTATAGATTCGAATTTTACGACAAGCTTGACTTGAATCCGTACCTGCAGGCGCCAGAGTCCTCTCCCGCCACTTACACCTTACATGCCGTCCTGGTTCACAGCGGAGACAACCACGGCGGGCACTACGTCGTTTTCATTAATCCCAAGGGCGATGGTCGGTGGTGCAAGTTTGATGATGACGTTGTGTCCCGTTGTACGAAGCAAGAAGCCATCGACTACAATTTTGGTGGAGCTGATGAAGAAGGTATGTATTAGTGGGATATATACAAGTATCCAGATTCTTAATACATCTTTTGTCTATTAGGTTCGCTCAACATCAAACAATGCACCAATGCCTATATGTTGGTGTACATCAGAGACTCGACGCTACGATCGGTTCTGCAGGACACAACCGAACGCGATATTCCTCGTGAGCTCGTAGCTCGACTCTCAGAAGAGCGCAGATTGGAGGCTCTCAAGCGGAAGGAGCGTAATGAAGCCCATCTTTTTATGACTGTCCAGTTGGTGACAGAAGATAACTTTCAAGGTATTTTATATCAGTTGTTAGTTGTAAATGGTAATTGCTTGAATGCAAATTACTCTTCTTCTCTAGGCCATCAAGGGTTTGACTTGTACGATCCTGAACAGGGAGTATCGATCAATTTGAGAATTCGGAAGTTAGCGACGTACCAGGAGCTTACGGAATTAATTGCATCCACCACGCGTTACAATGTCGATCAGTTCCGAATCTGGCCAATGGCTGGACGGACCAATAACACCATGCGACCCAAAGCCCTGGATTGGGAAACAGATCTCGGCAAGAATGTGAACGATGTAGCTGACAACTGTAACCCATGGACTTGCTTCTTGGAATTGTTGCCACCAGACTCAGGGCTCACCGCCTTGCCACCATTCCAACAGGATCGGATGGTCTTACTCTTTTTCAAGTACTACGATCCAGCCACTCGCCAGATCCACTATGCCGGACATCATTATGCCTTGATCAAGCGGCCTTTGGCCGACCTCGTTCCCATTTTACTCCAAAGAGCCGGCCTTCCACCTCACACCCAGCTAGAGTTGTACGAGGAGGTAATATAACAACAAAGCATATGAACTTGTTTTTTTTGAACCATGACTTACATTTTTTATTTGATACTTAGGTCAAGCCAGGAATGATTGACACCATAGAACATATTGACAAACCACTAGAGACTATTTTGGAGGAGTTGATGGATGGTGATATCATATGTTATCAAAAATATGATCCAGAAGTGATGGGGTCGCAGTTGGGTACGGTCAAAAAATACTTCTACGACCTGCTTCACCGGATCGAAGTCACATTCTGCGACAAGATGAACCCATTAGACGTGACAGGATTCACCCTTAGCATGTCGGAGGATTTGGGTTACGATCAAGTAGCCCGGCTAGTCGGTGATAGAGTTGGATACCCTCCCAACATGCTGCAATTTTTCAAAAGCCAAGGGCAAGTTTGAATATATTATCCCCTTTCGAGTTATCCCATATAGTGCTAATTTTATTTTGGAACGTTCAGTTACAGAGAGGGACCTGGGCCATCGATTCGCTATCATTGGGAGACGTCACTGAAGGAGATGGTGACATCAGCAAAAGTCAAGCAACCAAAAAAGCTATTCTATCAGAGACTTACCATGCCCATCACCGAACTGGAAAGCAAGAGGCAGTTTAAATGCACATGGGTTGACTCTCGGCTCAAGGTAGGGATCATATTAGAGGTTTAGAAATCTAAATTTCATCTAATTCCCCAACTACTGCTGTGTTAATCAGGAGGAAAAAGAATTGACATTATATCCAGCAAAGACGGCAACAGTAGCCGAGTTGCTCGAGGAAGCCCGTAAACATATGTCACTGTCAGAAAACGGTTCCGGAAAACTCAGGTTAGTGTACAACATTGAACATGGCTGATGGGACTTGGTTCTAAATCAAATTTTTCCCTTCCTCAGGTTATTAGAAATAGTGAGTTACAAGATTCAGAGCATTGTTTACGAGGAAATCCGACTTGATATGCTTAATACAAGCCCTCCGCGATGGTTCCGAGTCGAAGAGATCCCTAAAGACGAACTTGAGATAGGCGAGGATGAACTACTGATTCCTGTTGCCCATTTTTCCAAAGAAATCTATTCGGGTTTTGGCATTCCCTTTCTCTTGAAAGTGAGAGAAGGGGAACCCTTTTCGCAAGTCAAAGGTATCGTATATCGAGCATACTCGTTATCATATCGAAATCGAAAATAATAAATAAAATCCTGATATTCATTGATTTAACAGAGAGAATACAAAAAAGGCTCGAGGTCCCGGACAAAGAGTTTGAAAAGTATAAATTTGCTGTTGTGGTCATGACCCGCATTCGCAATTTAACGGAGACTCCTGAATTGACTCTCAACCTTGAAGACTTTAAGCCTCCACTCAATCAACGTATGTAAATTGAGGCTATTTTATTATCACTTTTTTCTAAGTCAATTTTTTCCCATTTCAGAGCCGTTAGTGCAAATGCGACCCTGGTTAGGCATTGACCATGTGAACAAGGCACCTAAACGAACACGCTACAGCTATTACGAAAAAGCCATCAAGATTTACAACTAACTCAAAACAAAAATTAAACAATAAAAAAAAATTGATTCCTAAGGGGTTATCTTAATTTCAATCGCTTAAAAGAGGAATGCAGAGATTGAAGGAGATGCGATTACAAGAAGTTCCCTGTAATATGGTTCAAATTGGATTCCCTTTTTGTAAAGTCACTGAACCTTCATCCCCAATGTAACTCCCTACCAAATCACCAGCTCCTCTCTACTCGCTCATCTTGATATGACGGCTTTTCCAACACTTCGTCTCGATTAATGTCTTTCCTCTGTTCTGAAGCCATTAAATTATTTTAAGTGAAATGCTCCCCTACTCCACCTTTTCCACTTTTCACTTAATGATTTTTAATTTCTAATTTCCCATCCGAAGTTCTAGCTTATTTCTTCAAACGGATTTTGTGTAGCAGAAAATCCTGCGAAGAGGGCGCAGACGAGATCGAGATTGTTGGAAGGTGACTGGATTCGTTTCTTTATTATTACTTTTTTTTTGAAACTACAGAATTGTCTACCCCTCCTACTACGCGGTTTGTCCCGCGAATGTTGATAATGTGCTAATAATTGAAGCTAGAGTGAGAAAATTAAAAAAATTTGAAAATATGTTTTATTTTTTTATAATTTTTCTCGGTGTGGGAGGGGAAACTCAGTGTATGTATACGTCGATAGATGGCGTTTATAATCAAAACAACACACTCTGTTTCTGTTTCACCTGCACAAATGCTCCTTCAGTACTCAGTTGCAGTTAAGTTGGATCCTTAAAATGCGGATTCAGGCATGGAGTAAAGTTTTAAAACGAAAACCAGTTGCTGGAATAGTTTTGGCGTTTGTTTTAGTATCAGCAGTTATAACCGTATTCCGCCTAGCTTCCGTTTCTAAAGATGAAATCAAGTATCGGTCTTCTGCCCATACAAGGTCCACGTCACCAGTCGAACTCAGTTGGCCGCTACCTCTTTCACAGAGCAAAGAATCAATTGCAATAGCCACCTCTTTAAAAAGGGCACCTGTTAATGATGAACAAATTAAGAAACTAAGGGTGATTTATCCACTGTGAGAACTGCTTTTTGTTGAACTATTGTTGATGGAGATATGTAACTATAACATTCGTCTTTTGTTATAACAGGCTTGACACCAACAGTGATGGATATGTTAGTATTGATGAATTAAGAAATTGGATTATTTCAAAAGTTAAAGAGCATTTACAAGGAGCCCTAAGGGAAAACATTTTTCTTTTCACTGCAATTGACATGAGCCCAAGGAATGGTCAAGTGTCATGGAATGAGTATCACACTTGGTTTCTCAAAAAGAATGGAAATAATAATACAAAAGCAGATGACCATGATGAAATGCACCCTGAATTGGAAAGATCCATTAAAGGTAGATAGAGATGTGCTACTTTTTAAAGATTCAATGACAAATTCTCCGAGTGTTTTTTTTGTGTGCTTTTATTAGAAAAAATTTCATGGGATAAAGCTGCATGGTCAGAAGCTGCTAAAACTGATCCAGACTTTTTGAATTTGGGTAAGCTAATATATCTAGCAGCTATTTTTAAAGTAACTTAAAGGAATCCATTTTTTTCTAAGATGAGTTTCTAAGTTTCCGTCATCCTGAATCAAGCCACTCAAGTTTGCTCACTAAAGCTGATGATCTACTTGGTGAATATGGTAATTTTTGACAATCAGATCTCTTGACTTGGGCATATTTATTATTATTGATTTCCATTTTACAGATAAAGATGCAGATGAAACTTTGACATGGGAAGAATATTTGTTAATACCATCTGACAGTTTGCTTGTACGATACAGTGACAAGAAAAGACAAGAGGAATTTTATAACTTCATTGATCGCAATAAAGATGGGAAACTCGATAAACGGGAAATATTGGCAAGTTACAATTTTAGAATATTACGACAGCAATGTATACATCTCATAACTAATAGCCGTTTCTGGTTACGCAGGCTTATTTAGATCCCCGTAATCCTCGCCACGCTCATTTGGAGGCAGAGTCTCTTATCCAGCTCTCCGACACAAACAAAGATCAACAATTGTCGATGAATGAGATACTTGTTTCAGCGGATATTTTTCTAGCTAGTAAAGTCATTGATACGGAAACCAACTTCCATGACGAATTTTGATATATTTGATCCTGTTCCTTACTCATTTCATTCCATTTAACAATTAACTTCCACAAAAAATCAGTGTACACAAAAACATTCCAGATCTGTTGCCAATTTTTACTGAAGTAAGTCAATGATATTAGGTAAAACATATCTTGGAAAACATTGCAATCCAATGGTATGTTTATTAACTCAATAAAACTCAAAAACTGTTTACTAATTTTAGGCAGCTGTATGATTTTCTTAGGATTTATCGAATTCCATTGTGTAACTGCATCATATAGTACTTCATGTAGTGCTGCGGTTTATTACAATATTATTTATTATGTATTGCTTCTTTTAATCATTTGCACCGACAATAGAAAGAAGTGTATTATAAAAACATGTATAGCTAGTCTATAGCTGATAAAAGGCTCAAAATATTAGACTAAATCCGGGATCAAGAGAATATGAGGATATGTTATAGGAACAAGCGTAGCCTTATGATGAAATAAGCGCGTAAAATCGTTACCCGTGTTTGGATTCTTACATTAAAATCGTGTGGTTGGTCATCCAAATCCAACTAGCTCTTATCTTGGCTAATAATATCAATTTTTCCTCTTTATTAAATTCAGTAACAACGCAAGGTTTTACATTTCTAATGATAAATGTATTTCTTTTTTAAATATTTCACATAATCACGATTGAGCGCCAATGGGATCTGGCCCCAACGGCCCTGTCCGTCTCCTTTTTTGGCCCGTAGGCCGAGACGGAAGTTAATTCCTAACAAGTCTGAAAAATACAAACAGTTCAATTGACAAGTACCGCATATCGTATACAAATGAATCTACAGGTAATTACCTGTAGATTGATATTAAAACACAATAAAGTTTAACTTTTGGGTACCAAAAGTATTAATGGTAATCGCGTGTAATGTTGCATGCGCGATCCGGTTGAAACCAGGGGAAAACGAAATCATTTAGTGTTCAGAATAGTCCTTTATTTGGTCTAGATACCTGTATTTGGCTGGCGTCTTATTACGTTAACAAAATCCATTTCACTCTACATTTCGTCATTAAACTCAACATTTCTCTTTTAGAAACCGGATAAGAACCAATATGTAAGAACTGAGATGTTCCCCAAAGATAGACGATGCGTAACTCGCAAAATTCGAGTTGGATTCGAAGGAATCCTATTGGTTCTTTTAAAGTGACCAATCACGTATTTGCCAAAATATGAGACCATTTTGCATAACTCGCCTAATTACAAAGGATCTATTAGTACTATCGACTGAACTAGAAATCTAGAAAATAGTTTGATGACCTAAAACTTTTAAGTTTTATGAATATAAACATCAATATATTATATAATGAGGTTGGGTGGTGGCAACAAAGTTTCTTCTGGAGTTACGACTTTGTAAAATGAAATCCAATCAACTTTTTTTTGGAGGGGGGGCATTATCGCAAACGCTGTGTTAAACTCCCATTCAACAGATGGCGTTGAAACGCACTTGAGTTATTTATTTACTATGTTGAGTACGTGCGAAAGTAAATAGAAATTTTCTATTTGGGTACGCGCCTATGCGGCATCATTTACGATGTTTCAATTGCTTCTAATTAAGGACGACAAATTTAGAGACCTTGAATAAGATTTTTTAGACATTCAGCTTTCCAAAATTGCTTTCTTGATAAGCCAGCCATGGCGGTACTAATTTTGAAATTTGACTCAAGAACGGATGGAGAAAATCAGCTGGGGTTCCACGAATTATATCATCAGCTTTTCTCAAACAAATAGAAATCTATTTATGTATGTTTTGCTATTAACCGATAGAGGGATCTAGTAAGTTCAGAGGTTCGTCTTGAGCAAAAATGGGTGGCCCTTTGGAAGTCAATTATTCGTCCCCACTGAAAATAAAACTTTTCCAAGATGACTTGGAAAGGAAAAAAACAATTCTTCCATTCCCTTTTATTTACTTGTCGTCTAACCGATATCCAGTCCAGGTGTTTTACTACACACCCGTATTCGCGAACGAAGAAAAAAAATCATAAAGGCGGCGGTTTCACCTGCTGATCACGCCCCGCGGACGGCAAAACTCTTGTCCGCTTGTGTGTGGACTCGACATGGCGTTTGATGTTGCGTTTGTTGTCTCGTCTAGTCATTCTCTCTCCATCGGCGAACTGGATCCAACCGGCTTCTTATTCAAATGACTTTGCGCTTTTCAGCGTCGGTCGGACCGGTTCGGGCTCGCTGTACACAGCCAAGACATTCCACCAAAAGATTGGAACGTATTTTTTTTTGTTCTTATAAGATGTCGTCAGCCCTGAGGGGAACCGGAAATCAGCTGTGGGAATGGAGCCCAAGGAAAAACACAATGATCCGGAACGAGAATTGCATCATCCTCGTTCACTAAGCGGAAATTCGGAATCATTATCCAACGGATTGTGTAACGCGTTTCTTTCTACTAAAGCGTTCTTCCACGCACGCACACTCACAGAGTCTCAACATAAGAGAACTTGCGCTTTCCCTCTTCGTCCAATCAAGCTCGGGCAGCAAGTTGATTGCCACAGTCGTAATGAACCCGTGCGACGAATCGCGACGGGGTTCCAGACTAGAGTGCGCGCCATCGTCAATTCAGTGCGCGGCGATTTGGAAAAGGAACAGATGGAAATGTATTCATGGCGCAGAATTCTGTACAAACATTTCCCAATCGCTTATTGATAGTTGAACACAC
Source organism: Ceriodaphnia dubia (assembly GCA_022539655.2). Taxonomy (NCBI): domain Eukaryota; kingdom Metazoa; phylum Arthropoda; class Branchiopoda; order Diplostraca; family Daphniidae; genus Ceriodaphnia; species Ceriodaphnia dubia. Next base: position 2,911,195 of record JAKUCG020000052.1, on the reverse strand, counting down.
AGTTATAGCAACGCCAGCGTGATATCCAAAAATAAAAATAACATGGGCGTTATGTACAATGATGTGGGAATGAGACGAAACAATTTCGAAACAAATTTCTTCTTCTTCTTCCAGCTACTTTTTTTTTCTTTTTCTTTTTCATTCATTTGGTCCGTAGTACAGTGTCGGATGCCGCACTTTTTCGATGCGAATTACAGATGATGAGCGGGAGAAAAAACAAAATAAAAATACAAGAGATAATCGCCGAATCATAATTATATAATGGGAATCGAATGATTCAGAACGGTGGATAAGACAGTGAGATCGGCGGGCTCTAAACTTTTGTCGACGTCCTGAGGCCATTTTCAAAAGAAAGTACAGTTCAATTGTTCTCATCTACCATCACTGGATCGTCCGTTTCAATGTCTCACAAGTTTCAAAAACAAACAATTAAAGAAAAAGAATAATAATAATTCTAAAAAAGGGAGATTTTTTGATTGGTTGATTCGACATGATTTTTTTAATAATGTGTGAATAGCCTGAGCTGGAATGACTGGGTTTCTTCATTTAACGGGTCCGAATTTCTCATTAAAAAAAACAATTCTGTTTGGGAAATGGGAAGGGGATTAAGCGATGAATTCCGGATATTAAAAATAAAGAGGAAATTTGTAAATTGGCCACTTTGATCCGGAAGACTCTCGGCAACAATGGCAAAATGCCATATAAATGGAATTCGATTCAATACACTAAAAAAATCGTCAACTTAATCTAAACAATGCACAAAAAAAGAAAGAAATAGAAACAAAACCCTGTTTGACCCTGGAAGTTCCGGCAGGTTATCATTTCTATGATCGCTGTATATAATATTTATATATAAGGTTGTTGAATGCAGCACACAGTTATTATTTGGCTCGACTCTTGAGTTTGGATCCGTTCTTCTTGGCGGCAGCGGCGGATGCGAAGGCAGAGCCGGACGGGATGGATTTCTTGACGAGCTTCATACGTTGGCGCTCTTGGATTTTGAGCCTTAAGGTGTGCAAGGTGGTCGGACTGGCTCCAGTGCCCAGTCGGACATGTTTGCCCGTTAGAGCTCGAGGTGAGCGCTTCTTGCCGTGTGAGAATCCACTAGCATCCATATCTTCCTCTTCCATTTCGCCTTCACCGTCTGATCCACTGATGGATGCCGCAACAGCCGGCGAGCTCGGTCCAGCCGAAATCTGTCATTATCATTCACAGGTAAGTTGTCATAAATCCACTTTGAGAATCCACTCAAAGATGAGTATTGTACCTGTCCGGAACCGGTTGCTGGATCCGTGGCAATCTGTTGCTGCTGGGCAGCTTGGAAAGACTGCAGCATCTGCGTATACCCGTAGCCGAAGAGCCCAAGGAGCCAAGGTGATGCCGACGACAGGTAAGATGACGAAGACGAACTACTGGAACTACCTGGCTCGCTTCCATCATGCTGTTGCTGAATCAGTAACTGCTGATAGTGATGCTGAATCATTTGCTGCTGTCGCATCAACATCTCCATGGCCGCCGACCCAGCAGGTTCCCCTGACCGGCTGCACAGAAACAACCAAAGGCAAAACAAAAACACAACAATGAGGAACCGGTTCAGACTGTTCTACGCACACACACTGCCGCGTCTCATTAACATTAATTGGATGACGACGACGACTTTCTCCCGGTAATGACGGAAATTTCCATCTATTTTTCTCTTGTTGTCGTTCTTACCTGGATGGAAGGAAAGATTCAGAGGCTGTGCGTCGCAACAGGAATTCTAGTTGACTGTTGTCAGTGGCAGCACGGAGAAGGTCCGAGTTGCTCATAAAGTTCTTACGACCGGAAGAGCTGGCCGACATGGCTGCTGGAGTGAAAGCAACGTGACTTGCTCCGCCCCCCAATCGTGAATCACTCATACAGCGGAACTTTAACGATTCGGCCGTCGAGGAGGAAGGAGAGGCGATTGGTTTTTCAACGGGAACGGAAGTTTTCGGTTGGATCTTGCTGGATTCTGGCAGATCGCCCGACAACCACGGCGTCCGGTATCCGGCAATATCGGCATGCGACATGGAACGATATTTGAGCGAATCGACACCAGTCCTGTGTTCGGCTATCATTGGCGGCGGAAGCGGGTCCTTAAATCCTTGAATCCGGCGCTTTTTCGCCGCGGCTGCTGCCGGCGCCAAACAGCTCTCGGAAACGGAACGATTGCTCAGGTCGACGCTCCGATATCTCGTCGATAATTGACTTAAATCAATGGGCGAATCGGGTGCCGCGTCGCCCGCTCCGTTCTGCTGGATAACCGTGGAATTCTCATTCTTTTCAAACTCCATTTTTTTTTTGGCTTATCTATCTGGTTCTTCTTCTTCTTCTTTTCAACAACAAATAAATTATTTGTTTTCTTCTTCTTCTTCTTTTTCTTCTTAATTGGCTGTAGGAATGTTAGATTCAAACAATCACTGGAACATCAAGACGATTGGAATTCGGAGTGCGTCCGCCGGCGGATCGCACCGTCACTACTCCCGCATGATTCAACTTGACCGAAAGCGACTCCTATATTAAACGGAAGAAAAATAGAAAGAAAGAAAAAACAAATCCATTAAAGGGCGTTTCAAGTTTAAAATTTCTAGTAACGATCGTGGTTTTCGTTGGATATGGTGGGAGTTTTTTTCTCCCTTCTTAAAAAAAAAATACCTAAAATGATCCTCGGGTTTTTTGGAGAGAGAGAGAGAGAGAGAAGAGAAAAAAAGACCGGCGTATTTTGATGGATGATGTAATAATGGGATCACGCGATCGTGCCATCAGTAGAGAAATGCGAGGGGGGGAGAAAGGGCCCCTCATACCCCCCTCCTTCTGGGTAATAATAATAATAATAATCATATATGCGGTGGTACGTATTTTTTTCCCTTCTCCGAAATAACACGATCCATCTGTCATCTGCGGTCGATTTTTTTTCGGCGCGCCGAAGGAATAACAAGTCAAAATACGAAACAAAACAAAAAAATTATGTTTTTTTGTTTTTAAAACAAGATTTTCTATCCGGTTTTTTTTTTATGTCGGCATCTCAAGGCAGTTAAGGAATGATTTCACAGAGATTGTTGCGCCGTGTGCATTTATATGGCGCCGCACGCTGCAAAAGGCGGGCGAGAATGATAATCAGCTTTCGCCGGTTGCACAGCACAGTACGCCATCTAAATATAGACCAGCCACTGCCTTTCCATTCGTTCGACGAGTAGATTTGCCCTTGTCGAAACCTTTCAGGTGCGACACCAGGTGTAGTTTGACGTCATTATTTTTTTTCTCTCCCCAACAACGACGACGGTTATAACTTTTAATTCTATAAACGGCCATTTTGCTAAAATGACATTAAAAACTGATTACAGTCGAAACATTTCGATTTATCGATTAGATTCGACCGGCTGAACCTCGTCAAACCCGTTGGTTCGCTTCGTTTCTCAAACTTCGACAGGTGGTCGGTCGCACTGCCGACTGGATTGAACCCCGCAAAAACTGGTTTCTTGTATCTGGAGAGAGAGTAGTCACGCGCTCACCAAAAGATTGTAATAAAAAACTCGTGGCGAGGTTCAACTGGTTTTCAATACAACAACCACCGTAATAAACCTCTAGAACGCAACAAGAGAGAGCCAGGACAAAACAAAAAAATCCAACACGAAAACAAATGGTACCGACGACCTGTAAGAAGGGCGGGGACCTTACCAACAGCAAGACACACACACACAAAAAAAAGCCACCCGGAGCTCAACTATGTGTAATGCCATTTTTCTTTTGCCATTTCTATGGGATATATTCGCCGAATTCTGCTTCGTTGTGCGCGCTGTACTTCACAATCGAATACTGATCAAGATGCCATTTGACCAAATCGGCTCTTCTTTTTTGCTGCTGCTAGCCAGACTTGCACACAAACAAACTCGAAATGGTCAAGGTTACAACACGGGGTCGGATAAGAGGACTGCTATGGCGGATCGTTAAGTCACCGAAAAAGGGGTTTTTGCCACACACTGGTTGTAAAAACTTTGGCAAACATGTTTACGTCGAGACAGGTAAACCGGTTTGGGGTGCATTTATAATACAGGACTACGTACGGTCTGGTAAGACGGCCAGAAAAAAAGGGGGGAAATTTCTTCCGAGGGGTTTTTCTACCTACGCTCTCTATTGTCGAGAGTTTCGCGTGACGGATTGTAGAGAGGTTCTTTTCTTTTCAAGGGCGCATAACAAGAAGGGTTTTTTTCTTCTTCTTCTATTGCCAGCGAAAAAAAAGACGCGCAAAAAAAGTTTCACACGCGCAGATAAATATGAAATGTGTGTAAGAAAGAAGAAAAACAACCCCGAGAGTTCAACGCACTCGACCCGGTCGTATGAGAAATGTCGGTCAACGAACCGTTTTAACACATGGTTGTTTGTTTCCTTTTCAATTGGTCATTATCTGACCATGGAGGGAGGAAAAAAAGAAGAAAAAGAGCCAGAGAGATTCTGTATATATTACATGTGTGGCGACGGCAGCTATCGCGCGCACAACCGAAAATCCTTTTTACCGCTGACCTCTTTTCCTTCTTGCCGAGCGGCGCGTCCTTGCCGGAACATGACTATTATTGTGCGACTACATGACTCAATTTCGAAAATTCCAACGACAATCACAAAATGGCCGGCGATCTTATTCCGGACAGAACAAAGTTCAGACGCTGATAAGAAGATGGTGTTACAACTACGACTTTAATATTGACTCTTGCATGAATTTCCGATAGTTTTAAAAATGGCGTCTGGACTGTTGGAGACGGGTCAACTGGCCAACATTGTGTGTTGGCGTGGTGGAGTTGATCGGGTCCTTTTTGACGGTCACCTAGTTGCGATAGTCAGACAACGGTTTATTATCTCGCACGTAATACAAGTGCGCTGGGTATATCAGTGCCCCAAAAATAAAGTTAGAATAATGGGGGTCATACCCAACTTTCTGTATACATAAAAAGAACTTATGGGATTTTACTTGTATCCATTTAATCTCTTTTAAATTCGACTTCCTTTTTTGGGGCACGGCAAACTTCTGTTTGTCTCTCTCTCTCTCCCTCTCTGGACTGTGGAAATAAATCAACAAGTGGGATAGTCAGTCAGAAACAGACTGGTGAAAAACGTGGGTTCGGGATAACGACTACGTGACGGTTACAAATGACAGAGCGTAACGAGCTCAGCTGCGCGTATCGAGGGGACCGACGAGTTAATGAAGTCGGCGGCGGTTCATTTCCACATGCGAAAATTTGCCAAACGACAGGTTTTGGAATTCTAATCAACAAGCAACATGAGAGTAAATAGTAAGCAAGCGAAAGCCTAAAAACAGTTTGTGTACGCACGAAGAAGAAGTCTGGAGAGAGAGAAGGAGAAGAAGAGTCGGCCCGGCCGCTCTCTTAATGATCGGATGATGAATGAACGACATGTGACTCCGCCATCTGTTGGATCGTTCGGAATGTATGGCCACTTGTTACCGGATGCTAATCAAAATACTGAGAAGAAACGACAACAAAATACGCCGCGTTAGAAGAAAAAAAAAGAGAATATAAAAAAATTTCTAGTCGGTCGTTTGATGTGGGTCAGGGATGGTTGAGCTGGAGACGGCGGCCAATTCGTCAATGTCCCAACCGTGACCGTCTTTTTTATTGTAATGGTATTTTTCTTTATTTGGCCATTCGCGAGAAAGAGAGAGAGAGAGAGACTCACGCCAAAATTCCTTAGCGCGATAGTCGTCTGCTTCTGGCTGAAACATTCGAAAAACCAAAGGCTAATGGCAAAGTCGTGTCTTTTTTTTCACGCAGACTTGGCGGAAGATCGAGAGCGAACTTTCGTTTGTGTCTATAGGGATGCGTTTAATCGCCGGTAGCAACAGTCTCGCGCCGTTCCGGCCACCGGGTTGTCAACTCTTTTCGGGAAAACAACGACGGCCATCTTGGAAGGTCGATCCATCCTCTACCAAGTCAAATCTCCCCTCAAACCAAATAATTCAATTCAATGCCTCTTCGTCTTCCTCGTCTGGCAGACAATCGGGAATTGCTGAGTTCACGTCTATTTTTAGTTACAACAAGGGGGGGAATGACACGTGCACATTTCCATAGTAGGCCTCGTAACCCAACCACTGCGTGATTCACTCCAACGGATCATGACTAGGCCAATTTGCCGTTCGGGTTTCAAATTTAGACAATGAACTTTGTACGACGCCATGTCGGTCGCAAAGTTCATTGTTTCAATTGTCTGCTAAGATGGTAATTAAAAAGTAATGGCGGAACGAAAAGTTAAGCATTCGGGGGCTTTAGACCTGTTCTATCCGGCTTGCTCGTCAAGGTTTCTCCCACCCATCGTCGAGAATGAGATTACGAGAATGTTAAAACCATATGAACTCTCGAGTGTTGTGACCATCTAAAGTTCGGTCGAGACGGGAAAATTCGACACCACTGTATCGCGCTAAAGTGCAGAAAAGCTACGTGAAGATGTATATACATCTTTTTTTCCCGTTTTGTCGCCTCGATCCCTGTTGCCGTGTTACTTACACACGGCTCACACAAACAAAAGACGCTCGGGAGTGTTAAGAGAAGAAGAAAAAAAAAGACTCGCAGACTATCAAGATGACGTCACGCTTCACCGACAACAAAAACAAATGAGACCTCCCTCTTCCATCAAGCGAGACAACGCACAAAAAAGAGAACCCACTATATAACACGGGGGCTTGTGTCCTCATTTCCCAATCACGAAATAAACCCCGTTGTTTCGAAATGATTAAAATAGAATAGAGAGTTCTCTCGGCACTTTCCGATCGGACGAGTCCATCGTGACAGCGTATATAAAAAAAGAAACAGTTAAGTCGTGTTCGATTCAGCTGTACTTACAGATTTCAAACGGCGAAAATGTCAAATTGTTAGGCTGAATGACAACGTGTCGATCTTTGTCTTGTCGGCTGTCGATGAGGGAATAAGACACAATACAAAAATAGATTGTAAATTTGACATGAAACTGAACGAGAAATAGAGAGAACCGATCGTTCGTGACTCGACTGCGCTGAATGCGCCGACAGTGTGTGGGCAATAGCTGGTGCGGACGACCACCGAGGCGGCTCGAGTCCGACCGTAGCGACACCTGTAGCAGACAACCAGCGCCCCGGTGGCCGAAACGTGAAACTACAACGCCCCTGTAAAGAAAAAAGCCAAGACCGGCCTTTTTACTGTCACGCACGTGAAACACCTGTTTCCTCCCTGCTTGTAATTTCTACTTCTTCTTTATTTTTGTTGCACTGGAAATTTCTTTTTGTTGGTATTGATCTTTTCCAAGTGAAACTCCTACTTCTTTTCATTTACATTTCAATCCGGTTAGAAAATTCAAAGAGAATGTTGGCAGGGGGGAACGTTTCCGACTCTGTCTCTGTCGAGTTTGGAAACAAGTTGTTACCCCCTCTTTGGCTTTTCCAAGTTTAAAGCGACGTATAATTTTGACGAAAACTTTAGAGGTGGATTGACGTCAATTTGAGATTTGACAAACGCTGGCTCGACTGTAGGGCGATCGATAGTCATAGAGCTTTTGTTTCTTCTCGGTCTACAAACTTTTGGAAAAACGACATTGCAGTATGAGACTAGATTGACGTCACTGCCGGGGATCATGACGCCCTCAAACGTATACGCAGTTGTTTCTCTATAGTGTGTTCGCTTAGCTGGAAAATCTCGTTAGAACAGACAAGATTTCCGACAGAGAGGGGAAAACATCATGTTGAATAACCCGAGACCACGTGCGGCTTATTACAATGAATGCAGAGTTTGATTTATTTAAAAAGGTTAATAGAGACGAGGAGGAAACAAACAAGGAAATGTCGCTCAGACTTCGTCTTTTATTCCGGCGTTCACAGGGGAAATGAATTTCAAAATCCCTCGAATGGTACTGGTAGGAACGAGAAAAAAAGAGGGCTGCTGCTGCTGCCGTTACTATTTATAAACAAAACAAAACGAGAAAAAAAAACAAGTGACCTTCATCAGCTTGGGCGACCAATAGCAGGTGCTTTATATGAGACGCGCCATAAGTCTCGTGCTCTGTGACCGTCAACCCGGCGTGCTTCGACTCTTCTATTATTCGAGTCGGACAAAAGTTGAAAAGTTGATGTTCAACTTAAATTATTAGTTATCGCTGTTGACGCAGACTCTCTGCTGCTGCTGCCGAGCTTCCCCACAACCAAAAAAAGCACAAGGTCGGATAAGATAACACATATTGCAGACTGTGAGAAGGCGGAATCGGCTCCAGCCCCCCTCATCAGCCAGCAGGAAAAGTATGGCACCATAAATAAAAACCCGAGTTATTTTCGGATTCAAATTTACGAGGACGACGGCGATATAGTTTGCTCTGTGGTCAGGCAGTTGCTTTTCTAAAGTAACACATTATCTATCTCTTGTTTTCTACTAAAAACTCATTATCATCGGTGCTGCGGTATCCGGATTAGGCCAGGAAGTCTACAATGCATTAAAAAAAGTGAAGAAACACGAGTTCTGTAACTACCGACGTGATGATGGCCGTCTTTTCCCCCTCACTTTTTTACGATTATCGATCCGAAACACACAAAAAGGTCGTCAACGGCACAGAAAGATAAGAGCCTGCTGGTGCCGTGCAGCTCTTAATCTCAAATCTTATTTTCAGTGTGGTAAAAAAGTTTTTTTTTCCTTGGGGAGATGTACACAATGAACCTCATCGTCGTCGGCGTGAGTGGCTTTTTTAATCTGGCTGATGTGCTGTGTGCATGCCCTGGAAAACCAGAATAGAAACTTTTTTATGATGACGATTCGATGATAACCTTCGTCGTTTCTATATGAAGCCGTTGTGTTGAAAACAACACGCACACCTTCCCCCCCCCCCCCATCCAACCCGAAAAAATGCATAACCACCTGCACATATAGTGCGCTCGTTCCTACAGCTAGAGAGATCACGCTCACGGCGAATGCGGCACGAGCGGCAGTGGTTAGACGAGGGGGGAGGGGGATCTAGCTGAAACGACCCGATCGATACTTTTGGAAAGGTTGGCTCCGAGTCTAAATTTAGCCCCAGCTAGCAGGTAGAGAGAGAGAGAAGTCTTTCTCCGGCAAATCATCCAATCAATAAAGCACAATGTAATATGCCGTTTCTTCAGGCAAAAAGAAGAGAAGAAGAAAGAGAATATAACTATTCGAAGGTCAAAGTATGTATATGTGCAACTCCTCCTACTACAACTTGTGTCCAAAAGAAGAAAAAGTATTTTTTAATATATCATAAGGGGTTTCCCTTCGTTGCTGGGGTAAACAACCCTCCCACTCGTCAGGTAGTAGCCGCTTATTTTCTTCAGGTAAGATTCCGCCTTCGTCAAAGTTGATTGAACTTTTTTTTTTGTCGAAAACTTATTTTGACAGGGTGAAAATTTTAACCTTCTCCTTCGTGAAATGGACACGGGAAATGTTATTTTTGAGGCCGTCGTGTCGAGCAAAACGATTTGGCCGCCTGTCGTGTACATATATAGAAAGAAAAAAGGGAAAAAGAAAAGAAAAAAAAGAAGAAGAGAAGGTACACTAGTAGTGATGGAATAGGGAGAGTTATCTGCTGGAATGTTTGGTGTGTTTCGGCCATTTATCTTGTGCTGTACACCCGAGGGACTTAGAGCGTGTCCGATGATGGAAACCTGTGCAAACTTGGTAAAAACTTGGCAGATATTCGATGAGTTATTTTCGGTTTCGAAATTTTTCCTTGTTTTGGGGCGGTTCTTTCTTCACCATCCACACCTGTTGGAATCGAAGTTTTGTTCGTCCTGATATTTCCAGATAAACAAGCGAGCCGCCGCCATCATATGTAGCAATCGTTTCATATATATATATATAAAAATATACTACGCGTCTTCTTATATGTTCGGCTTCAAAATAAGGAGAGAAGAAAACAACATACCGGACGTATCGCATGACCCTTTTTGATATTTTTTTCTTCTACTGAGCTGAAAAACACATTCTCTACCGTCACGGTCTTGTCTAAATATTGCCATTTGACCCTCTCGCGCGCGGATATGGCTCGCCATTTTTCTCCCCTTTTCTTCTCTTTTGAGCAAGAAAATGTTTGTCCTTCTTTTCTTATATTTGGCGTTGGGGGTCCTGCTTCTTTTACTGGGTTGGCTGGCCACTAAGCGCCAAAAGGATCATTTTATTGTGTTCGTTTCAGCGGATCATTGAGACGGAAGAAAAATCCAGTCAACGATCAGAGAGCTGTCTCTGCTTCAAGTGAACCACCAACTCTTTTTTTTTCTTCTTTTCGACTATGATATCCATCAGCACAGACTGGCGTGTTTCGCATTCTGGACAAATTGGGCGGTTGAGAAGCTTTTCTTTTCTCCTCTCAACAATAGAAAAATGTCATCAGTTGATCGAATCTCTCTCGGAGCAAAAGGAAAAAAAAAAGATTTCGAGAGGAAAATCGAACCCGTCCGACCGGAAACAACGAACGGACCAGACGAAAAACAACCAAATGGAAAAACTAATCAAAATATCCGAGAAGTTTTTATCTTTTCTTTATTTAAATCTCAGGTTTTTTTCTTTCTCATTTGATAACGATCGTCGAGAGAAAAACAAAAGAACAAAAAAAAATTTGTTTTGCATCCGAACAAGAATTTTTCATCGAAACAAAAGAAAAAAACAAATTTCCGAAATTTGTTTATGTCCCACGCACAATCAATGTAACTCTGTATAGAAGAGAGTAGGAGCTGTTTCGAGCTGTAGTAAAAAAATCAAACAAACAAAATCGATATTTCAGTTAACCAGCACATTACACGGGGTGAAAAAAGTTCATCATTATGTAAAATAAAAATGGGGAAATTGGGCAAACTCAAATTGGCACAGCTATTAAAGACTGTACACGATGTCATCATGATTGCAGAAAAAATAATAATAATTTCCGTCTCCCACAAGGCTCATTCGTGCCTGGCACACAACACACACATTCAAATTACATACATAGAACTTGATCAAATCAACATAAATGTGTGTATATAAGGCGAAGAAACGATGTGTGTGTGTGTATGTGTGAGCACGAGCAAATAGAACACGGAGGCACACACGGGCATTTATATAAATGTTCGATCTCGTTGAAGAAGACCTGGTCAATCAAGGCGGATGATCTAATAAACACAAAAGAGAGAGTGGGGGAGGGGAAATAAACAAGTGTAGAAGGAATTTCCATCAAATTAGCAAAAGGATTTGCTGCGTCGTGTCCCTTTTTACCCTTCCCATCGTTACAAATCGGTTTCACTGAAATTTCAGCAGGTGTCTTTCTTGTTTTCTGTCAGTTACGTAATACTATAGTCAACTGCGAGACTTTGATAGATTTGGGGAATCGACAAAGAAAAAGGAAAGGAGAAAAAAAACAGAATCGGTGGAGAATTTTTCGGTCATTAGCCATTTTACTCGAGAAACGAAAGAAACACGCTAAACATGGCAGTCTCTTTTGTCTGTCGAGAATGGTTTCGTCAACTTCTCTTTCAAGGCCATCATTATTGTCAAGGTGAAGTCGTCTCGTTTAGTCTTTTTGATTTAAGTAGAAAATAAACTTGTGTGTGTCTGGCGAAAAAGCTGCAATGAATTGTTTCTCCTCTTTTCGTTTTATGTCGTAAGTTGCTGCTGGGTGACTTGAGATCGTGATAACTGCGCCTGCGTCAATCCGACAACCTTTTTTTTCCACGGGATTCACAATAGGAAGAAAAATAGTAAAAAAAAAGTAAAGGGAGAGGGAGAGAAAGAGAGAGAGTAGTGTTGGTAGTAGTAGTAGCAGCAGGTCTGGAGCGATGGTTACAATCATTCTTTGGTTGGCCATGGTGATCGGGATTATTATTCTGAATATGTACAATAGGGGGGTTGTGGGTGTATGGAGGAAGTAAAAGATCAATCATTCTATCGGGAGCTGGGAGCACACCCAGATGTTGCCGGAAAAAAGGAGCAAAAATGGTAGAGGCACTTGAAAGGTCGGAATCGATGGTGGTTAAATGGTCCGTGAGGAGGCGGAACAAACTTCTTTCGGACACGAATTGCGTGTATATCAACGAGAAAACAAATATTTAAGGGCGGGGGGAGGGTAATACAAACAAATAAGAGCGCGATTTGTTCGATCGATTGTCATTATGTCATCAAGGAATAATAGAAAGAGAGAGATAGAGAGAGAGAGAGGTGGTTGTTTTTTTCTTTGTTGTTGTTTTTTCTCAAGAACCCCAGTAGTAATCTCCACCGACGTTGCCGGCCGCGCCAATGACCCGTGGCGAGCTATGGCTCAAAGGCCCGTTCAAATTCCGCTGAATGGGCGGGACGTTCAAAGGAGCCGGCACGTGCCCGCGCATCCCACCGTTAGGCATCCCGCGAGGACCCATCATGTAAGGCGGGGGCCCCGTGTACTGTTGTTGCTGTTGCTGTGGCGGAGGTTGCTGTTGGTGGCCAACAGGGATGCCGTTGGGCATCCGGCTGTCCGTTTGATGAAGTTGAGATAGAGGTCCGTTGCTTCCGTACGAGCCGTGATGAGGCTGCGCCATCGAGCTGTTGGGTCTCATCATCTCCATCATGCCAGAGGGCGTCGTCGGTGAACCGGTCGATGACGGAGATAGCATTTGCCCGTTCTCACCTGTCACAGCCAATAGGAGAGAGAGTTAATTCAATCTCATCGACGAGATTAGACAGCAATTTTCTGCTTACCCATGGGAGGAGCAATGTTGCCTCTTCGCAGCAAAAGACGGACTACCATACCGCCATTTTTAATCAACTCGATGGCGTCTGCGTGCGTCATGTTCTTAGTGTTGATGCCGTTGATCTCAATCAGCTGATCGCCCACCTATTACGACGCAACGAGAGAGAGAGAAAAAAAATAGGCATTAAAAAAAAAACGAGAAGAAAAAAAAAAGTGTTCGTCATGCGCGATTGCAATCCAGCTTGGCCGCATTCCAGCCCACTTAGTAATGGAAAGAGAGAGGGAGACCGATGGCATCGTCAAATTTCAATCAACAAAGTTGGCGTCATCACGGTCTCGTGATTAAAAACCTTGAGAGCGTAATGAGACGAAGAAAACCGTATCTAATCCGGATATTGTGAGATACTCACTCGAAGTCGGCCGTCTTGTGCGGCGGCTCCGTTGTCGGCGATACGCAGAACGAAGAGTGGCATGTTGTGGAACTCGCGGCCTCCTCGGATGCTGAAACCGAAGCCGCGCGTACCGCGGCTCAGTTCCACAGCATAAAGTTGATCCTCTTCGATCGGCGGGTAGGCCTCAGATCCGTCCTTTATAGAGCAAACAAGAAAAGAAAGCATCGTTAAATCCGGATCGGAAGTGTTTCCGTAGAAAAATGATTTATAAAATTCTCAAAAATAAAAACTTCAAAAATAAAAATAAAAATGTGATGAAGACGGCCGGATGACGTTTGCCCAAGACTTACAATCATCGGCCCATCGATCTGATCTTCCTGGCTGTAGACATACTGTTGGTGATAAGCGTCTCTGTAAAAACCATTAACCCGGTCAGCAAACAAAGCCACATTCAAAAATAAAAAAAGCCATAGGAAAAAATAAAAAAATGAGAAGAGTTAAAAAAAAACAAGCCAGGCGAGCGAGCAAGAAAAGGAGGCATTCTGGTGGAGGTGGTGGTATTAGCGTAAATAGCAAAAGACGACGACACATTTTGCGTGGGGGGAAATCCCGAATTTTTCAAATAAAATGGCACACTCCCTCTTCCTGTACTTTCATGTTACGTGGACCAATGATTTTGTTTTCTCAGTTGTTGCCAAGGTTTCGCGATAAACAGATATCCCTACTAATGAGTTGTCCGATATCAAGTTTGAAAATCTAAATCGTACGCCATGAATAATCAATGGGTACCTCGGCTCGTTCATAACCAAATATGAAACCAGTTCCAAACTGGGATGGGTCAAGCGACGGCCAAATTTGTAAATAATTTCTTTCTTTTTCAAAAACAAGTTGGGAGCATATCAAAAGAGCCCGCGGGTGTCAAAAGAGCCAAAGGAGCATCGACAAAAAGGAAAAAGAGAAGACACAAACAAAAACAACAAAAATACCTGCTGGGGCTCCTAGTACCACCGTCACTAGCAGGAGGAGCGGGTAAGGCTTGGGCTGTTACCATGGTACCATCGGAAGACTGAGAGAAGCGAGGAGCAGGCCAAAGAGATAGACAGAGAGGGAGATGGAAAGAGACGTAAAAATCAATAAGCAGATCAAAAAGCAACATCACAAAACACAGGCTTCCCACATTGGCACCAACACCCGAGAATTTTTGCATAAAGAAAATTTTATTGGGTAAAAATTTTTCTTTTTTAAAAAAAAATTGTTTTTATGTGTAAAAACTATATTATGGTTGGGTTGTTGTTTGTTTTTAATTAGCAAAAAGAACACGAAAGAGGATAGCCCCAAAGATGCAAATCTTCTTGGACCGGATCAGCTCCTTAAGTTCCTGTTCTTTCTCAAAAAATGTTGTGTTGTTGAAGAAGAAACGATCAGTCGTTGACTTACTCGGTGAGAGTTGGAGGCGTTGCTGGAGGCCGTGTCGTCTAGGGGAGGACCAACGGTGAGCGTGACAGTGTAGCCGGAATCCTTGATAAGATTGACAATGTCGCCGTGGTGCAATCGAGAAATGTCGTGGTGATTGACGGCCAAAATGCGATCGCCGACGTGCAGTTGCGAGCAACGCTTCGCCGGGCTGTCCGGTATGATTTGGCCGATGAAAGAGACACCTTTAGTCACCGAGGAGATGATAACGAAGCCGAATCCTTCGTCTTCGCGACGGACGACCGTCACGTCGTAAGGGTAAATCATGCCGCTACCGTCTCCGACGCCGCTAGGATACCCTGCATCTAGGCCAGACAAAATAAAATATTTGTTACATAACTGATATTTTTACATAACATTAAATGATGAATACCACCTTGAGGAGAGATGGAGGACGGATGGTGCGGTATCCAACGCCGGACCGAGATGGAAACGCGGCCATTGAGAGCGGCAGCACCCATGAGCTGGACGACGTGGTGATGCGACGTGTGGACAACCGACATCATGTCGACGGCCAGAATTTCGTCACCGGTTCTGAGTCGCCCGTCCAAATCGGCCGCTCCGCCTGGAACGATGTGGCCGATCGAGACCTGCGACCCTTCTTCCGTGCCGCCGACAATGCGGAAGCCGAAACCCGTTTCGTGCCTCAGCAGAGTCACGTTCATCTCCATCCACTCGCCGGGCGGTGGGGCTGTGACTGCGTTGCTGGTGGGCGGCCTCCTCATCGCTACATCCGGCCGGCTGGACGACTGGTACGACAAATCGTGATCGAAGCTGGTGCCTTCTTTGAGCGGGGCGTAAGAGCCCGGCCCAGCATTCTGACGGAGGTTCCCGTTGTTGTTGCTGTAGCCGACCACTACAGACTGCGGTTGTGTCCCATAACCAGAATCCTGGCGGTGGAACTGTCCCAAATTCTCTTCCGGATAATCCGGTACGTTCGGGCCGTTCATTCCTGAATAGCCGTAACTAAATTGACCAAAGAAAAAGAAATTATTAGTAAACTTCTGACTTAAGACTGAAACTTTAGACTCGGCTGCTGGACGTTACCCGTAATCCATCGGACGGGAAGCATCCATGGAGTAAGATCCACCCGTGTAGGGATTGGGAGCATAGGGATCGTTGCGGGGATTGCGAGACTGCGTCGATTGACCCATCCGTCCGTAGTCTGATTCGTAGGCGGGCGGATAGCCGTTCGACATGCCTCCGTATCCGGCGTCGGGCGGGAGGCCATTCTCGTAGTGCATCTGCATGGGATGCGAATCGAGTTCGCGACCGGGGCTGCGGCTTCGATTCATCATGTTCCTCTGCTGTTGTTGTTGTTGCTGCTGTTGGTTGTAACCGCCGACAACACCGCCGCTATTGTCCTGGAAATTCATTCCGT
Source organism: Ceriodaphnia dubia (assembly GCA_022539655.2). Taxonomy (NCBI): domain Eukaryota; kingdom Metazoa; phylum Arthropoda; class Branchiopoda; order Diplostraca; family Daphniidae; genus Ceriodaphnia; species Ceriodaphnia dubia. The sequence goes on along the minus strand of JAKUCG020000052.1, from coordinate 2,895,256 downwards.
TTTGGAACTGTTCGGCCAAAGCGTTGACAGGTGTCCGGTTAATCTCCCGATGTTCCAAATGATCCGGCAGTGAATTGGGCTGCGTGGGGCCGCTCATCGCCACACCCATAGAGGGCGTTTTGGGCCGGTTGCGCGTGTCCACCAGCGGCGTTTTCGGCCTGATGGGCACAACTTCCTTCGTCTGGGCGCTGTTTCGTTTCAAGATGGGCAGAGTGAATGGGTTAATTAAAGGATAAAACGAGTCAAGTACACCGTGTCATTGAATTAGCTTGTAAAATACAGACCTGTAGAGGTCTGCGGTGGGCGTTTTACTGCGAAACAGTCCAGCACCGACTGGAGGTTTACGCGGACTGACGGGCGGTTGTTGCTGGTCCTGGTCTTTAACTCCCCCTTTCTTCCATTTGTTTTTAGTGGGCGTTGCCGCACCGCCACGCTGGACTGTAATGGACGCTTCGCGACCCCAAGCGCAGTCCTTCAGCACCTGTTGTTGTCGCCACATAAAAAAAAATAAAAATAAACAGTTAAACAACGGTGGGAATAAGATAAAAAATCAACTTGCATACCTGGACAACTTCACCATGACTCATGTGTCGCATATTGATGCCGTTAATGTCTACCAGGATGTCTCCTTCCTGGAGGTTCTTGCAGCGCGGCCGGTCCAGGATGGTCTTCACCTTTTGGCCGTAGGCGCTGTCGGCGATCGTGAACCCGAAACCCATAGCACCTTTGGTAATTTGCACCGTGAGGAATTCCACCTTGTTGGAGGCTGAGGACGGATTGCCGTTGACTCCTCCATCGCCGTATTCATCACCTGTAACGAAAGAGGAGAGAGAGAAGGAAACGGGTTGTTAAACATCCGCCGTTTTGGCTCTGTCGAGCATTTTCCCATCCATTTGTCGTCGTCGTCGTTGTTGTTGTTAGTTGTAGTTGGTTGTTGTTAGTCAAAAAGTTGTGTGTAGTAGACGACTAGCGAATGTTTCTCACCGTCGAATCGGTGAGCCATGTCGTTATTATCCTGATGATGCTCAGAGCCCTGCATGAGCAGGTCGGCACTTCCGGGACGCGACGGCTTGTTACCACCGTCCTGCTGGGCGACGGCCACGGTGGTGACGATCTCCGTGTTGGGATCGTTAGGGTCGAAGGGCAGAGGATATCCTCGGCAGACCTCTAAAGCTACGGCCTGTCCCGGTGCTATCGACTGGAACATGTTCACCATGTCGTGGTGGGTGTAGCCCAGTACGCACTGATCCATCACGTACACTAGAACATCGCCTGTGTTTTTTTAAATAAAAAAAAACATACAAACAAAACAAAGAAATGAATAAGAGAATGAAAAGAAAAATCATCAACTTAAACACAATTGAAATCCATTGCGACCGGTAGCAGCCAGTTTGGGGCCGTGTAGAAAGAAAAGTTTCAACACGATTAAACAATCACACAAAAGATCCATCATCAACAGGTGGGTGTTGCCTGATGGCATTTGTTTTTCTTTCTTTTTTGGGAACAAAAACTCGTAAGGTGGGCCCCTCCGAGGAAATATGTTCACCATATTTCCCGATGAATCATGCGCGTAGGTGGAATCTAATGTTGTTTGAATGCAAGGCTGGCGCAATTTACCGGTCTGTAGGCGTCCATCCACCCAGGCGGGTCCGTGCGGAACAACCGATTTGATCTGGAGGAATTCCTCTTCGCTGTCGTCACCGCCAACGATTGTGAAACCCAGTCCGCGGTTCGATTTGAGCAGCGTCGTACAGATCCGTTCTCCCTGCAACTCGGACGGATTTCTCGTAAAGAACGGCCGGTTGTAACCTGAAACGTACAAAGAAACATTCATTGTTGATCGCCAGGGCTCTTTCTCTCCCTCTCGCTCGCTTCGTCGAGAGACGCGCAGAGAAAAAAACATTTGGTAGCGAGATTGGAACAAGGTCCCGATGTAATTAGAGAGCGGAACCCTCGTGCGTGAGCGTTTCGAATCCTGTAACGACCAGACGAAATACAACCCCAAATGAGCGGGGCCGTCCATTAAAACACATCTCGCCCGAAACTAGAGTGGCCCCAAAAGTCGTGAATTCGACGAGACTCGGTTCGTTAGGTCGCCATATTGGCCGACCAACAAACTTTTTTTCTTCTCCTTTTATTATTATTTCCCCTCTCGATCGAAGGAGGAAATGAGAACCGCCATTTCCAAATCAACATTAAAAGCCCCAAAGCTATTAAAAGAGAGCTTATGACTCTCTTGGAAGGAATTCCAGCAGGGTCAACATACGTGGAAATAATAGTTAAAAACTTTTTCCTTTTTTAAAAAAAGAGAAAAACAAAGAACAACTAGTCCAATCACCCGGAAAACGACGAAAGAATTCAGATCACGAACGAGACGTTAAAAAAAATGATATGAATAAACCACCAGACAGAGAGGGCGAGATGGAGAGAAATGCCGAAAAATAACAAGTGTTGTTAGTGATAGAAAAGATCCAGTTACCTCCGTAATAGAGATTTAATCTGGACTCACTATTGGAGCGTTTGGGTAGAGGAGCCGGTGGATTGCCATTGTGTCCACCGGATCCGCTCTCGTTGTTGATCGATTGCTGTTGCTGTTGTTGTTGTTGCTTCTTCAAACGAGGGTAGGTGCTGTTGCCCGAGTCTGTGCTGCTGGCGTTGCCAGTGTTGGTGACGGGCAGGCCTGGCGGGCCGGGCGGACTCGTCGTCTCGCTCCCGCTTCCGCCTTTCTTGGCCTGAGTCACGGGATTCTCGTACTGCGTCTTGCGATTCACGTGGTCGATGTAGTACGTTCCGTACGTTGGGTCGTCAATCTTCTCCCATCCGTAGGGTAGTTCGTCTTCGGCGCATTCCTCCAGCGATTTCTTCTGAATCTTGGACAGTCTCGGGTCCAGCCACTGAGACGTTCCAGTATTGTGACTAGAGTAACAAATTGTGGTTATTTTATCTGCAAATTGAAAATGATGGAAGAGAACACCACTTACTCGATGAAGTAGACTTCGCCTCGCTCCGTGTAGGCCTTTTCCCAGTTTTGCGGAAGCGGGCCCAATTCGGCTTCAGAGAGGCCGCCCATGGCTCCGCCGCCATCTTCCCGATAGCTGGGTATTGACATGTTATTGTTGCTGCCACCGATACAATTGGACGGAGCGCCGCTCTGGTTGTTGCTCCTCAACTGAGTCAGATGGATGGAATCGCCACCACCGGAATTGGGGTCTGGATCGCCGTCGTTCTGTGCGGCGGCCATCGCTTCAACATTCGACCGGTTTCGCCGGCGTTTACCCTCCGAGCTGGGATGTGCTCCGGCCAGCAAGAGCAACGAAGAAGATGAGGAAGGAGCTGCTGCTGCCGCTGCTGCCGGCACTTGCAAGTGGTGTTGTAGCGCTGCCGTCGAAGACTGCGCTAGTGGCGCGACGGGCAAGACCAACGGAGAATCCAACGGAGGTTTGGGCGTTCCGTAATAATTCCCTATTGTGTAACAAGAGAATAAGCGGATGAGTCAATTGCCAAGTCGGTTGACAAGGCCGATAACGGACACAAAGAGACAGAGAGAAAAATGGAGAAGAAGACGAAGACGAAGAAGAAGCTCTCCCAAAACACCGGCCAGACGTGACAGCCCAAACGAAAGAAAGATGGACAAGACGGGCACAAGACTCTCATGTGCTACCTGACCATCGTGGGTTTAAGAAAACGGGATTAAGAGCGGATAGAGGCAGGGCTCCACTAACGGGCCGGATGGTAGTAGTAGTAGTCGCATCATCATCATCGGCCGTGATGGAAGAAGAAGAATCAGTGGAAGAATGGAAAGATTGGTTAGAAGTTGTTAGTGACTTGAGCAAACGGGCCGAATCGGTCGTGAAATTGTCCGAATCGAACGGCGGCGTGGCGTAGAGGTCGGCGTTCGAGCGCCATTGGCGTCGCAACATGACCGGAGGCGCGGCGACGATCCGGCCGAGACGTTTGGCCGTCGAACGAGGCAAGGAAGCCGACCACTTGGGCGTGTATCTCATGGTGCCTGCATCAGCATGCGGCCGGATCGGGTGTCGCACCAGCGGTTTCGCATCCAAACAACACAGACACAAAGTGGAAAAAAGGGAGAGAGAGAAAGAAGAAAGAAAATTTCCCTCTCTATTCAGTGATTAGGAAAGGGTGGAGGAGGAGGAGGAGGTTAAGTCAATGAAATTCCATCCGGAAGAAGCCATTGAAAAGTGCTAGAACGGAAAGAGGGAGAAGAGACAAAAGGAGCCGCATGCGTGGCTAATTCCAGATGTATGTAGAGGCGGAAGCCAACAACGTCGCCGTCAAACAATCGTCTCCATATTTTTTCTGTATTGTCAAGATTTTCTGTCGATTGTTTTCGTACCGTCGTAGATGCCTCTTTCGAGTAAGGAACCGTTCTTCTCCAGCAGTCGAAACTGATCGAGACTGAGAAACGTGTAATCGAGACCGTCCGTCTCTCCGGGCCGCCTCGGCCTCGTCGTCACGGGCACCGTCCGCAGGTACAAATTGTCGCGGATGGTCGTCTGCAATTCATGGTCCACCGAGCCTTTAGCGAAGCGAGTCGTCAGGTACTCGCGTAAATCCTTCGTCAAGCCACCTGTCACAACAACAACAAACAAGGCCAACATTAGAGATGTGTCCAATTGCGGGCAATTGTGCAACGACCAGCAGATTCGTCTCCGACTACGAGACCAAGAGAGAGAGAGAGAGAGATATAAATTGCCCAAAACGGCCAGAGCCATCTGCGTCTGCGCGACCGCTCCCGTTACTTTTCTTATTATTCATAAAAACCACTGGCAGCAGCAGCAGTCAGTAGTAAGAAGTAGTATAGAGTCATCATTCTGAAATAGCCCAAATCGGTGCTGCCACCTGCCAACAAACATCCAACTGGACACGACGTGGAAATGGTGTCAGTGTCCAGTCCAGTCTTCCCTGGCCGAGATAAAATTAAAAAAAAAAAAAGGTAGAAGGGGAGAGATATAGGCACCGAAATTCTGATAGAGAGGTTGATCGCTATAGCGCGAATGTTGTTGTTGTTGTAGTTGCGGTTGTAGACGATATTGTTGTTGTTGTTGCTCCCAGCAATGAACGGCGCTGTGGAGAGCGGGCGGATGAAAATCCTCGAGCCGGCCGTAATTGCTCAACAGGCTGTAATCAGCCGACTGGAACGGAACGACAGGCGGTGGTTGCGAATCGGGTGGTGGCTCTCCTTCCGGCGGCCGGAACGGGTGGCGGTTTTGGACAGGATGGTCTAGATAGTCGTGACTGAACTCTTCACGACGATAGACCACCTCGTAGCGGTAAGTGGCACGCTGGCGGCGTTTACTCCCGCCGCCGCTGCCGCCGTTTCGGCGACTACTCCTCGGATGATCGACTGCTTCCGCCGATGCGACCGCCGCTCCCGTTTCACTCCCACTGACCGACTCTCGATCGCTATGGCCTCCTCTTCCTCGACGGCGACGGCTTTGACAGGCGCAGCAAGTCCGTAGCAGACGCATTTCAACACTGACAGCACGTCGACGACGTCATTCCGGATATCGCTGGCAATCCGGAACCGATGGCACCCACGCAACAACAACAACAACAACAACACTAAACACAACCCGCTCACCACCGCCGACGAATAAGGTGCTAAAAGAAACGAGTCTGACCGGATCGGTTGGCGACTGCAAACCAACTGGGCGCGTCTTTGAACAAGAAGTAGAAAAACTCAAAAAGGTTGTGTGTGTAAGTTGAGGAATGCGAAGCTGGAACCCACCCGGAAGGCACATACAGTGTGTTCACCACTCGGAGGCTTCTTCTTCTTCTTCTTCTCTTTTTCTGATTCTTTTTTTTTTTTAGAGAGAGAGAGAGGAAGACATGCCCCCAAGGGATTCTACCTGCACAAGGTGAAAATCTCTCTCCCCTTCACACTAATCAGGTCGCCCCCTTTGGAAGATGAACCCCGAGAAGTATAAAAAAGACTGCTTCTCCGTCTTCTTTTTCTTCTCCCAACAACTTCTATTTCGATAGATAAATAAAAATGTTTTTTCTCTCTCCTTCAAAAGTTCAGGTCAAGAGGCTTCCGCCGGGCCCCCTTCAACACTAGACACTTCGTAATAAATCCAACCCAACTGGAACACAATTCCAAAAAAGAAAAAAGAAAAAAAAGTAACCCCTCTCTCTTTTTCTTCTTTCTCTCTCTCAGGCAGAGAATGTGGTGTGTTTGTTGAAGAGGAAAAATACAACCCTAGTGGAAAAAATATATATCAGCTTCTTCTTCTTCTCTTTTTTGGCGGGGAAAAAAACGAGAACAATGGCCGAGAATGTGCGTGACCAAATAGGAGAGAGAGACCCTGGTCATTCTTCTTTTGTTTTGATTCCTTCTGTTGTTTTGTTTTCCTTAAAAGAGATCTAGATGTAAAAGGAAATATAGAACCGAGGCATTTCGAATCGATCGTGTCGTTTCTTCTCTTTTCCTCCTACCCAACTACGGAGAGAAAGAAAACAAAACAGCAAACAACAACCATTTCTGGGCCATCGAACAGCGTTACGATTGCACTTGACAACTGACGGGGGAAAAAGAATCTCGTCTCACCTTGTTATTACGCCGATTGAATGACGCACACCACCGTCCACGCACACAACAATCGAGATAATAACTCTTTCGACACAGAAAATGGCGGACACTGGTCTCGTTTTTTTTTGTTGTTGTTCTGTTGTTACCTTTTTGTATTTCTCGGATCCCCCTTTTTTTTGGCGGGAAAGGGCACAACTGTCACACTGCTACTGCTCCAAAATGGCTGTTGTTAAAATATCCGTAAAGGTTGGCAAAGAGAAAATGTGCAGCGATCAGCAAGAGGACACGAGGAGATACGAAAAAAGAAAAGAGACACAAGAAAACACAACGACGCGAATCAGTAGAGCTGCTTGATCACGAAATGTGTAACGGAGACTGAAACGACGGGGCTCACGGACTATGACACACACACGTGGGGCTTCAGCCCAGCGAACGCAGTCGAGCCCAGCCTGCCAGATTAGAAGGACCCGCCGCCGGTGATTGGCGTCTTGGCCACCTAGCGAGTCTTTACCGAACCGAGTTCAAGGATTTTTTGGACGCCAGAGCCCGAGACGAACGTGGCGCAGAGAGAACCGGGCGGGTTCATCGTGCTTCCGTAACGACACAAACCAAAAACCGTTCTCGGTCGGTCGGTCAGCTGTTTTGTCGCTACGGAAAAGAGAGAGAGAGAGAGAAAAAAAAACATTTCACACAGACGACGACGAGGGAGGAATTCAATAAAAAGAGAACCAACTTTACCTTCTCCTACACAAAAGTCTCTCTCTCTTTTTTTTACGATTATTTTGTTCACGCGCGCCCCCGTAACTGCGGTAACGGTAAGTGCGCAGCCAATGGCTTCCAGAACCCCCGGCTCTCTCTCTTAAGACTTTGCTGCTGAATTTCAAACGATCAAAAGCGGCCAGAAAACCAAAAACAAAAAAAGTTATCGGATGGCCTCGTTACTATCGCAAATGAACAAGGGTCGGTCAATCAAGTAAAACAACATCTGTTTAATATTTAACATTTCAAAGTGGATTTACTTATTTTTTTGACAAGATAAGACTCTCGACCAAGTCCCTACCACCACCATGTTTGTTATTAGAAACCATAAACGAGCATGTGGGAGGTGTGGCAGCTGGTACTCATCCATCGGCGCACCACCATCCGCTGCCGGTCGCTCCACTTCTTTTTCTTTTCACAAAGACCCAAAAATAGGCGAAAAAGTATGGCAGAGGCACTCGATAGACACGCCCCGTTTACCTTAAGACAATCCCGATAAAAAAAAACGGCAGAAGAGCAGAAACTGCGGTCGGCTGATTGCTGACCGAGAGACATACGACACGGAGCTGCTTTAAAAGAACCTGTAGAGTGGGGGGGGGGAGAGAAAAACACCTCGCAGCGACGACCTGACCCCCACGTTCTACTTTACAGCAGCGGTTACGAACGTTGACATTGGCTTGGTTTTTTTCTTCTGTTTTTGGAGAAATATTGTTTCGGGAGAGAGAGAAAAAGATGATCGTATTTCGCGCGCCCCCACACTCTTTCAACTTCCGCTGGGAAAAAATCAAGGTCGGCCCCATATGGCCGGCACATGTAGGGCCCCCTCGAGTGACCGTTGTGTGTGTGTGTGTGTCGATTTTCAAGGAAAAAAATGGCCGTGTGTGTGGGTAGGGCCGAAAAACTCGTTATACGCCATGTTGGAGAGGAAGAAAAAAACAAAAATCCCAAAGAGGGACACACGAATCCAGTTGGACACCAAACGCTATTCGAATTTTTTTTCCTTTTTTTCGTAACCACCTCAGTTAAGGTTTAGGGAAAGAAGGAGAGAATATAAAATATCAAAAAAACCGGCTGCCAAGTCAGCCCCAATATGGAAATCAACCGTTACCAACACACAGTGCCATCACCTTCAAAAAAAGAAAAAGAGAAGAAGATTTTCGGTTGGAGAAAAACGGCGCAAAATGGCAGTCGGAGAGAATGAAAAAGAGGGAAACAAGTGTTACCTGCGCGACTAGACACAACAATCCAAATCCAAAGAGGTCTTTTTTCGCTATTTCACGACACTGTGACGTAGAAAGAAAACACATACACACACACCACTGAGTCGATTCTCGGTTTGACACCAAAAAAAAAAGAAACGACGGCATGCACAACGAGGATGTCGAATGAATTCCGATCGGGATGGTAAGAAATGAAAAAACTTCCAAAAATGAGAGAAACAATTGCAGTGGGCCCTCGCAGCGAGTTAGCAACACGTTGACGCTACCGACTACCTTGGGCTGATGGTGGCTTGTGATGGCGCTTGGTTTTTCGGAGTTGCTGGTGGCAGCGACTTGTGGATGGCGCTCTCAGCTCCACACATACAGTAGAAGAAGAAGAATACAAGAAGAAAAAGGAGGGAGGAAGAACGGAAGAGACGCAGCCGCTAGTGAAAACAAGTGCGAGACGGAGACGTGGAGGACCGATGCCCCCTGCGGGCGATATCTAACTTTTTTTCAAGTCGCCCTCCCGATTTTGCCTCCCAGCAACTGTCAAACGCCAAACACCACCTACCGGTCATTGGCAACACTAATAATAGTGTGCCATCTAACGTCCGATTTTGTCGCAATCTGACAACAACAACACGAACTGACGGCTTTAGCGTGTGTTTTTTCACACGACCAGATGACGGAGAGAGGCACACCCCTTCCAAGAGAGGAAAGAAAAAATTGACGTTCCGCATCCTCGATTCCTGAACGAAAAAGAATCTCTTTTTCCTTTTTTTTTTCTTTCTATTTTCTTTTACGATGTTACGAACACCGGCCGCCTTTTGCTCGAATCTCACAAAAGGGGTACAAGTACAGCAATAAAGACTCGTCGGCGGCGGCGGCGGATTTTTTTTTCTCTTCAAAACGATCGATCGTTTGGCTCGTTTTTTTTTTCTTTCTCTCTCTCGAGAATGTGGAGCGTGACTCTAAAAAGAGATAACTGAATGTACTCTTTAAAAAATAAATAAATAAATAAATACACAACTTTTGTCGTAAAGAAAAGAAGGCCAACCGTGATCATCATAAATTTAAAAATCCTTGGCAGTAAAAGATATTCGATAAGATCGGATTAAGAAGGCGAACTGGAGGGAATCAAACAATGCCGAGCCATTCACGTGTTTATGATCTACTAGTTAATCCGGGCCTCTCTTTCTTATTCATTTAGTGTCAAATGATATATCGCTTTCTTAAGGTGATTATTTCGTTTCGAAGGAAAATAAAGTTCTCTCTCTATTTTCGAGCTGGCTGACCTGTTAAAGGGGCGGTGGTGAGTTGAACGCCGCCGCTGGCGTCCGTCTGTTGGTGGTTGAGGACGAGTCGGTGGGCGAGCCAAGCCAGGAAGTCTCGTCGAGTGAAACCAGAGACAGCCCTTCCATCGACATCCAAGACGGCTAGGAATTGATGTTGTTGGTGGTGGTGGTGTTGGCCGGCTGGTGGTGGTGGCGAAGAAGGATGGTAGTGGTGGTCGATACGCAACCAATCGGCACGAAAGAGGTCGCCGGAGATGACGATCAGCTGACCGTGCTCCGATCCGCCACTGACGGCTTCGCTCAGCGCGCTCTGCAGCACCGTCTCATCCGGAAGCCGGTTGAGTGTCAAGGTGTGGCACCAATGGTCGTAGCTCCAATGTTGTTGTTGCTGCGACGAGCTTCCGGTAGCGGATGACGGCGGTCCTGGTGCCGACGACGGGCGGGGGTTGTTCGTCAACATCCTGAGCTACACATCTTTTCCGCTTCCGGTTTCTTTTTCTTTTTATGTGTCTCTTTTGTTTTCCAAGTTACTTGGTAGCACCAAACTTTGCGCACGTTCCTAAACAACACAAACAATTTGTAAATTTTTTTGGCCTTTATTTTTATATTTTGTCGAGAAAGATGACCCCGAATGAAAGAAACAAAAACCTTCAGGTTTCTTTCAATTCTTGGCATCCCAAAAATGGAAATCAGCATTTGTAAAAAAGAAGAAGAAGAAGACGGCGAAGAAGGAAGTAGTTGAAAGAATAAAAGCAGCAGCAGCAACAGCAACACAGCGACGACGACGACCTCAATATCTTTTTCAGCCCACTTTGGCTGGCTCGGAAAGTCCTCCTCCTTCTTCTTCTTCTTCTTCTTCTTCTTCTTCTTCAACTTTTTCCTCCCCTTCTTTCAGAGACTGTGCTGGCTGACTAGGTCGTATATATATATACGCATTTCTCTCAGCGTCTTCTACCTACATTTTCGATGATTACACACGGACGCACCTGCTGGCTCCAACCATATGCATATAAGGCCGCATGGCTGCTGCCTTCTAACCCTCTTTTCACCACCCGAGGGCAATCTTCGGGAGCGGTTCACGACAACCCCTTTCACCTCCCCTTTGCATCGTTCCTTTGAACTCTGGAAATAGCTACTCGGACCTTTTGTAGTACACCAAGAGTCTAGCAAGAAGCCCGTGTCGATTGTCGGAACGATATGAATCGCTACCGTTTCAACTGGTCGAACCAGTTTTTTTAGGCCCCAACCGCAACAACAACAAAAAAAAGAAGGAACTACCCAGATGAAATAATAAATAAATAAATAAACAGCCGATGGAGGAAAACGTACATGTATCCAAGTAATCCTTTTAAAGAATCTAAAGAATACTGTGTGCATTTTAGAGGCCGTTCGTGAGTCGAACGAGGGAGATGACCCAGTTATTCCTTCTGACGCGTGTCTCTGAGACCGGAGAAAATCACGCGGTGTACCGAGTTGGTTTTTTCTTCGAGAAAAGAAATTATATAGCTTTTTTTTCTATCTTTCTCTCTCTGGCTGTTGTTGTTGTTGTGTCCAAACAGTTCCCGCGTGACTGTGGAATTTTATTTTTTTCCGTTGAAAAATTTTCCCGGACGGTTTTTGATATTTGAATATTCTTACAATGGCCGATCTCCTATTTTGCAAACAGACAATGTGGGTGAAAAACAATTGATTCTGTACTGCTGCAACAACAACAATCCACGTGAAAAAGAGAGGAAAAAAATGTGTTTTAAAAATTTTCGCGAGACAAGATAATAATAGCGCCTCGTGACTTGTCGCACCCTACAGCAGACAACTATGATTAAACGGGCTTTCGTTTATCGTCGTGACGTTTTTTACTTTTACATCATCTTCCAAAAGAAATTAAAATACGAAAACAACAGCAACAACAAAAAAAAACTCATTTTTTTTCTTTCTATGAATAACTGATGATGAAAACACACACGTCGTCGTCTGCATCTCGAGAGAGTCAAGGTTTCTCTGCGGTTTTTACATCGTCGTCGAGAAACTGATGATAGTGTTACGTACTTGTTTCAGGTGGCGAAAAGAATTCCTTGTTCAGTCACTCATCGAATCAATTTTGGGTGATGACGCGATGCGAATCAAACAAGGTAGTATATCCCATGAAATTGTTGTTGTTGTGCAGTTACACCTGCGTGATGATGAGCACCACAGGATGTGCGTGTGTGTATCAGATGAGAGTTCCGGTCCACCATATACTACACAACACAACGAAAACAAAAACAACACTTACACGTCTCTTGTGCGAGATGAGAGAGACCCGAAAAAACGCCTTTGGAAGGTAACTGCCGAAAACAACGTGTTAAACACAGTCGAAACACACGAAAAAAGATACTAGTCGAGCAGTATATAACCCGTCGAAACGGGAATGTTACTACGGCACGTCTTTTAGGCGGCACACCTTGCAGCAGACTGAAATACAACAGAGAGAGAGTTTCCTACGCGATGAATGCTTGACACCTGAGGGCGCACCAGCGCAGATCGAGGGGGAGAGCTAAGGAAACGGTCATCTTATTCGTGTGTATCGGTTTTTCCTTGAAAATTCTTGGTTACATCTTTCTATTATGTTAACGTCGTTAGTAGAGAATGAATGAACCCGCGTAGCACAGCCAGGCGTTCATTTTGCCGATTGTGTCATGTCTTCTTTGTTGTGGGTTCAAGATTCCAGAGTTTCGGCTGCCTTTGTCGCCTTGGAATCTTCGATCCGCGGGAATGATATTGCTCGCGTTTGATCAATGACGCGCAGGCTACCCGAAAATGCTAGGGGAGCCGAACGAGGGAGGGAGAGAGAGAGAAAGAGAGAGAGAGAGAAGAGAAACATGGTTAACCTAGCTTGTTCGTTCGTGGCTGTTTTTCTATGACGGGCACACCTGGTCAGGTGCGTGACGTCGTTTGAGTTCGTGCGTGTGTTTGATACAAACGCAGAAGTCTGAAAGCAGCCAGGGGCTGTCGGTCGTGTATGGCCATAAAAATAAAATGCTTGTGCTCGTTGTTTCCTAGACGCCGACTTGGCAACGCCGTAACACCTTGCAGACGTGTTTTTCTTTTTTGTCTTTTGAAAAAAGATTTTACGAATTTAGATGCACGTGCATTCTGTTGTATCACCAGGGAGTATTTTTAGAAACGCAAAGTAGCTCTTTTTTTCTATTGCTCGACTTTTCTTCAACATGGACGGACGTCCTGCTGGCATTTCCGATGGGGAATCGGACGAAGATGACTTTGGGGATTATGAAGCACCGGTTTCTTTACCGAAATTGCGGGCTCGTCCACCTTTCAGTGTTGTGCAACCACAGGTATGTTGTAAAATTGCCGAATCATCGCTTGATGATGCGTTTTGTTTCAAAATTGTTATTCCTCTGATTAAGGTTATCAAACAATCTCAAGTGGATCTGGATGACTTTCGAATATCTGCCATGAAGGGGAATCTTGTTTCAGTCAAGTCATATATTGAAAGTGGTGTACCTGTCAGCCAAGTTCTCAGGTCAGGATGGACTGCTCTCATGTACGCTGCCAGCTGTGGGAGATGGCAAGTAACTGAATACCTTTTGGAAAAAAAAGCCAATCCCAATTTCCATAAGGAGCTATTCACCCCTCTCATGGCTGCCTGTGCATCTTCTCATGAAAATGAAGAAGATTTGGTCAAGTGCGTGGAGATCTTGATTGATCATGGGGCAAACATCAATGCATCAGAAAGACACAAAGTCACTCCACTGATGTTTGCCTGCAAGGAAAAGAGATTGAGAGTTGTTGAAACACTGCTGAAGAGACCTGAGATTAATATCGATTTGCAAGATCATCGCGGCTGGAGCGTAAGGATTAGAAATTCCGTCAATCAGTTTCAGGAATGTAACAGGATTCCTTCATACCTTTAGGCTTTAATGTGGGCAGCTGATAAGGGACATGGAGCCATAATTAGATCTCTTTTGGAGCACGGTGAAAAGGGGGCCGATAAGAACTTGATGTCTTCTAGCGGACAAAAAGCCGTTGACGTCGCTCTGATAGCCGGGCACAAAGACGTGGCGGCTCTTTTAGACCTTACGTTGAAACCACAAGAGTCGCCGGCACCAGCCCCTCCTCCAGCCACCGACTCTATCGCCACAGTAACTGAACTGGAAACCGTATTGATGGGCCTTGATTTGACGTGCCTTCTGCCAAATTTTTACGAGCACAAGATGAATTACGACTCGTTTCTTCTCATGGACGATGGAGACTTGGATCGGATGGGCATCACTCAAGCAAGTTCATCTCTCCATTCTTAGCGCAATAATGCTTTAAGTACGGTAAATAACAAGTTGTTGTTACCAACAGGTAGGCTACAGGACGAGGCTATTGAGCGCCATCAAAGAGATCCACACTAAAGAATGGGAGCGTGGAAGCTTACCGCCCATACAGTACAGTAAATACCTCAGGTACTTACCTCTCTCCACCCATATGTATTGAAACGTTTTACCTGACGATCAATTGATTCGTTTTCTAGCTGTCCTGAAGCAACTGCACTTGTTGGTAATCTAGCCATTCATGGACGCTATATGCTTGCCAGCGTCGCCTATCTTCGCGATCAAATTCAGCGCAAACCGAGGATTCTCCAACTAGGAATGGAGGTAAAAGAAAACCACGCATGAATAACCTTTGGTATTTGTGTTAACCTTTCCTTTGTGTGTAATAGACGGCATCAGTCCACGCATTGTCCGCTCAGACACAATACGCCATGAAGCAGATCAACGAATTACAAAGTCAACTCAAGTTCCTCAAACTTTATCTCGACAAGGTTCTTTCATTCATTTTGCTCATTAGTTGTGGATTTGGAGCTAAACGAATGGGACGGATTCTTCTTTTTGTTTACAGGTTCAAGATAAAGCTGAATTCGTTCCGGCCGATTTAATTACTGAGAAGAATGTCGTCCGTAATCAAAGACACACCAGTTTCTGGCGACGTCCTTGGATGCGTTATGTTGTTTTGACGCTTGTGGCCATTACCGGCGGTCTAGTTTTGTGGACAACTCCAACTCGCTTCCTCCACCGATCCACCTCGGTTCTCCTAGTTGCATAATTGCCGTTTATATAGTGCCGTCTCGTTGTTCCAAGTTTAAATATGCAAAACTGAAACGTAATCTCGTACCAAGGAATATTACACACTCGCACACCTCAACAACATTTTTGGTCCATTTTTCTTTCCCTTCCGACCAGTTGCGTACAAGTTTATACTTTGCACCAGTAGATGGCTATTTGAGCTGGTTTAACTATCCATTTCACCGGGAATGCTCTAACATACCTGTCGTTAACCGGGTCCTCTCTAGACAAACCTGGCGTCTGGCGCCCGGCTCTGCTTTATTGCACAATTAAAACATGTTATGGCAAATCCTGGCTGGACCATGCTGTTAGACGTCATCCTTTACTTTCGTTCTGTCCTGGTTAATAATGCCATTATGAATATTTTGTTACTCAATTTGCTTTTCTCATTTCAAGCGAGTCTACGTCTTCGGTAAATTGGTTTGGTTTTCCGAGTTCACAAGGTCCTGCCTTTAAAAGGTCAAGAAATTGGTTTCACTTTCGTGCTATATATCTTTACTGACGTATTTAAACAAGAAAGACAATTTATTTACAGAAGTCCTTTCTTGCAGAGAAGGAAATATTGTAAGTTGAAATGGATTTCATTCACTTGAATAAACGCCAGCTAAATATTGGTATTTAGATTAAGGAAAGAATAACTATTCACTTTCATTGCTTTCACTGTTTTCCTTCCTTGCCCTTTTTGGTGGGAAATGCTATTTTTACAATATAAAGCAACTGTATCATCGATGTCAAAGGCTTCAGATATCAAAGAATCGCGGATGAGAAAAAGGTACTGTACATACCAAATGTATGCATAGCGCAGTTCTTGTTGGAAAGTTTTGTTTTGTTGCGAAAATGGAGTTTTTTTGTTTGGCGGCTAAATTTCCGGCTCCCGGAAGAAAATTTGTTGTCACTAAACCTCTCTCAGCTCGAACGACAAGTTCATTTCCATTAGATTGACGGTTTGACGCTTACGGAGATCATTCCGCACCCCGCAGTCCGCAATTTACGCATCAGTAGGACCGTTACAAATACGAAGTCGATTCGCGTTTTTCGTGAAGTTAATAAATAAATTTCAATAAAACTACAAAATAATTGATTGAATTACGTCGAAAATGACTTAATTCAACAGTATATGCAATTTTTAACGAATTAAAACCAGGATTTAAATTATAAAAACGAGAAATGTAGGGTTGACAAGAAACGCTGATTGAGATTTCGGCTCCCGAATCCTACTTATCGAGAGGAAAAACACATGACAAAGTATACCTCCTTTTAGCACACGATTTCAATACAGTTATTGCAACTCTATCCTGCTCTTACGGAATTATTTCAACCACACCTTTCTACAACGTGCGATCGACGAGTGTTAAACTTTTTGATTTTCTGTGTTTCTGTGGCATCGCGATATCGAGGAAATCTACCGCTTCTTTTGGATTCTAAGTTACTTTTGACACAATTAACTAATTACCTTAACATTTTAATTTAATTTTTAATTAATTAACATTTTAATATTAAAACTAGCAGTCGTTTTAGCAATTTTTTGGCGTAGTAGAATTTTTTTACGGGAATTTTTTAGATTGGTACGGTATTTTACAAAATGGTTAAATTTAAGAAATATCATGGGCTCTTTGGCGACTTGGACAAACAATCTTTGACATACGTGTTTTATGACGAAGGTTTATTTTCATCATTTTTCTCAGAACTTGATGTATTTCTAAATGACAAAGTTACTTCGATTGCCGTTTTTCGCGACGGCAAACTAAACGATCGTACTGCCCACGCTTTTGTAGTTTTCCAAACAGATAAATACTTCTATTCAGTCGAGCGTTGGCTAACCGGCGTTGTCATGCAGATTTCAGAAAACATCGAAGACGTTATATTTTCATTCCGCGGTAGGAAGCGTCAGGGATACATCCGAGAAACCGATTGGGTAGATGGGGAAGGCACTGTGGGTGATTTAGTCAAATTAATTAAAAGAAAAGTCTTGTTGGAAAAATATCATTTCTTTCTTCGTAACTGTCAAACATTTGCCGCCTTAATTTTAAAAAAATGTAGCAAGGAAGGGAAGACATTCCACAAATATCGCGTCCAAAACCAAAAACACAAGATTCCCTCTTTCGGTCTCTGTAGGATAAAAGCACTAATAAATTCATTACTTTAAGCTATAGGTTCCCTGGATAAGACAAAACGGCCTGTCCAGCTGCATGGTTGCCTTAATCGGCTGGCATCAGCAACATTGGACTGCTTATGGATTTTTTTCGCCCGGCTTTTACACTTGCCTTAATTGGCCGGTGTAATAGCAAAATTCTAAATTCTTGTATTTCATTTTGTTTATTACAAAATTTTTAAATTCTAGTTGCCTGGGTTGAAACCGGCCTGTCCAGCTGTATGGTTGCCTTCATTGGCTGGCATCAGCAACATTGGACTGCTTTTGGACCATTTTTTTTTGTCCGGCTTTTACACTTGCCTTAACTGGCCGGTGTAACAGAAAAATTCTAAATTATTGTAAATAATTTTGTTTTTTGAAAAACTCTAAATTATTGCGTTTTCTGATTGAACTGTTTCTACTATTTGGACGAGGAACTAACTTCCGCCTCGGCTTACGGGCCAAGAAAGGAGCACGGGCAGGGCCATTGATGGGGGCAGGTCCCTATGGCGCTCAACCGTGAACATGTCATTTGTAAAAAGAGAGAAAATACACCTTTTGTTTGAAATGTAACACCTAGAGTTTTTATTGAACTAAAAAAAACAACTCAAACACAACTCCGAAAGCCAATAGGATTGCTCCTTTTCCCTGTTTTCATACACATTGGTCTCTTTACGTGATGGTGACTGAACTAAGAAGAAAAACATTCTTGTCGATTTGTCTGTTACTTGAAAACCGGGGTAATGTATTTCTGATGCATAAAGAAGTGTCGATATATTCTAACGACACGTAACGGTGGGAACGAGCTAGATTCCATAAAATAACAAACAAAAAAATCTAAAAACTGGATTAAACAAACTGCGTTCAATCAGATTGAACTATTTGAAATTTAGTTGATATAAAGGTTAAAAAATGGTAGTATGCCACAAGTTAGCGAGTCAAGTCCAAGGTCAAGTCCAGCCTGAATACGTTGGAGTACATAATAATATCAGTAAGGTTTAACATAAATTGTTAAATGATGATGGGACATGGGGACATATGCAAGCAATCGTTCATCACACACAGCATTCATGCAATTACTTAAGGGGCCTGGATGATAACAAATTATTAGATCGATTAAGCTAGACGGTTGCGGCACCGTTCTCCGCATCGAGGATAACAGATTTCAACGTTGCAGCTAATAGCGAAATAGCTTTCACGAGTCGCTTTCAGACCCTGTCAACAACAGAGAAAAGATTAAGTGAATATAACATGATGAGTTGGACAGATTAATGAGTGAAAGTACCCTGAAATAAGTGTAGAGAGTCAAATCAGTGTTGGGATTGGTTGTCTCCTTCAGTTTGTAAAAGACGGTCGTCAAGTCAGGTCGGACGGAACATCCATCCTCGTCCGTCAACTTGATGGTTTCGCCCGTCTTGCCGTTGGAATAAGTGCAGGCAAGCACGTTGGCATCAAAACGCTGACCTGAATCTGACAACAAGAGTTAACTTTCGATTCAGCTGCATCGTGCTCAACTCGTAAATATACTTTTCAGGTAGATGACGAGAGAAGATTGCGTTGGTGAGCTGCTGATGAATCCTCTGGCCGGCTGGCTAAGCGGTCCGCTGCGAACTGACTGCACTTCCACCAGCTGGTTTACGGTTCGGTAATCGTACTTTACCGTAATCTGCATTAAAGGAAAGGAAAGAAGAAGAAAAGAAAAAAAAAGGTTGGATCATAAAACGTCAATGTTTCTGTGTGGTATCAACACGATCTAAAAATCAAACAACCGTGTAAAATGATGCGATCACGACGGTTGGGGGAATATAAAACATTCATTGCTAATTTAGAAAGAAAAAAAGGACCCTAAATTTCTCCCATTTGAGAAAACTGGGGGACGGAGGATGTGGTAGACTGTGAAAAAGCGGAAGAAGATACGCTGGAGCGAAACACACCAACGGCGGCCGGCGACCATAGCCCCAAAAATCTTTCAACTGTCCCCGAGGCGGGGAGATTGTACGTTTAATTCATTCATAGAAGCGGAACGACGAGAGCTGATTGGAGAAGTATGTATACCACCACCACTAACGTATACCTCTCGGCAGGCCAGAGTGGTTAACTAGGTCATACAAGTGAATTGATATTATTATTAGTAGGCTAGACTGACTACACATACCGTCGACGGTTGATAGACTTCGGGCATTTTGGCGTTGACGGATTTCTGGAGCGAGTGGACGCCCCAAACGCAACGAAGACGACGAGCCGTGTCACCGGCTTCTTGGAAATCCGGATCGTGTTGGATGACAATCGTGTTTTCTAAAAACACTTCCTGTTCTTGGGCCGGCGTGCGGACGTCTAAAGATCGCTGGAACGTGTTGACATTGGCGGTTTTGTAACCCGATTGGCTGACAGTTCCGCATCCCTTTTGCGGCACGTTAAAACTGGAAAACACAGATCGAAATCCCAATATTTAACATAATTTTTTAGCAATGACAAAAAAATAAAGAGGGCACCGGAAATGCTCTGAGAATTTTTCCAAGAAACTATAAGAAAGTTGTTTTAATCTAGAAAGAAACCTGTCAAGAATGACCTGTAATCCTCCTTTTCAGCTTTAATTAGAAAACGAAGATGTCAATCTACTTTCACAGTGGCGGCGTTACAGGTTATATAACTTTTTTTTCTGTGTGTTGTTGTTGTTGTGGAAAATTGGATTTTGCGCCTAGCGATTTCCTCGATCGGTTTCGAGATGAACGAACGCCGAAAGTCGATTGCTTCCCTTCAAGGCTGGTTGAACACGGAGCGGGCATTCGGTAAAGCAAGAAGCAACTCTTTTTTTCAATATTTACAGTATAGAAGACGAGACAGCGGCAGCAGCAGAGCGCCGTTAGTACTCTCGGTCGGGCAAAAGTTAGCAGCAGCCGACATCCCGTTGTTTTTCACTTTGTTTCTGCCTGCTTTTCCTCCGCGACTCACGAGAGCGGATCAACCGATATCGTTGTTGTGCTGCGCCGCATGCGAAAGGCCGCAAGATCCGAAATGGTTTCGCCGTTTATCACGCACTACCGCCACTAAGACTGAGTTACCTGAAGGAGGTGCGGCCCTGGCTGTTGTCGGACGTCACATAGGTACACTGAGGCACCTGGTAGTAGTTCTGGGAGTAGACGATACCGTAGAAAGGACTGTCAAATTTGACATGCACCGTCAGACCAGAGCGCGAGCATTGCACTTTTAACTCTTTCAAATCAGCTCCTTCAACCTGATCGCCAAAATAATTTTAATAAGTTTAAATTTGAATAGAATAGGCTAAACTTTAAAATGAATGTGGCTTGTGGCTATTACCTGAGTCAATAGGTAAACTCCCAATAGGACAAGGAAGGATTTTTGTTGTCTCATTTTTGTCTTTTGTCTCTAAGAAGTGAAAAAAAAAAAAGGAATGAAAGGAAAGCTTCTCGTGACACATACCAATATACATAGCCCCAAGTTACAGGGTCCTAGACGGGGTCGCGGGAAGATGTGCCGCGGCTATTAACCCCGTCCACACACATACTGCCTAACCCCCATTGAAAAAAAGAAGTAGTAGTAGCGTTGATAGATGATGACCTACTTGTTGGAGATGGGCTAGGGGTGACCGCATTCTCAAACGGAGCTGATTACCAAACAAGAGTGAGCGTGTCTACCACCATCAAGTAGGGTCGACTCGTTATGTACTACTCGGCTTTTAGTGAGAGAGAGCACACAAAAAATCAAGCTATTTTGTCGGGGTCTTCATGACAAATTGGTAGAAATTTGTTTCGCATTCTCTAGCCTCGTTATTTATTTTTGGTATCTAACCGAACATATCCATCATCCTGCGTGATGTGGGCCATTTGTAATCAAGAAACAAAAGCAATCTCTTGATGATGAATCGTTTCTACTGTACCCGGATAAATGAGCCATCAAATTGCGCTCTAAATAGCCCTACAGAGATTTACTAAAATTTCGTGTAGTGTTGACAACCGTTGAAAACGGACGAATCAATTGAAGGAAAGAGTTAAATTTTGTGTTAATTAACGACTTACCGGTGGAGAGTTGAAGTAGGAGAGGATGGCTCGCGCCAACGTATCGTAAGAAAATATAAGCCGGAGAAGACGAGTTGCACCTGTTCTAGGCGGGAAATCACGTGAGTGAATGAAGCCCACCTGCAGCTGACGAAGCTGGGTCATATCCCCTCCGCGCTCCGTCCGCTGCTGCAACAACCGACCAGCCGGCAGCTCCTCCTTCTTTTTTTCCCTCCAGACAATGAAAATGAAATTCCGTTCGCTGACGCATGCACTAGCAGAATATCTGATTCATCGATTCGCCAGTACTATTATTCACATATACACAGATGTTGTGTCCTCTTTCTTTTTTATATGTATATATCGACCTCCCATATTGCGAAATATTTTTGACATCTTCTATCTTCGTGTCGCGACACGCAACTATTCCCCTGTCTGATAGCTTTCTATTTCTCTTTTTTTTCAACATAGAAAAAGATGAAAGACTAAAAAGATTTGGCGCCCGCAGGAGGAGTCGATCCCGCGGCGTTCGGGAACCCTAAAAGTGGGACGTTAGACGATAAAAAGAATGTGCCTTTGAAGTTAGACTCTGTGTCTATGTTTCACCGTCGAAGAATGTATGGAACGCTCAACCTCATCTCGCACAGTCAAAAGAAGGTCGTCATGGCAACCTCAATCGTCTATTCTTCTTCTTCTTCTTCTTCTTGAAACCAACGTACGTAAATATGAATCACCATAGTCCCGGTCGGAGTCTCTCACATCTTCCGGGTGGTTGGTTGAAAATAACTTTCATTCCGTGGGTTGTTTGTGTGTTCCACGTGTGTGTGTATATTCGTGTGGTAGGGATAATAAGACTTGTCTTCTTCTTCTAACAATCCGTTATCCCGGTGAACGTATACGGATGATGAAACGGGCTAGATCTCATCCTCCTTCAACACAGACACTAAAACCAATAAACCGTAAGTTCCGGTGCGTGTGCAGACGTTGGCTGCGTTGCGGCCAGGTAATGGATGAACGATCCCGACAAACGGTCAGCTTCTCTTTCTCGTCGCGTCTACTGTATCCAGACTACACAACTTCTGAATTTTCACACGTGTGAAAATGACAAGCCGGCCCCGCCAAATGATTGCTCGTTAAACACGATCACCTTCTTTTATATTACGTACGCTGTTCTTATTTATAGATTTCGTGAGTCTTTCTCTTTCTCTACTTCGTTCATTGATTCCAGCCCCCGTGTTGACAAGGTGACACGGGCCGTTTCTTTTCGATTTCTCTCCAATTTCATAAGTTTTTTTTGGGTATTTATTTTTACGACCGCGACATTTTTCCTCGTTTCTTTTTTTCTCGGGGCCCATTTTTCGAAACAGACGGCAACGCTGTGCCCGTAGACTCTAGTGTTGACTTGTTAGACAGACGGGCCGTCCTCCCGCTTATATCTCCCGTAACCCGTTGTCGACTTTGGTCTCCTGTCATTCGCCATGGATGAAGAATATGATGCCATCGTCCTTGGAACTGGCCTGAAAGTGAGTCTTTCTAAATATATTTTCTTGTCAAAAAATTAGTTTTTACTCGTTTTGTGTCATTAAGACAAAACGAGGCCGAGATGCTGACCGGTGGACGGGAGCTCTAAATGGGCTTTGCCGTGCGGCACCGCCATCTTGGACATTATTATTATTTATTTTCTAATCCGACGTGTCTTGTATGTCATAGGAATGCATCATCAGCGGTATGTTGTCCGTCTCGGGCAAAAGAGTCCTCCACATGGACCGTAACAAGTACTATGGTGGAGAATCTGCTTCCATCACACCGTTGGAAGAGCTCTTCAGCAAGTACGAGGCACCTGCTCCCAACGAGAGTTATGGAAGGGGGAGGTAAGGCTTGCTTTATTATTGTGTACATCACTCCTTATTCACTGTTGTCTCTTTTATTAAAGAGATTGGAATGTTGACTTGATCCCCAAGTTCTTGATGGCCAATGGTCAGCTGGTGAAGCTGCTGATCCACACGGGTGTCACTCGTTACTTGGAGTTCAAGTCTGTGGAAGGTTCCTACGTCTACAAGGGTGGCAAGATTTCCAAGGTCCCTGTTGATGAGAGAGAGGCTCTGGCTTCTGGTAATGAGCTGTCATGTTTTGATTTTGATTGACTTGTCAAGCTGACACTTTCTCTTCCTGCAGATTTGATGGGCATGTTTGAGAAGCGTCGTTTCAAGAACTTCCTCGTCTTTGTGCAAGATTATCGTGAGGATGACCCTAAAACCTGGAAAGATGTCGACCCAAACAACACCAACATGGCGCAGGTGTATGAAAAGTTTGGTTTGGATAAGAACACGGCCGACTTCACCGGTCACGCTTTGGCCCTGCACCGGGACGACGACTATCTGACTAAACCGTGTTATGACACTATCCGGCGCATCAAGCTCTATTCGGACTCGCTGGCGCGTTACGGTACCTCGTATATTTGACTACTGTCGACTTTCGGAAGAATTCCGCTAACAGACTTTGATGGGCAGGTAAATCGCCGTATCTTTATCCGATGTACGGCTTGGGCGAGTTGCCGCAAGGTTTTGCCCGCCTCAGCGCAATTTACGGTGGTACTTACATGCTGGACAAGCCCATCGACGAGATTGTTTACGAAAACGGAAAGGTGGTGGGCGTCAAGTCCGGCGGTGAAATGGCTCGTTGTAAACAACTCTACTGCGACCCCACCTACGTTCCTGATCGCGTTGAAAAGGTTGTTTTTTTAAAGCGCCCCTTTAATCAAAATGTTTAACTGAAATTAACAATTGTTTTCTCGGTGGTGTAAAATAGGTGAGCAAGGTGGTTCGTTGCGTTTGCTTAATGGATCATCCCATTCCCAACACCAAGGATGCTCTCTCCACTCAGATTATCATTCCACAGAAGCAAGTCAACCGCAATT
Organism: Ceriodaphnia dubia; assembly: GCA_022539655.2. Classification (NCBI taxonomy): domain Eukaryota; kingdom Metazoa; phylum Arthropoda; class Branchiopoda; order Diplostraca; family Daphniidae; genus Ceriodaphnia; species Ceriodaphnia dubia. Next base: position 2,871,275 of record JAKUCG020000052.1, on the reverse strand, counting down.
CGGGTAGACACGTTTTTTTTCCTTCTTCCTTCTATGGCTGGCATTAATTTAACATTGTAAACTTGTATAGACATTTACATATCGATGGTCAGCTACACGCATCAAGTGGCTACCAAGGGCTGGTTCATCGCTATGGTATCGACCACCGTAGAAACCAACAATCCCGAAGCCGAAATTAAACCGGCTCTCGATCTTCTCGGTCCCATTAAGCAAAAGTAAGCGACTCGATGACACGTAACAAAACGGCGAGCGTGTTCTTAATTTCGTGTTCTCATTTTCTCTTCAGGTTTTTGACGGTGTCCGACTTTTACACTCCCAAAGAAGACGGTCGCGATTCCCAGGTCTTTATTTCCAAGTCTTATGACGCCACCACTCACTTCGAGACGACTTGTCTCGACGTGTTGGACGTCTATCGTCGTGGCACTGGAGAAGATTTTGACTTCTCCAAAGTCCGCCACGACCTTGGTGACGAAGAACAGTAAACAATACTGTCAATGACTAACCGATTGTAATTCAGGAATGCTAACAAAAAGCCGTTCGTGAATTCTCCCATTTGAGATGTCTTTTTTTTTCTTGCTAAAAAAAGAAACCAAGTGCAGGATGGAGGTTCAATACTTTTTTTCTTTGCTAAATGGTTGCCTACCCCAATCATCTGAATAATTGTTTTCGTCTCCCAAAATTGTGTGCCGATGCCTATTACCCGAATTTCTGTTTTTTTTTTTCTCCGCTCTACGCCCGATCCTTAATTTCTTTTCTACTGGCATCCGGTACACACCACACACACATTAGCTTACTACACGTCATTGGCTGTGTTTCGTGATATCTCCAGTCGTATTTTTTTCCTTTCGGCTCTCGTTTCATCGGAGGGAGAAAAACATTGAAAAAGAAAAGAGTAACAAATTGATGAAGAAATAAGCTTCCCCGATTCTTCGGTTTGAAACATTTTGGCATGCTCGTATCCAAACGAGGGAAAGAATTCTTTATTTTCGATGTGTGAGTGTGCACCTTATTGCTGCTGCTATCCTCTATATTTTATTTATCAGTTTTTTTTTGTGTATTCTCTTGTTTCATTCCAAATAAGAAAAGCAAAAAAAGAAAAACTAAAATACAACACTCTGGAGCTGGAATTATTATTATTATTGCATACGACGTTTATAATTGTTTCTACAAAGTTTTCATGATTTGGTCAGAAAGCCAGTTGAGCCCGGAGTTTAGGCCGACACCGGTCACCGCGTTGGAAGCCTCTAGGTGAATCGCATGAGATGCGATATCGTCCAATCCTAGTTCGGCACGAATCTTTTTCCAGAAAAACAAAGAGAAAAACAAAGAGTTCACTATCTCATGGCCGTAGTACCTGATTTTTAAGCCGATTAGCGTTCATTTAATTTGTACAGTGTGTTAAAAAGAAGAAACGAAATTTTCTGGGGGTTAAAATGACCTTGCAGTTTGACCTTCGTTAAATACCCGAGAGTCGGAAGGAGAGGGGGGGGGGGGCTTGGCTAGCTCATGACGTTTAGCCAACGCAGGGTCAATGAAATCTCTTCCCCAAGTGTTTTTCTTTTCTTGGCTCGTACGGATAACAGATTTTTCAGGTTGTACAAGTAGTTAGTAGATATTCAGCTGGTTATCTGATCAACAAGTGGATAGAGGCATAAACTATTGTTTCTACAAATGGCGGACGCGTTGCACAACAGGTGCCTAATTGTAAATGATGGAACTTTGAATCTGCAGAATGAAAAAAAACTATAAATATATCATTGTTTGAAATAGATAGCCCGGTTAAAAGTGTCTCGTCATTATCAAAATCTAAACTCACGACGATGACACGTATTGTACCGTTATCCGTTAGTTACATCACACCAGCCCCAAGGGCTAGGGGGTCTGGGGATCATTTCATCATCCGCCGAATTCCCTTTTTCTTTTATATCTTTTATATAATAGAATAAAAACAAACCGGCAGATGGTAGGTAGTCGGTTTGAGCCTACGTGCAATCCCGCAAAGGGCCCCAAAAAGATTTTGTGTGTTGGGGGCTAAAAACGAGCCCTCCGGGAAGAGAAAGAGAGGGGAACCTAAAAACACAATGGATCGGGGATCTGCACCAACCAACGCTGCTCTTCTTTTTTTCACGAAAACAACATGGCGGATCCCGGGAAGCTTCCGAAAACTGTTTGAAAATGTTTTTCAAAGGATAGAGGGAAACCTTATCGTGAGAGTCATGGCTGACCATCCCCACCACCGAAGTTCGAAGCGAGGGAGGGTATATACGTCTTTTGTGTTCGGGCAAAAAAGTGGGAGGAGGAGACGGAGAATTCCAAAATGTCGTGGCGCCATGACCGTTTTCTTCTTTCTCCTTTTCCTTGACGTACCTGACCGATTGGGATGGCCGTGTCGAGGTCACTCTTGTTTGCGAGTATCAATATAGGTACGCCTTTGGAACGGTTTTTCATCATCTCCGGATGCTGGATCATGAGTTCCAGTTCGTTGCAAGCTACAGCCATTCGCATCGTGTCACTGCTATCGAGCACGAAAATGACGCCGTGACATTCGGCGTAGTAACGCTCCCATAACGACCGGTACTTTGACTGTCCGGACATGTCGAAAGCCGTTAGAGTTAAACCATTGTCTGTAATAGATGAAATCTTGTTGATTAACTTGACTAAAACTTGTCGAAAAAAAGAAAAGAAAATGTTTAGTACTTGTTATCTTTTCCACTCGAAATCCGATCGTCGGCACCACTTCGGTGTGTTTGCCTCCCGATTGGAAATATTGAACAACAGTGGATTTACCAGAGTTATCTAAGCCGACGATCAAGATATTGGCCTCTTTTTTCTTAATTTTCAACCACGTTAAAAAACTATTCCAGAAACCCATTTTGTTGTGACCGACTACTTGACAATTGTCATATATAACGGACGGCCGCGGGAATTGTTTTGTAGTTTGTCGCCATAGCGACCACGATCATGCGCCCTTGGAACCGATTCCGAGCATTCATTAAATGCTTGTTGCTGGTAGTAAACGTTTACATTTCCCAAGAAGATGACCTTAATGACGTAAGATAACAAAAAAACATCTTGGCCTTTTTTCGGGACGGTCCCCCCTCAGCTTACTCTTTTGCAGCCAGAGAGAGAATGGTCAGAAAATCCGGTCGGCGACCTAGAATGACCTTCCATAGTTACATCTGGTGATGGTCAAAGAATAATAAAAAAGGAGAAACTCTTGTCATCCATTTAAAAGCCCCAAAAAAATTTCAAGAAAGAAGAAGGGGGGTTTCAAAATGTCGGTTGAAGAACTAGGCTTCGGGAGGGGGGCTGGCAGAAGAAGAAGAAGAAGCAAAAAAATACCCTCCTCCTCTTCTTCTTTCTCTCTCTCTCTCCGGTCGGCTTTCGTGTCGCTTGAGGGTTTGCTCGGCCGAGCCGAGCAGCGGTCAAATACAATAAAACCAGGGGGGCCTAGGGATTTTTTTTTTTCGGGGGTCTCGGTCGTTCGTACACCACTCCGTTGTTCACCCAAAAAGAAGTAGAGGGAGAAGAAGAAGAGAAAAAAAAAGAGAACGAAAATTTTCCGACTTGGAACAGAAAAAAAAAGGTTGGTGGGGTGAAGTGAAACCATGAAAGACACGACGAAATTTGATATGTACCGAGGGCACACACATCTAACCTTGGGTCTAGCTATATAGCGGTATACGATATATATTCCGCGGTACTTTTTTCACGCTTTTGTCTTCTATCTTACCCCGACTCTTTTACTTAAATCTAATGAAATTCGAGTTAACTTTTCGGATTTTCGCCCGGAAACCAAGATGGCCGACATTTGGCCGACTTTTTTTTTCGGCCGCACGGCCGGCCAGAGATAGACGGAGAGGTCAGTCTACGAAAAGCGCACACACTAAGAAGAAGAGAGGGAGGGGGGCTATAGGAAGGGGGGGGGGAATGGTCGTGCCATCGTGCCATCGTACAGAGAGGGGGGAGAGAAAGAAGAGGAGGGACTGGTTTCACGGAAATCGGCCGAGGGGGAGAGAGGGGGTCCTTTGTGTGCTCGAATGAGAGGAAGAAGCGAAAGAAGTGAAAAACTGGGGGGTTGTGAAGTGGGTCGACAGGGTGAATCCATAAGCAACAACCGGCTGTTGAACCAAGGGATGAAGATAGGGAATGGAATAAAGTTGACAAGAGGGTGGCGGGAGAGGGGGTAAGAATGGTAAGAGAATGAGAGAGAGAGAGAAAAAGGGAGGGGGCTAACAACGACCCCTTGTGTGTGTGTACTTCTGCTGCAGCCCCCTCTGCTTCTCTACAGGCCGAAGCCTGATCACGGTCATTCCGCTTTCGAACGCTCGACGTGTCGTGTTATATTTTTTTTAACTGACGCGATCTCCTTTCTTATTTAGTGTACCCCCTTGTGTGTCGTCGTGCCAAGTGAATTTTTGTGCGCCAAAACGGCGCCGCCATTTTTGTGTGCGTGATCTTTTTTTCTCTCTTTTTTTGTTGTTTTTGTTTGTTTATTTTAACATCGTCAACGCGATCGACAATCGGCTCTTTCCAAAATGAGTAGCATGGTGGACAAGCAAGAAATCATCGACATGATCAGGCTGAAATCGCCTCGGCTGGAACTCGTCTCGTTCGAAGCGGGTAAATCGGAAGCGTGGCGTTGGTTCAAACGTGTACGAGTCGACGGTGCTGTTTTGCCTTATGCCGTTTGCAACGGATGCTTCAAACCCGTTCACTACACCCCTAGAGATGGTACGGGTGGCTTGAGACGGCATGCTTGCCCACTCACGGTGGCAATGGCTCAAGCCAAATCGGGTTTGGTCCAATCCAAAACGCCTTCACCCAACAGCGGAGCGAGAAACGCAGCGGCGGCCAAACAACAACGCAACGGCGGCGCAGCAACTCCCGACAACGGAACCACAACGTCGTCGGCGTCATCACCTCGATCGAGATCTCGACGTTCGGCAACCGTCCCCGTCAGCTTGACCATGTGGGCCGCAGAAAAAGGCCTGATGGATTTGAGCAATTCGGCCGGATTGCCATCTGGCGGGTTGTCGATTGCCAGCGCTTTCGCCGCCCTCCAGGGCATCGTCCCGCGATGTTCCCCCTACCTCACCTCATCCTCTTCCTCGGCGAACCCTCAGGCGCATCAGCAACTACTGCAGCTCCCGCCGATCTCTGAACACCACCCCCTACACCACCATCGCTCCAACGGTTCGCCCAAGATGGCCGACTCTGCACTCGATTTGGCCATGAAAAAATCCTCTTCACCAGAAGACGAGGAGAGAGATGATGATGACGTGCCGTCTGAAGGCAGGAAAGCTCAAAGCATCGTCGATCATATTTTACTGAATATCAGCCATCAAGCTAAATTAGAGCAGCAACAACAACAATCGGGCGGTCAATCGTCCAAGGACGCCAATCAAAATGAACAAACTTCTCGATTCTCCATTGTTCCCGCTTCGCGTTCGTCGTCTGGCTCCACGCGTCGGCCGAGGAAGAGATCCAATCCCGACAGGGCAATCCCGTCCAATCGTTCCTTTGTTGGCACGAATGGCAGCAATGGCCATCACCACCCAGACATCGAGGCGAATTTACAAATGCTGGCTCATGTCGCCAACGAACCGCCCGCCGTCAAGCGTGAGAGGATCTCCAGTCCCGTCGATCTCGACAGCTATCGCTATCAGAGTAGGTCCAACTTTGTTAAATCATTTGTTGAGGCTATTATTGACGGCGTCTCTCCATTAGTGAACGGAGGCCAGTTGACGCCGACCAGCCAGCATTCCGTACCTAGTCCCGCCGACGAAGATGGCGACCATCCGGCCAGCACAAGCTCTGCCGGTTCTTCCACTTCCCGCAAATCGGGTACCTCATCGCCTGCTCAATTCGCTCATCACGTACCTGCTCATCTCGTGCCATCCGCTGAGAACAACAACAACGAACAAGCTTCATCACCCTCTACCTCTTTGGTCAGCTACGCCAACCCGTCGAGTCCGGCTGTTCTGGCCAAGCCCGTCGAAAGCTTTGTGGCCGCCATGCACCAAGTTCTACAAGGCTCGCCCCAGTGTTCGTTAGCCGACGCCGCTCAACTCATTCAGCTCAATGATCTCACCACGTGCCTTCACTCGCTCCTCGATCTTCACAAAAAGGTAACTTTCCTTTGTCCTCGTTCGAATCGTCCGCGTCGTCGTTCGTGTAACAATCGATAAATCCCGTTAGTACCAGCTGCCACCACCATTTCGATTGGTGGCGCTAGCGTACGGCGGCTTCTAAATAAATCGAGCCGGCGGGCACGAGCACTACCTCAGACTTTCTAGAAACGTCTACTTTCCATTCGTCTGTCAACTATCTTGTCAGGTGTACGCCGGTACCTTTGTCTTTTTTCTTAAATTATTAAATAACTGTTAGTATACTAGTTTATTAGTTTATTTAGTTTGCTATTGTCAGTATTTCTATTGCCTTGCAAATGCCGTTTGTTTCAATGTCGTTTCAACATTTTTCAACATGCTTTCGTTACGTAAATACCACCGTGACTTGTCGAAATCACGACATGGCAATCACGTCCTCTTTTCCATGTAGCTTCCTTTTCATTTCGTCAGTAGTGCAAGCGGATTCTCGTGGTTATTGGTTTAGTTGTTTGTTCAGTTAATCTGTAGCAGGCACAAGATGTATTTGTTATCCTTATCTCCATGCTTCTTGAAACCACAATGAAGCTATTGTTTCCTTAACATTGACTAACTGATTTCCTCTTTTTATTGCAGTCCCTCGTTGCTTCTGAATTGAAAATGCCAGTCCCTGATCTGCAGAAACCTGCTCCTATTTTCAAAGGTACCGCAGTTGTGGATGGACAGTTCAAGGAAATCTCACTTGAAGACTACAAGGGCAAATATGTCATCTTGTTCTTCTACCCCCTTGACTTGTAAGTACACAGTTGACATTGCTTAATTGTCATGATGTCATTGGCTAATTTTACACATTTATTTACTTGCAGCACCTTTGTTTGCCCAACTGAAATTATTGCCTTCTCTGACCGCGCTGACGAGTTCCGCAAAATCAACTGCGAACTGATCGCATGCTCGACCGACAGTCACTTTTGCCACTTGGCTTGGGTCAACACTCCGCGCAAGCAGGGTGGTTTGGGTTCCCTCAACATTCCTCTGTTGGCTGACAAGTCGGCCGCCATCTCCAAGTCGTATGGAGTTTACAAGGAGGACGAGGGCCTAACTTTCCGTGGCCTTTTCATCATCGACGAACAGCAAAGACTTCGTCAAGTCACCATTAACGATCTACCTGTCGGTCGCAGCGTTGACGAAACTCTGCGTCTAGTCCAAGCTTTCCAGTTTACAGACAAACATGGAGAAGGTACGTAATTAAAATAACTCCCACGAGGTTCAACATTTTATTTACACGACTTTCTCAATTTCGTAACAGTTTGCCCTGCTGGCTGGACTCCTGGCAAGAAATCCATGAAGGCTGATCCGGCTGGAAGCAAAGAATACTTTGAAGCCTCACACTGAAAAAATTCTGTCCTCTATACCTGACTTCGGATATTCCGCAACTTTATCTATTTTGTCTTTTTCCCTTTAGCCACTCTGGCCTACTGTAGTGTCTAGAACGAAACATCACCTTCCTCTTGTTATTACATGGGTTCACTTGAGATCGATCATTCCTAGAGAGAAATTAAGGCTCTTTGGCGGGAACATGTAACAAACGCATGTAACCATGGTAGCTCTCCCGCTAGCCATATTATGTCCTCGACTGTGTGGCCTACTTTATATTTGGTGATGTAGCAGCTGTGAAAATGGAAGGAATGCGAATAAACAAAACATATTCAACCCGTAAAAACATTTTTCTCCTATTATTCATTCCTAGTGGCCAGATGCGTGTCAAAGTCAGATCGCATTCCAGCATCGCAATCTCTAAACTGATCTGGCGCCTTCACGCTCAACGTTTTAAAAATGACCGCTAGGTGGCTCTCTGGTCTCTAGCAGAAGGCATTGAAGCTCGATCTAAACCACGTGTTTGACAGTGCTCGTTCACTTGACGCTTTACGTAGCACGCGTTGTTTTCTTTCACTGACCGTTGGTTATTTAATCAGGTTTGAAATAATTGTAATCGTTAAATTTACTTAAGAGAATGACGCTAAAAAATAAGTCCGCTGGCAAGAAGAAGCAAATCATCGCCAAGGATTCACCAGGATTCACCGAGTCTGAGACCAAACTCATCAGCCACCTCGAAACCAAGAAGAAAACTAAACTAGAAAAATATTGCGACGAAGAATCATCCAAAATTGGAAAAATGTTTAAGAAGAAGACACTTGATGATGATGCTGAAGAAACCCCTAAGGTAACCAAAAAGGAGAAAAAGCCCAAAAAGGAAGCCATGGAGGTGGACGAGGATGATTTTGAAGTGGTCAAGCCCTCAAAGAAGATTGGTGGAAGCAAGGACATGGATTCTTCAACTGTAATTCCTGGTTTTTCAGCTCCCAAAAAAGCAGCACCAAAGAGAAGACATGAAGGAGAAGATGTACCTGCCAAGAAAGCCAAAAAGGGTACAGGAGAACAAAAAACTGAGTTTAACAAGGCCCAAAAGAAAGCCCTTAAAGTTGAACGGAAGACCAAGGAGAATGAAAATCGCTACCTTCTCTCAGTCAAAGCTAAAAAGTTGTGGGAAGAGCTGAGAAGAGAAGACACAGCCAAGGAAAAGCAACTTAGCCTTGCTGCTGAATTGTTTGGATTGATCAAGGGTCACACACAAGAAGTAAGTTGTCTTGCAAATTGAATTGATGATCCGTCATTTAATAACTTTATTTTTGTAGTTGGTGTTTGCCCATGACACAGCCAGAGTTATTGAGTGCTTGTTTGAAAAGGCATCTCAGGACATCAGAGAAGCTGTGTTCAATGAACTTAAACCTCACACCATCAATCTGGCCAAATCACAGTATGCCCACTTCTACTTGATGAAAGTTCTCCGCCATGGGAATAAAGAACAGCGAACTTATGTCATCCAGGCGCTCAGCGGCAAAGTCGTTTTCCTCATGAAACACAAGGTCAATTGCCCTTTATCATCTCACATTTACATTTTTTAAATGTTTAATATCTCTCAACAGTTCGCCTCTAAAGTAGTGGAAACTGCGTACAATGACTGGGCCAACGCAAGCCAACGCGCTCTACTTAGTCAGGAATTTTACGGACCCGAGTTCAAGCTGTTCAAGGATGAATCCATTACCACCCTCAACTCTGCTTTGATCAAACATCCTGAAAAGAAGGAAGTATTCCTCAAGCACATGAGTGCAGCCATTGAGCCAATTATCGCCAAGGGAGTTTTCAACCACAGTTTGCTTCACCGTTTGACAAATGAATATTTAACACATTGCAATGAAAGCGAACGTTCGGAAATGATTCAAAGTCTTCGCCAAGCAGTCATCCAAGTTCTTCACACTCGAGATGGAGCGCGTGTCGGAATGACATGCATCTGGCACGGAACCCAGAAAGATCGAAAGGTGACAACTTTTAGAACTATTTAATTACAAAATTACAGTATGTGTTACTAATGATTAACCTATTGCATACAGGATATCATCAAAAGTTTCAAAGGACATGTTACAAAGATCTGTCAAGAAGAACATGGACACATGGTATTGTTGGCCCTCTTTGACACCGTGGACGACACCAAACTCGTAGCCAAAGCTATTGTTTCAGAAATCGCTACAAACTGGAGAGATATAGTCGTCCACGAACACGGAAGAAAGGTCGTTATGTATTTGCTAGCCGGTCGTGATCCCAAGTACATACATCCCCAGGTGATGGACATTTTGAAACAAGGAGACGGCAATGCCAACAGCAAAAAGGACATGGAACTTCGTCGCAAAGAACTTTTACAGTACGCTTCTCCTGCTTGGCTAGAAGCTGTTGCGCACGAACCTGAAATGTGGTTAAAGGACAACAGTGTCTGTCTAGTTCTAGCTTCTGTTCTCAAATTTTGCGTTGGAGACGAACTTCAGCCGGCTTTCAAAGCTATTGCCTCTGTAATCGGCAATCCTCTTGATCAAGACCTAAGAAATGCATTCAGTTCGGGCACCGAAAAAGTTCAATATTGGGTTGAGCAATCAGCCGTCCACATGGTTATGAAACAGTTGATTCAGTTTGACAAATTACGCACGCAGCCACCTTATTTCAGCCAAGCAGTTATTGACGAAGTAGATCAAGACGAGATCAAGGGTTGGTTGAGCTGCAATCGTGGTGCTTTCTTGCTTGTTAACATGCTAGAAACAGATATTGACAGCGTCAAACAGGCTGTAGTAGAAAAATTGAAAAATCTTAGGAAATTCCTAACGAAGCAAAGCAACAAGGGCGCCGACATTCTCGACTCGAAATTGGCTAATTTCATCTAAACCCGTATTGTTGTTTACATGTATCGCGAACTTTGAAATATAAAATCATTTCTGGACTACAAATTTTGGCGTTTAAAATTTAATTTTAAAACAGCGTTTAAGTTTCTCTGCACGTTCCCGGAGGATCTGAAAGCGGCGCTATTCTATTTAGTCTGGATCCGTGCCCACAGCGCCATCTCTTCACAGACCGACGTGATAGATGTCAGAGTAAACATGGCTTCTGCTACACGAAGAATTGTTTGTAGTTTTAAGCAGCAGAAATTATTCTATTTGGTAATTGAATGTCTATAATAGTCATCTTGAATTTGCTAAAATTGTCTATAATGGTGGGCTCATCTAATGTCAATTGTTTCTTCCATAGAAATCTCGATTGCAATACAATGCCGTCCCACTGCCAAGAACTCAGATCACTTGTGGTTATATCCAACAGTTTCAGTCAATAGCCCCAAGATTTCTTCACACTTCTAGCGTTTATTACGGAGAAAAAGTTCCTTTTAAACTTTCCGACATTGGCGAAGGCATCACTGAAGTAACTGTTAAAGAATGGTAATTTAATTACAGTGTTTGTATGCAATATTCATAATTGTTAATCATGTTTTCATGTAAAGGTATGTGAAAGAAGGTGACAAAGTAAACCAGTTTGACCCTATCTGTGAGGTACAGAGCGACAAAGCATCTGTTACCATCACCAGCCGTTATGATGGAATCATTAGCAAACTGCATTATGCTACAGATGATATGGCCAAAGTTGGTCTGCCATTGGTAGATATTGAAGTTACTGGTTCCCATTCAGGTAACAGAGTTTTACATTGATAACAATCTTTTTTATTTTATTAATTTTTCTGGTTTAACATTTTTAGAAGCACCGGTTGAAGAATTGCAAGAGAAAGATGCCATACCACTGGGAGAAAGAGAAGAGAGCCTGGAACTCCCAGCAGAGAACCAATCAAAAGTTTTGACAACACCAGCTGTCAGGAAGATGGCTAGTGATAACAAGGTACACTCATTCACTATCAATTTTTGTTTCGTCTTGTTTGTAATATGATAATTTTTACTTCAGATCAACCTTAAAGATGTTCAAGGAACAGGTAGAGATGGTCGTATCTTAAAAGAAGATATGTTGCGCCACATTGAGTCTCTGGCTACTAAGAGTACTCCGGCCTGCCCGGCCCAGTCACCACAACAACCACCTAAGCCTGCTGTTCCAACTGCTCCTCAACCGTCACCTTCGGCGAAAGCCCCTCAGATCAAAAGGCCAGCTATCCCAGTTGGAGTCGACAGAACCGAAGCCATTAAGGGATTCAAGAAAGCAATGGTCAAATCTATGACCGCTGCGCTGGTAAAACCATTCAACCATTTGTGTTCTAATCAGGAAAATCTATTTATTTCTCCATTTATTCTTTAGCGAATCCCACATTTTGGTTACTGCGATGAAATTGACATGACGTCAATGGCTGCACTAAGACATTCTCTAAAAGAGAACCCTATGATTAAGGAACGTGGCATTAAATTGTCTTTCATGCCGTTCTTCATTAAGGCCGCTTCCATGGCTTTACATCAGTTCCCTGTATTGAACGCTTCGATTGACGAAGCCTGTGAAAATGTTACTTACAAGTAAGGTACTAGTCCCCTCATCAAAATGCATTTGTTTATATAATTACTTTATTTAGAGCCTCCCATAATATCGGCTTTGCCATGGATACAGCCCTTGGTCTTATTGTACCAAATGTAAAAAATGTACAGACGTTGTCTGTTATGGACGTGGCCATCGAACTTGCCAGGCTTCAAGAGTTAGGCAATAAAGGAGGTTTGGGCACCGCTGATTTAACTGGCGGCACTTTCACATTATCCAACATTGGATCGGTTAGATGATAAAACTCATTAATTAATCGATCTTCCTTATTACATCCTATAAATTGGGTAACTATTAGATTGGTGGAACTTATGCGAAACCCGTCATCATGCCACCTGAGGTGGCAATTGGAGCAATTGGTCGTGTCCAGGTAACATTTAAATAGCGCACCTCTAAAGTTCCTATTCTAGTATCTAACGTTGTTAAATACACAGGTGCTTCCGCGTTTCAATGCCAAAGGTGAGGTGATCAGGGCATCTATCATGCAAGTCAGTTGGTCTGCTGATCATCGTGTAATTGATGGTGCCTCAATGGCCCGCTTTTCCAATTTGTGGAAAGCCTACTTGGAAAATCCTAGCACCATGATTTTGGACTTAAAGTGATTGTTCACTGGAATTTAAAACCTCTTTGTCCACCAACTCGTCTCCCTCCCGGTATCCCGTATTGCCTGATTAATAAGAGGAACTATAGTGTAAATGGCCGAAGTGAAATCTCAGCAGTTTGGGAGTCAAGTCATCAGTGTTCGAATATAAGAAATCTGGATGAAATATACTGATTATCTGTAACGATGGTATATGGTATGATGGATATTACATAATACCTATGTTTAAGAAAATTATTCTAGAATTAAATAACTATAAGAGCTCGGCATGTTAATGTAAGTTGAGATGAATGGTCCGTGATTCTTTATCTCCCGACTGGTTCATGAGAAGTTCAATGTCTAAGTTGCTGTCGACATTCTGGCAGCCTGGCGAATTTTGCATTTGAAAAACGAGAGATTTAGCGTCAAATGAAAATTACTGTCATTACATCAACAGTAATCAAACAAAAGTTGTCAATGTTGCTAATTAGGCCTTTATTTAATATAATTTTGTTCAAGTGATGGCATATAGATCTACTATACAGACCTTTACTTAGCCCCTGCATGTTCTTCTATCATAATTTTGTCCAATAATTTATTTCTTAAAATAAACAGTTTTTGTACTTCAGTCGAGTCAGTGCGCAGTCTGTTGCTATCCAATAAATATCGCATCCTATAAGAGCATTCTACGGCTTATTGGTTGCCCCTTGGGAAAGATAACAATGAATATTTACCAAACTGCTAACTAAAAATACATACACACTTATATCAAACTAACGGATGCAATGGGAAATTCGAAATCCAAAAGGTAACAGCAGTTTACATTTTAGAGCAGTCCGTTGCGAGTCGCAATAATGTCTCATTACGGGGTCATTTCCCAATGGATGCTTAGTCCCAATAGCGTCACGCTATTCACACTAGCGATTGTTTTAACAAGTGTGGTAATCTCGTTAATTGTAAAGCGAATAAACTTTATTCAAAAAGTCAACCTCATACCGGGAGCATTCGCTGGATTAACTGTTCTAGGAAACGCTCCTATGTTGCTCGATGTCCTACCTCATGGTGATACACCCTTTTGATAAATCCTTCGTCTTTTAAGATTCATATTTATTTATTTTTGTCTTGACTCACCAAGTTTGATTGTAAGTATAGAAATTTTCAATGGAGTCCTTGCCTACGTATCCGCCATGCGATCTTCAGGATCAGTTCTTCGCGCTTGGGCAGGACCATTTCCAATGTTTTTTTTGTTTACATCCGAGTCTTTTGAGGTTGGGTAACATAAAATTCTAAAGTTTCTTCTTTCTTGTCTTGTCAATATCAGATTCATAAATCATAAAACGTATAGGTAATACTGAGTAGCAATAAGTTACTAGATAAAAGCCGCGAATATAGCTTTCTTCATCCTTGGCTTAGTACAGGCCTACTCACGAGCACAGGTAATATAATTTAGAAATACTCATTAACGCCAACTAAATACGTATGTTTCAAAAGAATACGGTATATTATAACATTGACCAATATTGTTAAAGGTAGCAAATGGTTCACAAGAAGGAAAATGCTCACACCAACTTTCCATTTCAAAATTTTGGACGATTTTTTGCAAGTATTCAACGAACAAAGTAAAATCCTAATCGAAAAACTGGCCGCAGTAGTAAAAGACAATAAGAACGGTTTCGATATTTATCCTTTTATCACTCGATGCGCTCTTGACATCATATGCGGTTTGCTTACCTACTCGTTATCTAGGGCACACATGGGTGACCCCGTTTTAATCATAACATGTATATTTAATAGATTCCGCGATGGGATGCAACACTGAAGCGCAAACGCATAGCGACGGCGAATATGTTCAAGCAGTTTACTCGTAGGATTTTTATTATATCTGTAAATCTCTTGACGCGATGCGTCTATAAATATCCAATATCCTTCGACAGAATGTGCACAATTCTTCAAAAGAGGACAATTAAGCCATGGCTCCAGCCAAACGTATTGTTTCAGCTTTCTTCATACGGTGCACAGCAGCGGAAAAACCTCAAAATATTGCATGATTTTACCGACAATGTAAATACATGTTACATTGTAGTACAGTTAAGCCGTACAAAACTTCTTTTATGTTGCATATTTTAAGAAGCGGTCGATGAGAAAATATTTAGGTAGTTTTTAATTCAAGCAAAATTACAGGTAATCCGAAACAAGAAACTGAAACGAAAGCAACAGAATCTTGAGAATTCGACAACGAATGTGAATGGCAGTAGTATCCAAGATAGAGACGATTTCTTTTCAAGTCAGTAGACTAAAATAATTGTTTTTGTTTTTTTTAAATGTCAATGTAAATTGCTCAACTATTTCAGAGAAGAAACGCTTGGCTTTCTTAGATCTGCTCATTGATGCATCTAATGAAGGAAAGTTACTTAGCGATAGAGACATACGTGAAGAAGTGGACACTTTCATGTTTGAAGTAAGTTTACAGTCGACGCAGACCAATTGTTTGGCAAAAATTTTGAAGGATCAATTTTTGGTAGGGCCATGACACAACGACAGCCGCTATAACGTGGTCTTTATTTTTAATTGGAAGCCATCCACACGTTCAGGTCGGTTCATTTTTACAATGAAAATTTAAATAAGTTTTATTTTCTTCCTGACATCAATTTATTATGCTGTAGAAAAGAATAAGTGATGAACTTGTTAGTGTATTTGGTGATTCTGACCGACCAGTTACCATGAAGGATTTAAGTGAACTTAAATACCTTGAATGTTGTGTCAAAGAAACTCTTCGCTTGTACCCTAGTGTACCCATCATAGGTCGCCAGTTGAGTGAAGATACAACGATGCGTAATGATCAATTGGATTAGGAATATTTTACTCATTACAAAATTACTCATTTGGTTTTCCAGATGGCTATATTATTCCAGCAAACACTACCGTGATGCTTTTGACTTATGTCCTCCATAGGGATCCTAATCATTTTCCAGATCCTGAAATTTATCAACCTGAGCGCTTTTTTGAAAAAAGTAGTCGTGGTCGCCATCCCTATGCTTACGTCCCATTTAGTGCAGGCCCTCGCAATTGCATCGGTAAAATCTGATAATAACTTTCCTATTTGGGGATAAATGCAAATAAATGCGGTCCATTTCATCGATCTATTATAATAATCAGGACAAAAATTTGCCTTGATGGAAACAAAAGTGATCTTATCAAACATATTCCGAAATTTCCACGTCCAAGCACTGGATAAACGGGACGAGCTAATTCTATTGAATGAAGTGATTCTCCGTCCAAGAGACGGAATACGGCTTGAACTAACACCTAAAAAATAATGTTTGTTTATTTAACAAGTTCATTTTATGTATTCATTTTATCTAGCATATTATAATCATACAACTTTTCTGTTTTAGAATACCTTAAAAATTGGCAATAAAGATACTACAAAATTTCTTAGTACTGAATTTTTCTGCTTCATTAAATATCTGCGTCCGACGCGTAACACGTTGGCTTGCGTCACCGATCTGATGGCAACCCGCTGTCCTTCAGACAGTTCAAAGAGAATTCAAACCCACCTGAGTCGGCGCCGCGAATATGCTCGGATTTTTATCAAACGTTAAGTAAAAACATTTAAATGTGCAAATTAGTTTAGGAAAGGAATTGAACCTTCCGGGGCAACGAACGAGCGATTACGGACAAACAGTTACAAGCATTTACGGGGAAAACTAAAAAAAGCAGAGACGGGATGACGTAATGACCTGGAATGTCCCCAAACTAAATTCATGCGATGGCGGTATGACGGAAGCGGGGCTACATTAAGCGAAGGTGGTTGAGGCGAACCTTGTATTAATGGCCGATATAGGCTAGGTGATAATCCACCAATTGTGCTATCCACTACCCATCGGATTTGTGTGGCAGAAAGATTCGCAGCCAATCACGGCCAGCATGTCATCGTGTCCATCGCCGCCAACACCGCGGAAGATGCCGAGAATGCGTTGGATCTTGATCCGATTTCCGAGTATAACCTTTATAGTGGCAACGAGCCATCCCAGTGAGCGACGAAAGTTGGCGCTTTGAAAAGTTTATCTTTTGCATTCCTAGTTATTTGGACATGGACATGGACATGACACTGATTACACTAAATAGTAGCCAGAGACCTATAGTGTCGCAGAGTTGTCTACTGATAAAAGAGGCGTCGAATCAATTGTCCTTATAGATCATGGTTTACTTCTTAATCATCAGTAAGTACGTGATGCGTGCAGTTTGAATTCTTGCTTGACCGTTTTCTCTATCATGGCAATAAAATTTGTGTCATTTTTCCTGCTATTTATTACATTAACTAATTCAACTAAAATTATGCTAAAAGACAATGGTTATTCCAACATTGTTGTTGCAATAGCGGAAGATATTACTCGTCCTGATGATGGAGGAATATCCATCGTTACTAGATTAAAGGTATAAATGTTAATCCAGAGACTGACTAAAGGAGACACTTTAAATATTATTACAATCTTTTAGGAACTCATAACCGAAGCGTCGACTATTCTTTACGAAGCCACCAATAAGACAGTTTATTTCAGAGACATAAATATTTTGCTGCCATTCTGGAATCCCTTTACACAGCAATGGTAAGACAGTTGCTATTGATGGCCACTGTTGGTTACACAAAGGAGCTTTTTCTTGTGCTGACCAACTTGTCAAAGGAGAAAAAACTGATGCGACGTGAAACAAGTGCCCATGACGACCGAGTAAAGGCACTTTTTTCTCTTCGTTAATTATTATTTTTTTACACGTCCGAAATAAATTGAACAATTTGCAGATATTCTTTTCAGCTCGCGGATATTCGATTGATCACGACGTCAAATCTTGATTTCGGGGCAGTCCCGTATACCATGCATTCCGGTAAATGTGGCATTGCTGGCCACTTTTTCAATTTTCCCGTCGACTATCTATTGGACCCCAGTGACAACATTACAGGTACCGAATAATGATGTAGTAAGCGTTGGTAACAACTTGACACCTATCTATTTTATTGATATTTATCAACTTTTGATAAAAAAAAGTCAAAGCCAAGACGTTTGTTCAACAATGGGCCCAGTTTCGCTATGGAGTTTTTGAAGAACACGGTTATCCCAACGATAAGCTTTTGCCTTATTTTTACAGACATCCTGACGGTTACGATTCTGTATCATCTAGTAATGACACAGTCATCGGGGGTGACTTGATAAGGTTCAGTAAATGTTACATTTCTCACAGCAAGAATCACCTTTATAAATTTGGAATTTATAGTTGCGCTAAAAAAACTGCGCAGAATCAGAATTTAAGAAATTCGATTAGAAATCCGTTTAATGATTATGATTGAATTTTAATTCGACAAACATATTATCCAGCTCGTCAGGTGTCAGTAATTGCGACGTGGACGAAAGCGGTATAATATCAAACCCAGACGAATGTCGTTTCGTTCCAAATGCTACAGGGCAAACGGCTACAACATCTCTGATGAGTTTTCACTGGCTTGACACGGTACCTTATTACGCTTGTGCAAAATTACATGAGCTTTATTTAATAACAGTGATAAGTTACTGACTCGTAGGTTGTCGGCTTCTCAAACGACAAGACCCACGACAAGAGACCCCCACACCGTCAAAACCGTCTGTGCAATTCCAGGAGCAGTTCAAATGTAATTTCTAGGTCACCAGATCTAATCAACACGTCAGCTAAACCAGACCAGAATCCTACTCCTGGATTTCGGCTTTTTCAAAACAAAATGCTACCAGTACTATACTTAGCAATCGATAAGTCTAAGCCATCTAGCTCAAATAATGCCGGCACAGTACGTTGAAAGTTTTTCAGTTTCTTAAAGAATTGTCTAAATTTCGTAAATTACGATGATCCATCCAGCAAGGACTGAATATTCTTAAAGGAGGTTTAAGAAGGTTATTCAGTATACTCAACCGCTATCCTGACATATACGTAGCATGGTCCACCTTTGAAAATTTGGACTCGGGTGTTGGGATTTACTTGAAAGAAGAAGTGCCACCAACACGGTACGCAGATGCAGCCCAGATTTTCGAAATGCAAGTGGACAATTTTACTTTTTCATCCGGAGTTTTATCGCGCGACGTGTCGGCCGCAGTACGAGATGCCGAATTACGATTGAGAAATCACAAAAACATTGGCGGCAGCATCTTATACGTCATAACATCTACCGAATCCGTGACCAAAGACACTATTATGGAACCCGACCTTGCAGAGAAGTTTCTTCAGAATAACGTCAAGATGATGGTGGGAGAAAGCGGACCGGGCGCACAAGTTCTGTCTCGGTTTTCCGTGTTGTCACAGGGCGGATATTATTACAGAGAAAGTTGGGGAACGACGGCATTTTTCACCCAGATTAACGAAGAAATCGATAATTTGATCGGAAGCGGTCTTAAAACTGAACGGAGAATTGTACGTATTTGTTAATATTTGATTACAACAGTAATCCTTAGAGTAATATAGGGTAGCATTATCTGAAATCGTATCGATCTATAGATCACCAGCAAGAAAGATTCCATTAGCGTAAGTAAACCGTGGGGAGGATCCTTCTCGATTGATGACTCTGTCGGAACGAACACAACCATCCTTCTTCGATCGGCCAGGGAGGGTTCGTTCACAGTAACCATCACCAGCCCTAGTGGCGAGCAGTTAATTATGGAAAACGATCCAATATCCAGCAACTGGAATGACAAAGACTCGATCGTGGGAATAACGTTGCTCCAACTAAGCAATCCTGCAGTCGGCTTTCATACAATTATTTTTCTTATCATCGAGTTTATATTTAAAATGTTTTGAATTAACAGGCTTCCGGTCAATGGAGTTATAATGTGATCTACGACGACTCTTTGTGTGTTTCTTGTGGAAAAGAGCCGAAAATTCATTTACAAATCGGATCGTCGATCAGAAACAGAACATCGTCGTCTTTACCCAAGTTTACCCCTTGGGTATCTCTTACGGCCGGGTCCGATTTTGTCGACCTTGCGCAGCATCCGGCTGTTATCCAAGCTAGGTTTGACTCGATTGGCGGTCGTCTAGGGGATTTGTCCGTCTCGGCCGAAGTCATTTCAAATTCGGTTGTGTTGTCTTCTATACAGTTAACCGATACGGGAACGATGGGTAATTTGCAATTCAAAAGAGCCGATGGCATTACATTTGACAACTTTAATATCCACCACAACAGATTCCGATACGTCAAACGATGGGATTTATTCTGGTATCTTCTACCCCAATAAAGACGGAACGTACGCGGTGACCTTTCATGCAGTGTATAGAGGAACCGCAGCGCAGAAGAATAAGCTCTTGGTTCCCAATCAAAGTAAGCAATCCATTGACGATGGCAATGCGGCGCACGAGCAATGCAACCATTTTATCCATTCGTTTCTTTATAGATTCGTACTGCTGTGGATCAGCGCTTCCTACTGTCGTTTTAAACAACTTTGAAAGCACCATAAGTGAAGCTATTATTTTCACAGTGCGTAATTCAACCCTATCCTCGCAAGTACGTAATTACTTTTTCGCAATAGTGAAAAATACTGTCGTGCTATTAAAAGTTTTTTTTGTCCTATATCGTAAAAAAGGTAGCCTTACCAATCGTCACCGATTTGCAGGCCACAACTTATGGAGTAGATGGTGGGCAAGTTTATGTCGACTTGACATGGACCGTTCCAGTAAAGAGTAAGTGATAAAATGTTTTAACTTCATGAAGAATTTTTTAAATCGTCATAATTCTATATATAGCCAAAAGTCAGCATGTTCGATACTCAGAAGATTACAACCAGTTGATGGATGAAACAGACAAAGCGCCAGAGGCTACTGTTGTCTACGGCTCTTTAGAAACCGTCGAGTCTGGAACTCTGATTTCTGTATCCGTTTCCGCTCCGTACAGCAAGGGAAACAATGTTTACTTTGTTGTGGAGACTACTCTCGACGACGGCATGAGAGTATGTTCGAGCAGAGAATTGGATTACACACCAAAAGAATTGCTAAGCAACGAGTTCCCTCTATTGCAGGCTCGTTCTCATGTAGTCTGGACCGAACCATACCCGCCTGAAAATGCTTTTACTCCTCCGATGTCTACAACAATAACACAAGACACGAGTACAACAGACGGTTCCGATACAACAACTGTCATCATCCTATCTAGTACTACACCGAGTACTACACCTCCCACAGGGAATAAAGAACTCTCTCCAGCAGAAATTGGTTACATCGTCACCGGGGTGGTGCTATTCATTCTTATCATCATAGGCGCAATCGTCTATTATAGAAAGAAGCAAACAGACAATAGAACAGTCGATACAGAGCTGAGATATATAGGTGGAGACGAGGGATTAAGCGGAACTTCTGGCGGAGTTGCAACTAGCAGTCTCGATATTCCAGCCCAATTAGCCGGAGAACAAAACACTAATGTCCAAGGAGAATCGGCTTACCGAAATTCGGCAGAACTGGGATTAGGCCCCGTGGACAGTTCGACGTCCAGTCCATCGGTAGAAACAGAAGAATCAAGAAGACACATGGAATCCCAGGGGGGCAGTCCACCAGTACCGGAATTGAGCTGTGTGGATGATACGTCGCCCTACTCGGAAACAGGTGAACAAGAAATAAACGGAACTAGTCAGCAAGAGGCTCCACCAACAGTCGAAAGTTTGCCAGAGTTGGAGCCGAGCTCCGAGGACATTACAAGTTTGCCGTCGCATCCTTTAGAGGAACAACAAGACGGTCTCACCCAAACAGAGCTGGATCTGCCAGCCAGCCAAAGTTCGCCAGAACTGACCTCTTCTGCGGAAAGTAAGCTAATTCCGCAAGAAAACCACCTCGAAATTGGTAATGGCAACGTCTATTTAAACAAGTAGTTGCACACTAACATCACATCCCCTGTCATCGCGTTAAACTTTTATTATTATTTTTTTTCTCCTGTTATTTTCTGTGTTCTTGTCCACTACAAGAACCCTACGCAAAAATAAGACTAATTTCAAAAACAATTAATAATACAAAATGCCAAACTGGTCTGGTATTTATGTTTTCATTTATTATTTTAGCCGTATTTATATATTTTTGATGCCTTTAAGACATTTAAATAAAGAGTTATGTAATATTATCCCTGCTGTTGGGGCGGGAGTGGAACGTGTTAATATCTAAGAGTTGTCTCCAAGATCGACTGAATCTAGGAAGTAAAAAGTTTCTGTCATTGGCAAAGTCTTGAAGAAAAACATTGTGAATGGCTACTTATACTTGTTTTTGCGCTGTTCACGAGAACCGCGCGCATGGAACTGATTACAAGCTCACAACGGCGACTAATGGGCACCAGTCCCTATTTTTTACAAATTCATAAGAAAACGAAAAAAATAGAGCTCCAAAACATATAACCCCATAGCCAATAGGCAATAGCTTACACTCTACTCTATACAATTTTTACTGGGCAAATTTATTAGAGTAAGTTAGGTCAAGGCCAGGGTTGGTGGACCCATTTAAAATGCATGGCCGGAACCACCAGAGGGACTGATCTAGCCAAAAAAAGTGCTAGCCTACGAGGACTTCGACTATGATGAAAATGTAGTAGGCCTTGACCCTACCATACTTCATGCAACGCTTGCTTCAACGTCAACTTTTTTGTATTTCAGTCCGTTAAAAATCATACACACATACTCATTTTTTGTATTACCCATCCATAGCGGTGATTGATTTTCTCGTCGAATTGACAAATGGCTTCGAGTAAGAAGACAACAAGGAACTCACCGGAAGTTACCTCGTCAGTTTCTCTTTCGCGTGATAGAAGTCGCTCGACGAGTTCGGTACAGGATTTAGTTTTAGAATGCGAGGAAACTTGTATGAAAAGGGAAACCTCCAAGTGAGTCATTCGTAGACCTTTTTAAATATGAATATTTGATTTTATTTTATCAAGAATCACGTCAAGTGAGATCTAAAACTGTCGATGTATCATACTGAAATATTTTTAAAATGTGGTTCTTCTTGATCATTGAACTAAAAAATTCGTGAAGAAGTGGTTTTCCTCCAGTATTTTTTTGGTTATAGGTTTAAAGTAGATCACTTTGTTTTCTTGTTTAACTAGTACTGAGTGTAAGCATTATTCAAAATGTGAGGAAAGTGATGTCCTCCAGATGGACAAGACACCCAAAACTGAATTGTCTTCAACTTGCAGTCATAAACAAAAAAAAGATCTGGATTTGAACATGGAAGATCCAGAGGTACATAGTATAAATATTTTGTATCATAGAAACTCTTCTGATACTAATAAGTTGAACAGGAAATTACTTTAAAAAACGGAGCCGAATATATCAAGCAATTTATGTTGATTGTTGAACATGTCAAGCAACAATATCACCGAAAGTATCCAATGTATTTCAGTCCGGCGCCCTTGCATCCACATCCAGATTCAAACGACTACTACGAATCTACAATTAAATTGTACAAAGAGAATGAAGTCCTAGATCGAAGTGATGAGGTCTGATAATGAATTATTTTGTTTATCACCTTTTGATTTTAAATTGTACTTTGGTAGTTTAAGGTACAAACCTTCGAAAACCAGTTAAAACCAAAAGAAATCTCAATTTTGAGTCAAGATAATGAAACTTTAGAGTTCCAAACTCGCCAGGTTAATGACGCAAATATGTTGCATGTCTTAAGAAAAGAAAATGAACGCTTACGCAAGGAAAATCTGGATACTAAAGTATTAATTTTCAAGCGTTGGATTTATTGCTAGATTATTTATTTTAAAATTTTATGTTTCAGAATGAAAAAGACGATCTCATTAAGAAACTTGAATCACAGCATGCCTCCGATCGTGCTTCATTTAGACAAAGGATCAGTGATCTTCAAAATCAGTTAGTTGATCAAGTACAGGGTCTAGACAAGAGTCTCAAAATTCACCGCAAGTTTCTTGAAATGGAAGAGGCCAGGTTGTTCAACCTCTAAAATATATATTTTACATTTCTTTCACCTTATTTCTATTTTTACTTTAGACTAGAACATTTACAAGCTTCGATTGCTGGTACTGGCGCAACTCATCATTCATGAAAATTTAATCATGGAAAGTGGAAACCTACTTACACGAAATTGCTTCATCAAATTGCCCCTTTTGTTTTATTTACCTGATCTTGATCTAAATAAAATTGACCAAGTTCGGTTAAAAACGGTTAAAACACGGAAATATTAAAACAAGTAAAGTGGTAATTGCGGAAAGTATTTTTTATATCTTTATATGGGGTAACATTTTAGGTAGCCTGTTTAAAGGTAACCAAAGATCAAGAGTCTCCATGCCTACGAGGACATTACAAGTTTGCCATTGCATCCGGCCATTAGCAGAACAATGAGACGCGGCCTTACCCAAATAGAGCCGGATCTGCCAGCCAGCAAAAGTTCGCCAGAACTGAGCTCTTTTGCGGATAGTAAGCTAATTCTGCAAGAAAACTTCAACGAAAACGTCGATTTTGACATAAGTTTGAACAAATAGATACACACTAACACATCACCTGCTAACGCGTAAAACTCAAAGGATAACTAGAATAAATTACACAATTAATTAACATCAAAGTAATCTGGAGGTAGATGTTTAATGGGGTTACTAAATGACAATCGTTGACCATATTACATTTCCTCAAGTGGTCGAACACCAAGAATTTTTAAACCAAGACTCAGTATTCGTTTCGAAGCGGAAAAGATTGCAAGGCGGACTTGAGCTAGGTCTTCTGCTTCACTTTTCACTTGCATAGTCTTGAGGGCAACGCCAAGTGAATGGCTAGGAAATAAATTGATAAGCGTAATGACTAACATAAAAACAAATCAAAACGCTAATTTTTGGATGAATACCTTAGATCGAAAAGATATCGGACTAGAATGCACGGTTCGAGTTGGTTGTGTGAGTCTTGAAGGACTTGGCGGAATTTACCTAGATCTCTTAATAAGCCGATCATTTCGGGTTCTTGAACTAAATTCATATTTAGACTTTTAAGTTCATCCGGCAAGCACACTCCACACATTTTCTCTAGGCTATGAAGCCGGGAATGTGTATATTGCAGGCGAATACCAGTGTCCCCTTTGTCCTGCATCAGTACAGCATTAGGTCTGGTAAAGTACCATTGAAAAAAAAACAGTAACTTCATTTAAAACCGAGTACCTGAAGAGCGTCGTCCCAATTAAAGTTGTAGTCTCTATGCCTTCTTTGTTTTAGGTCGTTGATAATTACGGCAGACACAGCTAATGTATCAGTGATTTGGGGGTTGTCTTCGACAGCAACCCTCGTATTAGGACTGGTCATTTGTTTGGCTTTCATCCGCACGTGGGCTTCATCCAGCAAATCGCTTAGGAAAACTGCTGTACCCTTACGAGTGGACATGCCCTTTATTCGGCCGAATTTGACATGCTCAATGTCTCTTGCCCACGCATGATCCATGAAAGCGAGAAGACTTTTGAGAGCTACAAAGTGGTCGGTTTGAGCATTATCCACTACATAGAGCATCCGCTGGAATGGGAAACGTTGCCGTCGGTCGATAGCCGCGGCCACGTCCCGCGTTAGATATAAACTAGAACCATCACTTTTGACTAGCGTAACGGTTCTTTGGTCGTTTAAACGGACCACTTTTGTTCCTTCGGCCGTAGTAACAAGATGCCCAGCTTTATCTAAGGCGACCAAGACAGCGCTCAAGTCCTTGATCCCATACTGAGATTCCCAATTGAATTCGTCAAATTTCACTCCCAAACGAGCGTACATCTGTCGCAATTCAGTCACGGTATACTTGCGGATTTCGTTCCAGTTTTTCGCCAATTTTTCATCGCCTTGCTCTAATCTCTGAAACATGCTACGAGCTGTCGCTGACACGCGCTCGTCCTTTTCTGCCATAGCGTTGGCTTTGATATAAATCTCCAACAATGAGTGGATTGGTCTTTTTGAAATCTCTTCCCAACTAAGCCAACCCTGATCAAGGCCATATTGCAGAAGCCCAAACTGAGTTCCCCAATCACCTAGATAATTAAGGCGTTTGACATCATGACCCAAGGCTTGAAATAGATTTGATAGGAAATTTCCATGAATTGTTGATCTCAAATGACCAACATGAAAAGGCTTGGCAATGTTAGGAGAACTAAATTCAACAATAATCTTTTCTTGTGGGATAGAAAACAGCTTCTTAGAAACATAGTCCTCTTCCTGTGTGCCTAAGATTTCTTGCAACAAACCACTAGCATAACGGTCAACACTGAGATGAAAATTGATAAGGGGAATTTTGGATTCTAGAGGAGTCAATGAGATGCCAGTGATTGAGTCATCTGTTTCAAAATGTTTGACGAAATCACTGCCTCTTTGAAACATGGACTGTTTCTCCTCTTTGGTTTTGCTTCTGCGTCCAACAACAATATGTAGGGGAAGCTGGAAATCAATTCTATTCTTTGACGAGTTAGAATTGATTTGCAAGGCACTTGCAATTTGGCTTTCTATGGGCAGTGCATCAACTTTGCTAGATCTGAGACTTTGAAAAACCTGTACATTTTCAGTTTTGAATTAGTAAGGGAGCACTAAAAAGAGTTCAGTGGAATGCACCTTGTTCAAGAGAGAATGTCTCAGAGAAGAAGCCATGATTTGTAAAGAAGAGGCACCAAGTAATCTTCACTTCATATTTATTGATTTCTGAAAACGCTGATTTGTATTGGAACAACACGTTTGGCAACAAATCAAGACTACAGATGTTTTTTTTTTGTTCGACGCCGGCTACTGCGTTGGAATTCTTATGAAATTCCTATTCTACATAAATATTTAAAACTGCAACAGCTTGCCCTCGTGAATTACGTGAGAAAAATAGTTGAGAGAGAAGGTTAAGCTGTGGAAAAACTATATTGGAGAACATGTTGGAATCACATGTGTGTTTAGGGATTGACTATTCGGTTCGCCATCTTTCTAGTGACGTTTGGGGCATTTTTCATTGACGTCTAGTCTAGTTACGGGGAAAGATCACTGCAGTTTGCTGTTCTAAACCCTTCCGAATTGATCGTGTGATTTTCGCTGACTGTTCGTCGTGTTCACTCGAGGGGACATTTCTCTCCTCCCTATCAGTTAAGTCTTCTCAACACTCGGCGTTTCGTTTCACCGTTTCTCGGCGAAAATGTCCGGTCAAACAATAAGCGATCGGTTGTTGGCGGCACGTCACTCTATTGCCGGCCAAGGGCTGGCAAAAGCCGTTTGCAAAGCCACCACAGAAGAAGTCATAGGACCAAAGAAAAAACATCTTGATTGTAAGTATTTGTTTTCATAGAAGAATTTGTCAGTTCCCCTTAACCCTGCTGGCTTTCGAGACTGCATCTGCTGTCGACAGAGATTGTTTACCGAGCAAGAGGTGCTAGCCCTAACTTTAAAAAAATAATCATCCAATCTCCCATTGAAGCTGTTCCCATAGGCATTGTATTTTATTGTGCAGTTTAAACATTGCAACACAACCAGTTCTTTTGTTCAATGAAAACCAGACAGTACTAAGATAAATGTTGTCCTTCAAAAGAAGATTAGAAATGTACAGCTGTTTGATTTAGGATCCATAGTCTATTCCTTGTTGACAAACAGGTTAAAACTATGGAGTGTGGTCGAGGTGAGATATTCGTGAAAATATTCCGGTTTTTACGCGCCCTAAACTACCCAGACCATTCCTTTTTGCGCTGCACTGGATATCGATCCGTTTTGTCACCCCCTAAACATCAGCGCGCATCGTGAGCCGCCCATCGCCTTTCTTTGAACGGACTGAGGAAACGTGGAGTGTGCCAGTCCCGTTCGATAATGAAGAGGGGCGTTTGGAATTTCTATATGCATTATCGGTTTTCACCCACAGACGCCCCCCTTTTAAACGGGGCCAGCAGCAAATTTGCCCTAGACGTATGTAGTTGGTGTAACATGATTCATATCACGTACAGATCTGGCTGAAACGATCACGTGTATGTGTACCGACTTTCCGTAATAGTGGGGTGGGGGAGAAAAATTAAAAAGAGAAAAATGTAGAGGGAAATCTCCTGCTTGAGTTACACTTGTACTCGTCTGTTTTTCTTATTTCAAACATTAATTTGTTTTCTCTTTAATAGACTTGCTGCATTGTACGAACGAGCCGAACGTTTCCATTCCGCAGTTGGCCAATCTGCTCATTGAGCGGTCGCAAAACTCCAATTGGGTCGTCGTTTTCAAGTCGCTGGTCACGACCCACCACCTCATGTGTTATGGAAATGAGGTATCATTTTTTTCCTTCATGTCGCGATGTTCGCTATCTGACAGTTCTTTTCCTTATCTGGCAGCGATTTACCCAGTATCTGGCTTCAAGTAACTGCAGCTTCCAACTAAACAACTTCCTCGACAAGGGCAATGTGGCAGGTAAGAAAGATTTCTCATTTTGTCAACACTCCAGTCGCCAAAAACTAGTTCGTGTCATTTGGAATACTAACTAGAGTAATCGTCGCCTCTCACGATTGCTCATTGTCATCCCTTGTTATTAAAAAACTAACGGTATTTTTGTGTCCACCATTTGGCCAATTTGCTATTCATTTTAGGAGCCACAGGTATGGAGAAAAGTAATGTAACATTTCATCTCACCTACTTTCTTTATACTATTCTATGTAGTTGCCTGAACGGTTTTAGATTCTATCGGTTTTCTGGGTTCAATTTTCCGCTCGCTTCTTGGAATGTCAATATTCTTACAGATTTTTATATTTTACTTTTTATGATTTTTTTTATTCCGCCATCCACCCCTCCCTTCTTGCACTTTATTCTTGCCACTTACAATAACCAAAAGGTTACGACATGTCACCGTACATCCGCCGTTACGCCAAGTATCTGAACGAGAAAGCCCTGGCCTACCGGACCGTGGCCTTCGACTTCTGCAAAGTGAAGCGCGGGTGAGGAGAGCTCTTCTTTGACGAGATTGCATGATTTTACCATTCCATCACGTCTTTTCTTCATTTGTTTACCCCGGCTATATCTCCTTTTGTTATTGTTGTTGTTATTGCTGCCAACCGCAGAAAGGAAGATGGCACGCTACGCACTATGCCGGCAGACAAGCTGCTCAAAACACTACCGGCTCTCCAAGGCCAGATTGACGCCCTGCTGGAGTTTGACTGTTCGGCCAACGATCTGACCAACGGAGTCGTCAACACGGCCTTCCTGCTCCTCTTCCGCGATCTGATCCGCCTCTTTGCTTGCTACAACGACGGCATTATCAACCTCCTTGGTCGGTTCTTCTATTTTCTTGGAAAAACCCCTCCAACTTGTTACTGATAAGTGTTTTCGTTTTCTTTTTCCGCTTGCTGTGGCGTCCGTCCGACATCCCGTCATAAAAAAACAACACATCAACCACAAAACAGAAAAATACTTTGAAATGAACAAGAAGCAATGCAAAGACGCTCTCGACTTTTACAAGAAGTTTTTGGTGAGGATGGACCGCGTTGCCGAGTTTCTTAAAGTGGCCGAAAACGTAGGCATCGATAAGGGCGACATTCCCGATCTGACAAGGGTATCCGACTAGTTAAAAATGATGGATGGCGAACATAGTTTTCAGAAACTTTTGAATTCCTTTCCAGGCACCCAGTAGTCTTCTTGAAGCCCTTGAGGCCCACTTGGCCGCCCTGGAGGGCAAGAAGCCGACAACGAGTTCTTCATCGAACATCAGGTTAGTAGGTTGTTGGTGGTTATCCGAGTCTTAAAGGTTAAACTTCTTTTCGTGTTCGTTTATTTTCAACAGTCTAGCGCAGCATAATGGTGCGATGGCAGCTAACGCGGAACAGATTGACGAATCTTTGAAACGCCAAGCGCTGGCTGAAGAAGAGGCGGCTATGAACCAGTATAAGAAAAGCACCAATCCGTTTCTCAGTTCCCCAACATCAGCAACACCTCCATCAATGCCCAGTGCAGGTAATTTTTCCCCTTCATTCGTTCATCATTCGATCTGAATTGATTTACGTACGTCGTCTTTAGCAGCAGCTTCGCAACCACAACAGCAACAACCTATCCTCGATTTGTTTGGAAGTGATGTTGATGGTAGCGCATCTCATTCAACCCAGTCGGCGACATCGCACAGGGCCTCTGACGATCTTCTGCAGCTGGCCGCCAATCCGTTCGCTTCGCCAACAGGCGCACCAGTCATTCCCGCGATGCCGACTCAAGCCGGCTCGTGGGCCACGGGTCCTTCACAGAATGGTTTCGGTGGGGGTGGGCAGTTTGCCTCGGACAATTCTTTCGCTACTGCTTTCGGTGCCTCAGCCAACGGATCGTCTAATGGTGAGTCCTGTTTACTATTTTCGCCTAACCAAAAGAAACGTATGAACAATAACTCTTTTGTCCCGTCAACTCCCCTCGTGGCTTTGGTGTTCTATTAGTCATTCGTACTTTCTACTAATCTCTTGTCCTTGTGCGTTGTGTCAAAAGCTGGCGACGAATCAATGGCCAATCCATTTGGCATTCCGCAATCCTCTCCGGCCCATCACCCTCCTCCGCCCCGTCCTCCTCCTCCTTCCGCTGCTACTAATATGGGCGATCTCTTGTACGGTATCGAATCTGTCGGTGTCGGTTCTGTTCTCGCTCCCGCTTCTTCCGGCTCTTCGCCCCTACCAGTTCGAGCAGTCGAAATGGGCACTTTCGATTTCCTCTCGATGGATTCCTCTTCTACTAACAACGCTCCGAATGTTGCTACTTCTGCTGCAACCGCTGCTGCAACAGAGGGTAGCGCTTCTCCAGCTAAACAAGCAGCTAAAGGTGCTGTTTCTTCACTCCAATTCTAAGAAAGAGTGACCAAGCACGCTGATGTGTTACCCTATTCATGTTGTCGACTATTTGTCGTACCCCTTAAATGAGCTTTTGTGGTAGTCCTTTTTTAATTACTCTTATTGATTTGAATGTAGGTTTCGACGCATTCGGTGACCTATTGCAACCGTCAGGTGTAGCTGGTGTTGCAGCTGGTCCTCAGGCCGCCGCCGCTGCTGCTGCCGCCAAGCCAGCGACCAACACTAGCAATAAAGTCTTGACGGGAGACTTGGATTCAAGTCTGGCTAGCCTGGCCATGAACCTTACCATTAATAAATCACAGACGGCAAAGTAAGATTAGGAAATTTTTTATTGATTTCAAATATTTCAAAATAACGAATTGTGTCTATTTCGTCTTGTAGAACCGGGCAGTTTGCTAACAAAACTGGCGCCCCTGTTCAGCCGCAACAACCAGTGGCTGGCCAGTGGAATCCACAACC
The DNA here is from genome assembly GCA_022539655.2 of Ceriodaphnia dubia. Taxonomy (NCBI): domain Eukaryota; kingdom Metazoa; phylum Arthropoda; class Branchiopoda; order Diplostraca; family Daphniidae; genus Ceriodaphnia; species Ceriodaphnia dubia. The sequence goes on along the minus strand of JAKUCG020000052.1, from coordinate 2,840,450 downwards.
CATGATGGGTATGCCTATGGCGAGCGCGCCGATGACTATGCAAGCTGGTCAAATGGCTTACAGACCGATGGTTCCCATGGCGCCGATGACGGGCATGACGGCCCCATATGCCGCCAACCAACCGATGAACGTAAGGCAAATACATTCTTTATATTAGTCGATTGAGGTTAATTTTGTTTATCTTTCCCATTCAGCCTACCATGGTGTCTGGTATCAGGCCGGGGATGATGGGGCCCACTCCTGGCGCCGGAGGTCCATTTGCCATGGATTTCACCATGGGTGCCATGACTCAGCCTGGCATGCCCATGGGTTCTAGCATCCGCCCTGCTGCCAATCAGCAGTTAGATCCATTCGGAGCCCTTTAAGAATGAAGATCCTTCTCTTACTACACCTCCTTCATTCTCTCTACATCTATTTTCATCACTGCTTCGATTTGAAACAAAAGTTGAACACCGGATCTTCTTTTCTTTCCCTTTTCCCCGTTCTCGGTACTAGAAATTCGCTCTTCCTTGCTCCCCTGCGCACCTGTTTTTTAAAAAGACGTCTCGAGGAAGAAATAACGAAGAAGAAGAAGAAAGACAAACATTCCACTATTTCCAAAAGAGACTAGATCTGAAAGTAGAAAAAAGAAGAATAAGAAATAATTATAAAAAAAAGTTGAAGCAATTTAGCCTGTCCCAGTGTGTGTGTGTGTGTATTACGCATGTACAGCAGGGGTGCGGGGTCTTTATTCGGGGCTGTGACTTCGTTCGTCAGTTGTTTATCATCCCTATACCGTTGCTTAGCAAGCAGCAAGAGCAGAAGTAACAAAAATAACGACATAGTGCTATGGAGGTTTTCTATATTATCTGTCCTTGCCCGTCTCTTCTTTTTCTCTCTCTCTCTCTCTCTTTTGTTGATATACGTTTTTTCCACTTCTTATTTCCCTCCGAGCCTGTCGGCATGTTTTATATGGGTCGTTGTTCGAATTTATACCCCTTCCCCCTCCTTCCTGATGGAATTGAAAAGTTTGGAAAGTAGAACGCGAGATTACTACCCTTACGCCCCCTGCGATTGCATCGTGAAGCTCTTTATTATTACTATTAATATTATCATTATTATTATCACAATTCGAAAGTATACAATCTTAATTGTCTACCCCCGATTCCAAACTTTTTTTTTCTCCTCCCTTTTTGTTTTTCGTTTTTTTTTTTTCAGTGGAAGAAAAATAGCGTTCTCTTTGTCTGTATGCCGTTGTTTGTTTATCTTTAATTTTCAATTCGCCCAAAAAAGGAAAAATTTAGCGGTGTATCGCTTCCTTTTAATTTATTGCCAGTTATGACACAAGACGACGGAAGAGAGGAAAAAAAGAAGTAATTTGAGAGAAACTATCCATTTGAAATAATCAGTTATTCAAGACAACGTTAAATCAGCTAGCTTTGTGTGTTGTTGATGTGTACACCAGTGCATGGCTCGTTGACGGCATCTCTCTCAGAAGCATCTTCATTTGTTTATACATTTATATATCACACAGTTTTCTTGCCCACTTCCCCTACAAAACACTTGATTTATCGAGTCGCCAGGATTTGTTATCTCTCTATTATTTGTAAGAGTTTCTTTTTTTTTCTTTCGTCCATCTTTGGAGTTGTCTCTTTTTTGTTGGCGCTTCCGCGATTGTGTAGCGAAACCAAACATTTAGGAGAGCCCGTTTACAAAAACAAGAAAAACGTACACGTACCTTTTCTTTTCTTTTTCTCTCTTCTCCAATCTATTTGGCAACAACAAAACAAGAGAAAAAAACCAACTGTTGTGAGCCGCCCTTTTTTTTCGAAGGTGAAAAAGACGAAACGAAACAGAATACACCATAGTGAATTGTTGTCTTATGAAAAGCAGTTGACATTTTGGAATGGCATTATGACGGATGGAGTTGAAGCGGGAACAAAAACAAATGTTGTTTGAGCTTGGGGATTAATGTAACACAACCATCGGGGGTTTACATAGTGTCTTGTAGATATTAAACACGCGGGTCTTTCTTGTGATGTCGTGAGTTTATTAATCGACTCGACCAATGACGCCACACAAAGCCGGTCGTCGTCCATGGTCACTGTTACGTGTAAAGTCATCCGGTTCCTGGTCGATGACGATAGATCGGCCAATGATGGAACGTCCTCCGACAAGCGAAAGCAATTTATCCGTCAAAATGAATTCGGCAGTGCCGTCCGGCGTGACTTCAATGTTTCCCAAATCGCCGGCATGGCGCTGCCTCGAGTTTGGCGGACCGTGATTGAACTGCAATGAATTGCACAAGATTTTATCGGCTGCGATTTCCTATTGTTCTCTTCTCTTATAAATGGGATATTGCCAAATAATATGAGGGGGAAAGAATGGTTCGTTTACCTTGTATGGATTGTAATGAGGACCAGTCCTGTCGGCCCGACATTGATCGCGAACGTCCCCGAACTCGTGGATGTGAATGCCGTGCTTACCCGGTGTTAATCCGCTGACGGTTCCACGCAGCGTGACGCCTCCTGCTGGACTCTGGCCAATTGATTTGAATATCGAATAGATTACAAAGACTCGTTGTATACCATTGGAATGAAGAGATTACTACAAAGATGCTGACACTGCAAACTTGCATACGTAAGCTTATATCTACGCTTAAGAAGTTACCTACCTCTTGTGTCAGCTGGACGACGCCCCGAACGGCGCCATTGGTCCCGTCTTTCGATGCTTCCAGGAATGTAACCACAGCTTTCATTTCCTTCTCGATCTTGTATATATATATATATAAAAGGATGCAACAAATTGCCTCATTAATCACGGACGAAATGATGTGGCATTATGACTAGTATTAGCAGCACTTTGCCGCTGCTGCAACAGCAGAGTGGGAACACAAAAACGAAACTACCACGTGGGATAGTTTAGCAATTATTTAGCAATGCCGAAAAAAGTTGACGCAACAACAACAAAAAAACACATAGCAGTCGTGATGAGGTGCTGCTTGTAAAGGTCATCAGGGTCGGGCCATTCCTAAGTAACATGAACTCGCTGGTGGCATTCAGTGAACCGGTAATCAGCCCAAGATCAAGGCCGATCAGCAGCATCAACCTTGCCGTTTCGTGACAAAGGCTACTACTTCTCCACACACTCTTCATCTGCTATAATTCACCCGAAATTCTCTTTCCTTGACTATCGTTTACACAAATGACCAAGGACTTGGAGGATGATTTCCCCTTTTTTGTCTGTGCGGAAAGAAATATGCTCAACAATAAGCTCAATGGCAGGTTGATTAAGTGAAAATCCCGCAAGGCTGTCATGTTTGCAAGTGAACATGCGGTTTTCTCTTTTCTTTTTTTGTTCAGTCCTCTTGTCCTAGGTGGTTAGTCTCCGTTTCGACCGTTCAAACTATTTTGGAGATGAGTTGTGCAAGTCGCGGCAGACCGGAAAGTCTCCGGTAATTGGTCAGTCGCTTTTGAGAAAGAAAAGAAAAAAAAGCAGTGCCAGACGAGGAGCCTTTTTGTCAAATATACAACCGGCAATAATCATCTGAAGTAAGTGACCGTTTTTTCCCTCACCGAGTTACCCCCCACGCACATACACGGAGACGTATTTACTTCATGGCGCCATGATTTCGTCGCTTAGCCAAATTCCCTCGTTATCATGATTACCAGCGAAACGAAGAATCTCGCTCTTTTTTCTTTTTCTTTTTTTGTTCTTTCCCCAGTTTAGACTTTTTTACCACATTATAGCATGTACTTCATCAATCTGCCCGGGAAAAAAAGAAACCCTTCTCATGGAGCCGGTTTCCCCTCGAGTATATATATATAAATATATTTTTTGTTGTTGCAGTTGTTGCTGTTCTGTTGTGTTCCAGCAATGGCGGTTGACTTTTCAGACTTTGAAATGCACTTTTCGTGTGGCTAAGAAGTTGATGGCCGGCGAAAAAAACGAAGAAGCCTTTAGTACTGGCGACCTTGGGATAAGTTTTTGGCTTGTGCCGAATGAATTATGCAAACGGTGTCGATGGCATTTTCAATCACGGGGACGGGCAGAAATTCAAGTGCGCCAAAGTCTCGCTTGTATTAGTGTATACTCACGTAGCGGTAGGGGGTCAGGTAGATTTCGTGAAGGTCGCTGTTTTTCTGCCGACTGACTATGTTGAAAGCCGTACTTTTGATGGCCACCTTGGGTCCGTCGTGCATGACCCGCTCCTTGCTGCCGCTGCCGGGCAGCAGTACGGCCGCATCCATCAGCGCCAACAATTCCATGAGCATTAGCAGGGAGAGCAGTAGATGCCGCTTCATTCTGTATCACAAATGTTTTCGTTATAGTTACATCACATTTCCACAGAGTCCCAGAGTCTCGTCTCTGCTGATGGCGATATAATGTGTTGCGTGTCTTAACGCCTACTCTCTAATGCAGGTATATATATATGAGCGGCGGAATAAACAATTTATTGGCGCAAAGCGGATGTAGCACCCAAAGGGTAATGCGTGCTGGAATGACACCGAGCCTGTTGCGCCGTAACCATTTATATCTCGACCCTTTTATTTTTTTTTTTGATTTGGTTGTTGTTGTCGAGGAAAGAGGAAGAAGGACCCGAAGGAGCGGCGATAGTGCTTGCGCCACGGGCGCGTCACGATCCGCGCGTTTGTTACACTCAGAGTCCGTCATCTAGGATATAACTCGATGCTACTTTTGGCAGACACAAAAAAAAAGCGCATTGAAATTCTTATACCAAACGAATTATATCCCTCTTCTTCTTCTTTTTGCAGAGGTGAAAAGAAGGACGAGTCCATCACGCTTGGCAGAGAAAATGATTCATGACAAACGAGTACGTGGTCAAATAGAGACGAATCGTTCAAACATGACGTCATCTTCTCTTTAGATGATCATTTAGAATCGTCCTTGGCGGATTTTTTTCCCCCTCATGTACACGAATTTGTATCTTTTTTTCTATTATTGTTCTTTTTTTTTGGTCGACCACTTAACCTGTCGTCTCGGTTTATAACAACGAACTTCGAAATTCGTCATTTTTCATCGATCGCCATATGTTGACGCTATTGAAATGCGTAAACCGCGCCGGAATTTCCAGCTCAAACCCACAAAAAAAAAGAAGACGAATCCGTCTGGAGTACACAATAGCAACATTTTTCAAGTAGAATCGTGAAATTGTGGCTTACCTTGAGTGCTATAAATTCAAGATTTTCTTTTCTTCTATTCTTTTTTTTTTTTTGGCGATACTCGATCGGTCTTGGACGCGAAGATCCTAGTCACTGTGTGAGTACGATCATAACTGAAGCCGGCTATATTTATAGCTTGGCCAGGGTCCTGGCGCCCACGCTTCAGACTCCTCCTCCTCCTTCTTCTGCCTACCTCATCCGCTTAGCGATGTGAATTACCGACCTTCCCCAGTTAGAAAACGCGCAAACATTTTCATTCTTCTTCATAAATTTCTTGTAATGTTTGGCGCCGATCCTCTGCCGTTCGAGAATAGCCGTGACTTCATGGAGTAGTATAGGCAAAAGTCCACAACGCCGTCACTTCTGCAAACAGCATTGCCCCTTGCGTTAGAGTATTAGCTTAAATCATACGACATTGTCCTTATCCGATCGACTTTTCCGACAAGTTGTGTTTGTTTCTCTTCGGGCCGCCATTTGTTAGGCGTAACTCGTGATGGTCCCAGGTTTTTTGTCATTTTTATAGCGATTCGTGTTGGATGTCGGCGGTGATAAAATATCGCCGTGTTTTTTCCCTCCCAGATTTTTTCCCTTCGCCTATTTTGACAATAATGTCATTCCAACATCGAAGTCGTTTTTCATTCCGCGTACCGATTGCTATCGTTTTCTTTGGCCGTGAATTTTATTTAAAAAAAAGAATGAGACAAGTGAAATCGACGACACCTACCGGTCTGGAGATCCGACGTCGACCGGTTTTCTTGCGCAAGTTCCGTCAGGTGGCAGTGCTCCAGGTAAGTTTCAGAGACTTTCGAAAGGTGTTTCACGGGGGGCGAGGTGGGCTCTCTGTTGCTCTCCACCTACCACACCACCTGGCTCTTTTTTTTTTTCTTTTTGAAGATGAGTCTCCAACCTATTTCTTGTTCCTTTACGGTCTTGTCATTCCGATTACACTCGCATCGGAATCCGTTGGCGCATAGCTCTTATATCCCCATCGGAGGAAATCAGGTTTAGTTAGTCGTAGCGTAAAGCTATAGACAATTTCGAGAAACTCGTAGCCGATCTTGATGAAGGCGAAATCTTGATTTTCTAAAATTTTTCTTTTATTTCATTTTTTTTTTTTTTTTTTGCTTTTTATCTTTTCGAATAATTCCCAAATAGCGCCTTACCATCGAAGCGGAAATCAGCACGACGCTTGATTGTTTTACGACGTAAAAAAGGGGCTACTTGGTATAATGCATATAAAAAACGAAATAGCCCCGGGGTCGGTCGGTTTTAATAACAATCAGATTTCGGACAGGGTAGAAAAAAAAACGAAAAAAACAAAGACTGGTAGGCAAGATAAAAGCTCAGATGTTTGAAGAAAGAGAGAGAGAGATGAATACCTCGTCTAATTGGGTTCATAGAGAACGTGTCAAATCGTAAAGCGAAGGACAGGCGACTTAAAAGAAAAAGCTCCGGGATCAATGACGAAGAAACAAACCGGATCTCGGGCATTCAGTTGGAAATGGTAATGACCAAAAAAAAAAAAGACGGCGAAGAGGCAAAAAAAAACAAGAGTTTATTAAAGAACTTTTTGACGTTGAGTTCGTCGAGAGGGAGGGATGAAAGAAAAAAAATCCACAGATGGTGCGTCTACTTCGGTCAAACAAACACGACGCACGGAGAGAAACGACACAAAAAAAAATATATATCTCCAAGTTGAACAAGTTTCACTGGAATTTTTTGAGATAAAATAAAATAAAAAAAAATAAAAAACTTGGAAAAACTCTCGCGCCGTATCAACTAAGCAGCAGCAGCTTGAAACGGAGCTGGCGGAGTCGATGGCTGATGTCTGAAAGGTGCACCCAGATTGCAGCGGGTCGTGTGCGAGAGGGCAGATAAGTGAGACGAATGGAAAGGTGAAACGGGCGTAGAAGGGAAGGAAGAAGAAGGAAAAGGAAAAAAAAAAATACAACAACAACAAGAAAAAAAAAAATATCCGACAGCACCGCGTCAGTTGGTCCCCGTATCCATAAAAATCATTTTAAGGTTAAAAGAAGCCGAGCCAAGGCAGAAAAGTCTGGCCGTTCGTGAATCGGAATTCGGCGCGTCCGACATCTTTTCTTCTTCTTCTTCTCTTCTTCTTCCAAACAATGAACTTCATTCTGCGCGAAAGCCGTATGTGCGTGTGTCCGGCGAGTCGTAAAATAGCTTCCTAATGACGCTAATTGAACTTTGATCGTAATGAACTTAATAGAAGAAGCTGTTCGTTCTCAATGAGGCAGAGCGCATTCTTTCCTAAAAAGAAAAGAAAAGAAAAGAAAAAAAAATAAGATTCTTCTTCTTCTCTTCAGCCATCCGGATACGAGAAAATGATGTAATAGAGAGACTTGCGAGGAGGGCAGGTAACAGAGGAGTCTGGTGGGGCCTTGGAAGAAGAAGAAGAAGAAGAAGAAAGAAGCGGGCACAGGTAGGAGGAGCTATGACGGGAGAGTAGGAGGAGTTTGACAGAGTATATAGCAGCCCGGGTGTAATCATCCCGGGCGTCATTGCAGCGTGCACTTTCATAGCGACCAGACGGGACCTGCTCTCTTACTTCATCCCCCCATTGGATTAATTCGATTTAAGACAAGAAAGAGAAACAATGTCTTCCATCCTGTTGTGATTTAGTGCGTCGTTAGTTTGTCGTCGGCCAGTTTTTTTTCTTCTCGTGTTTTGGTTCTTTGGTTTTCCTCGTATTTTTCCCCTCTCTGATCCATCGGGAGTATTATTGTGACCGGATGATGCAGCATCACCAAACCGGACGGCCAGTAGCCGGGCCAAGTAGCAGCGGCGGCAATACGGTCATCAATCGCTCGAAAGCCGTCAAAGGGCGGCCGGACGAGTCGGCGGGTCGGATGGCGGCGGCAGCGGCTTCGTCGGCTGCCGCCGGCTCTAGCGGTGCATCGGATCATCATCATCACCACAACAACAACAACAACACGATCAAGACGGGCAGTAGCGCCGCCGCGGCTGCCATCAACGAGTTCAAGACGAAAACGGTCCTCAAAGAAGCCGTCGACGCCGTCGTCAGCAGTTTCGCCAAGCACAGTCAGGGATACGGTCGAGGTAAGCCGACTCCCTTTATTCTCATCATCGCATAATAGGCTCAAAACTTGACGAATACGTCTCAAGTTACGCGTCCTTGTCGACGACCCTCTTGAAAGCGCTCAGCTGGAATAGTTTTCATTTTTTTTCGAAGTTTTATCCCTCCCTAAGATCCTATTATCTTACGTCTCGGGATGTTTCATTTCGGACATTCGGAGGAGGTAAGAGGATCGTGCACATACCAACTGACAAGACAGTCTTATACACCAAGTGAAACGATTTGAAAAGCGACGACGCTCCATCTTTGTGTTGTATTACAAAAAGAGAAAGAGAGAGAGAGAGAGAGAGAAGGGGCCGGTTTGAATTGATTAGGGACCGGAGCCAGTCCATCATCGTGATGACGCGAACTTACCTGTGAGACTCTCTTTTTCTTTTTTTTTTGATCCCATGGGGAGAAAATATAATCACAGTTTGATCGGCTCCATATAGCTAATCTGTTTTACATATACACATATATAGCGGCGGAATGTCTGGAATGGAACAACAACAACAAGTAAAAAATATGTGGAGTTTTTACCGACATTCTCTCTCGTTGCGCGCGCAGAGAGAGAAAAAAGAGACAGCATGTGATTTGGCGTTTCGGTGAAGGATGATGGAAGAGCAAAGCACACACAGACAAGGAGAGAGAGAGAAAAAAGAGAGAGAACCCGACGAAATGACGACCGGAGAAGTCTAAAGGTGTATACGTGCGCGGAGCATGGTATTATTGATGGTTTTGTGATAAAACTGGGCGTCTCGGAAATGTTTGAGCCGTTGCCTATATATACTCCTTTGGGTTCTTTTGCTTTTATGATGGATTCCTTTCGGTGGGGAGAAGGAGAGACGGAGTCGTGTGAGCGCCGTTCGCGATGGGGGCGCTCTTTCGGGATGATCGCCATCGGTGGGTGGAAATTTGCATACGGTCGCGACACCCCTATCTATTACCGGCTCACGAAAGAGCTTGCCGTGTGCACCCAAAAAAAGAGAGGAAACAAAACAAAAAAAAAAGATGGCCGTGAGAGATAGGCGCGCCAATCTGCGCGCTAAGAAGAAGAAGAAGAGCGCGGCGGAGAATTGGAAAACATTGCCCCCTTTGTTACACGGAGAGAGATGCGGAAACAAAGGAGCCCTTGCCTTATTGGCTACTCTAATACTAACTACCTGCGCACCGCGCGCTGATGCATCCACCGAATCAAAGTGGTGTTTCTGGAATTCCGGGCAATAGCAGTCGTATATATACATACGTACCTTTCCCAAAGTTGTTTTAAAGATTCAACACAAAAGAGAGAGAGAGAGAGAGAAACCCGAAAGGCAGCAAAAAGGCATTCAATGAACTTGGTGGAACGAGTTCACCTGTTTGATGGCGCGTCCCCGGAAAAAGAAGAAAGAAAAAAAAAGAACCAAGTCGTGCGAGAGTGAGTCTAATTGGAGACAATCACACAGGTCAGACCGGAGGAGCTCTCTGTGGGGGTACCGAGGGAACCCGAAAATAAGAAGAAGAAAAGGAACCACAATGTCACTGCTTCAATTTTCTTCCCTCTCTTATTTTTTTAAAGTTTCAAATGGAAAAAAAAAAGAGAATTGTAATAGTCTCCTTTTTTTCGCTTCCTTTTTGTCGTTCGGCGCGCACACAAACGATGGCTGGAAAGAAGAAACGTTTCGTTCCACCCAGAGAGAAAAAAAGAAAAAAGATTCGTTTTGCATATTTGAATGCCGCGCGCTCCACTCCATCTTTTTTTTCTTCGGGGGTTGCGCGGCAGCGGCGGCGGAAGAAGAAGAAGACCGGAGAGCGCTGTCTGCGCGTACCGACATCACTCACAGAGAACTTGGCGCATCAACAGCAACGCCGGTGCGTGTGACGGACGCATTGGCTGTCAGGAATTTCCACGATTGTATTGACGTCGATTCCACCCGCGCACGCAGACACATCCATTGCGCGCTCTTTGAAATCAATAAAAAAATGTTTCGGAAAGAAAGAGATAGAGAGAAAGTAGAAAAAGAAAAAAAAGATGGAAATTAACATAATAGGACGGACGGTCATAGTGGAGCGTGACTATCAGAGGTGGCGCCGCCGCTACGAACCGACGCGGAACCTTACGGCGCTTGACCCCATCGGTTGAACTCACCGCCGCCGACGCCGCCGCTGTCGATGATTCCGATGCTTCCTCCGACCCCTCGTCGAGCGTGAGAACGAGATAGCTGGAGCTTTTTTTTTCTTTTTTTGAAAGAGAACGGGCATTTTGGTCTTTCCACCCTAGTCACGACCGTTGGCATTCCACGGTACTCCTCCTCTGTGTGCCCCTTTTTTTCTCTCTCTTCTTCATTTCCTCGTAGTAGTAGTAGGAGAAGGAGAAACAATGAGACTCGTTGAGAGGCCTCTGAACATGCCAAGCAATCGTAGCGGAATGTTATAGATCCTCCCAAAAGAACACGAAAGGTAAAAATAAAAAGAAGAGACTTCCCACACAAGTCGGATTTCCAAAGATTTCCATCCAAAAGTTTTCATCTATTCACTTTGTTATCTAAGCTCATCATGTTAACCCGAAGGTATGTGTCGTCGGGGTTGTTTGTTATCCGAAAAAAAAAGTTTTTTTTCTTCTTATTCTCCCGCGCGACCGTCCGACGCGATAACCACAAGAGTTTTTTTTCTTTTTCTTTTTTTTTGATTTGTTGTCGAGAGATTCTTCTTCTTTTATGTGTTGGAAGAATAATTAATTGTCCTCCTTTAGACTCGCTAGTATTTGTTTATACCCCCAAAAGGCAGCGGCGACACGAATTCCTATGACTTTTCAATCGAAACGGAGGAGGAGCATTTCAATCGCGGGAGACATTTCCGGTCGGGCGTTGGAATCTTTGTTGCGCCCAGCGAGAGCGACGGCTTCCGGGCCGGCATTTCTCTGGGTCTCTCTCTTTTGCGCCCGTTTGATTTATTTTACATCGCTTCTTTATTCCAATAGTAAATCTGTCGGAAACGGTTGGCGCTTTTGCTGGCCGTCTTGATATCGCGTCAGCAGCATCTCTCTCCTCCTGGACGGAGAAGAAGAATTTCCAAAATTGAAAATGGCCAAACGTATACAAGATGTATATTTCTTTATATCGCCGTTTTAGGGGTTTTTAAGAAGTAGAACAGGTTTTCTCACCGGTGTCGTTTTCGAATGCGCAGCATCGCGGACGTTCCATCGAAAGAAGAGCCGAAAAAAAGACAAAAAAATAAAGAAAAGAAAAAAAACGGCAAAACACGGTCGTTATTATTATTTCGTGCACGGTTCTCTCGCGCTGTCTGGTTAAGAGTTAGTGTCTGTCACATGAAAACAACGCTATCAAAAAGAGAGAAAGAGAGAAGAAGGAAAAAAAAAACAGAAGAGGGAATAAAAGACCTGTGGAATGGAAACAGGGCCAATCTGTTTGAGTAAAGGCAGCAGCGGAGAAACCAGCTATGATAGTAGTAGTACAAACATGTCAACTCGCGCTGTCTTGTCGCATTATTCACACAGTTGGCGGGGGTATATCAAAAACGAAGAAAAACAGAACTCACCGAGCAAGTGAACCTTAAATCATCCGCGCGCACATCACAAGAGATATATATTATATTTATTTCTTCTTTTATTCTTTACTTTGAAATTGAGCTATTAGCTTCGTTCATGCCGGCGATAGTCATCCTTGTAATTAATGAAAAAAGAAACCTTCACTATTGCAGTTTTTTTTAATGAGCTGGCCAAATTTCTGTGCAAATTTTCCCGTCTCCCACCTGGGTAGTGCTACTCCAAACTGATTTCATTTAAGATTTCCAGTACGCGCGCCATCGCGCACATTAATTTACTAGTTTTTGTTCTGTTCTTTTCCTTCAGAGACTTTTCTCTCTTTTTTCTTTCGTCGAGAATGATGAATAGACTTTGTGAGAGGTCGATTTTGAAAGTGTGTTTTAGCGTGCGTCACGCTCTTTCACGCTTGATGTCTCCTTCCTCGACGGATTTTTTTCCCTTCGCCTTCTTCATCTCGGTGTTTCTTTTTTGAGGCTTAAATATATTTTTGTTTAACGGCCGGCCATAACTCAGAGGACAAAAAAGAACGGCAGGGGGGTTTTATTTTACTCGAACACGTACGATATGTTTCGGGGTTATTTTTGTCTCGGCTCATGTTTCTGCCAAACAACAACTATAAGAGAATCGCCTTATCCATCCTCTTTTTTTTTTTGAAAAAATTGGCGCCAAGTCTGAAAATCTTACATATATATACATTCTTATAACCGATCTTTTTATTATATTTTACAACCGGAACGGTGTTTCTTTTTCCGTCAAACTGGAATCGTGTCGTTATCAAACGGCTTCTTCTCCTCGGAGAATCTCCTCGGAGAAGATGTATAGCCGGGTTCATCCACCGTATTGGAGAGACGTCTGTATAGTGCAGCTATAGTTTACGACAATGACGCTAAATGAAGGGGTTTGTTTCCTTTTCAGAGGGAAGAATGAAAAAGAGAGAAAGAAAAAGAAACACACCAAAAGGTATTTCGGTGTTTACCTTTTTGTTAGCTATTTGCCCCTGTCGTGTGTGTGTTAAAGCTGCCGCTGTGTGCTACATATCTATCTCTCTTCCAGACAGCATCATTTGCATATCCGGCTTAGCCCTCTTTAGCCGGAGCTTCTAGTTTTTCTTTTTTTCTTTTTTTTTCTTCTTTGCTGCTAATTAGACCCGGTCGTGATTTGTGATTCGACCGCCTTTTGACTCGCACGGAGCCGGTAGACTAGGTCTCATCATATCCCGTTAGTTTTTTCTCTTCTTCTTCTGCCGGCCCGAAATGTTTGATGGTCTAGGATGGTCGCGCGGAGATGCCGCCCGTCGACGGCGTGAACTATGACCGCAGCGCCAGCATCGCAATCATCGCCCAAAGGGGCAAAGAAAGAGAGAGAGAGAGAGAGAGAGAGAGAGACTATATATATGTATATGGTGGTTTCATTTACATAAAGCAATCATACCCCGAAATCTGAGAAGTGCTGAGGAACCAAAGAAGAAGGATATATATAAGAAAAAAAAGGGGGGAGAAACGCACACAATAATTTATTCGATTATCATCATCGACTCTGGCTATTTGACTCTTTTTTTCTTCTTCTTCTTCTTCGACCTCTGGAAATTCGACGCAGAAGAGAACCGAGCCGGACGCCAGAAATAAATCAAGGGCGGACATAGTATCACCGGAATGAAGGATTGATTCCCGTCTCTCATCTAACAACAATATAAGGCACCTATAGGGTCCCGGCGCGCGTTTCGTCGGTCCTCCTTCAAAATAAAAAGAAAAAGGAAAAAAAAAAAGACCCGTTGGGCCTCACCATCTTTGGCGGGGATGATCCAATTTGCATATATGGCAAAGACCTATTCCGACCGTCTGCCGTGATGCTGGCTCGGCTCACAGAATTTCCGTTGTAGCACCACCTTATAGCTGCGTGGTATGTGCTGGGCTGCGCGCTGAGGGGTGTTATCTTTTCGCCATCTTTTTTCCGTTGTTGTTGTTGTTTTTATTATTATGATTTCGCCCAGGTTAAATCAGCGGGTCGTGCTGCGTCTTGCGTTTCGTTGGGGGCCTCGGCAGCAATCTTGGGTAGGTAGCTCGAGTGGCCGAGAGAGAGAGAGAGAGAAACCTATCGATCATATATCACGTCCGCGGCGTCGCCCCCCTTGTGATGTGCATTTTCATTGAGGTCTCACGTTTCTCACGCGCTGTAGGGGAATATCTCGACGAGCGCTGGAGCTGGCCAGAATCGTTCCTGACCCCCCGCGACCAACTGTTTAGATAGTCAAATGCCGCGTGCTGAGGGCCGGCCCGCTCGCTGAGTCGAACCGCGAAATCTCTTTCTTTCTGGTTTGTTGGAAAACGAAACCAGAAAGAAAGAAAGAAAGAAAGAAAGAAAAAGGAAAGAAAGTTGCATCCGAGTCGTACACAATGTCTATTGTTTATTTCACGCCAGATGTATATCGGGCGGACGTGCTAGTATATATATATACACCTATATAAGCTGTGCGTATCACGGCTATCTCTCTCTCCTCGTCGAGTTGTTGGCGTGATCCGGCCATTTCAGCCTGCTGCTGCTGGTGAGACTATGCGTTTCGATCGTTCACTTGATATCAGTTTCGTATGAAAAAGGAGACAACACCACACGGAAATTTCCCTTACGTCGTCGTCGGGTATTTTTTTCTTTTTTTCGGTTAACATTCTTTTGTGCGAGCCATCATAAATCAAAAGAGAAGAGAGAGAGAGAGAGAGAGATTCATCAAGAATTTGCATATGGGATTGGGAGAGATCCATCAAAACCCATCCCAGATAGCTATAGAGCCCCAGCAGCGGCGTGATCAACACCCAGAGAGAGAGAGAGCCGGCATGTTTTTTTGTTGTTGTTGTTGTTATTCCTTTTTCTATCTACCGAGTTCGTTGTCGTCTATTTTTGTTGTTGTGTTGTATTACACACGTTAGGAGCTATACCCCTTTTCGATGGTCTTGGTTTTTTCTCTCCATCTCTTTTTTGGCCCCAGCCAATTACCAAAGAGTACCGTTGTGTTTTCATTCATTTCCGAACCTTGATTTATAACTCATCATCATCATCCCAGGAAGAAGAAGCCAAAAAGAAGAATCGGGGTTCTTTGATCTCTCTTAAAGAGTCTAGAAGGACTGAAGGAGGAGGAGGAGGAGGAAGAAGAAGAAGAGGAGGAGGATGAGCTCTTTCTTTATCATATCCAGTCTGAGATGATTGGCCACCAGACTGCAACTAGTTCTGTACACCGGGGCAAGCAATCTATCTAGCTATAGCTCGCGCCAGCGCTCAACAGCGCCTATATTAAAACGAAATCAAGGATCGGCCATTTCCCACGGTACTACTACCTACCTACCTACTCTCTTATACCTTCTTCTTCTTCTTTTTTTTTGCGCCAAGGCTCCGAAGTTATTAAAAGGCAATTTCAACCCCCGCGCGCTCACCTTCTGTTCTTCTTCTTCTTCTCAATTTACAGAGACGCCCCCCTTCTTCTTTCTACGCATATCCATTAGACCTCCCCCATTGTTTTGTTTTGAAGTTTTGGGGGGCTTCTCTTCTCTCTCCTGATTTCTTCTACCTCTCATTATATTGTACTGTATAAAAATAGACGGGCAATTTTCCGTGCTAAAATGCTGGACATGCTCGCGCTACAACACAAAAAAAAGAGTAACTTTAAACCCGACCGTTTAGAAGAAGAAGAAAAAACTGAAAGGATCACTTTTCTTCTTCGGGAGATGGTCGAAAATGGTGATAATTTATGAATGGCGTGTCATTCGTCGGGGTCTTACCGTTTCTGAAAATATATGGCCCCGTATATATATTCGTCGTCGTCGTCGGATTTCTTCTCTTTCGGCCAATACCGGGAGAGAAAGAGAAAGAGAAAAAAGGAAAATGTTGTTTGAATCTCGAAGAATTTGGCTCAATAATAAAAGATAGTTGTAGTATACCTTTTCATTTCAGTGTTTGCTCTCCTTTCGTGTGTGTGCTTTAATATTCTATTTGGTAAACTTTTATGGTACAATCAAATTTAATTACCGTGCGCGGGGCGAATGTATCGTAAAAAGGAGAGAGAAAAAATGCCCTCGCTATTTATGAGAAGTTTTCTCTTTTTTTTTCTTCTTCTTCCTTTCAAAAAAAAAAGAAAGAAAAGAAAACATTTCTATAACGTTATTTTTTTAAACTCATCGGGAGCAAGCCCGTGTGGGGTTTATTCCGCCCCGAGTCTTACTTGTCCGTCTTCTTCTTCTCTCTTTTCTCTCTCTTTTTTTTCTTGCCCAAAGTCGTAAAAACACACAAAACAAAGCGGAATAAGTTGATTTATTCTAATTTAAAAGGCTCTCTTTTAGCTCTGAAAAGATTATGAATATCGTATGAACACAAGAGGGACCCGGCGCGCGAGCCGTTTAAAAACCAACACACAATCCTATTAGTTTTTTTTTTCTCTTCTTCTTCTTCCCTCTTTTTTTTTTTAAAGGGAAGAAAAGTTCGAGCGGCAATCACGGCTGACACTATACAAAAGACGGCGCTCGTTATCTAATAAAAGGCGATAGATGCGTTCGATTTATCGGATGAGAAAAAAAAATCAGAGAAAGAGAAGACAAAAAGTAAGGAGTAAACAAGAAGGAAAAATGGGTCGTGACTGAATGTTCTCATTCGAGTCTCTTGGAGAAAAAAGTTCACCTGTTGATGTTTTCTGTTTTGTTTTTTTTCTTTCTTTCTTTCTTTCTTTTCTTTCTTTTCCTTTGTCTCCGCCCGCGACTTGTTTTCTTCTTCTTCTTCTTCTCAATCTAACTCTCCAATCTCTGTGTAGCTGACCCGATGCTGGTCGGACCATCACACAAAAGAAGAAGAAGCGAAAGAAGAAGAAGAAGAAGAAGGAAAATACGAATAGAATAAGGAAAGAGGAATGCGGATTGAAACGCACAGGTATAGAGAGGGGAGCAGAGAGAGAGCACAGTCTTCTTCTTCTTCTTCATCTCCTCTTTATGTCCAGTCTTCATCATCTTTCTTTCCTTCCTTCCAACCTTTCGCCTCTCTCGCCTCGTCGCGGTGCTTGTTTCTGGGGTTTTGTTATGCACCCGGCTTTTGACTCCGCAGGGCGATTCTCCTTCTCCTTCTGTCTCTCTCTCTCTCTCTACGCATCTTAAAGGTGTATAGTATAGTGGATATAGTAGAGAGGATAGGAGGAAGCGACAAGAGAACCCCACCAGGTACACTGGCCAGGGGTAGTCGCTGCTCGGCCTCCGAACCGAGTGCTGCGTTCGTTAAACACCTCTCTTCCGTCTCTCCGATTTTTTGGTTTCTTTTAAAAGTTATTTTTTTAACCCCACAAAAATCAATCAAAGAAAATTCAATTGACAAAAAATTCAAGTTTCACTCGACTTGTCTTTTTTTTCATTATTTTGTTTGGAATTCATCGGCGGCGTTCGTGTGTTTGTAGTGCGGGTGAACGTGTCAGTGCGTGCGAAAAATACCTACGTGTTGTTCGCTTGTTTTAGGGGAACGCAACTTGTTCTCTTTTTTTTCTTGTTGTTGACTCGAATCGACGGGATCCTGTCGATCAAACGAAAATACAGAGGAAAACAACATCAAGCGCACTGTCCGGCAGTAGCAGCAACATGTTGCTCTCCGACTACGATCTGCCGTGGAATCCCAGCCGGATCTACGAAGAGATCGGTGTCCGTCCGCGGACCAAAGGTATATAACAATCATATACACTCGTCGTCGCACACTATATATAATAAAAAGAAACGAACGAGCGCCCAGCACGTAGACGGCTCGAATCGTTAATCGAAACAAGGCCAAAATCGTTTTCGAGAGGTCTTTTATTTTTTAAATCGATCCGGCCTGGATTATTTAGTATGCCATGCATTTTTGATAAGCGGATTGTCTGATGGCTGCTGTTGTGTCTGTGTGTGTTGCTTTCGTTTTGTCTCCTTCTTTTCTTTTTTTTTATAATCTTCTTCTTCCTCTTTACCTTCATTCAACTTTGCCTTCTTCTTCTTCTTCGGGTTATATATTTTTTTTACGGGGTCCCGTGTAACGCCTCGGGTGATGTAAAAGACCAAAAAGCTTCAAAAGATGGTAGTGCTGGTTGGTGGTTACCTGAGAGAACAGTTCACGACCAACAGGGCCTCCCTTCTTCTCTTCTCCTTCCTTCTCTTCTTCTTCTTCTTCTTCTTTTTTTTGTGTTGTTGTTGAAATTGTTATATGGCTGTCGGGCACAAAAAGTCTCTCCGGCCGGGCCAGCGCGCTCTCAGACTCCCAAGTTTGACTGGTTTCTTTTCTTCTTCTTTCTTTTTCTTCTTCTTTTTTTTTCTTCTTCTTCTTCTAACCTTACCATCTTCTTTCTACCTTATATGCTTCATTTGAATACGCGTCTAGCGTCTACAAGATCTTACCCGAAGAAAAAGAAAGAAAAAAAAGGGAACACATCCACGCACGATCTCATTCGATTCCGGCATGATCAAAGGGAATAGTAATCACTGCTGGTAGTAGTCTCAGAAGAGAAAAAAGAAAAAAAAACGACGGACGTGACAAGAGATGTTAAAATGAAGGAGAAGAACTCTAGACGGCCACTGTTGTCCCTTTTTTTCTTCTTCTTCTTGTATTCTTCCCTGTTAGAGGAGTCGTCTCGCAAGACGCACCGGGTGTGTGTGTGTGTATGATTCGTTTCGGTTGGGCGCTGTCACGCCATCCAGCACTTCTCTCTCTTTCTCTCTTTTTCCGAGTCTCTTATTCAACGTCTGTGTGTGCGCGAGCCTGGAGCAAGCATATCAAAAGTCATCTGCATTCTCTCCGGCTCCAGCAGCAGCTAGCTCTCTCTCTCTCTCTCCCCTTTGATACGCCCCGAGCTCTGCTACGCGCTCCGTCTTGAGCATCAAGATAGACGCGAGACACAACCTGACCAACTATTTCTCCCGAAATACCTTCAAGTCTTGATGTTTTATCAATTTTTTTTGGTTGTTTTTAAAATAAAATAAAAAATACATTTTCTCTTCTTCTCTTTTTCGACAGTGAACGTGGTGGAAGCGCTACAGGAATTTTGGCAAATGAAACAAGCTCGTGGCGCAGATCTGAAGAATGGAGCGCTCGTCATTTACGAATCGGTACCTTCCTCATCACCGCCGTACGTCTGCTACGTCACACTACCCGGAGGATCCTGCTTCGGAAGTTTTCAGGTATTTTGTTTGCCCGCTGTTGTTGTTCTAGCTGCCTTCTTGTCTTTGAGGACCAGGATAGATCGTTAGGTAGCTACCTATGGGACTAGGTGATGGATGCGTAATCAAAGACTTTTGGGAGAGAGAAGGAGAAGAAGAAGAACCAGTCGTTCACCGGTGTTACTCATCGGCTCATCTCGGGTTACTCGACCCCCGGCCTCTTTTCTTTTCTTTCTTTCTTGGTGTTCCAGACCCCGAAAAGAATAACAAAAGAAAAAGGAAAAAAAGAAAAATATATATATATTTTTAAAAAGAATGAGGAAAGAAAACAACAACTCATCTGCATCACTATATGGACACGATGGACCCTGGCTGCGGGCCCGAGATCCATAGCTCCCAATATTGCTTTACTATACACCTATAAATACCTCTGGCCGGAGAAATTGGTTGAAGTTGAGGTGAGTGGGGGGGGGAGAGAGATGTTTTCGGTTAAATGAAGAGGTCAAAGTTCGCCAGTACTACCTTCTATTTTGACATCTTTACTTGTTTCCTCTCTGTGTGTGATTACAATAACGTCTCCATAGAGTGGTGGTACTGCGGTTATTGGACCTAGTCTATACTCGGTGTGAATATAAGGTGGGAAAGAAAGAAGAGCAACGGGGTATTTTCTTTTTCTGTGGTGGGCCGTACATCGACCGAAGAGGGGGACAAGCATCCATCAGAGACCGCTAGAGAGACATGCGCATCACAATTTATAGATGGGCTATATTTATGGAAGGTCAGAGGTCGGACCCGCGCGATCGCTATCTACCCAACACAAACCATCACCAAGAGAGAGAAAAAAAAACCTTTTTTCTTCATCTTATTCCTTTTCCTGCTGCTTTTTACTCCTTCTAGTCGCCTTTGCCATATATTCATATCCCATAAAAAGGAATTTCCCTTCTTCTCTTCTAAAAAAAAAAAATCGTAAATTTCACCTCAAAAGTTTTTTCTTCTCATTTTTATTTTTTTTTTTGCCTCTTTTTTTCCACGTGTTTGGCGTCATAAATTCGATATCGGGGAATCGGGCACAAGATTCCGGATTCCGCGAGATTGTTTTATGGGGTTGACGTTCTACATTGAATCAATGCCTTTTTTTGGCTTTTAAAAAAAAGAAGACGAGAGGTCTGGCCGGAAGTCTCGCCTCCGTTTTTTTTGCTGCTTTTTACCTGGGCGACATGCGCGTGTGTTTGTCGACATTCTTGTTTGATCCCAAGACACACCTCCTTTTTAGCCCTTTTACCACCACCACGGGCCAAAGATGTCATCAAAGGTTGATCTCTATTCCGCTTCAAAGTCATCGGCTTTTCTTTGTCCAAAGGCAGAAAAAAAAGTTATAAGCTACCTATAAGGATTTGGAAAGGAAAGAGAACAGCACTTTTCTATACCCTTTTCATATTGCCCATACCTGGACACGAAATAGGGGAGGATAAGATTTTTTCCTTCTTGAAAATTTCGACCGAAAAAGTTGATGTCTTTCCGGTGTTTAAAGGTAGCATACATTTTGGAGGGGGGAAAAGTCGAAAATACGAAGAGGAGAGAGAAAGAGAAAAATTTTTTGAAAGAAGGAGAAGATTCCCATTGGATGGATGATGGATGGACCTGGAGAGCCAAAGTAGAAGAAAACCAACTCTAACACAATATTGCTGACTTTTTGGGGGAGCTGCGTGCCTTTCTCACCCCCCGTGCCGCCATTTTTAAAGAGCTTTTCTCTCCCCACTCTCTCTCTCTTGACTGCTGTAGCAGCAGCAGCCCCTCTCTCTATCTTATAAACTCTGGGTTGCATCCATCAACTTCCCTTTCTATAATATTCCTCTTCTCCTCGATCCGATTTCCAGTTGGGCGGAATAAACGGACTGGTAGGAATATGCGTACGAGTCTTTTGTGGGTAATCTCCAATGGGAATACCTAATAGATCGATCGGTTCATTCGATAATGATGATGATGACAACATGGACAACGATGATGGAGGCAAAAAGAAGAAAAGGTAGATAGGAAAGAGAAGAAAAAAAGTAGCAAACGGTGATAGTTTGATTAGTCACGGTCCGGCTGCTTGCCTAATGTTAGTAGAAGAATGAAAGATAGAAAGAAAAAAAATGGGGGGTCTGAGCGTGTATGCACGGCCGATGCCGCCGATGATGCAGCAAGATTCCGTCACTGCGCCGCGTAAAAAAAAAAAAAAAAAACAGAGAAAAAAAGAAAGGAAAGGAGAGCCAATAGAATATCATGCGTTTCCTCTTTGGCTTGAATAATGGACGCCGTATATATACTGATGGGTTGTTTGTTTATCTCTAACGTTGATTGTTTTGTTTTTCTTTTCTCAATAGAATTGCCCGACGAAAGCTGAGGCCAGACGGAGCGCCGCCAAAATTGCGCTGATGAACTCGGTCTTCAATGAACACCCGTCGCGACAGATCTCGGACGACTTTATTGAAAAAGCCGTCGCCGAAGCCAGAGCCTCTTTCAAGGTATGTTTACTTAAGAGGTGCCCGTTTTGTTATTCTCGGAAAAACACAGCGTTAAAGAGAGGCTCTCGTTGTACTATTTATCGGGCACTCGGCATCAAATTATATGCGGATTTGCCCCCTCGTTGTTTGGGGTCTTTGCTGTGTCTTTTTTGTCAGCTGTCAAAATCCGTCGATATGAGAAATCCATTTGGGTAGTTTTCTTGGGCGATTTTCCGAGACTTTTGAGGGGGTTCTCCCCTCCTAGATATATCCAGTATATTTTTTGATCCCTTGGAAAAACACAAATCCGTGAGATAGACGAAGAAGAGAGAGCGGCTCAATAAGCTTCCAGACACAACTACAACGTCTGGGTCCCCCTTTTTCTTTTGTATGCTAAAAAGACCTCCAGCGCTGTAAGGGAGAGAGATAGAGCGTATTTTTTTTCTTTTCTCATAGCTCGACGGGGTCCCCTCGGTAGAGAGTAGTAGAGCTCTTCTTTTTGTGCCGCTGGATGCCTTTAAATGGAGACTTTTAAAAGACTAGAGAGAGAGAAAGAGAGAGAGGAAAAAAAAGTAGAAGAAGATGGAGCGCACAACGGCAGAAGCTGCAGACTGCGACAAGACGATGCACTCACGATTCTTTTCCGTCGTCTCCGCGACCGCCTTCTTCAGCAATGTCATTTCCATGTTTCAGCTCACTTGGCAACAGTGATGAGCCACCCGTCGACTCGTTTCTTCGCCTACCGACACGGAAAATTTAACAAAAAAAAAAAAGAAGAAGAAGAAGAGGAAGAATATATATATATTCATCTATAGCTAGCGCCAAAAGAGAAGGGGCGGATAGTTTTCCCGAAAGACAAGCCGGTGGAACGGGTATTCAAATGAATCGGAACGTGATGCCTTGGAGTTTTGTTGTTGTTGTTGAGTTGTTTTTTGTTTTTGTTTTGTTTTGTTTTTTTTCTGATTTTTTTTGCTGATGTTGTTGTCTTCCGTCTTTGTTGTGCGATTGTAGGGCGATCCGGACGAAGCGGACAACCCCAATACGGGCATCGGCGCCTTCCGCTTCATGCTGGAGGCCAATAAAGGGCGGACCATGCTGGAATTCCAGGAGCTGATGACCGTCTTCCAGTTGTTGCACTGGAACGGCTCGCTCAAAGCCATGCGGGAGCGCCAATGTTCCCGACAGGAGGTGGTGGCCCACTACTCGCACCGCGCCCTCGACGACGACATGCGCTCGCAAATGGCCCTCGACTGGATCGCCAGAGAACAGGTTCGTCTCTTCTCCTTCTTCAATATTCTTCTTCTCCTTCTTCTTCTTTTCCCAGAGTCTCTTAAAAGCCATCAAGACGTCCAACGTTCCCCTAACTACTATTCATCACCTACACACACGGCACTTTAGACCATCTTCATTACGATCCTGTATTTTACAATCAACGCCAGAGCCTTGTCTTTATCTGTCGTCTTTGTTTGGCCTGCCTTTTTGTCATGCTAATTGGCGGCGTTTCTCTAATTAAATCGTTTTCTATATATTCATTCTTTTATTTTATTTTATTTATTTCTCTCTTTTTTTCTTACGAATGTCCACAGGAGACTCCAGGTATCGTTAGCCGTGAATTGAACATGGCAGAACGGGAATTGGAAGCGGCTCGGCTGGCCGGGCGAGAGCTGCGATTTCCAAAAGAAAAACGAGAGATCCTGATGCTCGCCTGCTCTCAAGTAGCCCACGGAGACGGACTCTCCAGTTAATTATTTCTCTTTCAAACAAAAAAATAACGAAAAAAAATAACAAAACAACTGAATCGAGAACATATTTGAAGAGAAGCAAACTCGTTTCGTGTGTACTTTTGTCTGTATTTTTTTGTTGTTTCCCTTTGTGGTTGTTATCAAATGTTCAACGTGTTTTCTTGTTGTTTTGTCGCCGCCCAAGGATCCCTACTAAAACCGGGATTCTTTCATCTGCATTATATATACTCGTTACGCATGTGAAACTCGACCGACGTTCTTCTATTGTGCACAAAATTCGCGTGTCCCTGCGCAACGCTTTCTTCTCCTTTTTTCATCTTCTTCTTCCCGGTGTGTTTATTTTTCTATTACAAAACAGAAACAAAAGAATGTCCGCAAAAAAAAAAAACAATCTCCCGAACGAATTTTAATCGGTCTCTAACTAAATGCAAGTTTCATCCAGTGACGTTGCGACGAATTAGATTACATCCTTCTTCATCCAAGAACGATCGTGAATTCAGAAAAGAAAGGCAAAAGAAGTTTGATGAAAGGGAAGAAAAGATACGTAACGAAAACAAAAAAATCGGATTGCAGAAAAGCATTTGTGTATGATATATTTTAAATAGAAAAGACGACAACAACAAAATTGGAGAAGAAGCGACAAAGAAAAAGGAAGAACATTTTTGACAAACTGTCTTGTTGTGTCTCGTCTCTTGTGCATGCCATTTTTGTGCCTTTTTGGTGTAATCCGTCCTACACTAGCCCGCGTTCGCTTCGTGATTTTGATGGCGGCGCCATCTCTCAGATGCGAGCGGAACGCGTGTTTTGTATCAAAAAAGAAAATTTTCTCACAATGTAATAATGATCACAATAATTTTTCGACTGCATAAAAAAAACAACAGAAAAATTGGCGAATTCGAAACGAAAGTTTCCATGTCTTTCACCTGATTTATTTTTTTATTCGGTTGTCCTCTTTTTTTTTTTGTGTGGAAAAATCAGCGCTTGATGTTTTTTGAAATTGTCTTCTCGTGAACCGCCGCCGAATCGACACAATTTCGGTCGTTTCAGCGGGGCGTGTTGAACGCGGGAGGCAACATTGTATTGTATACACCTAGAGATCGAATGTCGTGTAGCGTGTGTAAGATTCTGATGATTCGTTCCATATTTTTGTTGTTGTTGTTTTGTTTACTACTCACAACCACATTTTTCGGCCAAACCCTCTTTATATTCCGCCCAATCTCTCTCCGTCCTATATAGTAAAAATGATGAAGTGTATGTGTATTATTTTTCGAATGGATAGATACCATGAATGGCAACACTTTTTTTTGTATTTTATTTTTTTTCTGGGGGGCCATCCAATCTCTCTCTTTCTCTCTCTCTCTCTCCACTTTTTATTATTATTATTGTCATTTTTGTGGATGGCGAAAGAGAGAGAGAGAGAGCTACCTGTAAATTGTTGAAGAATGGATTTTAAAAAAAGGTGAAAAAACGCCAAATAATACACAAGCTGCACGGCTAACCGTCGTCACAGAAGAGAACAAGAATTTTCGGTCCATCTTTTATTTTTCCTTTTCTTTTCATGGGTGTAAATTCATTCACTCAATTCGAACATTTAAGAGGCCCGACGAAAGAAAACGCCAGGGTTCGCAGCCAATTGCTGGGGGGTTGAAGAAAAGACGAAGAAATGGGCAGATGAGTGAAGAGGGGTTTCTTTTCTTTCCATTCAAACAGGTGCAGGGTGTGAAAGTCAAACCTTTCAAGGAGTGAGATATGGAGCAATCAAATGGTCGGGTCGTCTCTCTCTCTCTCCTCTTCTCCTTCGCCTCTCAAACGATGAAAATAGGGTAGTAAATTCTATTCCTTGTTTCCTTTTCATCCCTTACTTCTTCTTTTTCTTCTGCATCTGGCAGTCTAATTGCGGGTTATTATACCTGTCGAGAGAAGTATAGAACAGGTCTCTTTCTTTTGCGCCCATCTCTTTAGCAGCAGCTGCTGCTGTCGTCCGGGTTCTTCTTTTCCACAAGAAAAAAGCAACGACTTGGAATTTTTTTCTTCTTCCCCTCTTCTTCTTCTTCTCCTTTTTTCTCTCTTATATTCTTTTCACACAATACCGCACCGACAATTAAGGAGAATTAGGAATGAAACGGGTGGACCCAAAGAGGGATCCCGAACTCTCTCGGATGATGTTGAGGTTTTTCTCTATTGAAAATTGCTTATTTCTTTTTCCCCCCTTTCTTTCTCTCTCTTTTTTATATTTCGAATCGAATCAGCGTCCGGCTAGAGACCAGATAAAAAAAGGAACTACTCAAATTCAATGACCTATTCAATTAATTTCAATTCAAAGTCGATTTCAAGGTGATAACTTGGTGGGAAGAGGAGGGGAAACTGCGGTGTTACAATGGAGCAGATGATGACGGGCAAAAGTGAAATACGGTAGTAGCGCTAGTAGTAGTAGAAGAAATAGTGGCAGGGACGTGATGTGATGACGAGCCGATTCGGTTGGACGGGCGCCGGAAAAAAAGTCTAGAAGAAATCGACGGGCGACAACGACTGCCTTTGTCTCTGCGTCGACACGCCGAGTATGAATCTCGAAATCAGTCGTTAAATGCTGTCATATTTGTTGTTTTATGATACCTTAATAGCTTTAGCCGCTGAGATTGGTCAATGTACTGGGCGATCACTTGGGCCATGAGGGCGACTAGTCGATCCATTCCCGAAGACTTTTGACTGCCCGTCTCGTCGGCAACGGCCAGACGGAAGAGGTCGATAATCGACTTGATGTCTTCCATTGGCAACTATTGAGAACAACGATGAATACTTTTGTAGTTGCCCAAAAGTTTCAGCTTCATCAGAGTTTTACGACACAAGAGCCTCTTGGTTAAATTACACTAGATGTTAATCCCTCCAGGTAGAGTCTCTGCTGATCGTTAACGCGAAAAGAGAGGGGTCGGTTCGTCATGGAATAATCAGCTAGCCATTTGTAATCGGGACGGCCGTCAGGCGGAGGTGGCTCATTATATTCGCTCGCGTTCCACTCTCTGGCATGCCATTCTACCTGTGCAATAATTACAATTCGGATAAATGCAATCCTATCTAAAGAAGGAACGACGAGATGGAAGGAGAAGAGAAACAAAAACTTAAAAGCTCGCCCGACAACATACGTAAAAAACCGATTAGTTATACCTCCTGGATGATGGCGTGATGAAGCTTCATTTCAGTATACCACTGCGCTATAGAAAGGACGGACCATTGGACTCGGGAGGCAGATGTAGGTCGACTGAGCATTTTCTTGCTATTGCCCTCCGGGATATGCGTAATCCGCCACTCTGGACTGCACCGCAAGCTTCGTTGCCAAGGAGACAACTACTCGTGCTCACGACGGAGAATGCGGAAACCTGCTACGACTCCGATGCGTTCGTCCGTATATAACATTCCCGTTGCTATCTGTATATCATTTCATTCGTTCATCGTGTATTTTATTCTTAATGACTGAATCAATTGGCTTTCTCTTTTGGTAGAGCTCAATCCAAACATGTATAATTAGAGGATGAATCAAAAAAGAATAGACTATTATAGAGTAAACTGTTCCAGGAAAGAATCAAGAATTTCCAGGACTCAAATCTAAAATGAAGAAACATTTGAATTGCCAAACCCTTGATCTAGCCTTTATTCAGAAAACATGTAACCATGATACCCTATTTGATATAAACATAACATAATTTGTTTGTAAGAATGATATAGAAAGTAAATTGCATGCTGAAAGGCTTTCTACAACTTTGCCTTCAATGGCTGGGCATTCTTGGTCAGTTCTTGCAGCTTCATAGCCAGACCCATGTTGCCTTGCACTTTAAGTTTTCCCTGAAAGTAAGCTTGTTGAGCAGCCAATTTGCCAGAAACCAATTGAGTGAAATCATCATCCTTTAGGCTGATGGTAACATCTCCCTTGTCACCTGTGATAGAAAATAATTATTAAAACATGATTACAACTTAATGATTACAAAATAGTTTTACCGTCTTTAGCGATCCTAACAAAGCCACCATTATTCTTGGCGTCGACGACCCAGGAACCGACAGAACCGCCATCACCTGCCAACTTGAAGAGGAACACGCCTCCAACCTTCTTGGTGAGTTCTTCTCCGTTCGAGGCCAAGGCACTTTTAATCAGCTCAAACACTTCAGATGACTTGAAGCCATCAATACGAACACTTGCGGAATCCTACGTTTAAGTAAGAATTAGTATAAAACGGCCAATATAACAAGAAACATTGCTTACGTTTTGCACTGTCATTTTATTGTGAAGAGAGCTGATAAACAAGGCAACGTTGCCATTCAAGACTTAAAAGTATTTACGACTTTCTTTAGCTACCACTTGGACCGCCCGACCGGCACGTACCAAATCATATTTCGCGTTTTAAAATCACACAAAGCTAGGACCTTTAACCCTATTTTCACTACCGAATCAGCTAATACTATTTTCGGCAAAAAATTATCAATATATGTAATACTAACTTGTTTTTCTACGGCCATTTTGTACAAAGCGACGACGACTGCTCCACCAAGTCCGATGTTGTGCTGAAGCGCTAGCTTGCAGTTAGGTACCTGCCTCTTGTCCGCCTCGCCACGAAGCTGCCACGTAAGCTCTGCGCACTGCGCAATGCCTGTAGATTAAAAGATGGAAGATAATCAATCACCCTCGTCAATAATAGCACGATGTTATGATAAGAGCGTAATGGTGCAAGGTTCAAGGAGATGGCCAGTGCAAGTCAACATTACAGATCTGAAAAAAAAAACTAGAATAAACATTCAATGTTTACCAGTTGCTCCTAAAGGATGGCCTTTGGATATTAATCCACCACTAGGATTGACAACGTATTTTCCACCATAAGTGTTGTCTCCTTTGTCAATCATATCGCCTGCTTTGCCTTCAGGACATAATCCCAACGCTTCGTATGTGATCAGCTCGTTAGCAGAGAAACAATCGTGCAATTCTACGACTTGGACATCGGTTGGTTTGACACCGGTTTTGGCAAACAATTTTTGAGCGGCCGTTTTTGTCATGTCATAGCCCACCTGAGAGACAAACATGATAAGCACGCGATAATATGATGGAGAGATTGCAAATGTTTACCAGCTTCATACTGCTGTTCTCCCCAAAAGTAGAGCTTAGATCCGTGACCATTTCAATGCCCAAAATTTCTACAGCTCGATCAAGAAGGCCGTGCTTAATGGCAAAGGCCTCGGAAACAATGATGGCAGCGGCAGATCCATCCGAAGTAGGGCAGCACTGCAACTTGGTCAATGGGCCGTATACAGTCGGCGAAGACATGATCTGCTCCAATGTATACTCATCCCGGAACTGTGATTTCCTGTAAATAAAAACAAAAATCTTTCATCAAAGTTCGTGATTAATTCGTCCTACTTGTTAACTTACGGATTGTTGACTGAATGTTTGTGGTTCTTCCAAGCAATTTTTCCCATATGAACCTCTTTGGTACCATATTTCTTCATGTGTTCAAGGCCGGCAGCACCAAACAGCTGAGCTGCAATCGGTGCGGGTTCAATGCCAACGTTTTCAGCCAATGCACCAACATGGCGATCCATCGGATTCACGCGATCATCGTAACCCTATGAACCACATAACGTTACAAATGGAAATATGTAACTCAAGATTAAACAACATACCTTTCCAGTCAGAGAACCCCTTTTCATCTTTTCAAATCCAACAGCTAATACACAGTCAGAAATACCACCAGCCACAAGCTGCTGAGCCAAAAGCAAGGCAGATGATCCTGTGGAACAGTTATTGTTAACATTGTAAATTGGAATGCCTGTCATTCCCAATGGATACAAAGCACGCTGTCCACAGCAAGATTCACCTTTAGGAGAGAATCAACAATGATTATTGAGATATTCATGTGAAATCCATTAAATTAAAAAAATTACCATCCACAAATCCAACTGTTGCCTGTTGGACATGCTGGTAGCTAAGATTTGCATCTTTCAGAGCATTTGTAACTGACTCGGCTACCATATCAGGGTAATCAAAATCGGAACGCCTGCCAGGTTTCTCAAACTGTAAAAATTCAGAAACAATGATTGAATAAACAGCCTGTTCACAAATTCAAAATTCCTTACCTTGGTCATACCAACACCAACAACAAAGACTTTTCTTAAGTTATTAGCCATCGTGGAATATTTGGCAAGACGAGTAGTTATGAGCAATGATGCAGCAATCTTCTCAGCGAATTAATCGGAAGACTCAAAAACGTGTATCTACCGTCGAAGGTGATCGGGCAGACTAAAATGTCATAACAAGAAAAAACATTGGAATTCTTATAAAAGAAACGGGTTGTAAACGTGACCGCTAGGTGTCTCCTTCTCCCCAAGCAACCAAAAATTGAATTTTTTTAACGAAAAAAAATTGTTTTATTTAAAAAAAAAGTTTATTGACTTTACAATAAGAATACATCATAGTATTTACATTATGATGTCAAATACTGTAAAATTTTGAGCCTTCACACAAGAAGGAAAGAATGAAAATCGAAAAATGCCAGAAGGGAGGAAACTGTTTAGTCAACGGACGCCATTCTGGATTGGACTAAAACAATTTCGGTGGTGGACTGCGAATTTTGGCGCGTCCGAAGCAACATTACACCTTTAAAGAAGTTTTCATTGATCCCAGTTTGAGAATAGTGTCGAAGTAGACTATCCAAGTGATCAAAAACATAACCATCTGTGTCGAAACCCGAAGAAAACCAATGTGCTTGCGTGTGCTTCACCGACCGTTTGTGTACGTAGATATTTTCTGTGTGTTTGCCCTTTGACACGTCAACTCGGCGGTACCTTCTCGCGTTCGAGATTTATGTTTGGATTTGAGGTTCATTCAATCGGTCTTTTAGTTTCTTTCATACTTCATCTACAAGTGCTTGGAATTTGAAGTTTTTGACGAGATTGAATCTATTGTATTGGTTCGTTGGGATGCCAATTGCTTAGGCCGCCATTTGTAGACGCGGCGGGATTTGAGTGCAACTCGAGTTCGATCTGTTTTTACCAATAATGTGATTTCCTCTTTCACACTCGTCTTCGTCAACCTTATGATCTAAAATTGGTCAAGTTCCTTAAGGTAGACTGGAATTTGACAAGGTTTTTATGACGGACAGGATGTAATTAGAGGGGATGTAAATCAATCCGTGAAGACTAGGGGGCTGTAGTGTTTGAAAAAGGGCTTCGGCTGTTTACAGCCGTCAGATGACTCTCCCAACGCCGCTTTATTTATCCTGGCAGGCACCTTTTTCTAAAAAATTCCCAAAACAACAGTGAATGCTATGCATTCATAGATTCTTTCAGCAATATTCGTTTTTCTCGGTAAAGTAAGCTTCGGCGTCGAACGAGTTGTGTTACCTTTGTAACCTGTTTCGGTTCGTGATTGACGAATTCCTCACCCCGTCTGCTGGGTTTACATTTATGTTGACAGAAGGCTGTTTCTCTTTGCTAGTTTTCTTGACTTCAGCCTTTAACTTATTGTTGTGTTCTTTAGTCTGGATGTTGCCATGTAAGCAGTGGCAGATATCAAGTGGAAACACATAAAGGAGCAAGTTGTTGATCCTCATCTTTTCCAACCTGGGTGGGGAAGGGGGTCTTTCACGATGAATGGCGAAATCCCCACAATCCCCATCATTAGCCTGGCTGGCATCGCAAGTCTCAGCGACTGTAAGTACCTGTTTAACTGTTGGATGCAAATTGCCTAACTAACATTTTTCTTACTAAATAGTGCTACCTGAGATGCCATTGCCAGTGCCTCTGGCCTCCACACAAGCCAGTCGTTCATTGCTGTTCCATCCACGAGTTGCTGAGGAAGCTCACCGACTCTTGTCCACTCATGATGATGCCTTGGCAGCTCAACTTCAGCATGCACTCACCACAACTTCTTACAATCCCCAGCACATTATTCTGAGGTAATTTTTTTTTTAGTTTGAATTAAAGAGAATAACTTCTAACTGGTTTATCATTATTTTCAAAAAAATTCTTCAAAACCTGAAGAGACCATCGCTATGAGAACTACAATCATCCTGAACTCTCACCGCCCCAACCTGAGTTGCTGGGTGCAATTCTGCAGAGGAATCCTCATGTATTTCGCCAACAACAACAGCAGCATCCGCAGCCATGGAACAGCAATCAGAGCACGGTGCATCCTCATCATCAACAGCAGCAGCAAGCCATGATGTACAATTCTCAGCAACAAATTGGATATGCATCACCTGCTACTCACGTCGGGGCTTACACGCCAAGCGTGAACGCCGTGCAGGTAAACGAATTTTAATGCCGAGAATATCATGTTGGTTCGTAACCTAACTCTGTATACCAACAGGGATATGCCCCTCAGCAAAGTCCTGCCCCAGGGTTACCTGCACAAGCTGCCATGAACTACGTTCCACAAGGGAGTCCATATTCCACGCAGACGAAGCTTTTGGCTGCGCAAAACAATGTTTATCCCCAACAACCACAGCAAGGCTACAATAGCCCTAGCTGGGGGTACGAAAAACCTGTACAGACTCCTGTTCAGACTCCTGTGCAGACCCCAGTTCAGACTTCTGTGCAGACTCCTGTGCCAGCCCAGCAGCATTACCAGCAGCAACAATCGCAGCAGCATTATCCACATCACCCACAGCAGCAGCCAACTCACCCTGCCATGCCCGTAGGGGAGCCGCAACAGCCTCAACAACAACACGTTCAGCAGCAACAAATTCATCCGCAGCAAATCCAACAGCAGCAACAGCCACCACTGCATCAAACTGTTCATCCGCAAATGCCGGTCTACAATCACCAAGAATATCCAAATACGATAGCTTCAACGCATTCGCAGGAAAGGAAAGAAGTTGAAAAACAATCTTACCAACCCCAACCCGCCATACCTCTACAACCAGCGCAAACTAATCAGTTTGCTGGTCCAGTTAAATCAGAGCCCGTCGCAACCTCATCGATGAATAATTCCTCTCAGCAAAATCATCGGTAACAACACAAAAAAAACATGTCAATCTCGCTCATAGATATAGAGTTTAATCGTTTGATCAAATTTGTTTTCAATAGAATGTCTAGGAATAATAGTAGTGGGCGACCATCTTACAAGGAAGACTCCGACTCGGACGAAGGACGGGTCAAAAAAGAGGAACCAGTGAAGGAGGAGAAACCCATTGTTGAAGAAAGTAAACCTAAAGTGAAAGTGCGAAAAGAAAAAGATGAAACACCACGAAAACGGAAATCCACCAGTGAGAGCACACCAATCACCGAAGAGGTTGCACCGGCACCAAAGAAGAAGCTGAAGCGGATAGAGCGCAAGATTGTAGCCCATGATGAGGCAAAATTGAGTGCCGAGGAGCTCATGGAAACGAATACCTTCCAGAGGTTCACGCGCTTAGTTGAGCACATATTTGATGCAACGGAAGATGCTGATCTGAACGCCCCGGCGGATCTGGACAACGACACCGATATGCCTCAAGAGGCCATGATTCCTAAGCAGCAGCTCCATGATTTGTGCGCCGAAGCAGCTAAGTTGAAGGTATGCAATTTCTCCTTCTTTTGGCCATTATTTTAACGATCTATTGAATTATTGCTTATCATAAATTTCGCATCTTAGTCAATGGGTGCTATGTCATCTGTTCCTCCCGAGAGACTTGTACGTCTTCTTAATCTCCTCGAGAAGAACATTCGTGATGGGGCCAAAATATCTCTCCTTGGTAAATAGATATTTAAAGTTTACTCTGCAGCTGATGTCAATAACCCTCGTTCATTTGCAATTGTAGGAGACCCAGATGAGGACGAAGAGGAGAGCAAATTATGGACGGAGTTATCTTCTGAGCGTGTCCTACGAGCTGTTGAGGCGGCGCTGGCAGCCCTTCATATCCTTACAGCACAGAACATGCCAAAGAGAGCCTACCTCGAAGATGTCATTGAGAGGATTGTACAGCTGGCTAGATTCCAATTGCAGCATTCAATCTATCCGGCATATGATCCAGTTTACAGGACTGAGTCGAAGAAGGATGTCATGAGTTCAGGTACTGACCAGTATTCACATCGTTGTCATTCAAACCAGTATCACTTTACTGACTGCATTTACAGGCGGAAGTTCGAAGAAGAAAAGGGCACATGTCCGAGAAGTTCGCGACAAAACCGTTCTATTGGTCTATCATAAAATGGTAGTTCTAGTCGGTTTGATGGCTGAATTGTTGGCGGTCCAGACACTAACAGACACAGCTGTACTTCATCTTTCAACTGTTGGTGTTGCACCATTTTTTGTTGAAAACATTTCAGAGCTACAGTTATCTGCGTTAAGGTACAATGAAACAAAACTGGTGTCATCGAGCTGCAATGATGCTAATCTTCCCTTTTTACCGAAATCTAGACTGGTGACGACAATCTTCAGTCGCTACGACAAACATAGACGGCTCTTACTCGACGATATTCTGGCTTCGATCGCCCGCCTGCCCTCCTCTAAGCGAGGACTTCGCACTTTCCGCCTTAGCGCTGATCAGCACATACAGATGCTCACTGCCTTAGTCCTTCAACTCATTCAATGTGTCCTATGCCTCCCAGAGAAGCTTGGGGCTCCGCCGGGTACAGCCAACACGGGAGAGGGTGGAGAGGTGGAGAGTTCTATAACGGTAATTTTTTTGTTCTTAGTGTTAAGAGGAAAAGCGAATTCAAAAATTGTTTTCTTTGTCGCTAAATAGACGATGGATCCGGAAGTAGTGGTGGCTACAAGGTATGACACTGCGGTCCGGACAGCTGCCAATTTTCTGTCGGTCTTCCTCGGCAAGTGTGGAGTTAAAAATAACGAGGAAGTCGATTACCGTCCGCTCTTTGAAAATTTCGTTCAGGTAAATGGATTTTTGTCTCTAGAAACTCGACCTGAAAGTTGCTAATGAAATATGTTTTTATCTAGGATCTGCTGAGCACCGTAAACAAGCCTGAGTGGCCGGCCGCCGAGCTTTTGTTGTCGCTGCTGGGCAAACTTTTGGTGCAAAACTTTAGCAACAAAAATGTCGATGTTTTGTTACGAGTCGCATCACTGGAGTACCTCGGCGTGGTTGCCGCCCGCCTTAGAAAAGATGCCGTTACTTCTCAACTTCGAACGGATACGATCGATCAACTCCTAAAGCAGGTCCGAGAAGATGAAACAAATAATGCGGTGGAAGAATTCAAATCCAAAAAACATAAAAAGAAGAAAAAGAGTGGCGACAGAGAGCACGAGAAAGAAGCTGCACCGGTAGATAAAACGGAGGTACGGACATCGCTGTTTTTATAATTGGTGGATGGTCTTGAATATTAAACGACGGTTCTTTTCTCCCTTATAGATTCTCCAATCCTTGCTGCTTGATTATCTTGCAGTCAACTCTCAGTGTGATCCTGCAATGCTACATGCACGGCATTTCTACGTCGCCCAGTGGTACATTGATGCCACAAAAAGCGCGAGCAAAAGAGTTCAACCATCCGAAACGAAACCCGAGATCCCAAATGAAGAACGGCAGCAGAACAAGAGCTCGTCTAAGAAAAAGAAGAAAAAGAAAAAGCGTAACCACTTCTCCTCGGATTCGGATGAATCCGATTCCTCGTCTTCGTCTTCCGACGACGAAGAAGACGATGCAAAGAAACCCGAGAATGAAAATACTACCAATACGACCGACCTGAACAACCACAACCAATCCATGGAATTGATGGACCGAAGAAAGAAGCTACTGCTTTCGAAAATCAATCCTTTCCCAGAGGCAGCCCCTGGTACGAGAACACAGGTCTTAACCACGCCACTTGATGCCGAGAGCTCGGAACTTATCACGCGCTTTTTGGCGTCGAAAAGGCCGTTCTCTCAGAGCTTCGATTCGTACCTCAAGCATATTTTAAAGGTGAGAGTTATTCGTCTAGCTAATATTGGGACCGGGAATTTTCAGTAATTTTATCCTTCCATTTTATAGGTGTTGACGGAACCGGCCATCGCTGTGCGAGCCAAGGCCATGAAATGCCTAACTCAGATTGTCGAATCTGATCCAGTCGTCCTTGCTCGTACAGATATGCAACTTGGTGTTCATCATTCTTTCTTGGACCAGAGTACGGCTGTCAGAGAAGCTGCCGTCGACTTAGTTGGGAAGTTCGTCTTGTCTCGACCAGAGCTGATAGACAAGTATTACACTATGCTGTCTGCTCGTATTCTGGACACTGGAGTTAGCGTTCGCAAACGAGTTATTAAGGTACGTGATTTGATTAGTTGGTTACAATGGCCTACATTTACTCAATGACCCCTTTGCAAATTTCAGATCATGAAAGACATCTGCACCGAATGTCCTGATTTCCCTAAAATTCCAGAAATCTGCGTTAAAATGATCAGGCGAGTAAATGACGAAGAAGGTGGCATCAAGAAACTTGTAATGGAGGTCTTCCAAGCCATGTGGTTTAGTCCAGTCAGAGAGAAACCGACACTGGATTTCAATGCATTGATGAGAAAGGTACCGGTTTTTTCCTATCTTATTTTAATAACTTGTTTTTAAATTTTTGGTTTAAATTTCAAGGTCATGAATATAACTGATGTCGTGGCTGCCTGCAGAGACACTGGTTTAGATTGGCTCGAACAGCTTCTCCAACAAATGTTTCGACCCAAGGAAGATAAGGAAGACGTGACGAAAGCGAATGTTGAACCTTCTAAAGCTTTATTGACCGCTTGCCAACAGATTGTCGACTGTCTTGTAGAAAACATTCTGCGGCTTGAAGAAGCTTCTCTTGCCCGCGGCCCCAATTCTGGTAAGAATGCTGTTAAATTGGTGTGTTAACGACAGCTCCTTGACAACGATATTGATTTTTTTTAAACTGTAGCGGGTTCAGCAGATGTGAAAAATTCAAACGGAGGAGAAAGTAAAGGAGCCTCTCAGCGATTAGTGGCGTGCATGACAACTTTATACCTGTTCGCCAAAATCCGACCCTTACTGCTCGTTCCGCACGCCATGACTCTTCAACCGTATTTGAGCCTTCGGTGTAGGACTCAAGGCGACTACCAAATTATTAGCGACGTTGCTCGAACTCTGGAAGTGGTAGTCCCCTTGTTAGAACATCCAAGCGAATCTTTCCTCGCTCAACTAGAGGAAGACGCTGTCAAATTGATCCTGCAGCACGAAAAAGCAGTAGTGGCTGCTTGTCTATCTTGCCTTGGCTCTGTCGTCAATCATGTGACACGGAATTTCAAGCTCATTCGAGATTGTTTCCGGAAGTATTTCGGTCCTCTGACTGAGTACAAGTTGATGCATGAAAGAGATCCAGAAAATCCACGACTTATCCAACATCGACCTTTCTTCCGGAGAGCTCTGTTCACCGTAGGATTGTTGCTCCGGCATTTCGACTTTACGGACGAAGAGGTAAGACTATCATTTCTTTCTTCATTATTCCGCGTTTAAATATCAAAACTTCCCACTTATGTGTTGTTAGTTCTAGTTCTAAATTATGAAATGAATTTATCACATTTCAGGTGCGTAACGGATTACCCGACTCGACCAAACAGCAAGTGATGGAGATTCTTCTTTACTTTGTGTGCCAAAACTGTAGTGACATGCAGTTCTTCACTCTACAGGTAATCTGAAGTTGGTGAAACTTTTCCAACGACAATTTGTGCAACTTTTTATTTATATTTAGGCCATCGGATCTGTCTGTATTCGACATTACGATTTCATGTTGGGAGAATCATTGAAATCAGTATATCTTAACGTGAGTCAAAATATTCAGAAATTCTTGTGCTTTTCTGTGGCTAATATTTTCTCTTCTTTTCCTTATGTAGCGTTTATTGGATTCATCGGTCCCGTTGCGGCTTAAGGTTCAAGTGCTAAACAACATCGAAACCTACCTCCAGGTAAGTGGAACGATGGTTAAATTCGCGTTACGTCTCACGAGTCTAATTTATTTGATAAAATTATAGGAAGAAGAAATTCGTATGATAAAGGAAGATCAACAATGGTCGAAAACGTCCAAGAAGGAAAATCTCAAAGAAATGGGTGACGTTACCTCGGGAATGGCCAGCACCGTGATTCAGCTCTATTTGAAGCCTATCCTTGATTGCTTTATTCACGCTGCTTCCAGTGTTCGTCAGTCAGCGTTTAGAGTGACACAATTGATTCTCCAACAAGGATTGGTATGATTTTTGACATATTAAAAATTGTAATTGATATATTTTTCAAACGAAATTTTCCTACAGGTTCATCCGGTGCAAATCGTCCCGTATTTGATATGCATTAGTACGGATGCAGAGCGGGTATCCCTTGCAGCAGACAAACAGCTGCAAGAAATTGAAAAGAAATATCCAGGGTTCATTCACATGAAAGCGTTGCAAGGCATCAGACTGTCGTTCCAGTTGCAGACGTTGATAGAAAGCACTCCCAAAGAAAATAGTCCTGTCCAGTCGGCTTCTAAGTATGAATAATTTTCCAATCAGTTTCTTAAAAGCGGACTAATTGTAATACTTCCAATTCGCAGGAGTGCGCCGGAAACTCCTAATAAGAAAAGCGGTACCAAGTGTTCTGTGGCTAGTGCAATACAAGAAAGCCAAGGAATAGCTCGTGGTTTCCGACTCAAGGAAGGAGAACATCCCTCTGCTCTCAATGGTTTTCTCTATTCTCTTCTTCGTGGTACAAAACAGCAGCGAAGAGCTCTTGTACTTTCCATGCTCAAGCAGTTCGATGAAACTTCGAAGAATCCTCTTGCACAGCTTCTCTACTTGGCCGACAATCTCGCTTCTTTTCCATACCAGGCAATTAAGATAACACATTCCCCAACTTCTTCCATTGTAACTAATTAGGTTTCAATCGAATTCCAGGTGATTGACGAACCACTGTTCCTGATTCATCACATTGACATTATGGTGTCGGTGACCGGGTCTAACCTCTTGCAAGGATTCCGAGAATCCCTGCTCCCTAGTGCTGTTCCTACTAGTCCGGAGGAGGAAGAAGACGATGAGGACATTGAGTCTCTCGTGCAACGACTTCCTCCAGACACAAGACCTTTCGAAGAGTTCTTGACAGCTGCACAGGGTTGCCTGCTCCTTCTCATGCTAAAGCAACATTTAAAGGACCAATACGGCCTGACAGATGCCAAAATTACCCAGTATTCGCCGTCAGAAGGAGCAAAAATTTACGAGAAGAACGCACCGAGGAAAGCGGTTACCATATTTATGCCTAGGCCAACACTACATGCATTAAAAGGTATATCATCAAGTTTATTCTAGTTTTCGTATGCAGGGATTTATAACTGAAATTATTCTTCGATATAGAAAACCTTGGATTAACTGGTTATGTGGAAGTATCGAGTAAGCAGTCTCTAGTGGAAAAGTATATCGAGTTCAAGCAGCTCATGCTCAAAATTGATCCTGCCGAAGAAGACGAAGAAGAGAGACTGGCTTCTGCCATGCGAACGTATCAAGTTACTGAATCGCCCGTTCCAACGGACGGCCCCATTGCAATGCCAATTTTCGGAACACCAGCACCTATTATGGCGGGTATGACACTAATGGGAGCGCCTACAACACCAATGAAAACACCTCGATCGAAGTCAGTAAAAACTCCAAGATCACCTAGGGGCGAGAAAAGCAGTAGCAGTAAGAAGAAATCCCAGAAGAAACGAAAGCGGAAGATCGAGAGTGATGACAGTGATGATGACTCCGATTGTGACCCTGATTTCAGGGCTTGACTGCTCTTTACTTTGATGTTAGTAATCGCAGTCTCTCAAAGTCTTTATGGACTCCCGGAGTGCACAGCTGACCCAAAGTCACTTGATGAACTACAAGCATTAAGAGAAAAATGTCCACAGATCAATTTCCCAAATACTCTGTACCAGGCACTGTCGACAAAGTCGGTCGATTGCAGATAGGTGTTCAATCCAAGATGAAATAATTTGTACAGTTTTTGCAGGGCTTATTTCTCATTTCGCGATCTTTCCTGCATAGCGAACGACAAAACTAGTGCTATACATATATATATCTACACATCTGGGGAGGGGTGGGTTAACTAGTTACAAAATTTTACCTTGGAATTCCCTCTCAAATTTAAGGCGGTTCTCAACTGTTTGATTCTACTGGGCGCTCCCGTTTCCCGCTGCTCTAGTTCACCCGCTTCATCTCGCGCCTGAATAAATGAGGAATCAAATTATTTTCGCACATGTAAGGAAAAATACGTTGAATTGCCTATGTTTGGCCGTTTCCTTCTAACGTTTTTCCACATCTCCGCAATCCTCTCGTTCCCGCCGCCACGCCCCCCACCACAGATACACACCACAATTTCTCTAAAGAGTTTAATTTATTATTCGGCTGGCTGACAGTCCCTATAATCCTCTTACCCCAATTTAGATTACCCCCGTTGATCTATAATGTTTTTATTTACTTTTTTTTCTTCCAAGAAAAAAAAAGATATCCCTTTTGTTTGTGTGTGTAACGGAAAAGTGCGTCGGAGGTGTATTTGCGTGTATGTATGTATGTGGGTGTGTACCGTATTTTCTACTGTACCATAATTATGGACGTACGAGTTTATTGTATTTGAAATATAAATCGAGACAGTTTTGGAAGTAGTGCTATGTACTTACAAATGCGGAAATCTGAAATAATTACTTCTGAACTGTGTATCCTCCGTAGTTCATCGGTCTACTGCTAAAAAAAACACACATCAAGTGTCTTGATAGAAAACGTTATGACTTGTGAAACAAGGTTTCTCTGACCTCTGTGTGAATGCATTTTCTGTTGCCATCAAAGGTGAGTTTTTGATAGGACTTGTCTGTAAATCTGGCATGAATCAGGGTATGCTACATAATATGCGTATGCATTAGATGTTTAAATGAGATCTCGGACCGTCAACCGCTCTTGAAAGTTGAAAGAAAGCACGTTGTTTATATCCTCCCCGGTGAAAATGGCATCGATGCCTGGCAGCCGGTGAATCCACGTCGTCTGCTCGAGACGCAAGATAAATAGTTTGGAAATCTCGTAATTCGTAAAATATTACATCGAGATTTTGAAAGGAGTTAAGGATTTGCAAATTATTATAAGATGATGCAATCTGTTTTGAATTCATTTTCAAGAATATGTGTCTCAAATACCCGTGTAACACAAAGTTTATCAGCTAAACTCCCGACCAGCCTCATCAGTACAATTCAGCATCCTCAACATCAACAAATTCGTCATATAAATAAACATGGGTATCTAACAGAACCTGGATGGAAAGCTTTTGGTTATAGGTGGATTGTGAAGTTTCCCGAGAAATACACTATTAAAAAGCTACCTCTGATGAAATTGGCTGGGAGAGATCCTACTACTGGTAGTATATTTATTCTACTACATCTAAGTAACATAATTCCTCTGATTTAATATTTAGGTAAAAAGGTCGTTGGTGGTCTTGGAGGGGGTCACAAGAAAAAGTATCGGTGGATTGATAACAAGAGGCATGGACCAAAAGAAGGGCCTCCATTAGTTGAAAAAGTATTGAGCATTCAATATGACCCATGCCACACTGGTCGGCTTGCACTAGTAGCTGGTGGAGATAAAGTTAGGTACATTACAGCAACCTCAACTATGAAAGCTGGGGATTTAATATCAACTTCTGGTCATATTCCCAGAATTGCAAGTAAGTAGAGATATACTACTTACTTACTGCACAATAACTGAGTTAGTTTTTGGGTTAGTTTTTGTGTTTATAAGTTCTACAAGCTCTCAGTGAAAATCATAAGGATTTCAAAATTTATGATGTGCTCTTTGTATTTCATAGTTAGGCCAAAGGAAGCAGATGCCCATCCTTTAGGAGCCCTACCTGTGGGAACAGTAGTTTGGTAATGAATTTCTTCAGTTCCAGCCTAGTATAATATCTTATACATTTTTAAAATAAAGCTGTGTAGAAAAGTATGTTGGCGAGGGAGCTACAATTGCAGTAGCTGCTGGATCTCGTGCCATTCTTGTACGTAAGGTTGGAGACCGTTGCATCCTTCAACTTCCTTCCAAGCACGAAATGTCATTAAATCAAGAGTGCATGGCTGTTGTAGGACATGTAAGTAATGAAGAGCATTCTAGCCAACATATTGGAAGCGCCCAACGTCTCAGATGGCTTGGATATCGACCCCGTTCTGGTCTCTGGCACAGGAAAGATGGAAGGTACAAATTACTACAGCTGTTTTTTTTTGTCATGCACTCAAGTTGTGCTTTTTAGACATGGAAGAAAAATACGGCCTCTTCCTCCAGTCAAAGTGGTAGACAGTCGGAAAAAAGAAATTATTCATGAAATACCAATGACTCTTGGATCCGTATGCTGAGAACGAGAGGACTTTCAAGTATTGCGCTTTAGTCAATACACTATATAGATATAACTTCATACTTCATTGAGTTTATTATTTAATTTTAATCGTGTAGAATGTAAGCACAGTTTATTACGATTCGCTTGCAGTAAAAAAAGAAATTAAATGTAGAGCAATGATACAGCAGATATTAACATACTCAAACTCACGACACCGAAAAAAGCAGCACTCTGACTTCGGATGGTGGTAGTTCCACTGCCACACACACGCCCACATTCTGTCTTGGAGAAGAAGGTGTGAATAATTTCATTCACACCTTCCAAAGAAGGAGAGCATCGAGCGCTGGCCAATCCTAAGCTGGTAGCTTTAACATTGCAGGTGCTAATGCTTATCATCAAGCGACTGCGCCAATAAAATAAGTTAGTATTTTCAAAAATGTGCCATGATTGAAGATTCTTACTTGCACTGGTTCATATCGAGATTGAGTCTTAGTAAATCATTAACGTGGTTTATATCCGCCATTTTCTCGACGCACGAAATGAAGCTCATTGGATTCCAGCAATCGGCATTTTGTGTTAAACCTACAATTTTAAATCACTGGTTAACTATACTGATTTATGGCGAGAGCGGAGAAGGTTGAAAATGGCATGGATAAATGGATTATCACCTAAGATAACTAGTCGATCCTTGCCACAAAGTGAATAATAGACCGCCCGAAGTCCGCGTAACCAGGAATCAAATTTATCGCGTCCTTCTTTCATGCCACAGTCATTATCTATAATATCGGAAGCGCACTGAAGAGCGTCATCAATTGATCTGAAAATATTAGGATATTACTTTTTTTTGCTTAGACAGACATTTATTTTTCTTGTTTATTACCTGCAAATGTCATTACACTGGGCTTTTCTCTTCGATAATCCTATACAACGGAGATCTTGAGCCACATCAGCAAAGCATGCTAATTTTAGTAAAGAAAAAGAAGGAAATAAAATAAAAAATAGAATTCGAAATATTAATTGTTTTACCATCCGCCAGAGTGGGTTCACATTTTTCGTCGTCATCGTTGGTAACTATTTGCCCGTCTGTTCGCCA
Source organism: Ceriodaphnia dubia (assembly GCA_022539655.2). Lineage (NCBI taxonomy): Eukaryota > Metazoa > Arthropoda > Branchiopoda > Diplostraca > Daphniidae > Ceriodaphnia > Ceriodaphnia dubia. The sequence goes on along the minus strand of JAKUCG020000052.1, from coordinate 2,797,915 downwards.
TAGAATTTGCATTACAATCAATAAAAAACAAAAGCCCCAAAGTTCAATACGTACTTACCAGTAAATTTAGAAAAATTAAGAACAATTAGAAGAATAATCTTGGTGCACAAAACACGCGAATTTAAGCGCTTCATTATATCTCCTGGATCAACCGGATGAAAATGATGTGAAGTTTACTCTTCACTATGATGTACTGCCATTCAGTCCGCAAGAAAAAATTTTGAGTGTTGCCACAGGAAACGAGACGCCCCCTTATTTCAAAAGGGGTTTCTTCAGCTTGACTGTGCTTAGGTTCTCATTGGTCTTCGGTTCATTAAGAACACCGGAAGTAACAATCGATTAAGCTGCTGATGGAGTGATATGTTGTAGTGAAACCAACATGTTGAGCATTCTCTGGAATGTCAACCCTCTTCACACTTTTTGTAGATAATTAATGTGCACAGTTAGCATAGATCTTACATTTAAGATAGCGAAACAAGTCTTATTGCTAGGGCGGAACTGGAGCACACACTTCTGGAATCGAAATGCTCGAGATAGACGCCGAAGTTGAAAACCAAAAAAAAAAGACATAACCCCAACGCTAGTCGCTCTAAAAAAAGGCCTATGTACCGTCAAATTGAATCAAATCAAACAAATTGAAATATATACAAGTTTAGCTATTATTGATTATGCCCATCTTGTATTCTGCTGCGCGTTTCGATAATTGATGCGTCAACGAACGCACTTGTCAATGGTTGTTTGGGAGGAGGGCTTATAACAAAATTTCTTCTATCCGGACGGCGGGAAGGACTCTATTCCGAGTGAGAGGGCTTTAATTGAGCGATATTAATTTATAGTTGTTGCCAACTATTCTTCCTTCATCAATCATCTCTCCTAAACAGTAAAATCGAATAATTTAATAGGAAGGATAATTTTTTTTTTCAAATTAACTACCGTAATTAACTATGAAGTGAAAGGATCAAGGTTTCTACATACGCAAGCTCACTTATTTCTTTACACATTTGCTTTTGATTACTCGCTGGATGCGTTAGTCGCTTGTTAATAGTTCATCGTCAACAGGCCAAATGTCCGAAGAGACAGAGTCATCATCGGACATCTCTTCGCATGAGTCTCTTTGCTGTTCCGCTGTTTCCAATAATAAAGAATCGATAAGGTCCTTAACCATTTCTCTATCTTCGAGTCCCAAGTAAGATAATAAGACTTCGCTTAAATCCCTTCTTCGTTTCAGTTGTGCACGATAAAGGACAGGGCCGCTTCTGTCATCATGGAGCACCAATGCTTTAACAGTGCTATTTTCCAACTTTTCCGACAAGAATTTCAAAAATCTTTGTGTTTTTTCGACTTCATCGCTTATCCATATACGAGAGTAGTACCCATAATCAATAATTTCGTCGATGTAGTCCCCCCAAATACTACAATGTCTTCCGTTAAATTGGTGTGTCAAAGATATCACATCGACGTACCTCGATAGTTGATTAACATTTCCGTACGAGACGATGAACGGCAATATATTCATACCGTCTAGGCCACATTTCAATTCAGAATCGAGAAACATCTTTTCCATAATTGGAAATGTGCGTTCGATTACACTGTTGGTCACTTCTTTTCTGTCGCTTTCGGATAAAAGATGTATTGCCGGTATTAAAAATTCTGTAACAAGAACTTCCCTCTTTTTCCACAATAGGGTTTGATAGATGATTTCATCATCATGAAGTAACAGTTCTTTTGCAAAGCTTTCCCCTAGCCTATTTAAAAGACATTTAAATATCTTTATTGAATAACGTGGAGCGGCAAAATACCCACAATTAGAAATATAAAAACCAGGCGGCATTACGACGATACCGGCTTTGCTGAGCTCGAACATTTCAGCCCAGTAGCTCCTTTCTCGATCACCTTCCGTGGAAGTAATGATCTGAAAAAACTGTGTAAGTTGTTCGTTGCTTAACTTTTCCAGACAAATTCGGTCTTCATCAAGGGGATCATCTGTTAGCTGATGAAATCCTACAAAAGTACCGAAGTCAAAAAAACGTTTAAGACCCTCTGCCCCTTTCACTAATAAAACCTGTTGTAAAGTTTCTTCTTCGATGTATGAGAGTGCATATTTTAGGGACTTTTCGTCAAAGAAGAGCAAGTCGTTCAGGTCCTCGTAACCATTATCTTCTATAATAATCTCAGTCTTTATGCAACACCATTCTTTCCTCTCTGAATATAATGAACGCCAAAAATATGCGCTAAATATGATATAACCCTGCATTGGGACGAAGGACGAATTCTCGGATATTAGCTCTTCAGTTGTTGCCGGCAATTTCAATAAATCGATTATAAAGTCGTGTTCTAAAACATTCTTTACAGATTTTAAAATCAATTCGAACATTTCCATTTGATTAAATAAAACTGCTTCACACAATGCAGTGTGTAAGAATCCGTTATTTTTTGTTAAGCTAGTTCGTAACTGATCGACTGACAAGGTACTTTTTAAAAATTCCAATAGCTTATGACACACTTCCTTCTGACCACAAGTAGCAGCCACGTAAAACGGCGTGGGAAAATGAGAAATACCAGCCACGGAATCCACCAGTTGTTTGAATATATTCCTAATTTCTAAATCGGCATTAGATAAGTTTTGATTGTTCATTTGTTGTAATTTCTGGAAGAACGCAACGTCTCCCAAGAAAGCTGCTTGGTGTAGAAAGGTCAGTCTATAAGGATTTTGCTTCAGCAACAAGTGGACATTAGTAAGCGTAATGTTCACTTCAGACAATTGAGGTATCTCGGGAAAATAAAAGCGCTGAAAAACTTCTTTATCTAGTGTGAGAACCCGGCCTGATATTTCCGCTAGTAAATTCTTTCTTTCAAGTTGTCTCAAGATAATCAGCACTTTTTCAATGTTATTGTTCAACCATTGTTCGCAATTATGATGGCCATCAAACCAAGTTGAAAAGAAGGTTTCATTAATTACAAAAATCAATCGTTTGTCGTCGGAATATGTCCATGAAAGAAGATTTAAAAACTGTTTTAGGTGGTTCTCGTAGTTTTTGTTACACATAAACAAGTGAAGTAGGGATGTACTGTAATACTCGTTCGTCATGAATAATTCACGTACATATTTTTCATTATCGTCTTCTTCATCTTCCTCTTCTTCTTCATGCTTCTCGTTTTCCTTGTCCCCAAGATCTCTAATTTTTTTGTGTTGCATTTGTTTCCAAGTCTCCTTATGTTTGTCCAAGAAATCAAGAACAAGTTTCACGATTTTAATCTTCTCTTCCGGATTCCAGTCAGAACATAAGCCTCTTCCTGTTACTCTAAATGTTTCGTACATCATTTTTCCTAGGATGTAATCGACATCGCAATCATGCACATCGTCAAAAAAGTCCATATATCTTCTGAACACGTCGCTGCTTAGTTCATAGAAACTTAAATTGTATGGATGCGGCCAATTTTTAAATACTCGGCGAACTTCGGCTTTGTCCACCGTCATAAAGAGACAATCGCACAAGAATTTGAATAAGCTTGCATGTTTTCCATTAAGAGCAATAGCGAGAGCATTATTCTTCGTAGCGTAATACTTGTCATTACGAAGTTGAACATGTCCATCCAATTTTCTTGTAACATGGCGAGTAATTTCACGGAAAAATTTGTCTAATCGTTCTGGCAGCTCGCTTGTAAGGCGCCCGTCGATTACCCTTCGCCATTCTCTGTTGTCGATTATTTCGCTCAACACAGAACCGAAAAAGTCTCTTACAGTTCCCTTTACAAAAATGTCATCAATTATTGAATCTCTAACGGCTCCCTTTTCCAGAAGCTTGTTGTGATTTTGGTCATCGAGAAGAAATCCTTTGTATAAATATTCGGCAACTAAATATTCAGCAAAGGTTCGATGGTAGAACTGTGCCTTCGTATTCTCTCCTTCCCTATACGTCAAACCAAATTTCAAGCCAAATTCGACCATTATGTTTTCCTTTTCAGCTTTTTCGGCTTCGGATTTGTGTGACGTCGAAGGTGGCCATAAAATGTCAACTTTTTTTTGCTCCATAAATATTGTTTCGATGGCCTGTTTTGTAAGATGAGATTCTATTTTCTTTATTAAACAATCAATTGCTTTGTCCGTAATTTCATTAAATGTTGGGGAATTGGCCTTTTCTTTACGAAAGATTTTACGCTTTGTCTCCATGAATTTTCTGTACAAGCTGATTATGTTGGAATCCTGCATATAACCTAAGGATTTCCCAATCTCAACTGAATTTTTCGTGTTATTACTTATGATTTCTTGGAGGTCTAATTCATAGCTTTCAGCGAAGATTCGGCACAGCAGCGGAACACCTAAAAGACCTCTTAATTTATCGTATACAGTATCTGGCACCCTATTAATCAACGACATAGCGAATTTTCGAATGACACTACCATTCTGCTGAATAGACGAGGACATCCAAAAATCGGTCAAGTAATTGATTTGATCGTCTTTGTTAAAATTTTCCAGCGTGTAAAATTGGAACAATTTAAGCTCCGCAAGTTTTTTTTTCAGATATGGCCGTGTAGTGACAAAAAGTCTTTCAATCTTGGTGGTCGCCATCAATAATTGAATAACGTTTGATTGAATTTCGCTTTTGATTTCGTCAAATCCGTCCAACATGACGGTGATTAAATTACCTGTTTTTAATCGATGTTTTAAGAGCGAACGAGCAAACGAACTGCTGGTTACGACTTCTGGGAAATTGACGAAGCATTCATAAGCAAAGGAATCACCCACTGTGGTGAATTCAAGCTTTGAAAAAACTTCAGCTTGAGAAACCAAATTGAGAAGAATCACCCAATGATGCGGATTTGCTTTTTTGATTTCCTCGTAATAGTGGGACATGAAAGTAGATTTTCCTATTCCGGCTTCACCTGATATAACGATCGCACGGTTTTGCTCATTCGTAACAAACAATTCGTTCTCTGCTATTATGTTCGATGAAGGGAGTACATTATTTTCTAATAACTCTTCATTCCCATCTTCGTTCAGTACCATCAATCTCACTCGTCTCTTAACGTAGTGCGATTTTCGAAAGTGGGGTCTGTTAAATGTAGGAATTAGAATTTTCTCTCTTTTAACCATCAGTTCTCCTATTGAACGTTCGCAAATAACTTCTTCTGGATTACAGTTTTCAATAAGATTTTCCACAGTTTGATCAGATCCCTGAAACGATATTTCCTTCGAAAGTAAAGTCTTTTTGGAACCTTCACTAAGTTGTTCGTATGTAATAGTATCACGTAGACATGGGCTACTACCATTATTGCTTTCGTTTCCAATTAAAATGACTTTATTTTTCCCCTTTTGGTGATCCAAAATCAAGTTTGCGTATTGATCATCGGAGACAAATTCTTCATTATCACAAACGACGATAAGAAGAAGATAATTTTCTCCTGCCAGTGCCTGCTGAAATTTATCGTAATCATTGCGTGATCGGCTCAAGGACGTCATCAAATAGCTATCCTTGTACTGAGTAAACAACATCTTGAGTCTAGACATTATATCCTCTTCTGTAGAACACATTCCATCGCTGAATAAGTGATCACAAACTTCTTGCTCTTGGTGTTCTGATATAAATTTGAACGCCGCAATGACTTTAGCGGCCGTGCATTCCCGTAATTCAGAAGTAATTCGCATCACCTTGCTTGAAGAATCCAGTAAAAACAAGAAATTTTCATCAAAACAATATAATTTTTTAACCATTTTAATGATCGCATCTTGGTTAAATTGCAAGATATTTGCCAGCCGTTCTTGGTAATCGAAAGAAATGGAAGTGAAACGAAGTGATTCCAATTTTCTCTTGCCGCCATTTAAAATGTCCTTTCCGTGTTGTGACGGCATCCAGGCTTCAGTCCCCTTAAACCAATCAAGCATTTCTTTCAAAAAGTTTTGCGACAGTAGATCACTGTCTCGCAATTTGAAATACTTGGCTACTTCACTTTTCAATACATCGTCCAAATCAACTTCGTTGGGTGTGTTAACGGCAAATATGAGCTTACTAAAGAAATCGTCAATATCCTTATCTTTGGCTAAACTTGGTAGTTGTTGATTCACTGTTCCTGATTGATTTCCCCCAAATTTATCGTCTAGCTTAAGTTCCCATATTCGCCAATTCCGTCTGGGGAATTCATAAAATATTTTTCTCAGTTGGTTTGCCTCGGGTGACAAGGAACGTGACTTCTTTAAAAAGTGCTCATGAAATCTTTTGGATTTTAAATCAATTACATTTTGTTTCACTAATGCCCAATGATATCGTTTGAACGGTTCATCTTTGGGAGTAAACGTCTTATTTTTAGTGGAGAATTCATGCAATTTTTCTGCCAGCCAACGGATCTCGCTTTCTTTAATCGTCTTCTTTAAAGTTTCGGTATTTCTAATTTGGTAAAGAACTGCTTTTTTGTCACTGACTTGCTGGTGAAATGCCAAAAATTGATCATTGATAATTGTCTGATGAGGGTTTCCTTCAGAATCGCAAAGAGGCACCAATTCGATACCGCTGTCAGTAAGATCTGTGCTGGTGTCGAAACTAATATTCGTACAAATGATACAACTCTCTATGTCTTCTGGACGACGCCCACTAAGTGCACTGACAATATCCTGACAGTACGACCGAAAATACTTTGAAAGACTAAAATCACTTTCAGAATCGAAAAGATCAGAAGACTTGATTTTAGCTTTTACTTCATTCTGTCTGTGCTTCGCTTGCAGAAAGCGATAGCGCCACTGTTTGCCGCCTTGGTCACTCATCGGTATTTCATACTTGAAAACCAAATCGTCAAATTTACCATGATCAGCTATTTCTGTACCCAACTGAAAATGGTACTCCTTGCCAATGCCACGAATCAAGAAGAGCATTAAAAGTTTCAACTGAAACAGGTTACCGTGAATTGCATTAGTAGACTTTCGGTTTGTCGTTGAATTTGCGGCCATCAACGGCGATCCGCTTGCAGAGGTTGGACTATCTCCGGTTTCAATATAACACCTTTTTGAAGGACGTGTTGCTTCATTGCCTTCTTCTCCGTCATCCGTGTCTTCGAGTTCCAATCCTCTTTTCATGTTAATTTTTTCCAGTGACTCCATACTCTTAAGGTCCATTCACACTGGGGCTTATTTTTCGTAAAATTTCGTAGCGTGTCGAAGCGTAACGTAACGCAGTGTAAGGAAAACGTGTCCTGTCGTGGGGCGCCGTAGAGTGTCGGAAGAAAACATAAGGGGAAGAGGGCCCAGTACCCCCTTATGTTTTCTTCCGACACTCTACGGCGCCCCACGACAGGACACGTTTTCCTTACACTGCGTTACGTTACGCTTCGACACGCTACGAAATTTTACGAAAAATAAGCCCCAGTGTGAATGGACCTTTACTCCGGGCTGACTCACTGTTGAGTCGGGTATCAGCGATGTCACTTACCAATTCCACTTAGGCAGATTACCGGACTAGCGGTGTTAGTGGCAGTTTGTTCACACACTATCCACAGTTCACAACGGACCAGAACTTATCAGTTCAATTGCACTTCACTAGGGAAGAAGCGAATGAAACTTAAAATAAAGCCTGAAACACAAGCAGAACAGAGAAAGTTAGTCGTTAGCTAATGCAGAAATGCGAATGGTTTTGGTCTTGGCTTCTCTTTATCATCTTTACTAAAGCGTACCCTGGACCCTGGTTTCACACCTATTGGCCAATGTGATGACAATAATTTGACCTTGTTTTCTAGGTCATCGTCTCACTTAAACCACCAAGAAGACACTTTTAAAGGCTTAACTGAAGAAGTTTGTTAATAATCTTTTGTGCGCTTATTGAAATGGGAGTAGGAGGGAGTAGTGGGGTGAAAGCGGATTTTCGTACGGGGAGATTAAAATTCAAGTCAGGCATTTCGTATGTATTGATGTGTTATACCAGTATGTATAACCAGATATGTCCTTGAACGATGCCAACTCAGCAACAGGAATTAAGTTATTAAAGGTGGGCAAGATGTGAGGCTGCCAACGGTGCGGTACGGTTAAGAACCGCACCGTCGATTAGCATGGGCAACATAGCCCTTTCCTCGGTGCGGTTCTTGAACCGTACCGCACCGTTGGCAGCCTTAGCGAGATGACACAAAAAATGAAATAACTACAGCATTCGAGCATTGGTCAATTGATAGGCTGAACACTGTCAATGCTAGACAGTAGCAAGTTCTCCTCGGGCTCATTTCCCCGTACTTTTCCGTTTTTTGACTTTCTGATAGAGCTTGTAAACTAAGCGCAGATTTTATAAAAAACACTGGTCATTGGTTATTGGTGTTCTTGTTGGTTTCAACAACATCCCACTTAAGTCATTCAAATCTATAAGCCAGTAATAAAAGGCAGCTGGTAAATAAATCTCTTAACCGATTAAATGAAAATTCGCCCCCTTCCCTTCTCAGTTACGGGAAAAATATTGTAAAACTTATTGATACACCATAAGGAAAATAAGAAACACATTTTGCTTTGTACCTAACGGCCACAATCGCTTTCCTTTACCGGATGGTGGCCCTGAAAAGGGCCGATTTGGTTGCTTGAGTTGACTATTCAATTACTAGCTAAGCGCGTTCACCACGGATACGGCGGGCAAGTTGGATGTCCTTGGGCATGATGGTGACTCGCTTGGCGTGGATGGCGCACAAGTTGGTGTCTTCGAAAAGACCCACCAAGTAAGCCTCGCTGGCCTCCTGAAGGGCCATCACGGCCGAGCTCTGGAAACGCAAGTCGGTTTTGAAGTCCTGGGCGATTTCTCTGACCAGGCGCTGGAACGGCAACTTGCGGATCAGAAGCTCAGTCGATTTCTGGTAACGACGGATCTCACGAAGAGCGACGGTACCGGGGCGGTAACGATGGGGTTTCTTGACACCACCAGTAGCCGGGGCACTCTTACGAGCAGCCTTGGTGGCCAACTGTTTACGGGGTGCCTTGCCACCAGTGGATTTGCGAGCGGTTTGCTTGGTACGAGCCATTACGGTAAACGAGGGTTTGGAACTGATGGAACACAGATCGTGTGTGAGTTTATATACGGTGTTGAAAGACGTTGAAGAATGCAGCTGTTCTCCTGTTCATTATTGGTTGGGGAAAAAGAGAGGGAAAAAGAGGTCTGTTAACATAAGAAAACTTCTTTTGTGAACCCTGTGTCTGCCTGTGTTAAGCTCCAGGAATTGGGGAGGAAGGGAGAAAGGGATTATTTTCCACCAATGAGGATGGATCTTGGGGGTATATATACTGGAACATGAACCAAGTTCAGACATTCATTCCTTCTCAGTATATTTCAACTTATTCACCATGACTGGTCGCGGCAAAGGAGGTAAAGGACTCGGCAAGGGAGGCGCCAAGCGTCATCGTAAAGTGTTGCGTGACAACATCCAGGGCATCACGAAGCCCGCCATCCGCCGTCTTGCTCGCCGCGGTGGTGTCAAGCGTATCTCTGGTTTGATCTACGAGGAAACTCGTGGTGTTCTGAAGGTTTTCCTTGAGAACGTCATCCGTGATGCCGTCACCTACACGGAACACGCCAAGAGAAAGACGGTCACCGCCATGGATGTCGTCTACGCTCTGAAACGCCAGGGCCGCACTCTGTACGGTTTCGGCGGTTAAATATTCCGAGTTATTCCATCCGACTCCGATCTCAACCCAATCGGCCCTTTTCAGGGCCACCAAAAATTTAAAGAAAAAGGCAATTGTTGATTACTTTACCACAACTATGTTCACTTTTTATATATGTCTGATACTACTTGTACCTAAAGATATACTTGTACTTGATACTCAACATGAACTTTAGCTGAGGTTGTAGAATTGCAGCTGTATTGTTTACCTTAATCTTCCACAACACTTTTTTTCGCACAAAACATGTAGAAGTAAAAACTTGTCCAGCGTAGTTTCCGGCAACTGGAAACGAACTAACGAAGGTTAATAGTGACAAATATTCATATATTGGTGTGCGTCAGCTAATTTGGTTTATCGGGGATAGATGAAGAAATGAGAAAAGTAAATTATAGTTTCTCTGCGTCCACACTCTTGAAATTGAACTCCAGTGCCGTTGCTGTCTACCAAAATCTACCAAGAAATAAAATGTAACAAGATGAAAGACTTGGTGCTGGTGTATTCACGCCAAAAAATGTCGATGAACTACATTTTTATCCTGATTTGCTCACAAAATCAAATGAACTACCTAGAAAAAAAGAAATATAAATAAACTCGGAAGTAACGAACACCTTTTTTATTGCTTTGTAAAATATCTCTCACCTCTTGGATACTTCCAGACCCAAGAGTTCTTCTGGGCCTGGGCTGCCTTTCCGCTAACCTATCATGTTATGCCATAGACATGAACTAGAAAAATGGCGGTTTTTCGAATTTTATACAAAAACGAACTTGACGAACCAATAGAATCGTTCGTTTCTTGGTGAGGAATGAAACTATTGTGGTGGGTTGTTTTACTTGGATATTTTCCTCTAACATAAACTTGACAAACAGCGGGAAAGGCTAAAAGATTTTTCATTGGCTATCACCGTTCTTCTTTTTGACAAACAGTCCACAGAGTTAGCTATATAAAGCCAATTTTTCTCTCTCAGCTATACAGTTCGTTCCTTGATTTTAGGAACCGTTTCTCCTCTCAACCCAACTCAACATGTCTGGTCGCGGTAAAGGTGGTAAAGTGAAGGGAAAGTCAAAGACCCGTTCGAGCAGGGCCGGACTCCAGTTCCCCGTCGGTCGTATCCATCGTATGCTCCGTAAAGGATCGTACGCTGAGCGTGTCGGTGCCGGTGCCCCCGTGTACTTGGCCGCCGTCATGGAGTACTTGGCCGCTGAAGTCCTCGAGTTGGCCGGTAACGCCGCTCGTGACAACAAGAAGACCCGTATCATCCCCCGTCACTTGCAGTTGGCCATCCGTAACGACGAAGAGTTGAACAAACTTCTCTCCGGAGTTACCATCGCTCAAGGTGGTGTCCTGCCCAACATCCAAGCCGTCTTGTTGCCCAAGAAGACCGACAAGCCTGCTAAAGCTTAAATTTTTCTGCTTGTGAAAACCAAACGGCCCTTTTCAGGGCCATCAATCTTATTTTGATAAGAAGATCGATGAGCGCTTGTTTCAGTTATAGTTGTTATATTTATTCAGTTGCGTCACATCTATAGGATTTTCGAATGTTTTATCAAATAGTTAAATTTTTTTCATTCTAATTGTAACCACTTTCGAGGCACCTAGTGATGGTTCAAACGGAGTATGCAGAGTCATAAGTAGACAGGTATTAGAGGATCGTTCAGACTAGCAACTTTTGATAAACTATATATGACGGATAGTAGGCTACGTATACAGCACAAAATTAGTATGTGAAATAAATTATTTTCCCATACATACATTACCATGAAGCAAGACGCCGCTCCTTCCGGCCTGGACGATGTGGATAAACAGGTTGCCGTCTTGCGTGAGCAGCTCTCCGTGTCAACACGTGAGGCCAGTGAGATCGAAATTGGATTGAACAAGGCCCGTCTTACGCTGAGCGTTTCGCAGAATTTGGTGCTAGAGTTGGCTGACGAATACGATCGGTGGCGCTTGCAGGTAAAGGGGAAGATGAGATGAAACTGCATGTTTCTGTGGTACCTAATCATTTCATCTGTTTATGACCATTTTCTAACGGCCAAACTCTCAACGTTCCATTGGAAGCTTGAAGAACTGGAACGTGATCGTCACAACTTGGTCGTTCACGCGCTGCTGGCAGCCGCCTCCATAAACTTTTTGTCGTGCGCCGCGGAAGATGAGAGGAAAAAGTCTTTCTCCCACTGGCTAGCACAGCTTCACTCGCAGGCTCCCAGAAACAGCGGGACGGATAAAGAACCAGCGAAAGCTGTTTTCTCGCTAAAAAATTTCCTAACTAGTGAACAGGAATTGATGCTGTGACGATCAGAAGGATTGGCTCCAGACGATTTAGCCGTTGACAATGCTCTCGCTATTCTTCAAGTAAAAAGCTCTATTGTAACAAGGGATATAAATTACTTATGATGTAAAATTCTTCACAGGGAACTTTGTATCCGCACATTCTTGATTCGACCGGGAAAAGTATTGAGTGGATTTCAACTCATTTTAAATCATCAACTGTTGAAATCACTTCACAAGGAGACGAACGATTTGCTAACGTCCTTTATCTAGCTATAAGGTGCTCGTTTGTATTACACTTCTATGTATGAAAAGTCAAATTTGTAACAGTTTGGCGATTTCTTCGTAATTAATTTAATTAGATTTGGCAAAATTTTGGTCGTGCAAAATGTTGGCACTATTGATCCGATCCTGTTTCCCATTCTCCGCAATGACTATATCGTTCAAGGTTCAAAATGATCTTAATATATATTTTTTACGACATTTAACTAATGATAACTAAATTTCAAGGTGTACGGAAACTTGTTCGACTGGGCGATAAACTTGTCGACTGGAATGACAATTTCCGATTGTTTCTCTTTAGCTGCTCTGCAGGCCAATCGCCCACCACGTCGCCACAAGCTAATGCCCTTGTTAATGTTATCAATTTCAACACGACGGAAGCTGGATTATCTGAACAGGTCAGTATTATTAGAGTGTAGACTTTAGCTGTCGCTTAACGCGTCCTGTTTCCTCTGTTAGCTCGTTGCCTTGACAGTCAAATTCGAGAATCCGGAACTAGAACAGCGAAAAAAGCAATAACTTGAACAAGAGAAACAGCTGAAACTACAATTAGCCCAGTTGGAGGAAAAGCTTCTCCAAACTCTGGGAAATTCACAAGGAAATATCTTGGAAAATACGGTAAAAAATGGCACTTTTTTTTGTAAATTATGCTGAATATTTTGAAAACTTAAATTATGTCAAAACAATTTAGCAACTGGCTGAATTAAATTGTATTACATTTTAAAGGAGGTCTTATCGTCTTTGAAACAACTGAAACAATCGAGCGCTACCATTGGACAATCCCTGAAGGAATCGTTGGAACTGCAATCCTCGCTAGAGAAAGAGAGGTCGACCTATAACGAGCTGGCTAAGTTCGGAAGTCGCTGCAAATCTTTCCGAAGAATTTGGATTCAAAAAACGTAGTAACCAACCTGTTGCGCCCATTTTGTTCAACGGACGCTTTAACACAGATTCTGTTTGTTTTTTAAATTAGATTGAAGATGGCCCGGAAAAATTAGATTTTATCCGACAGCGTCTCCTTAAGACCGTCTACACCATGGTATCTCGAGCTCTGTTTAAACCCGACAAAATGGTCGCTGCTGGCTGGATTGATGAATGTCGCGCTCCTTGCGTGTCAGCTATCAAAGTAAAAATGCATTAAAGTTTTAAATAACTGATTAAAACAATTAATTGTTTTAAATTTTCAGGTGTTTTTGCCGACCGTCTTTTCAGTCTTGCATCTAGATGACGCTGCGCTTTGGACCAAATCGAGTACAACTATTCCAACCGTTGTCAGCCAAGTACTTTCTCCTTTCCAGCAAGTGCTAGTGGTTCAGGCAATCTATCCTGACAGGCTCATCAACACTCTAACGCATTTTCTCTCTAGAACTTTAGGTAAAAAAAAAGCCCAAGCCGCGCACAGTAATAGAGGAGACAATTATTTAATGGCCACTGCGATTTTTCGGTTGAATGCTTTCTAGAACTGACTGAATTGTTCCCAACCACTCCAAGTCTATACGAATCATCTTAAACGAAACGTCTTCGTTCGAACCGATATTGGTATTCTTGCCTAGTGATGGCACGGGTGCTTATGATATGACGGCGGAACTGGTTGAACTAGCCAAAGATAGCGCGCGTACTCTAGGAGAAAATTCTTTAATAGAGATCGCTATGGGAACCGACGAAACGGAGAAAGCAAAAAAATTGATGAAACAAGCGGCTCAGAACGGACAGTGGATATGTTTAAAAAATGTCTATTTAGTTACTGCTTGGTTACCAGTTCTTGATCGGTTATTGAACGAACTTCATCGCGAAGAAGACGGTGGTCTTCAACTCTTCATATTAACTTCCTTCTGTGGATGACGGCCGAACCCGTCTCTTCGCTACCCGTTTCACTTCCCCAGCGTTGTAAGAAAATCGTCAGTGAGGTACGTATTAGACGCTACTGTCACTGCATTTGTTACATCGTAAATTAATTTTCCCCAAAAATCATTGTTCACAGGCCCCGCAAGGAATGAAGCGTAATTTGAATCGCACTTTTGAAGCTTGGAATCCTAGTTCTTTGCCTAGTTCTCCAACTCACATCATGCTGCAGGTACTGTTTGTATTGGCCTGGTTTCATGCTGTTGTTCAGGTAGCTTTCAAAATTATTCTCGCTTGTTATCATCTGTCCTCAACTGAGAAGGTTCCGCGTACTTTATTTTTTAAATAGGAGAGACCCAACAACGTTCCTCAAGGTTGGATCAAGAAGCACGAATTCAATAAATCCGATCTCCGAGCGGCAGTTGAGGTGCTAGATCAAGTTTTTCGGGATATTGATGACTCGGGTAAGAATCTGTTCAAAGTACAACCTAAAAACCTAATTTTATATTAACAAAAAATAAAAAAGGTAACCGATGGGAGTACGTAAATGGATTACTTTTAAATGTTATCTACGGCGGTCGAGTGGATAACAACTTTGACCTCAGGATTCTTCGTTCTTATCTGGTTCAATACTTTAGCGACGATACTCTTGGCAAACAGCAAACAATTATTGATAATGAAATCGCCGTTCCATTGTCAAAAAATTTACGGGTGTGTATCAACATGTTTGAATTCTTTCATTTGTATCTACCCTTACTCCAAATGCTATTATATATTCCCTAGGATTATATTGCGGTGGTGCGCCGTTTACCTGACACAGACAAATCCTCTTACTTCGGATTGCCACCTAATATTGACGCAACAGTTCAATACAACCAAAGTCTCTATTTATCAGCTCGTTTGAAAGGTGTGCACGCAATACTAATAGAAAACCAAGATTGAAGAAGTATATCACTACATCTATCAATCTTGTGTAGCGATTTATCAAACGTCGATTCAGTTTGGGACTGGAGATGCGAAAGCTTTAATCACCACGTTAATGCCCATATTCAGCTTATGGAAGGTTTTGCTGCAGGTTGTATCTTGGTTCAAAGATTTTTCCATCTTTACTAGTAATAGGCCCTGAATTGAAAAATTTAAAAACAGGGAACATCACTTTTGGCCAATAAAGATTTCAACGCGTCACTGAGCTCTCATCAATCGAGCCCGTTAGTTGCGTTCGTCTTGGCCGAAAGCGCTTTGGCCATCCGTTTGGTTCATGTAATTCACCAGTCACTCGCTGCCATGAATCGATCTCTCAAATCTGGCTTGAATCTCTCCGTTTCTCTGACGGAATCAGCAATCGAAATAGCTTCTAGATGAAAGTATAAGTTCTCATGTTCAAATCTGTGTCGTTATACTGACGCTTTAAATTTTCTGTACCTTCAGACTCCCAAATCATGGTACATTTTGTGGGAGGGACCTTTACAAGTTGAAAAATATCTTCGTTCTGTAGTAAAAAGGGCCCGGGCTCTTACGGAAGAATGGCTACCATCGGCACAGAAAAACCAGCTCTTGTCGAATGTCTTGGATCTTTCACAGTTGATGAGTCCAGAAGCTTTCTTTAGCGTTCATCGACAACATAGCGCAAGGTTACAAGAAAGCTATCAATGCTATCTATTGAGCTTATTCATTAAAATAATTGCCAACATTTAAAATAAAGGGAACTGAGTATTTCGATGGATACATTACGTCTATCTACATCGTGGAACAAGCAGTCTAGTTATCGTTCACGGACATCCACTGAGGTTACGGCTACTCTGAGCGGGCTATACATCCAGGGAGCGCAAATGAAATCGGGAATCGGGATGGAGGAGTGTAATGTGGATACCCCATCCTGGAACCCTATCCCACATTGTTTTTTGTCGTGGATTCCGTTCAACGATGATGACCAGGTATTAATTAGACATGAAAATTGAACCAGAACTTAAATAAAACAGTATTTGTTCATAGGGATCTTCACGTGGCAACAGAGTGCACACGATAAAAGTGCCATTTTATGTTGACGAGGAACGACAACGTTTGATTACGTTGCTCGACATTCCCTTTGGTTCTGGGATAATTGACGACTGGTATCGTTACGGTATTGCTTTATCACTCAAAGATTGAAATATACGCTTCATTAGTGGTGTATTCATGATGTGTAGAGTTTTTTCTTAACCTGCGGTTTATACTACACAATGTACACATGGCTGGCCATAACAATGAGTTTCCAAATTCCAAGTTGTAAAAAGTAATCTGACAATTCTTACTTATTGATGTGTGCGCAAAACAAGATAGCCACCGAAACGGCAAAACAACAAATGTCATATGGGAATTAGAAAATACCGCGCGGGAAGCCATTTGTAATTCTTTTCTTGTTTTTGGTGCTCGGTACGGATTGCGTAAATGGAGACATCTAGTTTTATTTATTATGCGCAGCCTGGTGCCTACACCAAAGGCTAATACACGACGTCGTGGTAGCAGGGCAGACCCCAGGGCGTCATAGAATATCGTAAAATATTTTTTTGTAAGTATTTGAATAATTAATCGATTCCACAACGATGGGCCGACCATCGCTTAGCTTAAATCAGATGTATCCTACGCTGGCTTATAAGTAAACACTAGCACTATGTGATAAATAAACACTAGCTTATTTGTATTGATTAAGTGAAAATGTCGTTGAAGTTTTGAGTTCACTCGAATTTCATGAATTCGGGACGATCTGCTTTCATCTGTGTATGTGGATTCATCGAATGAGAATCTTGTCTAAGATAATAAGATGCCCCAACATCAACTGGAAGATCAGGCATCCTCCTTTCCGTCGCCATCATTATTCCATATTCATTAGCGTACAGCAACAACAGTTTTAAAATCTAGGTGGTAAATAAAGCATTTGCCTTACTAAAATTTCTCAGGCTCAGACAAAATAATAAAAACCGATTTACCTCGAAATGACGACGCGTGTAAGCTAATTTTAGTGTTCTTGACGCACCGCGCTTACTACAGGACACCAACTCGTGAGCAAGTTTTTTCCCATCCGATTGATTCAACAAATATTCCGTTGCTCTGTCACAACAAGAGTAATGCACTTAATAATAATGTAACTAGCGATACCAGACTTGTTTTTAGTTTTACTTTAAATTTCCAACAATAACAGCTACTTGTAGAAAGTTTATACCGTTTTCGCGATTATAAGCTTTGTCTGTTTCCCCTAAACGTACCCATCCAATGTATGCTGGCCTTCCGAACTAGACAACATTTATGCGAGCATTTATAACAAATTGGATTCATGTAAATGAGGTAAGATATACGGAAAAAGTAATCAGTCTCATTATAACAAAAAGTTGGTGTTAACTACCTTGGGTTTAGATTCACACAAACCAGTGGATTTTAGCATTGCTAAGATGACATGGTGTCCTGTGAATGCAGCTATAAGATGCGGGTTCATATCAAACTTGTTTCGATGGTTGGGAGAAGCCCTTGCTTGTACCAGACGCATTACAACAAAAGCGTGGTTTCTATTTGGTAACAAAAGAGATTGACAGTAATGTCCAAGTTCCAAAATTATTAGATTTAAATAATTAAATTATGTGTATGTTTGGAATAAATTATGACGTCTAACTTAAACTGTAAACTAACCCCAGTACAGCATGGTGTAATGCCGTGTTGCCGTTTACATCCTCCATCTCCACTGACGCTTTTCTCTTGAGCAGCAACTCAACCATTTCTATGTTTCCTTTTTGGCAGGCGATATGGAGAGCAGTAAAACGATTTTTACTCACTTGCACGGACAAGTCAATTTTATGATTATTCAAAAAATTGTCAACGAAATTTGTCGCCCCTTCTTCTACTGCTGCCATAAGAATTTCAGCCAGTTTAATTCTAAGTTCTTCCATAGCTTCCATCAAGCCCTGCGACATGGCTGTGTGCTTTTACACCTAAGGATGGGAGGAAAACTTAAAATTAAAGACTAAAATGATCGTTACGAAACCACACTCAATCACAACTGGCCACAGATTGACGACTGAATATTTTCTTCAGTCGCCACTCTCTTTTATTTTCTTTGCAGACAATATACAAATATCTTTCCAGCTTAATTATAAGAAAAACAACGATTGCGAAGAAGTGTGATTCTCGGTAATTACAACCCCCCATGATGGGAATAATTCAAGGTTCCGTCTCAGGAGAGAGTATTCTCCCAGTGGGGTTAAATAGTGTAGGAGTTAAAGCAAAACTACTGGGCTGGATCGAGGGACCTTCTACAAGTGTGCACGTACGTGCACTAGCCCTTCGGGAAGGAGGTTTTTTTTGGAGGGGAGTTGAGTTTAGATTGTAATCAGAGTATCCATTTAACGCAATCAGGAAAGGTATGAAAAGAATATTTAAAAAATTTTAAAATGAAGATGTAAGTGAAGCACGGGCTCTAGCAAGTGACGAAAAGGTTCGAACTATTAGTAGCTCGCTGTTGATCAGCTACCTGCGATTCTAAGAAATGAACTCTTTTATTTTCTGCTTAATTTCAGCTTATGAGTTTGAAAATAAATTCATAATGTAGAGCAGTATCGTGCGATCACAACGATATCACTATCGGCTTTGCACGACGTCAGGTAGGGTAGCGTCGGGCCATTTCCCGTACTAGTTTCAAGTGCTAAACAGCAACTTTTAGATGACGACACAAAATGAAGCAGGGAAAGGCAAAAGGTTTCTCGAGGGACTAGTCGGGCTCGGCGCTCGCTGCCGAGTGACTACCTGCGATTCTGAGGACTGACCTTTTTTATTTCCCGCAATAGTTCACGCTATCGATTTGAAATTATTTACATTAAATCGAAAAGAATCGTGCGGTCACGAAACTGTTATTCCCGTCTCTGTCCGACCTACGGTACCGGCTGTGCAAAATAAAGAAAGGATTTCTGTCCTTTTTTCCTGAGAAATCCTCCCACCCACCCTTCCTTGGAAATTTGGCCGAGATGATCCCTAGGGCTCTCGGCAGCTCAGTTTCTCCCGCTTTAAATTAGATATTAATTCAGCCGCTCATCTCTGCCAGTTTTCGTTTGGATAGAAAGTCTTATATTTATTCGGCGCATCGACTCATATTTTTAAATCCGGGATCGGATGAAATTTAGAAGTAAAAAAAGGCCGATTTAAGCCGATAAATTTCGCTCCCTCGATTCCCGAATTTCGTGAATCTGATTCGATGGATCACCGTTGGCCCAAAAGTTGTCTCTCCAATGGGTGGTTCGTTTTTCGTTCGGACGCGAAACGGCCAAACGCAGGGCCCAAAAATTTGACACAGCCTACCTCTGGCTCCGGAGAATTTCGGCCTTTTCCTGTGAAAAGGGACCTCAGTTTTCCGGCAATCGCATCCCCCAGAGAGCAAGCCAAAAAGTCTAGCCAAGTCAAGTTAATTTCGACAAAGACCTTCGGTAGTAACAAGTGTGCACGTACGTGCACTAGCCCTTCAGGAAGGAGGGTTTTTTTTCGGAGGGGAGTTGAGTTTAGATCGTAAACTGAGTATCGATTTAGCTTAATCATTTCAAATATGAAAAGAATATAAGGAAAAACTTTAAATGACTGGACGAAAAAAGGTTCGAACTCGCGCTTGCTTTCGATCGGCTACCTGGAAATTCTGAGAAATTCCCCTTTTTTATTTCCACAAAAGTCAACGTTTAAATTCGAAAATAATTGCTTCATGTAAAACACTATCACGCGATCAAGATGATGTCACTCCCGTCTTTGCACGACGACGGGCAGCAGCTGGGCGAATTTCTGAACGATCAGGAAATCTGTTGCTAAACGGCATCTGTTAGTTTAGGGGCTGCCAGCTCTTTTGGAAGGGTTCTCCCGAGGGACCTATGGGCCTCGATCCTCGTCGAGCTCGCTGAAATTCTCGGAAAATCCCTAGCTTTTTATTGATCCACTCATTTTTATCGAATCACGATCGGAAAACTCTCATTAAATAGAGGAAATTCATTGAATTCATTTCGTGTTGGTCTCGTTTCTACACGACATTTGTGAGCCATGCTATCAATTTTCAAGCTAAATTCTGTACAAAATTTCTCGGAAAAGAATTTCCGAGAAATGCCAAAATTTTCCTAGTAGCAAAGTCCGAGATAGTCCGTCAGAACTGCACTCGTTCGATTTTTCCCGCTTTTTATTCGATATCAATTCAGCCGTTCATTTTACACCTATTCCCTTTCGATAGAAAGTCTTGTTTTTCTCTTGCGCATCGACTGATATTTTTCAAAAAAAGATTGGATCATTTTTTAAAGTCAGAAAAAGGCCGATTTAAGCCGATAAATTTCGTACCGTCGATTCCCGAATTTCGAAAATATTTTCCGATAGGACACCTTTGATCTAAAAGTTTTCTCTCTATTGGGTGGTTCATTTTTCGTTTGAACGTGAAACGGCCGAACGCAGGGCAAATTTTCGTGCCACAGCCTACCTCTGGCTCCGGAGAATTTTGGCCTTTTCGAGTGAAAAGGGACCTCAGTTTTCCGGCAATCGCATCCCCCAGAGAGCAAGCCAAAAAATCCAGCCAAGTCAAGTTAATTTCGACAAAGACCTTCGGTAGTAATTAAAATTACTTCCCTCAGGGATAACATTATAGATGTTTTTAATTTTTACTCTCACCATCTTCGTTTAAGAAACTCCAAATTTTCTCGTTATGCACACAGACCTCAATGATTCGATTTTCATAAGACGACTCCGAAATACGAATGAACTCGGAATGGTTCTAGGGTCTATTTCAACATATTCTATGAGATGTTATTTAAAAAGAGTTGATACGGAACGAATTCACATTTTGTGCTGGTGAACTAAACATGGCATTCGAAACAATGTACTATCGTTCTCGAATGGAAAAACCACAAGGTCCTTTGACGCCAGAAAAATTACGGTGGAAAGTCAACGGGCCGTCGAGCAGTTGTTAGCCCGTCGGAAAGAATCCTTCGACGACAGAGTGGCCCGTCGAGCCTCAGCTGCTGCTGCTCCTTTAGCGGCTTGGGTTCATGCTAATGTCAGCAGCTACTCCGGAGTTCTGGAAAGGATCACACCACTGAAACAACAACAAGCCAATCTTAGAAGGTACAGTACCCACCAGAAGTATCCGGACACCCGAGAGAACCTTATGCAAAACCGCTGTTTTTGAGCTGCGGCAATATTCTGAGTTTTCGTCCAAAGTTGACGATTTTTTTTTGTAAGGTTCTCTTGGGTGGCGGGAATTTGGTAATTTAATTTGGGAATTTTTCAATTGTTGGAAGGGTGGGTTTTTATCATTGTTAAAAAGTATCCGGACAGCCGAGAGGGCCTTATGCAAACGAGGCGACTTTGGCCCTCGCGTGTGTAAGAACGGCAAGGGCTAGAAAAACGAGAATGGTCTCTAAAAATCACTCTTCGTTAGCACTGTAATCAGTGTAATCAGTGTCAATCATCAAATTGAAACCGTGAAAACACCCGTTTTTCCCCCTTTTCAAGTCAAAAGTTCAAGTTTTTAATTTTTCAGATTACTTGAAAACAAGTTTTCTATGGCAACGTTGCAGGTTTTCTCGATTTCCAAAGTGGAAACACTTGTGAGTTCTAACAGAAAAAGTTTTTCTGTTAGTGGAATTGAAAGTGGAATTCTCCGAGGATATTGGGCTTGTTAAGGGAGTAAGCCTCGATGAGACAACAGTAGATGTAGAACGCAATCTCCAAGGGGTTTTAACAGTTATTAGTAAACATCCTACTACTCAGCTAAACATCGAGCCGATTCCCAAGCGTCTTATGGAAATTTTTCATTGTGCCGAAAAAAACCTACTTGAAGTTCTAAGAGCTGCAGTCCACGAGGGTGCCACATCTTTCATAAGACTCTTTTTAAATCGGCACGTATTAGATCTAGATGGGCAAGATGGTGAACTAGGTGAAAGCGTGCTTCATATTGCCTGTCAGAAAGGACATACAGAAATTGTACATACAGAAAGTTGCTTCTCAAATCAGGCGCATCCACCGAAACTGAAGATATGGACGGCAACCGACCGCTACATTCTTCGGTTATAAAGTAACTAGTTATAATTTTATACAATTTTCAAAATATAAGTGATGTTTTTTTCAGAGATTTTCCGGAAATTGTCAAGAACCTTATCGACGAGGGTGGGGCACAGCTTAATCATCTGAATAAAGCAGGTAACACGGCTCTTCACCTCGCCGTAGAACAAATGCATATGGAGTGCGCCAAAATCTTACTAAGCAACGAGGATTGCAACGCAAACATTGCGGTACAATCGATAAAATTGTTGGTAAATGCACCACTTTCAATTATGTCTATTTGTTGTGTTAGAATCTTAATGGATCCCAGGCTGCACAGGAATATTTCCTGGATAGCCAGGTAATATTTCCTGGATAGCCAGGTAATATTCCAAAGAATATCCCACTGGATATCCCTAGTAATATCCAGATGTCGCTGCCGTAAATGTCTTTTTTGGAATATTACCCGAATCTCCCACAAACATATCCATTGGATATCCATTGGACATCCGAAAAGAGTAAGCGTGTCTCGATATGAAAAATCTCCTCTGTCTTACATAGGGGCACACCACTATATTTTTCCGATATTTTAATTTTTTTGTCGTCGGCGTGATTTGAACCATGGACCTTTCGTATCGCTCGCTGCAACCTTAACCACTAGACCATGTTGATATGATTCGTTATAGCACATAGTAGTATTTATATCTCAATACATGACTTCAATTTTGCAGAAAACGTTAGAACAAAATCGAATTGCATACCTTGTATTTTTTCTGTATCTTCTACTACATTATATCTTTTAATGAAATTTATTCCACCATATTATTTTCAAATTAGGACCCTAAACAACATGAATGAAAATCTAGATTTTGGCAGCAAAATCTTATATAGCATTAAAATGATGGAAGTCGAGGAATGATGGAGTCAAAGGAACAATCGTACACATTGTTTTTCGAGACGATAGTTGTCCAAACAAAGGCCAGCCTAGTTTTCTAGTTGTTCACTTTCCTCACTACATTGGACCACAGTTTTTTCAAACACGACCTGAGTATAACAATTACTTACCGATTACCCCCATTTGTATTTCGTCTGACGACTTTCGGTTTAAACGAACACAATTCCCTCTGTGTCTCAGTTATGCCCTAACAATTCATAAATCTCAAGGACAAACCCTTGACAAAGTTGTTGTCGATATTGGGCAAAAAGAAATAACTGCTGGGATGACATTTGTTGCCCTATCAAGAGTCAGACATGTAACCAACTTGGCCATAATGGATTTTCCGTACGATCGCTTTAAAAGAATTGAAAATTCATCACTCCTAAAACCGAGACTAGACGAAGAAAAAAGGCTGAAAAAAAATGAGCACCCAAACGCTTAGTAATTTGGAGATGCGCAACGCGCGTTGAAAATACGAGAATACCGAACGTAACTTACTCAATTCTTCCATTTCAAATATGTAACAGTCAATACAAAAAAAATATAAAAACATTAATCATTAGTTAGGTTCGGTTTCTATTTAATTCAGTGACAACTGAATTACCAATACAATTAAGGGGCGAGCTGGAAAGCTTCGCTTCCCTATCTTATAGCATTAAAATGATGGAATTCAAAAAATTTGAATTAGTCTTGAAGTAACATTTTTTTCCCGAGAAAGATTCTGATTGATGAAAGATTTTGTTAAAAATTTGCAAGTTATTGTAATTAAACCCATCACCATTAAAAAAAGTAAAGATTAAATGTGAACTGTGCAACGATTATGTTAGCTTTAATGAATAGTTCATTTAACATGTAGCTATTAATTTTTACGGGATATAACAGACATTTCTTAAACAGCTGAAAGACACAAGCTACTATAATACCCAAATCTAGATGAATAAACTCGATTTCAAAACAAACAAACCAAGTATTATATATTTTTAATGTTGACAGTTTCGGGAAGTTAGCCTGTCAAAATTCTTGAATCGTTCCTCCAATTTGTTTAGGACTCGAGAGACATTTTGCACTGATTGGTATCTACCAAAATACTTATCACCTCTCACTGCTTTTTCAACGGCTAAACAAAACGTGCTAGATTCGTCTGTTATATTTTCCATAATAGAAATTATTAGACTTTAAACTCTGATTTGTTTCAATCCTTCAGCCTTACGTTCATAAAACTGTAAACAACCTAGCATCAGTATGTTCCAATTAGTCACTATCAGCCTTTTTAGCCAAAAGATTTTTTAGGTATGACCCGTTAGTAAAAAAAGATACGATGTTAAAAAAAGCGTCATTCATAATAAATGTCTTTTAAATGCAAGAAATTTAAACTGATTTGGTACTAGTTTGTAAAATGGATATCCAAAATGCATTAATAAAATTTTCTATTGTAATTTTCAATTGACATTTGACAACAATTTTTGTATATTCCCTGGTTATCCCAAAAGGTCGTCGTCTGGATTAGGATAGCCAAGGGATAAGTGGCATATCCACGGGATATCCCATGAATATCCTGTGCTGCCTGGGATATAATCCGTTGCATCTGGCCATAGTAGCTCGTACTGAAAATCACTGGGCTCTTGGTTTTGCAAAGATGTTGAAGAATGCAAACAAGTTAGAAATCATCCGTTCCGTGCCTGATGGATTGAATGCTCTTCAGCTCGCCGTATCTATTGGTGATAAGAGGTATAATATAAATACAAAAATGAAACAATTTGTTTTCGTGACATTCAAAATATTTAATTTATCCAGTTTAACAAAATTCTTTCTTCGCCAACCTGAAGGAATGTTTTTATCATCCAGTAAGTTCCTCTACATAGGTAGGACCTCACCATTGAATTTAGCCGTTGATAAGGAATTTACGGAGGTAAATGGTTTTGTAACTTATCTCTTTTAAGATTTGATTTTCAACAATTTTCGTTTCTTCATTCATAGATCGCAGAACTTATACGAACAAGCGATTTAGAAAACGAAGTCTTGGAAGGTTTGGAAAAGATAGGTTTGGAAAATCATAGTGTATCATTGGATGAAATGAGGGATCTTGCTAGGAACTTGGGATTAACTGATGATGTTTCTTTAGAAGAATCAAGAAATGCTGAGTCTTAAATGTTTTTTGTCCATGAAGGTTACACATTCAAAAAGATATATCCGAGAACAGAATCAGACACATATAAATGTACATCGAAGGTGATGGACAGCCCGAAAAGAAAAAAGAAAAACTATCCCTCCTCTTTGCGTGTCAACTATATTCAAGAAGAAAAAAAAGTTACTGTTTTGCGACCACACGGGGAACATCAGTAAGACTTGTTTCTGAAACTAATTCGGAATGGTATAGACTTTTCTAAGTTCCGCTCCCAACGGCTCCCAAATCAAAGCGTTTGATAAAAATATAATAATCCGATGGGAATTCAATTTGCGTTTTGTTACTCTTTACGAAAATGTCCCCTTTTTCGCGGACAAATTGTCCTGAAACGAATTGAAGACAAATTTGTCTACATTGTTACGGTACTTGAAATATAAGTCCACTCCTGCAGTGGAAAATTTGTTAAAACTTAGTGAACTTCAAGTCCGATTCCGGTATAGTTCAATTTTTTGTTTTCCTTTGTTGTTTTTGTTTTTACCTTCATGCTTCATCGATTCTTACTATTACCTATTATATCCCTAAGGGTAATAAAATTTCCCGAAGGGATTCTATCTATCTATGCGAAAGCGGGGACCGACGGGTGGGACGAGGTACTGACCTGGGCCCGGTAGATGGCGCTGCCTACTCTCTGCGGGACTGGTAACTTTAATGGTTATTTCCTCGTTCTATCTGTATCGCTTTCGGATTGCATCAGGCACAGTTTGTTCGCCATTCTCACCTGTTTCATTCGTGCATTTTTTCCCGGCGTTGCATCTATGTTTGGAGTTTGATTGTTAGACAAATGCTGCCATCGGTCTTAGCGCCCCGCTCGCTCCCCCGCGAGTTTTCTTTTCTGTGATGTGTGAGAATCTCCGTTTTATTAATCTATACTTGATTGCGTCTGGCGCTAAGTGGACTGTAAATAATAAAGAACACTTGAGAAGACGTTACTGTATGAGACTGAATGTCAAATCTCTTCGCGACTAGTGAATCCTTTTTCATCCAGGTAACAGTAAAACATCTGCCTAGACGGGTTGCGATCATTTGCTTAATAGACTAAGGTCTAGGTAGCTTAGGCCTACACGAAAGAACATAGTCTTTCATGGTATTTATACTGTAAGAATTTTATGGTGGTACAGTCATCTACGCGTTTATGCTTTAAATGGAAGTAACGGGCCTATAATCACTATATAGATTTAAGTCGCTGATTAAGAATTAGCACTCTTCTAATTATGAACTGCAGAACCCACAGCTTCGCAAAACGTTTAACTTACAAATTGCTTAAAAGAGGTAACTACTTTAAGTTTGGCAAATATTCCATGTAACATGCCATACGAAAAGCTTTATCCAAAAAAAATATTAACAGATAAAATGGGTTCAACCATGGTTCGACTTTAACGAGGTAGAATAAAAAAAGGAGGGAAAATTGTCATCTTTGCAAAGGTGACCGCAGTTTCTAGTCCGCTAATTCATTGGTGTGTGTATACAATGTATATTGCCCTTCGTGTGCTATTTCGCCACCTCCTTTGCAGTAGTACTTCGATCGAGTTTGCAATCTTGCAATCGACGAATTGCATCGTAAGATATTCTACTAAAAGAAAAAATTATAGATGAACGATCGGAGCATCTTTGTGGTTCATACTTCATTACTCGTAAAAAACACACTACTCGCGGCTCCGTCGTCATAACGCCACAGACAATTTATCGAAACAAACGTTTCGATGCGATCGCCTAGCAGTTTCTCTGCAGGTGCAACTGCGCTTTAACTAAATCCGTTAAAAGTAAAAAAATCAAATTAAATACATTAAAAAATTGCGCACACGATTTGTAGTTGAATTTCATTCGTCAAATTTTAGTTAAATGTAGAGAAGTGGGCAGTTTTTTCGTTTTAAGGAACATACTAGGGACATTGTACAGGTCTTATGGAGATACGGGCGTTTTCAGCGGTTTTAATGAAAAAAATATTAGTTATGATGCAAAACTAAATTACCCTACGCCATATGATACGTCTTACTATTTGACTTTTTTTGAGCAATAGCTCATCCCTTTCCGCCGAATCACAATTGTGTAGTGAATTTTAGAAAATTGGCGATCCCCCCCCCCCTGGGCAACCCCCCGCTGAATTAAATGCAGTAGGGCAGCTGCAGAAAAGCTTTTTTGTTGTTCAAAAACAACGTCTGCTGCCTTAAAGATGTCTGCTGCCAGCCAGGCAACTAAATAGCTTTGCTGCAAGTTTTTTCAGGCGTGTTTTTCTTTTGGAGTTTTTCACTTTTATTTTCCCCCTTTCTCCTTCTCCTCTGCTTCTTTCCTTTTCCTATCTGTGCTTCCACCTCTTTCGATTCGTTTTTCTTCATCGATGCCGTCTTTTGACATCCTTCTTGACTGTTTTTCTGTTTGACGGTTTCCCGGTGAGCGGACATTTTTGGTTTCACCTTTATTTGGGGCAATTTCCTCGGGCTCCTCTTGACGCTCTAGGGGAATCAGTCGAGGGTGTTTCATCAGGAACATGTTCCTGGATGGCTCCGGCATTTGATTCGGGCTTTTGCAGATGACAGCGGCTGGTGCTGTCTTCTTTGGGCTCAACCATTCCCCATCTTCTTCCTCTTTCTCATCAGTTTTTTCATCTGCTTCCTTATCGCTTGCTTCCTTAACCCCATCCGTGTCTATGGTTTCTGATAAAATCTCATTTGCTGGTTCTGCTTCCGGTGCTTTTTATTCTGGTGCTTTTTCTTCTGGTTTTTCTTCTAGTGAGGCGGTTGGTTGGTTCTTCCATCTTCTAGGACGATTTGTGGGACATTTCCTGGCCCTGTGGTCTGTTGCGTTATATTTTGCGCACGTCTGTTGCTGCCCTAGGTACCAGACGTAGGATGGGATTTCTTTTTGGAGCCACACCTGTATCGAAATAATTTCTGTTTCGTATTTGAAGCCACCCTGCTTTGTGTAGTCTTTTCTCTCTCTTTTCTGCTCTCCTACCGTTTCTATTAGTAGTGTCCGCATGTCTGCTTCAAGTGGGATGCACTTTACGTTTACAACCTTGTATTTACTAACGTTGCTTCCTGTTGGTATCTTGTAATCTCGCCCATCGTAATGGAGAGTGGTTGTCGGTCCGTTCTTTAACAAGAATTCATCAACAAGACTATCCGATTTTAGCTTTACAAGAAAGTTTTTCATCCGGTTGTTGTATTGCATCGATGCAATTTCCCCGTCCATGAGCCCCAAGGTTTTTAGCCAAAGATTCAGATCTAGATCGCTAGGTCTATCTAGTTCCGTGCGAGGTTCCGTGAGGTCAAAATAGATGGTGTTAACTCTAATCATGATTATAATAGGTGAGATCGGAGGTTTTTAGGGTATTTTTATTATTTCTTATTTTATTTTAGATTTTCATTTTTATGATGTTACTAAAAACTGCTAAACCTTTATCAAAAACTGCTAACTTTTTAGCCCGAGGGAGCTCTATTTAGACACGTCTGATCAGCTTGAAATATAATTCAATTGAAAAACTAAAAAACTTAAAACACAGTTTATTATTTGTCAGTTTACGTTTTTTCGACTTACGGTATGACTAAATTTTTACTACGTAGTAAAAATTTAGTTAGTAAGATTGTACCCGACACACGACAAATTGTATTAAGTAAGATTAAGTATTTTACGCGTAAAGACCTAAAATTGAATGGATTTGATCGGTCGAGCGTCGGTGTATATTGTCACATTCAAACTGGGATCTGGCCCTTCAAACTATTTTTAATTAAGTGAACATAAACCAGTATGAATAATTTATTATGTTAGGGCCGAGGTTGGGGCTTTTGGTGCGCCAATGATCCTTTTGGCTATCGTACCATTAGCCTAAACATCTTCTCTAGCTTGACAAAACTTGAACAATATAACACCTCGTGCCTTAACTTTGATTAAACCGCTTCCTTATTATTGTCATTCACAAATAAAATAAAAAGTATATAAAGGCAAGCTAGCTCTTAAAACGGCTAATTCATTGAATTGATAGAGGTAAAAACCAAGATTCATCGTGACAAAAGAATTTTAGACTATTAGTTTTTGCAACAATTACGACCATACTCAATTGCCACATATCCCGGCCATCCCAAGTTCGTCATCCATTCACGTTTAAGGCTTTAACTTTACACGACTTTTTTATTTTAACTGTGATTACAGCCCAACATAAGTTACCAACCGGTATCGTTGAATTCCATCTTTCCATCAACACCTACTACTCAACCAGTTATCAGATATTATCTTTTCATTAACATTATGGTGGCCCTGAAAAGAGCCGTTTGGTTTAAAATACGGGGAACATAGAGAAATTAAGCCTTGGCGGGCTTGTCGGTCTTCTTGGGCAACAAAACGGCGTAAAGCTGCCTGGCAGCAGACATATTTAAGGCAGCAGACGTTGTTTTTGAACAACTAAAAAGCTTTGCTGCCCTACTGCATTTAATTCAGCGGGGGGTCGCCCAGGGGGGGGGGGCATCGCCAATTTTCTAAAATTCACTACACAATTGTGATTTGACGGAAAGGGATGAGCTATTGCTCAAGAAGAGTCAAATAGTAAGACGTATCATATGGCGTAGGGTAATTTAGTTTTGCACCATAACTAATTTTTTAAAAAATTAAAACCGCTGAAAACGCGCGTATCTCCATAAGACCTGTACAATGTCCCTAGAACAGTCGATAGCAGCGCCACGGGGAGGGGGTAGTTGGCAATAGAAAAACATAGACACGAGCATACTTCGATACTTGTTTACATTTGAAGTGTCGCTTTTGTTTTTGCGATGCAATATTCGCTTGGCTGGCTACTGAGGTTTCTTGACTTCCAAAAGGCGTAGCTGAAGTGTGAAACAAGGCGGGTTAGGGCTCTGGTTTTTTTCTTGTTCCAATTCCTGGTGTGAGCTTAAAGCTGAGGACAGTGATGTTTTTTAATTGGATTTGGGTGGGACTGGATTCGATTTTCCTAATTTCTAAAGCAAGCCAGTCCATTGCTTTTTTACTTGTGGGACATTGGAACATGTGAAGGATATTATCAGTCTTTGAGCATCGGTTACAGATAGGGGAATTTAATTGTTTACATTTGTGAAGCCTTTCATTTGTTGGGAGGATATAATTTATTTGGTGGAAAATATGTTGCTTTATACGTGGGTCACATTTTAGGGACTTGAGGTTTATTCAAGATTCTTTTGTGATATTTGGGGTTTTTATTAAAGCCTTTGGTTTTTCGGCTTTCGGTAGTAACAGTAACAGATAAAGGTCTTTGGGTTTTAGTTTGTTTAGGTCAATTGTTGGATCTTTTTGATGTATTCAAGAAAAAATTTTGGTGTTGTTTCACAATAGGGCTTGTTGGGTTCGAGTTTTTTGAAAAATTTCATTTTTTGGCCCACCCAGTAGTTTACTACTCGTTGGATGGGGCTTTCTTGGCCCATTGTTTTGATTAGACTTTCGAGGAATAGTGATTTTGATTTACTTGCAATGTTTACAAAACCCATACCCCCTTTTATATCGGCATACATTTCCTCTTGTTTTACTTTGTCAAGTTTACCACCCCACACAAATCTATACATTATTCTTTGACATTTTTAAAGGGTTTTGAGATCAATAGGAATTACTTTGGCGATATTTTTGAAATAGCGAAAGCATTACAAAAGAAGACCCTCTGTAAGGCTGTCATTTCCCTTCCCGTTGCCGATCTGATGCTATTTTGAATGATTTCTAGACAAGTTCTTGAATTTTCAGCAATTGTTTTCTCTTTGGTTTTATGGAATATAAAACCCAGAATTTTGATTTATTCCTCGTTTTTGAGCCACTTGAAAGGCCATTTTCTCGGTTGTTCCACCCTCCGAAGCCCATCAGCTTGGTCTTCTCCCTATTTTCTTTGGCGTTTGTGGCTTTCTCGAATTCTTTTACAATGTTATTGACTATCTTAAAATCTGTTTCTTTTTCAATGCAGATAACAAAATCATCTACGTAGCCGCATACTATAAGGGTAGTTTGTGCATGCAAGGTTAGTCCGGCTAACTGGGTATTAAGTTTCTGAAGTAGTGGTTCTATATATCCAATGTACAGGTACATACAGGCGGTGTGACACCGAGCAGTACAGACGTGTCCAAAAAGAGCTCCCGTGGGCTAAATAGATTAAATCGTGTAAATCATTGAAAGCATTTAGTCAAAGTCAATTCGCCAAATATTAAAAAGGCAGTGAAAAGTGCAGTATTGTTTAACAAAAAGTAGAGCAGCAGATTCAGTGTCTCTCACTTCAAAAAAGGGTGCTTGGAAAGGCAACAAAAGCCCACCAATACAGGGCAAATAGTGCAAAACAAACTGCCATTGGATATCATTTTCCATAAACAAGTTAAGACATAATCTATATTTCGCATCGTTTCCACATACTATACAAAACCCCACCTAGCACAATCCAAAAAAAAACAAAGTAGCAGCAAGCTGTCAAACATCTCAGCCACTTAAATATAACTATACTAAATCATTATCACATCCCACCCCATCATCACCCAGAGCACCTCCCTACTCCCCAACCCCCCCCAAAAAACAGAAAAACAAAAACAACAACAAACCACCCCCAGCACTACACTAATTGATTAGTAGCCGCCATAGACTCACAAAGGTTTCCCCGCCCTCCCACGACAACATGACGGACATGAATGACATAAAAGAAAATATAATCTACTTTGACTTTTCCGAACTAGACAGGCCAAGCGATCTGAATTTAAATATCTGGTTTAAAGGCCATGGACTCAAAGAGGGGGAAATAAGCTCAATGCAATACAACCTCCAAAACAAAAACGTCATGTTAAAACTTGCTTCTGATAGGCTTGTAGAGAAATTTTTGAACACTTATAGCCCAGCAACCACTTATAAAACAGAGGGACACACCTACAAAATACCTACTGGTTGCAACATAAGTCAATACAAAGTAGTCAAAGCTAAATACACCCCCCTAGAAGCAGACCTAAAGATGTTTTTGGAAAAGATTAAGAATTGGACCAATCCAAGCGGATTCGACAAATCGAGTCCGCCGCGAAGTGGCTGATTTTTTTTTAAATTTGGATAGTGAATCAATTAGGGTGTCATGATTCTACCTGCCAAATTTTAAATTTTTAAATCATAACAAACTAAGGAAATTTTCTGTTTCCCCCCTTTCTTCGCCCATTTTTCTCTCGTGGCAGAGAGGAGGTAGGGTGAGGAAAGACGGGGAAGATCACCCCTTCTCCCAAAAGGGGCGAAAAAAAGGGGGGAAACGGGAAAATTCCTTCAGATTGTTATGATTTAATTTCAATTGTTGTGCCGTTATCAAAGAGAACACAACCGCCGCAAATACGTATGTTATAGTCCTTTATTTTCTCTTTCGATTGGTTGTAATCAATAATTCGAGGTACTGAGGAAAAAGCGTCTGTCGATTTTTGATTACGAGGCAGACGGAAAAATATAAATCTAGATTACGTTATGATGATTCATATTAAAATTTTTCGGACGAATCTATTTTAGTAGTACTCGACTAGCTTTACACAACGGTGTAAATATTATTAAAGTTCAATTGTAGAGTTTAAGAGATATTGCCTTAAAATGAAAACGACGCATTTTTTATTTAAAAAAATCGATATCTGGGAAACTAATGATCCAAAAAATTTAAAATTTGGCAGGTAGAATCATGACACCCTAATTGATTCACTATCCAAATTTTAAAAAAATCGGCCACTTTGCGGCGGACCCGATTTGTCGAATCCGCTTGGATTGGTCCAATTCGGAACACTGGGGGAACACAAAGAGAATCAAGGGACTACACAAAACTGGGAGGATTTTCATATGACACGGAGGTAATTGCCATCTAGGTGTGGCTGCAAAAGGACATTCCGTCATACATAAAAATAGGTGACTATCAAGTGAGTATTTGGTACCTAGGCCAACCCCAAACCTGCACAAAATGCAACTCGCCGGACCACAGACCTAAAGAATGCCCGCAAAAAAGGTCAAGGAGATGGGAAGAACCGAAAACAGCAGCACAAGCAGTGGTGACCGTAGAAGAAACAGAAAGCGAGAACCCCAAGAAAACAGCACCCGCCACAGAGAAAATTAGAAGCCCAAATCATCTGCCGGAAGAAAGCGAAAACAGATTCAACGTGAACCAACAGCCGAAAATTATCCCGCTGGATAGACAAAGTGATCCAGGCCAAGGAAGTAACATAAGCCTGAGAAAAAGCCGAACCTCTCAATCGCCCGGGAACAGCCAAAAACAAAGAGGACGAACAAAAGACAGCGTAGACGAGGAAAAACGCAACAGAAGAAGAGGAAGCATGGATAGAAAGAGAAAGGAAACAGAGGAAAAAGGAGAGAAAAACTCAATCGAAAAAGTACAGAGGAAAACACACACCAGAGAAGGCGAACGAAGAAGCACAGCCCGAAACAGAACTCACCCAGGAAGCAAGTAAAGATCAACCTGAACTCAGCCAGAATGAAATTCGACAAGTCCAAAGTTTCATCATGTATGGCTTGCCTAAAGGAAATAGCTTCCCCAACAATTCAAAACAAAAGACTCCGTCCGAGACAATCAAAAAAGGAGCCGCAGGCGAAATTCCGAAGGCGCCTAGCTTTCAGATCATAACTCTTACCACTATCACAGCAACACACATAAACTTCTAACAACCCCAAATAAACAATGACATTAAAAATCGCAAGCCTAAACATCAACGGTTTCAGATAAAAAACAAAGCAACTAGAGCTGTGGAGATATATAAAGGAAAACAATATAGACATCATGGGACTGCAAGAGTTCAACATTAAAAGTGTACACGTACAACTGGCGGACCATAAAATAGAAATCGGATACAACGGATCGGAACTAGGAACCGCCATCATCTACAACACCCAACTAAACTTAAAGTAAGTGGAAAGATCCGAGTGCGGAAGACTACTAAAGATGGTCTTCAAAGAGCTCACAATAATCAATGTATATGGATACCAGCCCGGCTTGAGCTCAGAAAGGAGGAATAATCTTTTCTTGAGAGAAATACCGCGTCTTTTACCAACAAACAACCAGCCAACAATCTGTGGAGAGTGAGAAGCCTCCTCACTATCCCAGTAACCGGACACTGTCAGGCCTACAGCGCTTGGCAGCCCGAAGAGAGAAGAACTGTAACTCTCAACGAGCAGTCAGTCGCGAGCTACGTACGGCTCTAGACGACCCGAATACACTTTAATACCAAGACTTAACGTATTCTCGTGTACTCACTACACAATCCTACTGGGGGATTTCAATGCAAACCTATGTGCATCGGATAAAGCGAGGGGGCAACAGTGCATAAGCCCTTCAAAACATTGATAGATGCAACCTTAATGAAAGACACATTCGTTTTAAAATATCCCAAAACAATATCATACACATACCTACACACACTAGGAAACTCACTAATTGATAGAATCTTTGCATCTAAAGAATTCAAAAAAAAGAACGTCCTTGCTTGTAGGCATATTGTCTTTCCAATGAGCGACCACTCCGTGGTGCAGCTCGAATTGGATTTTAAAAACGTAACATGTAAGGTAATGAAAACCCCGTATTGGAAACTAAACTCTAGCATTCTCAGAGATGAGAGATTTGGAGAACTGTTCCAAGAATGGTGGGAGAGAATCCAACTTAAAAAAAAGTTTTACGGTTCGCAAATCTCATGGTAGGAGAAGGTCTTCAAGGCAGACTTCCAGAGACTAGCAAAAAAATTATGTAGGGAAAAAAAGAAGGAAGAAGGGGAATACAAAAATTTGTAAACTTTCTTGCCAATTGTATGAGGGAAGCCAAAGAACGAATTGATGCAGGAGAAAACGTACAAATAAAGGATTACATAGACCTGAGGCGCGAGTACAAAAGATTAGCGCAAAGAATAGAAGAGGGAAAGAAGGTCAGAGGAAAAATCGAGGGGCAAGAAGAAAATGAGCTAGCCAGTATCGCTAATCTTGTAAAAGAACGCACGAGAGAAGAGAGCAAGATTATTAAGATGATTAAAAAAAGAGGAATACTGAGCAAAAACCAGGCCGTTATTGCGAAACACTTAAATACTTTTTTTTGAAACATTTGGAAAAAAGAACCCTATGACCATACCAAACGTAAAAGCTTCCTAGACAATATAAAAAATAAAGTAGACAATCATGATGCGGAAAACTTGAAGCACCCTTTTTAGCTTAGAGGAAATTAAAATCGCAACTTTTGAAATGAAAGATGGGAAGGCCCCGGGAATTGATGGAATACCGGCGGGGGTATACAAAACATTTTGGCCACTCTTAAAAGAAACCTTGGTACAAATACTCAACGAAGTCCTTGCCACCGGAGCTCTCTCCTCGAACCAAAAAACCAGCGCCGTGTCGCTCATTCACAAGGGGGGAGAGAAATGCGAGACTAAAAACTATAGACCAATTAGTCTTCTTTGTACAGACTATAAAATTTTATCAACAACAATAACTAACAGACTAAAACCCATACTAGACATAACCATAGAACCCGAACAAAAAGGTGGACTCCCCGGTAGACTTATCACGGACAACCTTTTAAACATTAGAACGGCACTCCAAGTAGTTGAACACCAAAACACTAACTCTTTGGAAAAAAAGAAAAAAGGAGCAGTTATAATGGGTCTAGATTTCGAAAAAGCATATGATAGGGTTGAACGGGATTTCTTATACCAGGTGATGGAGAAAATAAATTTCCCCAGAGAATCAATAGAATGGATCAAAACATTGTATAACGGGGCAAAAGCTCGCATTATCGTAAATGGGGAAATGGGGGAGGAAATTGATTTTGAGAGGGGAATTAAACAAGGCTGCCCTCTGTCAATGTACCTCTACATCCTGTATATAGAACCGCTACTGCAAAAACTTAATACCGTACTAGCTGGACTAACACTAGACGCACATACCACCCTTAAAGCATGTGGATACGTAGACGATATAGTCTTATGTGTCGAAAAAGAAACAGACTTTAAAATTATAAAAATTGTTCTAAAAGATTTTGAAAATTCCACAAATGCAAAAATTAACCGGGAAAAAACTGAAATGATCATAGGCAGATGGAGTAAAAGGGAAAAATGGCCGATGGACTGGCTGAAAAACGAGGAAACAATAAAAATCTTGGGCTTTATTTTTCATAAAACAATCGAGAAAACCATTGCATTAAACTCAAAAACATGTTTAGAAATCATTCAAAATACTGTAAGGGCAGCGTTGGGAAGGAAAATGACGGAATTGCAGAAAGTGGTATACTGCAACTCTTTGTAATAGCCAAAATAGTTTCATTGCAAAAAACACCCCAATTTTAACATCAATTCTTTAAAAATGTCAAAGAGTCATTTATAGACCTGGAGTACATCCAGGGTTGCGAGACTAAAAAAAATGCGAAAATTTCGATCGCCTTTTTTGCCACCATGGTGGCTTATGGGAATTCGGCTCACTTTGAGGGAAAATAAGGTTTAAGTCTAACTTTTCGAACGTTTCCCCAAACATTTTACATGTCATTCGATAGTTAAGGATACAGGCTATCGTATGACATTTTGATTTAAGTTTCAAATCATCTTAGTTTTTTGTAAATTCTATTTAATTGGTCCGTCGTCTGCAGAACCGTCATGAAAAAGTCAAACAGCAGACGGAATTTGCAGACGACGGACCAATTAAATGAAATTCTACTGGTCTACTTACGACTCTGCATACTCCGTTTGAATCATCACTAGGTGCCTCGAAACTTGGTTAAAATTAGAATGAAAAAAATTTAACTATTTGCTAAAACATTCGAAAATCCTATAGGTGTGACGCAACTGAATAAATATAACCACCAAGATAATCAAGCGAAGCTTTTCAGCTCGCCATACGAATAGGTGTAATTCAGTCAAAATGACTGAATCATCTTCAAATGTGTGGCAATGTTTTGTCTTTCGCAGTAGATATGATTTAATTTTTAGATGGATTTAAAGTCATGTTGCGGAAAAATAAGTTTGCATAAACGTTTCCATATTGGGCTAACTTAAGCTCTTTGATATTATGGTTAAGCAAGGGCTAAGCGGAAGAGAGCTTTGGGCTAAACAGAAAAGAACTAGGGCTAAACAGAAGAGACCTAGGGCTAAGGGGAGGGGGCGAGCCGCCCCCCTTCAAAGGAGAGGACTGCCCAGCCTTTATTTGTTAAAAAATAAAATTGTAGGTGATATTACATGTTTTTCGAGAAAATGCTTTGTAATTGAGGTTACTATTATTAGATATAAGTAGAATGGCTGATGGAGGGGGAAGGGCTGCGCCCCCCCCCCCCAACGTCCGTCCTTCTTGCACCCGAATAAGTAAATAACAAATAATGGTTTAAATGTGAAAGAATGATTTGACAACTTTAATTATGAGGGATGCTTAGCTAACTGAGGAGCGGGGGGCTTTGCCCCCCCCCCTCAGAAATTATCTCGAGCATGCTAAATAAATTTATTTGATCAATTCCATGTTTTTTTAAGAAGCTGCGAGAGTAGTTGCTTTTTAAGGTACGTGTTGGTTGCAACAGTGGGGTCCTGTGCGATAGGCATTATTATTTCAAAAAATCGTCGCTTCAATTTACCATAGTTTGTAATTATCATCAATTTTTATGGAGTTGCAAGTAAAACAATGATTTTACCATGAAGTATATCCTTCATGATATACTTCATATGATTTTACTGTCGATATCAAATACGATTGGCAAGTTTCTTCTTTGTATCCACCTATTGGTAAAAAAAAAAAACTACATACTGATTTTCCCATCTTTTCGCAACTGTTACCAGCGCCGCCTTCCGTCGCTCGCTGGGAGGATCCCGAAGGGACACTAATGTTAATTTTTCTTTTGAATATGTTGAAATGACAACTACCCCCAGCGCCGACTTTGGTTGCTGAATATGCAATCACTGCATATCAGCATATCAAGCACATCACTGACATAGATTTCATTGTCAACGTATTTAGTTGACTACATTTTGAGGACTTGAGATTTACGCACTCAGAACAATTAACACCAATTAGCTAGGTTTAGCGACCTGATTGAATTGAAAAGTTTGGTAGGTTCTTTGTTGATAATGATGTACCAGCAAACTAGGTAATAGAGAAGCGAAATATTTCTATTAGTGAGAAATCAATTGATAGACTGAAATAAAACAGTAGTATCCACAGTCCCGCCCCGCTCGCTCCCCCGCGAGTTTTCTCTTCTGTGATGTGTGAGAATCTCCGTTTTATTAATCTATACTTGATTGCGTCTGGCGCTAAGTGGACTGTAAATAATAAAGAACACTTGAGAAGACGTTACTGTATGAGACTGAATGTCAAATCTCTTCGCGACTAGTGAATCCTTTTTTCATCCAGGTAACAGTAAAACATCTGCCTAGACGGGTTGCGATCATTTGCTTAATAGACTAAGGTCTAGGTAGCTACACGAAAGATCATTGAATTTCAACGTATTTATACTATAAGAATTTTATGGTGGTACAGTCGTCTACGCGTTTATGCTTTAAATGGAAGCAACGGGCCTATAATCACTAGCTATACAGATTCAAGTCGCTGATTAAGACTTTGCACTCTTCTAATTATGAATTGCAGAACCCACAGCTTCGCAAACGTTTACCTTACAAAAGCTTAAAAGAGGTAACTACTTTAAGTTTGGCAAATATTCCATGTAACATGCCATACGAAAAGCTTTATCCCAGGGTTGGGCCCGGTAGCCTTTAAGGCTACCGCTACCGCGGTAGCGATATTCCACCTTTTTGGAAAAGTAACGCGGTACCGGTACCGGTACCGGTAGTTTTTTTCAAACTACCGGTCCGATAGCGGTAGCGGTAAGTTATTTCTTTTGTGTTAAAATTAAAACTAATTCTGGATAGGGAAGTCTATTGCTCAGACACTTCAATCAAATTTACAGTACTTAATTTGACTTTTACCACTCACACGGAAGCGTGACGAACTTAAAATGTTCTAAAGTGAGAAATTTTGAGGCAAAAACCTCGTTTTGAGCGACCAAATAGTTAAGGCGCTGGCGGTGGAAAACTACCGCTACCGCTAGTCACATTTTTGCGCTAGCGGTACCGGTACCGGTAGTTTTCGAAAGTCGATACCGCGGTACCGGTAAACGGTGCTACCGCGGTACAATTTTTACCGCGGTAGCCCAACCCTGCTTTATCCCAAAAAAATATTAAGAGATAAAATGGGTTCAACCATAGTTCGACTTTAACGAGGTGGAATAAAAAGAGGGAAAATTGTCATCTTTGCAAAGGTGACCGCAGTTTCTAGTCCGCTAATTCATTGGTGTGTGTATACAATGTATATTGCCCTTCGTGTGCTATTTCGCCACCTCCTCTGCAGTAGTACTTCGATCGAGTTTGCAATCTTGCAATCGACGAATTGCATCGTAAGATATTCTACTAAAAGAACAAAATTCTAGATGAACGATCGGAGCATCTTTGTGGTTCATACTCCATTACTCGTAAAAAAACACTACTCGCGGCTCCGTCGTCATAACGCCACAGACAATTTATCGAAACAAACGTTTCGATGCGATCGCCTAGCAGTTTCTCTGCAGGTGCAACTGCGCTTTAATTAAATCCGTTAAAAGTAAAAAAATCAAATTAAATACATTAAAAAATTGCGCACACGATTTGTAGTTGAATTTCATTCGTCAAATTTTAGTTAAATGTAGGGAAGTGGGAAGTTTTTTCGTTTTAAGAAACATTAGCCCCTCGTAGCCATCTAGGTGAAAACCCTGTAACTTATTCACTACTCAATCCCAACAAAAAACGTATAGAATCCCTTCGGGAAATTTGCAATTTTTTTTGCTTCACCAAAACATTTGCAATTGACACCATTGCAAAAGGGGAGTAAACCACGTTTTTTAAGACCATTTTGTTTTTGGCCACGTAGAAATAGAGATATGGC
This sequence comes from Ceriodaphnia dubia, assembly GCA_022539655.2. NCBI lineage: Eukaryota > Metazoa > Arthropoda > Branchiopoda > Diplostraca > Daphniidae > Ceriodaphnia > Ceriodaphnia dubia. Next base: position 2,757,864 of record JAKUCG020000052.1, on the reverse strand, counting down.
CGTAGACAGACAAACAAACAGACAAGCAGACGCCGAAAACCAATTTGACTCGATTATAAGCATCGCCCCTACGGGGCTCGCAATAACTGAAACAAGCGCTCATCGATCTTCTTATCAAAATAAGATTGATGGCCCTGAAAAGGGCCGTTTGGTTTTCAAAAAGCAGAAGAATTTAAGCTTTAGCTTTTGGCATTTGTGCCACCGGAGGTAAGAACGCCAGAACGCGCACGTGTTGGTGCGCCTTGATCAAATTAAACTACTCTCCAGCAGAAGATGAATTCGTGCCACTTTCCCTGTTAATCTGTATCATTGAAAAATCCTTTATTCACCGGTTTTCAGGTGGCAAATGTGGAAGTGATTGTCGTTGCCCTCAGAACTGTTCATGCAAGACACCCTGCTGCAAATGAATAAAAAAACGCAGCAACATAATACATTAATATCTGTACTGCCTCCGTCTTCACATGTGACGAAAAGACCTGCAAGACTTTGCCAGTTCCCTTTATTATTTTAATATTCCAAACTTTTAAAATGTACGATCAAAAGAACCAATAAAACTATTAACGTACTAACGATACAACGCGCGTTCACTATCCCTTTCCCGTCTTCACTGCTCGTACGTTAAAATTCGGAGCTGAATCTTTTTTGCGAGTTTTTTTGTTTAGACGTTTCAAGAGGGAATCGGCACCAACACGCTCAACACACTATCATTTTCGGGGTTGAGTGGGACAGGGGGATAAAAAATGACAAATAACTTTAGAAAATCTAAAAAAAATATATGTTATTCTTTAGATTGACGTATATTTGGGGCAAAAATTTTGTTAAGTTTGGATTATTATTTTTGAAGTTATAGCGAAAAGTTGTTTTTGGGCAAAATTTTTGTAAAAAAAAATGCCGCGGTGGATCGAATAGGGCTTTAACCGTTCGACAGAATAATTTTTTATTGTTACTGCTTGTTGCGCGTTCAATTTGCTACAGTTTGGTAAAAAGCAAAAAATTTTAGGAGAAGAATTGCGGCTACAGTTGCGATTTTTCTATTATTAGTTTTTCAGGGTAAAATGGGACACGGTCTGTGGGGTTGATTGAGACTGCAAAAGCATAGGCGCTTTAAGACCCGCCTACTTTTTGCGCCCTCTATCGGCAAAAAGCCTTATTTTCTTTTCGTTGGTATCCTAATCGCATCTTATGCGATATCAAAAAATTCTTTGATGAACTTTACTAATCTAATAAAAAGATTTTATTACATATTTTTTAAATAAATTATTTTTAAATATTTTTGCCCTGTCCCATTCAACCCCCCCACTCTGTCCCATTTTACCCCACGCTGTTTGCTCCGCCCCTAAATTTTGGCGCATTTTGAAAAATCGTAGCGGGTCCATTTTTAAAGTGACAAATTTGCAAAAAAATAATGGAAAGGGGGGCAATCAAGAAGAATGCAATTCCAAAATATTTTGTAGTTTTGTTTATAAATACCCAAGTTATTAGGGAAAAACCAAAAGTGTCCCATTTTAACCCCACCCTCCCCTTCATCTGGAATCGAAACATGAGCCTTATACTCTTTTAGAACGGCCTGTCTGAAAATGTAAGGGGATAGTGATAGTTAATTGGACAATTTCCCCCCGATTTTTTCATAAATACCTTCGCAAGCTACAGGTGACTAGGACTTGGAAACCTACCTCTTTTTCAGATGTTTGCATTTATATCATCCGAAGATTAAATTTTATAAAAATTAATCGAGATTTATATCGATCGTGATGCCAGACTGGGCCACGAAGAGTAAGAGGAGGTCAATAACAGAAAATAACTTTGCGTAACGAGCGCGGTATTTCCTCTGTTAAAACAGGAGATGGATTACATTGTCAGCACAAACGTTAATTCAATTTTTCTTGATTTTTTTCCCGGGCTCGTGCTTCAAAATCCTTGGTGAGCGCTTGTGTCCACCCAATTTTCAGTGTTCCAAATGTTGAAAGATAAGAAAGACTTTCTAGCATGATACGTATGACAGATACGGTAATGAAATAAATTATTAGTTTTAAAATACTCGAAAATCCTAAAACTGTGACGCGGATGTGCAATATCACAAAAAATAATATGGCTTAATTGATTGATCAGGGTAAACAAGCGCTCATCGACCTTCTTATCAGAATATGATTGGTGGCCCTGAAAAGGGCCGTTTGGTTTTCAAAACGCAGAAGAATTTAAGCTTTAGCGGGCTTGTCGGTCTTCTTGGGCAACAAGACGGCCTGGATGTTGGGCAGGACACCACCTTGAGCGATGGTAACTCCGGAGAGAAGTTTGTTCAACTCTTCGTCGTTACGGATGGCCAACTGCAAGTGACGGGGGATGATACGGGTCTTCTTGTTGTCACGAGCGGCGTTACCGGCCAACTCGAGGACTTCAGCGGCCAAGTACTCCATGACGGCGGCCAAGTACACGGGGGCACCGGCACCGACACGCTCAGCGTACGATCCTTTACGGAGCATACGATGGATACGACCGACGGGGAACTGGAGTCCGGCCCTGCTCGAACGGGTCTTTGACTTTCCCTTCACTTTACCACCTTTACCGCGACCAGACATGTTGAGTTGGGTTGAGAGGAGAAACGGTTCCTAAAATCAAGGAACGAACTGTATAGCTGAGACGGAAAAATTGGCTTTATATAGCTAACTCTGTGGACTGTTCGAAAAAGAAGAACGGTGATAGCCAATGAAAAATCTTTTTAGCCTTTCCCGCTGTTTGTCAAGTTTATGTTAGAGGAAAATATCCAAGTAAAACAACCCACCACAATAGTTTCATTCCTCACCAAGAAACGAACGATTCTATTGGTTCGTCAAGTTCGAGTAAAATTCCCGCCATTTTTCTTTCATGTCTATGGCATGGCCTGATAGTGCTTAGCCCACCCCTCTTGGGTCTGGAAGTATCCGGGTGGGATATTTTACGCAATAAAAAAGGTGTTCGTTACTTCCGAGTTTAGTTATATTTAGTTTTTGCTAGGGAGTTCATTTGATTTTGTGAGCAAATCAGGATAAAAATGTAGTTCATCGACATTTTTTGGCGTGAATTCTTTCATCTTGTTACATTTTATTTCTTGGTAGATTTTGGTAGACAGCAACGGGTGGAGCTTCAAGAGTGTGGACGCAGAGAAACTATAATTTACTTTTCTCATTTCTTCATCTATCCCCGATAAACCAAATTAGCTGACGCACACCAATATATGAATATTTGTCACTATTAACCTTCGTTAGTTCGTTTCCAGTTGCCGGAAACTACGCTGGACAAGTTTTTACTTCTACATGTTTTGTGCGAAGTGTTGTGGAAGTTAAGGTAAACAAGACAGCTGCAATTCTACAACACTCAGCTAAAGTTCATTGTTGAGTATCAAGTACAAGTATATCTTTAGGTACAAGTAGTATCAGCCATATATAAAAAGTGAACATAGTTGTGGTAAAGTAATCAACAATTGCCTTTTTCTTTAAATTTTTGGTGGCCCTGAAAAGGGCCGATTGGGTTGAGATCGGAGTCGGATGGAATAACTCGGAATATTTAACCGCCGAAACCGTACAGAGTGCGGCCCTGGCGTTTCAGAGCGTAGACGACATCCATGGCGGTGACCGTCTTTCTCTTGGCGTGTTCCGTGTAGGTGACGGCATCACGGATGACGTTCTCAAGGAAAACCTTCAGAACACCACGAGTTTCCTCGTAGATCAAACCAGAGATACGCTTGACACCACCGCGGCGAGCAAGACGGCGGATGGCGGGCTTCGTGATGCCCTGGATGTTGTCACGCAACACTTTACGATGACGCTTGGCGCCTCCCTTGCCGAGTCCTTTACCTCCTTTACCGCGACCAGTCATGGTGAATAGGTTGGAATTTACTGAGAGCTGAGACTGAGGAGAATGGATGTCTCATGTCTGAACCTGGTTCATGTTCCAGTATATATACCCCCAAGGCCCACCCTCATTGGTGGAAAATAATCCCTTTCTCCCTTCCTCCCCAATTCCTGGAACTTAACACAGGCAGACACAGGGTTCACAAAGGAACTTTATGTTAACAGACCTCTTTTCCCTCCCTTTTCCCCCAACCAATAATGAACAGGAGAACAGCTGCATTCTTCAACGTCTTTCTACACCGTATATAAACTCGCAGACGATCTGTGTTCCATCAGTTCCAAACCCTCGTTTACCGTAATGGCTCGTACCAAGCAAACCGCTCGCAAATCCACTGGTGGCAAGGCACCCCGTAAACAGTTGGCCACCAAGGCTGCTCGTAAGAGTGCCCCGGCTACTGGTGGTGTCAAGAAACCCCATCGTTACCGCCCCGGTACCGTCGCTCTTCGTGAGATCCGTCGTTACCAGAAATCGACTGAGCTTTTGATCCGCAAGTTGCCATTCCAGCGCCTGGTCAGAGAAATCGCCCAGGACTTCAAGACCGACTTGCGTTTCCAGAGCTCCGCCGTGATGGCCCTTCAGGAGGCCAGCGAGGCTTACTTGGTGGGTCTTTTCGAAGACACCAACTTGTGCGCCATCCACGCCAAGCGAGTCACCATCATGCCCAAGGACATCCAACTTGCCCGCCGTATCCGTGGTGAACGCGCTTAGCTAATTGAATAGTCAACCCAAGCAACCAAAACGGCCCTTTTCAGGGCCACTATTTTGTTAAGGAAAAGTTTATCAACCTTTGCTAATAATTTTAACCTTTGTTATAATTTTAAAATATCTAATACTTCTCTTTCATTTCTTTCATATTAGAAGCCTAGCAATACTAAATTGATTTACCATCTCGGGTTTACCAAGACCGTACGTGGCGGTTTGTGGTGCATCGTCATTATAAAATAGTATTAGAAAGCTTCGGTAGTAACTATCACCTGTAACTAGTTCATGGTATTTGAAGGTTTTTTATCCTTGATCCTTGGGTCACTACTATTATGCAATGAATAATTAGTCTGTCAAAAGTTCACCAAATGCACACGGCACGGAAGAGCAAGAGCGACGTACCAGTATATCGACATCATTTTTGCGCGCGACCCTTCCCAGGCCTGTCCTAACTCTCGCCGATAAGAAGAAACCCATCGTCTCAAGAAGAAGCGATACGGTATGTTCTTTCCGATTTGTAGTCTAGTTTTAGTCTCTGCGCACGTTACAAGACGTACCCATAATGACCTAAATAATGAACACGGAACGACCCTTTCAGCGCAGCGGAGTCAACTTCTGATTTTCGTATAAATACTCGCGTCAGGACGTTGGTTTAGGCATATCCCAACCATTCTACTTTTAAATAAGAGTCAGAGAATACATTCATCCGTCGAAATTCATCATGCCTAAAGAGTGCTGCAGCCAAAGTAAGTTCCATGTATTCCGATTTCTTCCTCCTTTCCACGTTACGACGTTACTACTTGTTATTTGCTTGCATTTTTTGAATTCATTTTTTCCCCATATCATATCATGAACATTTATGATATGCCACTGGGGGCAACGGCAACTTACATTTTGCTGTCGTTAAAGACGATTTCGGTGAATTGATGTGCCGTTTCCCCTATTTCTTTTGTGTTAAGCGTTCTGTGTTGTAACTTGTAACATACCCACACAGTTTTTTTTTTGTAAAAGAAGAAACCTGTATAATCTTATGTTGTGTATTCACAGACGTGTGTAAATGTGGAAGCAGTTGCAAGTGTGGCCCCAATGGATCACCTTGTCAGTTCAATACCGCGGGATGCATTTGTGCCACCGGAGGTAAGAACGCCAGAACGCGCACATGTTGGCGGGCCTTGATCAAATTAAACTACTCTCCAGCAGATGATAAATTCGTGTTACTATTCGTTTTACTCTGCATCATTGGAAAACCTGTATTTACTTTTTTCAGGTGGTAAATGTGGAAGTGATTGTCGTTGCCCTCAGAACTGTTCATGCAAGACATCTTGCTGCAAATGAATACAAAACACAGCAACAATAAATTAATATCGGCACTGCCTCCGTCTTCCCATGAGGCCAATGCAACCTGCAAGACTTTGCCAGTTCTTTTTATCTATTTGAATATCCCAAACCTTTAAAATGTGCTTATCAAAAGAACCAATAAAATATTTAATAACGATACAACTTGTCTACTATCCCCTTCCTGGTTTCACTGCTCGTACATTAAAACTCGAAGCTGACGAATGTTCGATTCTGAAAGGGAAAATATTGACTAGTCCTAAATAGTAAAACTTCTTCCAAATTAGGAACTTTCCCCTCACTGTGCTTACATAACAATGTCCGTGTCTAGCTAGCAGTGGTGATGAGCTAGCACGCCACAGTTGCCGAGAGATTTGCAGTTGTCGATGACGAGGAATTCAATCCTTTCAAAACGGTCGTCAGCCACGTTCCGCTCGGTCAAAATTTCTCGATAAAGTCGTTTGCGCCATAATCCAGAGGGGCGGCAGATACCAACACCGACTCGCGCGATCAAACACATTAAAGAAGGTTGCGGGGGGAAAAAAGACGATGATGCCGTAAAAGTATGTTATTTCTGAACCGTTTCATCGTGTTGGACTGCTGTTTGGTGGCATGCTTCGGCGGGTCGGCCCATGTGAACAGAAGATTCTGCATCACATATATTCTCGTTGACGAAGGAAGAAGGCAGCGATGTAGCGCGTCTCAAGCCTCTCTTCTCTTGTCCCTAATATTTACGCAATACGGTGCAGCAATGATACATTATTTGTCTTCCATTTTCTTCCAATCAATTTCTTCTCAAAGGATTTTTTTTTGAAATCTTCGACGTCGATATCGACCAAAGGGGCGCAGGACCTAGGGCTAGCACGAAAAGTATAAAATTTTGTGATTATCGCACTGTAGATTAGCATAGCATTAGATAAGTAGTGAGATCACTAAATAAAATTGATCGATGATGGCACACCGCAGAGCAGGGAATATCGCCTGCGAACTGCCCGTCATTCCGTCAATTCCCATTATTCTGGCAATAAATAAATGCTGTAGCCTACTGTTTGATAGCGTACAGGAATACAGAATATTGTGACGCAATGAGGGTCTACTCTAAATTTCCCGATAGGGCTTTTGTCGTTGTTCGGCGTTTGCTTATGACTACAGAATTATAAACAACCAGCCGCCCACCTTCATTTTTCGAAAGACTACGTGAAGCTCAAGAAATACTTGTGTATGCTAAAGTTAAATGAGTGCGCAAAATGTAACTCAACAAGAAACGTTAACCACTAGTCGTGATGTTATTAAGCTGGAACTATGACTGCCTTCAAGTACCAACGGTTTAAGCTCGGGATGAAAAAATCCCGAATCGGGAGTCAAAAATTCGAGAAACAAAATCCGCAGAATAAAACGTTAGCGTAGACTAATCTTCCTTTAAAAGAATGGTGGCCCTGAAAAGGGCCGTTTGGTTTTCAAAAAGCAGAAGAATTTAAGCTTTAGCGGGCTTGTCGGTCTTCTTGGGCAACAAGACGGCCTGGATGTTGGGCAGGACACCACCTTGAGCGATGGTAACTCCGGAGAGAAGTTTGTTCAACTCTTCGTCGTTACGGATGGCCAACTGCAAGTGACGGGGGATGATACGGGTCTTCTTGTTGTCACGAGCGGCGTTACCGGCCAACTCGAGGACTTCAGCGGCCAAGTACTCCATGACGGCGGCCAAGTACACGGGGGCACGGCACCGACACGCTCAGCGTACGATCCTTTACGGAGCATACGATGGATACGACCGACGGGGAACTGGAGTCCGGCCCTGCTCGAACGGGTCTTTGACTTTCCCTTCACTTTACCACCTTTGCCGCGACCAGACATGTTGAGTTGGGTAGAGAGGAAAAACGGTTCCTAAAATCAAGGAACGAACTGTACAGGCTGAGAGAGAAAGATGAGGCTTATATAGCTGACTGTTCCAAAACGGTGGTGGCCAATGGAACACCATTTTGTCCTTTCCCGCCGTACACGTCTTTGTCCAATTCAAGTTCAGTTAAAAAGTCCAAGTAAAATAAGAAACGAGCAATTTCATTGGTTCCTCAAGTCTGAGTAAAATTCCCGCCATTACTTCCCTGTCTTTGGTGCAGCCTAGCTGATTGTTGTGCTTAGCGCACCCCTCTAGGGTATGGAACATCAGGCTTAACAAAAGAAGCACAAAGAACGGACCCTCTAGTTGGTAGTTGGTACCTTAACACAAAAGAGCTTAAAGGTATAAGCTAGGCTTCTCAAAACTCGAGGGAGGTATCTGTTTTTGTATAAATACCTTCGAAAAACTACGGGTCGTCACTAGAATTTTCCTAGTTCAATTCGAGCATTAACATGCCACCAAAGGTTAGCGGAAAGGCAGCGAAGAAGGCCGGTAAGGCCCAGAAGAACATCGCCAAGGGAGACAAGAAGAAGAAGCGCAAGAGGAAGGAGAGCTACGCCATTTACATCTACAAAGTGTTGAAGCAGGTCCACCCCGACACTGGCATCTCCTCCAAAGCCATGACCATCATGAACAGCTTCGTCAACGACATCTTCGAGCGCATCGCCGGAGAATCTTCCCGTTTGGCCCACTACAACAAGCGGTCGACCATCACATCCCGGGAAATCCAGACGGCCGTCCGTCTGCTCTTGCCCGGTGAGTTGGCCAAGCACGCCGTGTCTGAAGGCACAAAGGCCGTCACCAAGTACACCAGCACCAAGTAGATTCATATCTCTTGGCCTCCTCTTGAACTAAACGGCCCTTTTCAGGGCCACCAATCTTAAAAGAAATGGAAGATCCCTAAACTGCCCAATAACCTATGGTTATTATTTATTAACCCCATGTAAAATCACGCACAAGTCCAATTTCAAGCGTTCGAATGTTGCGTTGTTCACTAAAGCAAGTTCCAGCCAAAATCTCGTTGTCTTTTTTGTTCTGGAAGTGGGGCTAATTAAACATTTCTTTATTGAGTGAAAACAATTTCGTTCAACGTGTTTGGGAGCCAAGCTATTCTTGACCAACGTACGAAATAATACTCGTTAAAAAATGAATGCTTTATCATAAGTCCATCTATTTACCAATAGATTTACCGTTAATCTATCGAATGGTAACCAAGAATAGAATGTAACAAAAATAGAAGATAGGCCCGTAAATATACAAAGGAAGAGATACAACGGATGTCGTCCATGAGCGCATCATTTCATTTTTCCTTTCATCCGCAACACCGACAACACCACATTTTCGTCATTTTTTAAAAATGGTCTCGTCTAGACTGCTATACTAGTTTTAGCTCGTCAAAGTCTTTGCATTATTCTGGACCAATAAGACAACTACAACGCAAACACATACAACAAGACAACATCTAGTTGATAGTTAAGAGTTAAGAATATTCACATTAGAGTTTAGGCAGATTGATTATAAGATAGAAAAAGTCGGGGCAACAAGTCTTTTTCTTAAACTTTTGGTGGCCCTGAAAAGGGCCGATTGGGTTCAGATCGAATTTGTGATGAAAATACTCGAAAATTTAACCGCCGAAACCGTACAGAGTGCGGCCCTGGCGTTTCAGAGCGTAGACGACATCCATGGCGGTGACCGTCTTTCTCTTGGCGTGTTCCGTGTAGGTGACGGCATCACGGATGACGTTCTCTAGGAAGACCTTCAGAACACCACGAGTTTCCTCGTAGATCAAACCAGAAATACGCTTGACACCACCACGGCGAGCAAGACGTCGGATGGCGGGCTTCGTGATGCCCTGAATGTTGTCACGCAAAACTTTGCGATGACGTTTGGCGCCTCCCTTACCGAGTCCTTTACCGCCTTTGCCGCGACCAGTCATGGTGAATAAGTTGGAATATACTAAGAGAGAATGGATGTCTGAAATTGGTTATGTTCCAGTATATATACCCCCATGACCCACCCTCATTGGTGCAAAATAATCCCTTTCTCCCGTCCTCCCCAATTCCTGGATTTCAACACAGGCAGACACAGGGTTCACAAAGAGACCTTTTAATTTTCAGACCTCTTTTTCCCTCTCTTTTTCCCCAGCCAATAGTGAACAGAAGAGCTGCTACATTCTTCAACGTCTTTCTTCACCGTATATAAACTTGAACACGATCCCCTTAGTCCCATCAGTTCCATACACTCGTTAACGAAATGGCTCGTACTAAGCAGACTGCTCGCAAATCCACCGGTGGCAAGGCGCCCCGTAAACAGTTGGCCACCAAGGCTGCTCGTAAGAGTGCCCCGGCCACTGGCGGTGTCAAGAAACCCCATCGTTACCGCCCCGGTACCGTCGCTCTTCGTGAGATCCGTCGTTACCAGAAATCGACTGAGCTTTTGATCCGCAAGTTGCCGTTCCAGCGCCTGGTCAGAGAAATCGCCCAGGACTTCAAGACCGACTTGCGTTTCCAGAGCTCGGCCGTGATGGCCCTTCAGGAGGCCAGCGAGGCTTACTTGGTGGGTCTTTTCGAAGACACCAACTTGTGCGCCATCCACGCCAAGCGAGTCACCATCATGCCCAAGGACATCCAACTTGCCCGTCGTATCCGTGGTGAACGCGCATAGACAACTCCCATCTCTACCCCAATCGGCCCTTTTCAGGGCCGCCACACAGTTAAAGAACAGATCAATTCACCTGCCGATTTTTCATTAAATTAGTTCCCAGATTCAGTTTTCAACAATTTTCACTTTACAACAATATTTATCCCTTTCCGACATTTTAGTTTTTACATATTTTGATTGTTAATTTGAGCAGATACAGTTGGTGCTAACCGTTCGTTGTGTCAAGGAAGGAGATATTTCCGCGTTACAACAACTTACTAACTTAAAATTAGGCATTCATTTTCAGTCAAACGAAGTATTTAAAAAATGTTCTTTAGATCGCTGTACAGTGCTGGCAGCCAGCACACAATCCAGTACTATGTAGAATATATTTTACTAAATATTTAGTATTCACGGTCTTGTTCCTAATATAAGAACTGCACGCGCATTTCGTAAATGTAAAACTGTTTACCAATTATTCGTGTGCTACGGATGAAAGGTGGAGGAAACGCTAATGCGAACTTTGCTGCCAAAAGCATTTTATTTATTTCTAAAAAATCTTTCCAGTTGAATAATAATGCCAATAAGGGGTCGAAAGCCGTTGTCGTCAGATTACAGGATCTCAGTTACTATAGATACCATTTACCTTGATTGATAAGTATTACTGATAGGAAGCAGTTTGGGTTCACGGTAACCTGACAAGAGTGCCATACCAACTTTTAGCTTTTATAAGATAACGTCACTCGAGAAATAATTTCAGCCAGTATAGTCAACGGTTATTCGCTTCATTTTTTGATCGAGTAATAAAAATTTTACTAAATTGATAATTACTTCTATATTTATGCATTGCTTTCCATGTAGGTAGACAATTAACTTCTTTATTTACGTCATCAACAGGAAAAAAGGCTTCCAAAATTAAGATGATGGAAAGACAAAATGACGTCGAAGCTGGCGGAACAGCTCGGGCTACTAGCAGTGCAACGAAACCCAAAAAACAGCGAACATCCAGCGAAGATTTCTCCACTAGTGAGACACCTAGCGACGGGATGAGTGCCGGATTAAAAAACAGTTTGCACGGTAACGCCTTCCAATTGAAATTGTTAATGCTATTCGTAATCAGAGGAATAAGGAATGGCTATAAATTTTCACTGGGCACCGAAATGCCCGGAATAGGCGGCAAATTCGACGATCTTGTATTCTTGCACGATGGAAAATATCGATTCTTACAGGCCAAACACAAACAAGACAAGAATGTAAAGATCAGAGCAAATGATTTACTTAAAGACACCGACGGCGAATTTAGTTTGCCAAAGTATTTTCGCTCGTATTGTAACGAAATTGCCGGAACAGGTAAAACAGTTATTGATTGCATCATTTGCACCAACATTGGTTTCGACTGGCAGAATCTAAAAGATAACGGCATTCGGTTGAAGGTCCTTAAGACCAAAGACGACTTATTAACATTCAAAAATGCTGAAGGGAATAAGCCCGCTCGTTTCCAACTTCAACTTAACAAAGCAGGCGACCTACCAAATTTATTTAAAGAAAATTCCGAAGTTCTCGAGTTGGCAAAAAAACTAGTGAAGGACAGCAAAAAAAAGAAAAAACTTGTCCTGAAAAGCCCTTTATACAAGAGCTATCACGTCGCCTTAGTTACGCACGTCATCGATAAAAGCAAGGGGAAATTCCACCAACATTTTATTGATAATAAGGATCTTAAGCAAGGCGTTTCAAATTTTCGTGATATCCTTTGCTCGTTGGACCCATCGAATCCCCTCTCTTGGGAATCGCTGACTTTTGAATGCAGCAAAGACTTCGGCAATTCAAAAGGAGAAACAAGTGACGGGACGACGAATACTAAATCCTTTGATGATGCTGTTACAAATAACCAAAATGTCATCAATGATTTCATCTCAAAACTAGTTTTTGCAGTCAACATGCCCGACGAAGTCGAGCTCGGAAATATCTTGACCAAAGAGGTGGGCGAACATTTCAAGCTACTCGAATGCGACTTTCACTCAGACTATATTACGAGAACGATGTTTGACTGGTTTAAAGACAAGAAATCCGACTTTTTTACGCGGCTGAGAGGAGAAAATATTTATAAAGAAATTGGCATGAAAATGGCTTCTCTTCAAGCCACTCATATATCCAATAACTACCGTGAACTCTGTCTCCCCAAACCGCTTGAATTTCAACAGGCAATAGTTGAAAAGAAAGCGGAAGAACTGAAAGAATTTTTAAAGCTAGAAACTAGCAGTATTTTATACATCACTACAAACTCGTGGAGGTGTACGTCGGTGAAAATCATAAAAGCACTAGATTCTCTATCCGATTTCAAAGATGTTGACGACGGGTACTTGTTGATGCCGAGCAGTTATCTAAAAAATGAGAAACAGTTTGAGCTTGTAGCCACTGCGATGCAATCGGAAAAAGCGCACCGTGTCCTCGTCGTTGTTTGTGACATTCCCCGTCCAATCCATTACCAGAGTTTAATATCCAATTCTAAAAAGGCGATCGTCATTGAAAAAGACGGATTTTTCACTACCACGAACGATCGTAAACAACATGATGAGGTCAACGGAAAAGAACTGAGCGACAGCTTGAAAGATGAAATACTTCGGGCACAAATCCAATTTCAAGGTAGTAATCGAACCATTGGAGACGTAATGGGGAAAAATGAATTGGACGAGGTTTTGGACTCGTCTACCATTGAAGAATTCATAGACCTATCTCCAGGACGTAAATTGACTCTATGTTTCTCGGATAAGTTTCCTCGATTTGATGATTCAATTTACATTAAGAGATCTCTGATATTACCAACCCAATTTGACGACCAATTTTGTGATCAACTGGCAAAAGAGCTCAATTGGCCCATAGAAGAACTTGAAAGGAAGTGCAGATTTCATCCGACAACGGCTAACATCGAATGGCTAGTTGACGACGAAGACACAAAATCTAAAATATTTGAAAAAATACAAACATTATTGCAGAAACCTGCATTGTCAGACATCAACACTTATCAAGCAAATCCTGTTACCATCTCAGAAGATGATTTGATAAGCAAAGAGTGGAAAGATCGTCGAGTAATCGTATTAGCCGGACTACCTGGATCGGGGAAATCTACAGTTTTGTCTCGCCACAACGAACTGATTACGAGTAATGACTCCAAAGCCTGGGTGATACGAATCAATCTAGTAGATCATTCTGAATATTTATCTGACCAGAAACTTCCCTTTAAAAAATCAGCACTTGATCTTCTTTTGGATTTTCCCGGCGTTATTTGCAATACTAGCCCATTCGCGCGTTCACTCCTAAGACATCGACTGACAAAGGGCGGCAGAATTGTTCTCATGTTAGACGGCTTGGATGAAATTAACGAAGAGTGTCAAGATGTCGTCATTGCATTTATGAAAGTCATCAACATGGGCCAAACCAAGTTGGGCCGACTCATCGTCACAACACGGTCACATTTGACGGAGAAGTTGCAAAACGAACTATTCCAATTTGCTTTTAGTTTGGAAAATTTGGGGAAAGGTTCTCAAGTGAACTACCTTGCCCAGTACTGGCAAAAAGAACTAAGAGATCTAGCTTCTGCTAATGATGACGAACAATTTTTATGGGAGTACGCCGAGGCTTTGGTTGAGCGAGTGACGGCAGTTCTCCAAGACAGAGAGAGAGCATTTATTGGAATTCCATTGCAATGCCGAATTCTGGCCGAGTGTTTCAAGTCCCAAATCGAGGCTGAAATCAAAAGGAGGGCTATCGATCCTGTCACAATCCACCACGATTCTCTTGGCGGTATTTCCCAGGATATTAGTCAAGATTATAGCGTTGGACGACTTTATGAAATGTTGTTCGAAAGAAAACGTGACATTCTCCGCAAAGAAAAGTCAGTGAATTCCATGAATTCCGACGTGATCGTGAAATGGGCTCTAGACGAATTTCTCCAAACAACTAACTCGTTTCACCTCAGATTAGCTATCGACACAATTTTCGAAGAAAAACATGCTCGACTTTTGTTGCCTCCTCAACAGCTGAACGATCGCCAGGTGAACCAAGATGAGAAGGATCGACAAATGATAAAATATTCTTTACAAAGTGGATTGACTGTTAAGAATTCTGGAAGCAATAAGCGTGGAGTACAGTTTTTGCATCGAACGTTCGCCGAGTATATAGTGGCCGAATTCATGTACAAAGGATACATGTCAGAGGAAAATAAACAACATAAGAACGCCACTGAAGCAGAGGAACCACTTTTGGATTTTATGGATCATCACATCCTCGTAGACAACAACTATCAAGGTGTACGAGTCTTTCTGGATTCCATGCTTAAAAAAATGGTCACCAACGTTGATGAAAACTGGCGCGACACAATTCTAAAAGAAATCACTACCGAGTCGCAACCCAACAAATTACAACGATTCGCTCTTCATTTCTCACTTAATTACCTACCGAGCCAAAAAATTGGTGGTGCTGCCCACGCTCTTCCTAAAGCATGGGATGAAGGCAACGCGGGTATTTTCATTTTCTTGATTGATTGTCTAGGGGCAGTTTATAAGAAGTCTTACGTCCAAGAGATTGTCAACGAACTCAACGTGTTTCCATCATACAGCCGCAGTGCAGAGATTAACAAATGCATTTGGGATTTTTCCAACGATGCTAACGATAAAATTTTGAATAGAATGATGTCATATATTATTTTGTGTTTTCCTTTTTCGCACATTAGTTTCTACTCAACTGACGATAGAAAAGCGTTTACGAATTTTGTGCTCGATTTCATGGAAAAACATAAAACTTGTTTGCAAAATCTCGATCCAGAATACCTGCCACACCATTTTCTCTTACACACAAATGCATCCTTCATTTTTGGCGAAGATTACGACGGTGAATTGCGTAAATTTATGGAACTGCTAATTAAGGCAATATATAACAAAAAGGGTCACTCCGATTATTTTGCGGTAAAATTGAGTTTTAATGCTTTTGATGACGACGATTCTGCAATTTATTCGAAAAATGAAAACTGGAGCAGCGGTAAGATTGAAAAAATACTAGGGATAGTTCAAGATCTTGACGCAACCCACATATTAGAATCGTTGTGGCGTCTAGTGCTCATAAGACAACCTGAATTATACAAAAAATTGTACAAACCCTACAGTACCTCTGCTAGAGCCCCATTAGAAAGGCAATTTATGTTGGCTGTTGTCGAGAACAATGAAGAGAGTTGCTACAGTTTGGTGCAACCATTAAACAAGGAAAAATACGGTCGGATTTGGGTTGAATACTTCATTTGCGATGCTTTCACTAACGCTGTCGAGTTTAAAAAAACCGACATGTTCATTTTGCTAGTAAGAATCGTCCGCAGGAGCTACGGACATCAAGCGCAACAGGCTTTGCACCATATTTTAACGTTTGAACCTGACGTTTTGAGCAATCCACTGATCAAGTCTGCTACTGTTGGTGTATTGATGGGAAAGGCTTTCATGGTAGAGGAAGACGAACCGGAGTTCTATATCAAAGTTCTCTTTGACATTGCCTACTCATCAACAATAAATGTCAGTTTGAGAAGTAGTACTGACTTGGTGTTGGGTCAATTTCTAGGGTATTTAAACCAACATCAACTGAAGAAGTTGATTGAAATCATGACGTCCAGTAATATTTGGGCTGCCAATTTTGGTGTGATACATTCAATTTTTATCGATACCATCTTGGAAATCATATCCAAAAAACTGGGCGAAGAAGAAGTAAAAAAGCTTCTTCTCCACGAGTCAGGCAACGGCGTTCTTCTTTACCATACTTCATTGGTGGCAGCCGAAACTGAAGGGGTTGAGAAAGTATGTGCCCGTCATCTATCGAAAGAAAATCAACAGGCCATCGTCCGTGATTTTTACGATAAAGCGCCTAGCATCATTCTAACAATGATTCGTGATCCTGCAATTCCAACACAGACATTAATAACATTAGTAGACATCCTCTGGTGCCACCTAAAGAGCAGTCGTGACGTTTGGGAATTCTTGAACATCGTTTTGTCGCCGTTACAGATTAACAATAAAGAAGAAATCAATACTTTTTGGGAGTATTTGATCAATCATTTAAAAGAAGAAACTTTTTTCAGGATCACGAAATGCGTAACGGATTTAATGACGAAAAAAGAAGCTGAAGACATAATGAAACTTATTCTCTATGACAAAAACCCAATTCCTCCCATAGTCATTCGCATTGCGCTGCAAAGAGGCAAAGAGTTTGTCCAAAAGCTATGTGTCTCTTTGCCTGAGGCTAATCAACTTGAGATTCTTCAGTGCTTCCAGTTACATTCTTCACAGTGGATGGAAAGAAACCTTTTCTCCAACGAGCCAGCATCATCAATTGGTGGCAGCAGTTGGAATAATACTTTGAATTTCGTTGTAAATCATTGCAGCTCAGATGAAATGGAAAATGTTATCGATGTGGTCACTAAGTCATACAAATTGAATGGGAAAATGTGTAGTATTTGGGGCCGCTATCTCGACGAACTCGATGAACTCCATAACTCTGAAACTTGTCGCAACCTGGATGCTTTTTTGGTAAGTGTCGGACGAAAAATGGGTGAAGATTCGGTAATTAAACTACTACTTAACGATGATGGTAACGGCGTCGCCTTCATTCGAATTTCACATAACAAAACTATGGATATATCCACTCTTTTGTCAAATGAAAAACAAATTGAGTTTCGACAAAAGTTTGCACCCATCTTAGAGGAATTTACCGAACAAGTGCTTCAGGGCACTTCAAATTTCTGGCTGAAACTCGCATATGATAAAACGATCCGATCCTTCCGCTTACTTTTGGATTATTCCAACGTTGATCAATTATCAACCAATTTCGAATTAATAATCACATCCAAACAACAAGGCGATCCCAAAGATTTTCCTACTTGGGAGTTCCTGTGCAATAGGCTTTTTACATACAAGGAGGTAGATGAGTTGAATTCACTGCTGAAACACGTTGCGGAGAAACTGGGCAAAAATGTAATGGAAGAACTAGTGGTGAAAAAAAATAAAGAAGGTCAATTCATCATCTACAAAGCTTACACTGATGCATTAAACAGTTTTCAAGAATTCGAAACAATCAGAACAATGTGTGCTCATCTGCCGAAAGAAAAATGGGAAAAAGTTTTCGAAGCGGTGCTAAGCGAGCCCCAAACAGCTAGGAAACTCAACGTAGAAATGGGATCGCAATATTTCTCGGATAATTCAGATGGAACGTTGGAATTGTATCTTGATCTAATCAAGTCCATACGAATCGGACCCAGCACGACAGATCCTAGTATTTGGGCCAATTATGTGGCCAACTCGAGTGTATTCAACGAAAATATTGAAAAGTTCTTGAAACGAATTTCGAATGTGCTAGGAGAAGAAGCCGTCAAAAAGCTATTGCTCCACGATTGGGGTCATGGGGAATCTGTCGTTGTTCGCGCTATTCGCAAAGAAGAAAACGCAAGACTTGAAATCATGTTTAGTCTGTTATCTAAACCGGCGCAAACGGAAATTTACGGAAAAGCATTCAGTACTCCTGGTTTGGTCGAGCGCATGCTGTCTAAAAGGGGATCCGATTACTGGACACTTCGCTGTCTAGGAATGAGGAGTCCAGAAGGATTGCCTACCATCCTTCCCAAAGGCTTTAACGATCTAGTGATTTTTTTCTTGGAAAAATTCAATCCGCAACAACTGAAACAATTTGTCGAATTCATTACGTACCTTAACAAAACAGAGGACGGAAGGACTCGAAGCATTTGGAGTGATTACATAGACGAAGTTTGTTCACACGCCGGGACTGCCGAAGAATATCATCAGGATTCAGTGGACTCAATCAACCGTTTGTTGAAACTTGTTTCCAGTCAACTAGGAGCGGTCGCCGTGGTAAAGCTACTATTTCATTATGATGGCAATTGTGTCGTCATCAATCGTCCAGCTCTGAAAGCGAGAAGGGACATAGCCGAAATTATCATCAAGTACGACCATCTGGGACAACATAAGGAAGGGAATAATATATGATTTAATTAGGCCGAATCAATTCAAAGCAGTCAAAAAACAATACCATGAGATACAAGTAAAGAAAAGGGAAAGGACGCAAAGAAATTAAGGCATTATACATAGTATAACATACGGTTTTTCTTCGCAAGAAAAATCTTCTTAAAGTAAAATTTAAAAAAATAACTACTATGTTAACGTTCTTCGTCGGGCCATCGTCAGGGATTAACATCTTGTTGGTGGATTGTAAACAGCCTATCCAGCCGTACGGCTGCATTTATCGGCCGCTGACATAAAGCAAAATGAGACCTCGAATGAGACGACCACTGAATTGTTTCTACCCGGCTAACGCTCACATTTGTTTGTATATTCGGAAAAAGAAATACACTTGTGATTTAGAATTTCTCGATCTGTTTCACATTTTTCACCCGAATAATTTTCACGCAGTTCACTAAGCTGTAAGATAAATTTGACTTTTGCGCCCCGCTGGACTTACAAGGAGGTTTCGTTTAGTTACGTTTAGTTTTGCAAAATACGTGTAGTGTTTAATGTAAACATAATAAAATGTTTGCAGAAGTATAGCAAGTGACTCACATGCTATAGCATGTGATTAAAATACTGGCAGAAGTCTGTATTTTAAGTATTTAGTAGTAGTATTTAAGTACTTAGTATATTAAGTAGAAGTAAGTATTTTAAAAAGAATCAGGATATATAGCGCGATCGACTTTCTTCTCAAAATAAGATTGGTGGCCCTGAAAAGGGCCGTTTGGTTAAAACACGGGGTAAGGTATAGTATTTAGGCCTTGGCGGGCTTGTCGGTCTTCTTGGGCAACAAGACGGCCTGGATGTTGGGCAGGACACCACCTTGAGCGATGGTAACTCCGGAGAGAAGTTTGTTCAACTCTTCGTCGTTACGGATGGCCAACTGCAAGTGACGGGGGATGATACGGGTCTTCTTGTTGTCACGAGCGGCGTTACCGGCCAACTCGAGGACTTCAGCGGCCAAGTACTCCATGACGGAGAGGAATCGGCCAAGTCCACGGGGGCACCATGTTGAAGTCTAGGCTCGAGGACTTCAGGCGGAAGAGAGGTATAGAGAATTTATAAAGTATACCAAGTACTCCATGACGGCGGCCAAGTACACGGGGGCACCGGCACCGACACGCTCAGCGTACGATCCTTTACGGAGCATACGATGGATACGACCGACGGGGAACTGGAGTCCGGCCCTGCTCGAACGGGTCTTTGACTTTCCCTTCACTTTACCACCTTTGCCGCGACCAGACATGTTGAGTTGGGTTGAGAGGAGAAACGGTTCCTAAAATCAAGGAACGAACTGTACAGGCTGAGAGAGAAAGATGAGGCTTATATAGCTGACTGTTCCAAAACGGTGGTGGCCAATGGAACAACATTTTGTCCTTTCCCGCCGTACACGTCTTTGTCAAATTCAAGTTCAGTTAAAAAGTCCAAGTAAAATAAGAAACGAGCAATTTCATTGGTTCCTCAAGTCAGAGTAAAATTCCCGCCTATACTTCCCTGTCTTTGGTGCAGCCTAGCTGATTGTTGTGCTTAGCCACCCCTCTAGGGTCTGGAACATCAGGCTTAACAAAAGAAGCACAAAGAACGGACCCTCTAGTTGGTAGTTGGTACCTTAACACAAAAGAGCTTAAAGGTATAAGCTAGGCTTCTCAAAACTCGAGGGAGGTATCTGTTTTTGTATAAATACCTTCGAAAAACTACGGGTCGTCACTAGAATTTTCCTAGTTCAATTCGAGCATTAACATGCCACCAAAGGTTAGCGGAAAGGCAGCGAAGAAGGCCGGTAAGGCCCAGAAGAACATCGCCAAGGGAGACAAGAAGAAGAAGCGCAAGAGGAAGGAGAGCTACGCCATTTACATCTACAAAGTGTTGAAGCAGGTCCACCCCGACACTGGCATCTCCTCCAAAGCCATGACCATCATGAACAGCTTCGTCAACGACATCTTCGAGCGCATCGCCGGAGAATCTTCCCGTTTGGCCCACTACAACAAGCGGTCGACCATCACATCCCGGGAAATCCAGACGGCCGTCCGTCTGCTCTTGCCCGGTGAGTTGGCCAAGCACGCCGTGTCTGAAGGCACAAAGGCCGTCACCAAGTACACCAGCACCAAGTAGATTCATATCTCTTGGCCTCCTCTTGAACTAAACGGCCCTTTTCAGGGCCACCAATCTTAAAAGAAATGGAAGATCCCTAAACTACCCAATAACCTATGGTTATTATTTATTAACCCCATGTAAAATCACGCACAAGTCCAATTTCAAGCGTTCGAATGTTGCGTTGTTCACTAAAGCAAGTTCCAGCCAAAATCTCGTTGTCTTTTTTGTTCTGGAAGTGGAAGTAGCTAATTAAACATTTCTTTATTGAGTGAAAACAATTTCGTTCAACGTGTTTGGGAGCCAAGCTATTCTTGACCAACGTACGAAATAATATTCGTTAAAAAATGAATGCTTTATCATAAGTCCATCTATTTACCAATAGATTTACCGTTAATCTATCGAATGGTAACCAAGAATAGAATGTAACAAAAATAGAAGATAGGCCCGTAAATATACAAAGGAAGAGATACAACGGATGTCGTCCATGAGCGCATCATTTCATTTTTCCTTTCATCCGCAACACCGACAACACCACATTTTCGTCATTTTTTAAAAATGGTCTCGTCTAGACTGCTATACTAGTTTTAGCTCGTCAAAGTCTTTGCATTATTCTGGACCAATAAGACAAGTACAACGCAAACACATACAACAAGACAACATCTAGTTGATAGTTAAGAGTTAAGAATATTCACATTAGAGTTTAGGCAGATTGATTATAAGATAGAAAAAGTCGGGGCAACAAGTCTTTTTCTTAAACTTTTGGTGGCCCTGAAAAGGGCCGATTGGGTTGAGTTCGTAGTCAGATGGAATAACTCGAAATTTAACCGCCGAAACCGTACAGAGTGCGGCCCTGGCGTTTCAGAGCGTAGACGACATCCATGGCGGTGACCGTCTTTCTCTTGGCGTGTTCCGTGTAGGTGACGGCATCACGGATGACGTTCTCAAGGAACACCTTCAGAACACCACGAGTTTCCTCGTAGATCAACCCAGAGATACGCTTGACACCACCACGACGAGCAAGACGACGGATGGCGGGCTTCGTGATGCCCTGGATGTTGTCACGCAAAACTTTGCGATGACGCTTGGCGCCTCCCTTGCCGAGTCCTTTACCTCCTTTGCCGCGACCAGTCATGGTGAATAAGTTGAAATATACTGAGAGAGAATTTATGTCTGAACTTGGGTTGTGTTCCAGTATATATACCCCCAAGACCCACCCTCATTGGTGGAAGAAGAAACCTTTCTCCCTCCCCCCCCCCCCCATTCCTCGAGCTCAACAAAGGCAGACACAAGGCTCACAAAGACAACTTTTGTTATCAGACCTCTTTTTCCCTCTCTTTTTCCTCAGCCAATAGTGAACAGAAGAGCTGCTACATTCTTCAACGTCTTTCAACACCGTATATAAACTCACACACGATCCTCAGGCCCCAACAGTCCCATATTCTAGTTTAACGAAATGGCTCGTACTAAGCAGACCGCTCGCAAATCCACCGGTGGCAAGGCGCCCCGTAAACAGTTGGCCACCAAGGCTGCTCGTAAGAGTGCCCCGGCCACTGGCGGTGTCAAGAAACCCCATCGTTACCGCCCCGGTACCGTAGCTCTTCGTGAGATCCGTCGTTACCAGAAATCGACTGAGCTTCTGATCCGCAAGTTGCCGTTCCAGCGCCTGGTCAGAGAAATCGCCCAGGACTTTAAGACCGACTTGCGTTTCCAGAGCTCCGCCGTGATGGCCCTTCAGGAGGCCAGCGAGGCTTACTTGGTGGGTCTTTTCGAAGACACCAACTTGTGCGCTATCCACGCCAAGCGAGTCACCATCATGCCCAAGGACATCCAACTTGCCCGTCGGATCCGTGGTGAACGCGCTTAGACATCTCCCATCTCTACTATCTGAATCGGCCCTTTTCAGGGCCACCGAATACCTAAAGAAAATTTAGCTTTTGCCGCCTGAACTAAAATAATACTTTCATGCCTTTTCATTCCATTACACTTTAAAGCCCATCACAATTTACCTCCGTTACCAATTTTTTCCAATTTTGTTGGGCCGGAAAACCTGGAGCCGGAAGTTCGGGGCCGGATTGACTGGTACCCAAAATATGCGGCCCTTCGTTTTACAAGTATCCTGTAGGTAACACCCGACATTAAGAGTATCCCGGAGGTGTAAGATTCCGGGCCTCCGTAGTCCGGAGGTGTAAGATTCCGGGCCTCCGTAGTCCGGAGGTGTAAGATTCCGGGCCTCCGTAGTAGGGTCCCGTTGAGTTAGTGTTTTTGTTGTTTTTTGAATGGTAAAAGGATCCCGGATACCGGATGTAAATACAGAGACCGGATCGAAAGGAGTACCAGGGGCCCATATAGAAACAACGCATAGAGTGAGGCAAAAACCTTTAAAAAGATTTTGTGCATATTTCGCGGATTTGAACCTTGGACCTCTCTCACTTAAGTGACAAATTATTCTAAGTAAGTGAAAACTTGTATTCTTTTATTACAATAAAGTACGGTAATGGTGCAAAAAAAAAATACAAAATGAAAATTTCCATAAATGAACTTTATATTTCTAGCATCAGTTTATGAATGAAAGTGAATCGAAGTAGTTTCAGTAAAAATCTGAAATCATGCAAACCAAAGTAATGTTTGTAATTTTACAAATGTTTCATTACATTGCAAAAGGAAATAAATTCTTGGTATAAACAACCATTCAGTGGTCTCAGTAGTTGGTGTATACTTACCAATTTTATTGAATAAATGATGAGTTGCCCGAATGAACGTTGATTAACCGGCACCCATAGAGGAAACGCAACTCCTCTTTGGGGTACTCTGAACCCGACTTTTCGCTGTAACGAAATTGTAATTCCTCATCAACATCGCCTTGACACGCTACAGAGCCGATCGTATGCTGTAAGTTTAAGGCCCATGAATAGAAGCGAAAATTGTTGGATAGCGGAAATTTTTAACAGATGATACGGAAAATAAGTAAATCTAGTGAATTAGCGATAGTCCGACGAAGTGGCACGGGGGATAGGGGAACTTACGGCGTTACGTTATTATTGTCACCAGTACATCCGTCTAGACCAAAGGAAGCGCTATCGAGATGAAATGGTTCTATGATCTGTTTGGGGTCACCGTGGCCAACAATTGCGAAGCCATTTGAACAGAGGACGAAAATGAGCGACGCCAAAGGTACAACAAGTCGACAACGACGTCATCTCTACGGCGACTTGTCCAACGCAACATTTTATCGAGTCAATACTACAACCGCGATGATATCACGAGGAATCGAGAAGCGGAGCCATTAAAGTCGACGAAGTGAACAGCATGCTTCTCGACGAAGGTGAGGAGTATACCTCCCCTACCTGTCGCACAAAATTCCGGAGATGGATTTACTCTTGCAGGTTTTTGTGGAAATTTGGAACGCCGTTCACGCGCCGCATATCCATTCCGAAAGCGACAGCAACATGGTTAAAATCTGTTCCTTCATTAAAACACGAATGAACGAAAACGAGATTTTAGTAACCAAATACATTCGCAAGTTTGTCGATCGTCATTTGTTGGCTTGGGCTCGTAGCGTCTTCCGAGCCAAAAACCTGGTAATGACTAAAGACGCTAACAAAGTGGACGATCTGGGCGACGACCTGATACCTGAGCATTCGCCGTGGCCATGGATGGCGTGGCGCAAATTGTAGCCGGACCGAAGAAATAAGTGAAAATAATGAGTAAATACCTAGATTATTTATCAAAACTTTTTTGAATATTGTTGGAAACTCCAAATTATAGTATTAAATTGCTTCAGAATTGGTTTTTATAAGAAATCTTAATATTTTAAACAAGTAGAATAAGGAATCGGGAGGTTGCAGTCTTAGTACTAGGGTGCGTGAACTCACGTATAGAGCGTCGTTTGTGGCTTAGGTTAACCTACTACGGTACTTTCAAAACGCTTTCGCAAATCAATTGAAATAGCCAGAAAAGCCACATTTAGTGAATTCAGTTTGACTTGACAGAAAGTTTCGAATTTTCCCGTAATCTTACAATGCATCGCTTTGTTTGTTTTGGTCTTGCGACTGGAGCCGCCGCCGCCGTGGCAGCGTATGCCTGGTACCGACGAGGATCGGAGAGTGCAGTTATCGACGGAATTGTCCGAGAAGCGGAAGTTGATCCTACTCCGGAGGTGCCTGAACAAGAACTGACCGTGGAAATTCCAGCCGAGCCCGTTGCACAAGCGGACGAGGGTGAAGCGATGAAGAAAGCGGAAGAGAAACGACTTCGACAAGAGCGAGAGCGGATTCTTTACGACAAATGGCTGGCCCATAAGAACGATGCCCAGGTCGAACAAGCTGTCGCTGTAAGCGACTCAGAAGAGGAAGAGGAGCTCTTGGATATGAAGACTCGATCCATTTTGGTGAAACTACGGAATGAAGCCCATTTCCCCTTGAAGATTGAGCGCTGCGTTTCTTCTGACCATGTCAACAGCGTTTACTACGCTACTGGTGAGAACGATATCCAATTCGCTATCAAAGTGAATCACGATGGCAAATCCACCATGAAGAAGAAATTCAAGGCGTTGGTTGACATGGAGAAATCTGGCTTGGGAAAATGTCCGTCTCCCGTTCTTTACCGCGGACACGTCCTCGTGACCAAATGGATGGATGAATACTCTTTCGAGTCCTTCGCCGAGGAGCAAGTTCAGAAATTTGTGAAGAAACCTGTCCCACGCCGAGGCTTGTCTGCAGCTGAAAAGAAGGCGCAAAAGAAAGCGACAAAACTGGCCCAGGCTCAGAACCGCAAGGATGCTTATTTGAATGAGTTTCACCTCCGCGTAACTTCACAGCGCAAACAGATCAGCAAGCGATTGTACCAGAAGACAAATGACGATGACGGCGCTGATGCTAGTGGAAGGTTCCGCGTCATGTAAATTTACAATGGACCAATCGAAATTCTCAACCCGTTCCCGGGTGCATTCAAAATTGTTACATGTTAAATGACGTCTTTTTGTTCTGGCGTTGGCCTCATTGATCAAGTTCTTGTATTTTTCAAAATTCATGTACATAATAAACTCACTTTAGTACATTAAAAATGTGTTTTGACCATCATTTACCATCGCTATTATAAATACTGCAATAAAAAACGCTTATTTCTATCTAAATGGGCTACTACAATTTCAATTTTCAAAGAAAGCATGATCTGGTATAAGGCAGGGAAATCAAGCCGCTAGCTGTAGTGGCGGTTGTAGTCGGAGGGCGCCGCAATGGGAACAGAGCATAACAGATTCCAAATTGTGCAGATCGGAAGTCATTCAGGTTCAGATAAGCCCCAACTTATCTCGGACCGGGAGAGGCTGGCGGGTTCGAGTCCAGCTAGAGGTATAATTATAAAATAAGGGATACATTGTATAAGATGTTGAATGATGAATTGAAAAAAGGTGAGCATCTTATGACTAAAATGTAATGTCTGTTTCTATAGTATAGAAACATATAGGAACATAGAACAGAAAACCCCTCTGAATCTGCACTGTTCTATTCATGTAATGGAAAATGGAGACAACCATATTCCGGTTTCTATTATGTCTTTTTTCATGACGACTCTCAACGCCAATGACAAGAGCGGACCTAATAAAAGTACGTACGTATTCTCTCGTACACGAAATTGACGCTGTATACGGAGAAGGTAATCTGGTGAACACCAGTTTACGGTCGGCGGACGTCATTGGCTATCTGATCGAGAAGAAGTTAACTGGGAGTTCCTAAAGCAGCTGGACTCGCCACCGGACAACGTCTGCTGTGACTTTCATCGAACTGAAAACATTGAAGGATCCTTCCAGATGTACGTACGAAGTCCAAGTCGCGTCCGTTTCTGTCGCAGCGAAATCGAGATCTTCCTCTTACGATCAATCGTGCCTTCCTACTAGACAGCGCACACCCATTTCACGCGCTAAGCACTCGGGATTCTTTTTTTTCTTCAAAACTTTTTCTATTTCTCCATTGGCCCTTCCTATGTCGAAACAATTTGAGTACTAAACTTGAAATATTTCTTACAATCATTTGATGTAGTCAGGTTACACCCGTTACACCTCATGTCTTGCCTTCACGTTTCGTCCCCTTCCTAATCTTCTTCTTTTTCTCTGGGAGCTCCTGTTATTTTTCCATCTACTCAGTACTCACGCTCTTCATTTCTCCGTCGTTTATTCGTCCGTATTTACCCGTCGTTTATTTATTTCTCTCGCTTTTTATTTTCCCTATCTCTAGCTTTAAAACTGGCAAAGACGAAGCTTTTCGGTCGGCACTCCCTAGAAAAGTTTTTGGCGAACGTCGTGGTCCTGGATTCCGCCATCAGCTTTATACGTCCTGCTGTAATCGTTACAGAGATGCAAACCAAGCGAGGGCCGTTAGTTTTGAGATATTAATCGATACCAAATCTGATGCGAACTCCGTAGAGAAAGGTACAAAAAATGTCTTGAAACACTTGGAAAAGCCGTGGGAAAACAAGATCCTTTCTTATGTGACGTTCAAATGTGGAGAACAATTAATAAAAGCCCACACATTGATCTTGGCTTCCGGAAGTCCCGTACTGGCTGCCATGTTTCAAAACGATTTCAAAGAAAGCCAGCAGAGAATGGTGTTGATCAAAGAAATTCAAGCAAATGTACTTGAGCATCTCTTTCGCTACATTTACGTCGGTGAATGTGCCTTATTGTTGGAGAACAGAGACAAAGACGGAACTGAAGTTGCCAGTTTGTTAGTTGCCGCTGATAAATATGCCGTCGACTCATTAAAAGATGAATGTGAATTACATCTCTCAAAAATCCTCTCAGTAGAAAACGCAGCGAAATTCCTTGTCTTGGCACATTTGCACAACTTCCCTAAGTTTCACGAAACGGCTTTGAATTTCATGGCGAAAAATAGTAAAGCCGTTTGGTCGCGAAAGGATTGGATGGCAATAATCAAGAAGTACCCAGAACTCTGCTTTCAAGCAACGCAGCTCATGGTTGGATTGTGACATCTTTCTCCGTCGACGTTTTTCCAGATGGTGCCCACTCTGCTGTTCAAACTTGTCACTGTTAATTCTGGTTTTCCTATAACTATACATGAATATCCCGCACCAATACAATAAAATACGAATTTCAGGTTCAAAAAATCAATTGGAATCGACTTGTGTTGGCTACAGATTTTTATTAGAGCGAGAACTGGTTTTTGCGCTCAATGCAAATGCACTCTAAAGCAATAACAGTTTACGCGGATTACTCCTTAGTTGTTGTCGGTTCCAAACCCAAACGTCTAACTTGTGTCTAGAGTTTTGATAATTCCAGGAAGAATATGGACAAATTCAGCCAGCCTTTCTTCGCATCCAACATATTTTTTTACTCAATCGTAATCCTTCAGGCCGTCGTAGTTTGGTTTTGGTTCGAGATGGGCCAGCAGCGCTTATGTTGCAGAGAAACAAGACTTGTTAGCCCAGTTTAGCAGCGCTTGCTATTCGACGGCACCATTTCATCTTACAAATTTAGTGATATTTTGTCATCATTTGTCGATTTTTTTGCAATATGATTGACGCCATCAACTCTATTCCGCGGAAGCGTCTAGCGGAAGCCGTTTGTTTCGTGGTGAAAGCCTCGTCGTCTCGACTGACACCGACTCAGCGCTACGTCTTCGGATCGATCATGTCAATTTTGGGTAAAAACATTTGTGACAACATTCGCATCGCATCGGTGACATTTGCTGACGGATCGGAGCCGCCGGTCCTGGCCGCCATCGCGAAGAAGCCGCGATCCAACGGCTGGCCATTCCACCATAAATTCAACAGCTCAGGCAACTTTTTCACAGACGAGAAGGATCCATTCAACAGTCTCTACTTGAGAACGGGATTGAAGAAGTTCCACACCTTTGCGGGATGAAGACGACTTGCTTAATCCTGACGAAGGAGGGGCTGGAAGAGCGTAAGAGAATAAAAGTGGTCGTCGAAGGTCTCCAACAGCTCATCTACACTGGGCTCGTCAAAAGCGGAAGCTCGGCTCGGCAGCGGCGGCTCGGCAAAAGCGGGCTCGAAGAATTGAAACAAATGAAGAAGATTCTCAACTTGGTACTTACATGAATCAATTATTATGAAGGGCGTTTAAAAATTCTCCAGGCGAGGCTCGAACTCGCGACCTCGGCATTTCTTTGACGTTTACTGTTTCTCCTTCATGTGAACTATTTGCATTGAATACTGTCGTATAAGTACCATGCGCTAACCAACTGCGCCACTGGAGAACGGTATGCGAAACCGACATCATTTTAATAAAATTAGTATTCACAGTTGGCCTTACTTACGAATTGTGATGCTATAACTGAATTTAATGAATATGAAGGTAGCAAGAATGACAGTAACTGGAATACTAGAGAGAAATAATCAGTGTTGTCGTAGTTAGAAAAAAAAATGTAATCATAGGCGTAAAATGCAAGCTGTAAATATCCTTTGAATATTGCCATGGGTAAGTTTGTGTTTTTGCTAGAAACGGCGCTTTTACAAAAGCTGTACAAGTCCATTTAAAAAAGAGTCGGCTCTTTTAGGTTCTTGCTCGGTTATGATTTAAGCCGCTAAACTCTTTAGTCTACCGCTACATCTTTGTAAATATTATTTGCTTCTTAATCTTTTGAAAATACATCCATAAGAACTACATGAGCAAAATGTCGGTGTGGTTTTCGCTAGTTTTGATTGTTTTTTTTTTGTTTTTTTCGCACTGCAATTACGCATGTGGTACAAAATTTTTCCTTAACGATAGCCTTAACGGTACAAGCAATACAAGTGACAAAATCTACTTTTAACATCATAACATGGGAGTTTTGAAGGATGTTAATTGTTCTCGAAATTGTTCTAATGAAAACCGCTGTGTGGCAAATTGGCAGCTTGCACGTAGCCTACTGCTATCTAAGCAAAAGCAAACCTTGTTTTTTGTTCTTTGAAGAAACTTGGATGATGAAATAATACAAGATAAAACTTTCATGTTAACCTACACGGAATTTCCGAATGAAAAAGACAAAAATGGTATAGGTATGATTATTTTGGATAGGCTGCTGAAAGGCGCCTACTCACGGGTGCGATCCCACTACTGCTCGACACGGAAACTTTTGGCTGCTAGGTTTCCCTCCTGGCCCGTTTCGCTCCTCCTTAGACAACCTGGATCTGCCGGATTCCTCCAACCGATCCATGTCGATGCCAAGCTTAGTGCGGACACCTGTTCAACGCAAGCGACGATCCAGTAGAACTCCCGGCCTCAAATCAGCCACTATACCAAGCCTCCCAGAAGCAGGATTACAGGTAGACGCCACATACCCGGCAAGAACATTCGTCTTTGTGATACAAATAATTCCAGTGTCCAAGCGGAAGATCTGAAAAGTTAAAATGTATTTAGAATAAAGTCTTGAAATCCAAAGGCCTTAATTGACTTCCGACGGCCTGAAAATCGGCCATTGGGATAATGAATTAATAGCACCCATTAATCCCCGGCATACATTATGTGTGTCATTGACGCCGTTTTGTATGTGTTTTGTTGTGTAGAAAACCATGACTTTTTGAGCTCAAGCTAAAAATAATATAGAATTTCAAAGAAAAAACCATCAACAAACGACAAAGCTAGCCTATGCCTATACGCAATAAGTGATCTCAAAATGGGTGAATCAAAATTTTGCACAGTTGAACAAAACTGGACGATGATGCGTCACTCACAGTTTGAACAGTACGAATTGGACTGTGATGACTATGCTTTACAAAGTAATTAATGGAAACCTCTTCGTCCAGCTACTACGGTAGCAAATAGGTTTTTTGTTCAGTTATTATTTACTCGAACTACTGATGGATTCGTCTCGATGAGTCTACGTCCACCGTGCTCGCGGCTAGGTGCGTGTATTAATAAAGGGGAAATGACCACTGTTTTTTGCTTAGCAAGCCCATCAGTAATTCAACAGTCAATTTTTTCCCATTCTCTTCCGTTTTCTCTAACGTTTGTGTTTTATTTTTTTCACTTTCATTATTTCTTCTACCGTATTACGTGGAAGCCATATCCTCCTCTTGAATTAATTCTCCGACATTTTCATACTCTCCGAAATTTGAATCAAGAAGGATCGATTGGAATTTAATTTTGGACTTTTGGTATTTGCAACTGCAAACTTACACCCTTTCATATATTGACGACGTTATGGTAATCGACCTTCATGTTTGTGCGTGTAAATACTGATATTCACCATCTCGACGATCTCGAGTTTACCAAGACCGTACGTGGCGGTTTGTGGTGCATCGTCATTATATAATAGTATTAGAAAGCTTCGGTAGTAACTATCACCTGTAACTAGTTCATGGTATTTGAAGGTTTTTTATCCTTGATCCTTGGGTCACTACTATTATGCAATGAATAATTAGTCTGTCAAAAGTTCACCAAATGCACACGGCACGGAAGAGCAAGAGCGACGTACCAGTATATCGACATCATTTTTGCGCGCGACCCTTCCCAGGCCTGTCCTAACTCTCGCCGATAAGAAGAAACCCATCGTCTCAAGAAGAAGCGATACGGTATGTTCTTTCCGATTTTTAGTCTAGTTTTAGTCTCTGCGCACGTTACAAGACGTACCCATAATGACCTAAATAATGAACAGGGAACGCGGGAAGTGATACGGTACGGCCCTTTCGGCGAAGCGGAGTCAACTTCTGAGTTTCGTATAAATACTTGTGGCAGAACTATGGTTTCGACAGATCCCAACCATTCTACTTTAAACTAAGAATATATTCATCCGTCGAAATTCATCATGCCTAAAGAGTGCTGCAGCCAAAGTAAGTTCCATGTATTCCGATCTCTTCCTCCCTTCCACTTTACTACTTGTTATTTGCTTCTTTCAATATCGTAAAATTTTGTGTTCATGACATCACTGGGGGAAACTTACATTTTACTGACAGTAAAGACGATTTTGGTGAATTGATGTGCCGTATCCCCTATTTCTTTTGTGTTTAAGCGTTCTGTGTTGTAACATACCCACACAGTTTTTTTGTTTAAATGAAAGAAGAAACCTGTACAATTTCTGTTGTATATTCACAGATGTGTGTAAATGCGGAAGCAGCTGCAAGTGTGGCCCCAATGGATCACCTTGTCAGTTCAATACCGCTGGATGCATCTGTGCCACCGGAGGTAAGAACGCCAGAACGCGCACATGTTGGTGCGCTTTAATCAAATTAAACTACTCTCCAGCAGATGAATTCGTACCACTGTAAGTTTTAATCTGTATCATTCAAAAATCCTTTATTCATTTTGTTTCAGGTGGCAAATGTGGAAGTGATTGTCGTTGCCCTCAGAACTGTTCATGCAAGACATCCTGCTGCAAATGAATACAAAATGCAGTACAACAATACATTATTGACACTGCCTCCGTCTTCCTATCAGGCCAAAAAACCTGCAAGACTTTACCAGTTCCCTTTGTCTATTTGAATATCCCCAAACCTTTACATGTGCTATCACAAGAACCAATAAAAATATTTTATAACGATACAACGCGTCTACTACCGTATCCCTTTATTCCTGGCTTTAGTGCTCGTACAGTGTTAACTCAAAGAAGCTGAATCTTTTTTTTAAGGTGTTTAATTAAAAGAACTGCTTCTTAACTCGTATTATGTATGCTGGGCTTTTATGGTGATTCATCAAGAAAGACGAAAGGGTGTGATTGAGCATTTGGTAGGTTACTAAGCGACAGGCATAACATCAAAGCTAGAAAGTCAACATCAGTCTGAAAACGGATTAGCCTACCACAAGAAAAAAATGAAAATATTGACTAATAGTCCTAAATAGTAAAACTTAACCCAAATTAGGAAGGAAACCTCGTTCGGATCCAAACTCTCTAAGAAGAAACAAAGCAATATCGAGTTAGGTCCACGTCTATTCCAAAACAGGCATTCTAGCACTATAAGAAAAAAAGAATAAGGCGGAAAAGAACATGAATATAATATATTTTTTATATTTTGATAATGAAGAATAACCGAGTTTGAAACATTACTCATTGAGACGTCATTCTTAAGAGTATTGCGCGTATCGTGCTCTAATAAATAAGCTAATCGGGTTTGTTTGCATATTGTTTCATGGTAGCCAATTTCTGCGCTTTCTACCGGGATCGAACGATTCTTATTAGTGCTAAGATCAGTGAACGACTTGAACGTCTTGTGTTTTGTAGTAAAACGAAGCTTGAACGTCGCATCAGTCCGTCTAAGTGAGTGGACTTGTAAGATTGTAGTAGAAGGGTGTTGTACCTCATCATAACTTGTGCGCCTTAAAAATGTCTACACCCGGGGAAAATATGGTTACCTACGATAGAGGCCTTGCTGATCAAAAACCTTCACCCAAGCTGGCCATGGGAAAACCGAAAGAAGAAATGCCTATCGAATTGAAAACAGTGTGGTCTGACTCGGTAAATTCGATGACACAGGTAAGAACAACATCTGCAGCAGGCTTCAAGAAATTTTTTTTTTCATTTTCTAGCGAATTGTATTTATTTCAATGATTTCATTGGCGCATTCACATTATAGAATCTTCTACGTGCGTGTGAAGAAAGTCAAACTAAGCTTGCACAAGTGTTGGATTTAGTGTCCGATGAGATTGAAAAAATGGTGGATTAATTGATGGCACAATGCTAAAAAAAGAAGCAAATGCTATTATTGATGGCATAGCGATAGAAATCGGGATGCAGTTGAGAAGCGACACGACGAAAATTACCGCAGCGTGCAAGACCCAAGAAGAACGCATGACGAAGGAGCAAGTGAAGCACGTAAATGAAATTAATACAAAAATGAAAAACTTTGTCGAGGAATTGTTGAGATGGGCCTTGGATATCCTTCGTAAGATTGTCGACGAATCCGTTAAAGGACAAAAGTCAGAGTGGAAAATGACTATTAATTTCTTTCACCACTTCATTCAAGCTTTTCATCAAGCGAATCTCGTCGATCTGTTGAATTCCAGTTAACCCATTTTATTATTGTAATAGGCTATGACTTGATAAAAGTATTACCTTTTTACAAGCGGTATATTGAGTAAAAACATGCCGTCATACTTTTCCTAGTACAAACACTTTTTCCTATGTCGTTTCACTGTGTTACTACTTAATACATCCCTTTAATCCTGCTCTGGTAATTTCTTTGTTTTTAACAAGTCTTTTTTTATCTATAAAGAGTTTGGGAGTACAACATCAATAGCAAGGACGAAGCTCCGCCATTTCTACGAATTGTTTTGGTACTGCAACGTTTCAGTGCTGAAGACCTTACCGTCGGAAATGCGACCGTATCGATTGCGTTATTCAAACGTTTTGTGGTCCACAAATCCAAAATAGCGCAGCAGCTTGATCAAACCAACATGCATTTCAAGTTGATCTTGCGTCGAGTGCACTGTGATTGCTTCTCGAAGATATTAATAAATTTCTCTAGGGAATGGGTGGAATTTTTACCAAAAAGTGATTGTCCGATGATAGCGTCTTAACGTACGAATACGTCGTTAGCCAAAATTTTCCTCCTGTGCTCATCATCGAAAGCCCAAAAGACGGAACAACGACATCCTCACTGCCCGTCTCGATTAGAACAGTATGGATCGATTCAGTGAACTCAATTGGTCAGGTATCAGCACAATGCACGCGTTATTTTACTGTTTCGTTTTTATCCTAGCACCTTAACCTCCTTTAATAACCTTATTGTTTGTTGTTGTTGCTTTTATTATTTCCTCAGAATTTCCTACGGGCATGCAAAGAGGGCGAAGCTAAGGTTGAACATGTGATTGATGCAGTACTGGATGCGAAACTTTGCAAAGAAAAAGCTGTTGATATCGTTAATGGCATTTTAACAGAAATGGCTGCGCAATTGGCGACCGATGCGGCGAAAAATAGGATTGTTTGCGAGGCTGAGATGGAACACATGAGAAATGAGGACCAACTAAAGCAAGTCGCTGCTTATTGTTTACAAATGGGCGAATTTTGTATAGAACTGTGGAAGTGGGCCAGGAAAATGTTCACCAAGATCGTCGACGAATCATTTGCTGGTAAAACACTGGAGAGAAACATCACGTCGAAATTCTTTCAAGGACTCATTAAAGCTTTCCAGCAGGCCAATCTGGTCGATTTAATAAACTCGCATGGTGCCAGTTGTTAATTAGGCTAATAAAGAGATTAATTTCAATTTGTTGATTTTCAGATAGAACAAATTATAAATTGAGCTGTATTGTCGTGTACCTAGAAAAATACTGTAAAACATACACGTTTAACCCGGAACTGATGGTTTTATGTTGAAATTATTTAGTTCAAGTAAGCCAACTGAGAAAAATGACGCATCAGAGTTCCCAGCTACCGTATATACATTTTCTTCATTGCCGCTAAAAATACGGCAAGATGAAAATTTGTTCTGGTAAAAAAAATAAGGTCTCGATTATTTTTCTAGACGAGTGTAGCTCCGAACGACCTACGGTAGTTTACACTTAGTTGAGGCTTGAGGTTCAGTTGAGATGCTCTTTTAGTTTGTACCTAATATTTGCCATTTTCCTATTGTTGCTGCATGATATATTTTTATATATGAAATACAAAACAAGTTATTTTCTTTCTATAACATAAGTATAATCAAACCTCCGTAATCAAAACCGCTACAGGCCCCTTAAAAGACAATTGTGTGCGCGCTTTATTTCATTAGAATTGGTTCTCTGCGTGATGCTGGCCCGGGCCGCGAAGAGTAAGGGGGGGTGAAATGCATGCATGCATGTGAACAAATAATTTAACTTTGCGGGGCGAGCACGGTATTTTGGCTTAACTCCGATTTTCCCACCAAAAATGAAGTGGTTGACGTATCGATTGTTTCTGTTTTTTAATAGGGCACAAATCACTGGCATGTCTCGCATGAGAAAAAGATGCTTAAAGTCTCACTTAAACAATAGACTGCCACAACATTATCTTTCCATTCCAACTCAATAATCTTCTTCAGATTGACGGTCATTTTTACGTTGTTTTTATTGATTGTTGGGACGGCATTTATTGATACAATCACTTATTATTGGAGAAATAGTATAGTTGCATTTAACCTGATTACCATGCCAAGCAATAAATGTAATTCCTAGCATGAAACTATTAGTAAACATTAAAAAATATATTTTTTGAATGTTTGTCAGTGTTTGTGCGCAAGGCAAAAACATAAGAAAATAAATCAGAAAACCGTATCAGTGATCGTCGCACGTGTTGTGGGAGCAAATCGCCAATTGCCCAGCAGTCGCCCGACGTGTCTAAAAAAACTACGAAGTAGGCCTATGACCGGACTAACCGGAGATCCTAAATTCCTGTTGACTAGAAAATAAGCCAGCTACTTAAAGCCGCCCCACATACGACTCTACATACTCCGTTTAATGCATCACTACATTCACTAGGCGACAGGAAAGTTGGATAAAATTAATTCTTGATTGTAGTTGTGTACGATAGCCTATAGCTGGTTTACGAACATGTTTGTAAACCAGCTATAGGCCTATCCAACCAGCTTTGGCATCTCAGGTAGCGTGCACGCTACCTAACGTACTGCTCGTACGTTAAAACTCGAAGCTGAATGTTCGAAGCTGAAAGGGAAAATATTGACTGGTCTTAAATAGTTAAACTTCTTCCAAATTATAGGAACTTTCCCCTCACTGTGTTTACATAACAATGTCCGTGTCTAGCTAGCAGCGGTGATGAGCTAGCACGCCACAGTTGCCGAGAGATTTGCAGTTGTCGATGACGAGGAATTCGAACCTTTCAAAACATTCGTTAGCCACGTTCCGCTCGGCCAAAATTTCTCGATAAAGTCGTTTGCGCCATAATCCAGAGGGGCGGCAGAAACCAACATCGTCTCGATCAAACACATATTTAAAAAGATTGCGGTGGGGGGGGGGGGGCGGGAAGGACGATGATGCCGTAAATGTATCTTCCCGCGTCGGCTGTAAGGACGAGGGAAGAAGGCAGCGGAAAAGGATTTTTTTTTTTATTTTCGACGTCGATATCGACCACAGTGGGCGCAGGACCTAGGGACCAGCACGAATAGTATGAAATTTTATGATTATCGCACTGTAGATTAGTAGCATTGGTATAGTGAGATCACTAAATAAAATTGATCGATGATGGCACACCGCAGAGCAGGGAAGTTCGCCTGCGAACTGCCCGTCATTCCGTCAATTTCCATTATTCTGGCAATAAATAAATACTGTAGCCTACTGTTTGATAGCGTGCAGGAATACAGAATATTGTGACGCAATGAGGGTCTACTCTAAATTTCCCGATAGGGCTTTTGTCGTTGTTCGGCGTTTGCTTATGACTACAAAACCATAAACAACCAGCCGCCCACTTTCATTTTTCGAAAGACCACGTGAAGCTCAAGAAACACAATGCTAAAGTTAAATGAGTGCGCAAAATGTAACTGAACAAGAAACGTTAACCACTAGTCGTGATGTTATTAAGTTGGAACTATGACTGCCTTCAAGTACCAACGGTTTAAGCTCCGGATGAAAAAATCCCGAATCGAGAGTCAAAAATTCGAGAAACAAAATCCGCAAAATAAAACGTAGCGTAGACTAATCTTCCTTTAAAAGAATGGTGGCCCTGAAAAGGGCCGTTTGGTTTTCACAAGCAGAAAAATTTAAGCTTTAGCAGGCTTGTCGGTCTTCTTGGGCAACAAGACGGCTTGGATGTTGGGCAGGACACCACCTTGAGCGATGGTAACTCCGGAGAGAAGTTTGTTCAACTCTTCGTCGTTACGGATGGCCAACTGCAAGTGACGGGGGATGATACGGGTCTTCTTGTTGTCACGAGCGGCGTTACCGGCCAACTCGAGGACTTCAGCGGCCAAGTACTCCATGACGGCGGCCAAGTACACGGGGGCACCGGCACCGACACGCTCAGCGTACGACCCTTTACGGAGCATACGATGGATACGACCGACGGGGAACTGGAGTCCGGCCCTGCTCGAACGGGTCTTTGACTTTCCCTTGACTTTACCACCTTTGCCGCGACCAGACATGTTGAGTTGGGTAGAGAAGAGAAACGGTTCCTAAAATCAACGGTGGTGGCCAATGGAACAACATTTTGTCCTTTCCCGCCGAACACGTCTTTGTCAAATTCAAGTTCAGTTAAAAAGTCCAAGTAAAATAAGAAACGAGCAATTTCATTGGTTCCTCAAGTCAGAGTAAAATTCCCGCCTATACTTCCCTGTCTTTGGTGCAGCCTAGCTGATTGTTGTGCTTAGCCACCCCTCTAGGGTCTGGAACATCAGGCTTAACAAAAGAAGCACAAAGAACGGACCCTCTAGTTGGTAGTTGGTACCTTAACGCAAAAGAGCTTAAAGGTATAAGCTAGGCTTCTCAAAACTCGAGGGAGGTATCTGTTTTTGTATAAATACCTTCGAAAAACTACGGGTCGTCACTAGAATTTTCCTAGTTCAATTCGAGCATTAACATGCCACCAAAGGTTAGCGGAAAGGCAGCGAAGAAGGCTGGTAAGGCCCAGAAGAACATCGCCAAGGGAGACAAGAAGAAGAAGCGCAAGAGGAAGGAGAGCTACGCCATTTACATCTACAAAGTGTTGAAGCAGGTCCACCCCGACACTGGCATCTCCTCCAAAGCCAGTGTTGGGAAGATCATTAGCGATTTATATCGCGCGCGATGGTCATGGCTTTGGACCAAAGCCATGACCATCATGAACAGCTTCGTCAACGACATTTTCGAGCGCATCGCCGGAGAGTCGTGGTGTCACACATCCATGACAGCCGATAATTGGAGCTGGCCTATAAGCACTTCCAGTATTATCTGTCAAATAAAATTTTATTAGTAATTATAAACGAAAAAGAGGAGATTTAGACAAGTAGAGACTAACGATGGTAGCCGCTGTTGTAGATATGATTTGGTGGACGGATGGCTGACGGCCTGTAGGGTCGATGAGTTGGTGAAGCGTGGTTAATAGACTAATAGTGTTATAGTGGCCGGGGCGTATGGGCGCGTTGAGTCCGTGATTGTAACTGGGACGCAAGTGGCTTCCTGATGGCCGGTAAAACTGGCGTTGACTAACATCTCCGTCCTCGTTTATTAACACCTTCTCTTCCGGTGTATCCGATTGCTGGGCAACAACCTCGTTTTCTCCATCTATTCCACGATGTTGCATCGCCTCATCTAATTTATTTAACCCACAATTTACATTATTAACAAATATAAACCATTAAATTCGGTTAAAATACCTTGAGCAAATGAGCAGGAGACTAGGAAGACGGCCAAGACGATCAAAGAAGCTGGAGCTGACGACATCATGCTGGATGGATAACTGGTGCTCTTCTTTTGAAATTCGATGTCTTTTTATACTGAAGCAATCGGTGACGTCGAGAGAAAGAAAAAACCCCAACCAAGTGTCCTCGATTAGCAGCTCACGGATGAGCGGCCATTGGAATGCGCTTCGATGATGGCTGGATCAACATGTCCGGACCTTGAATCGAGTCGTCAACATTTGGTATAATTGCGTCCGTTTTTTTGTCTGAATTTTTCACCGCGACATCCTCGACGTGTGGAATTTTCACCGCATAAAATGTTGTTCGCGAGTCTGAAATATAATGGAAGATTTTTTTGCGTGTTGAAACTAACACGTTTCGTAACCACCAAACTTTGAGCAAATATATACAAATCAATCACGAATGTATGTGAATTTTTCCGACTGCTGTCACCGGTTGACTTATTTGTAACAAATTTTCTAGAAAAATACTTTGTAAAAAAAATTTTAGAGTCCCTAAGTAAATTTTATATATTGATTTCACGCCGTTTTTTCAATTTTGTTTTGTTTAGTATTCGTTTGCGAGTCACGCATGCAAATCCGTCACCCTGTAAATTGTAACACGGCTAAACAATACCGGCGCTTGTCACGTTATAACGTGACGTTTGGCACTATATAAAATGGGTATTTTAAGTGATTTACGTCATTGAAAATGTAATATTATGATTGAATTAGGTTTAAAATAAGTTATTTAAGTGGATTAAGTGATTAAAAATCAATTTAGAATGAATTTCGATGGAAATTTTTCGAAAAAATGAGAGATATGGCTATGCGCCATTCTGGCGTTTTGGATGAATAATGAAGATAAACGAGCGTAGAAAACGTAGAAATTAGAATTCAAGTACCCTATACTAAATTAGTGATGGATCAAAACGCAAAAGCAATGCCGTTTAAGAAAGTATCAGAGGCCGTCAAACCCGACGCGCCCAAAGTCCTTAAGGAAGAGGCCAAGAAGAACGTGCCAAAGAATGCTGTCAATAAGAACACCCGGCCAATCCACACGGCCCAATGGAACGTTTCTACTGTTATCACCAATGAGGATCGAAAAAGGGTGAAACCTTTGCCTGCCACCAAAGCTCGATTTCCTGGACACAACAAAGTCCAAAAAAAAGTAGATGACAGAATGCCAGAGAACATCATGAAAAACATTCGCCCGATAACGTTACAGGCCCCACAAATCAAAAAAGATACGCCGGTCATCACTGTCAAAGAGGCCATTGGACAATCGAATGTTGACGAACAAAAACAAGATCCGCTAAATGATTTCCCTCCGTTGGAAGCTGGAAAGAAAACCGTCGTTAATGAGGAAGCGACTTCCGAAAGGAAACGATCTCGAAACAGGAAGAAGAAGGCCAAGTTGGGGCCAGTGGCAGCCCCATCTGGTGGTAAGTAAACAGCAAAGACAAAGCCGGGAAATGAAGCTACAGCTCTAAACAAACAACAATGAGGATTATTTCACCATCCATTTCCCGGCCAAGATCCCCTTCCGATCCTCATTCTTCCACCTTCCATCCATCCGAATCATCATTCATCTTTCATCATCGAAATTAGCCTTCAAGAACTGGGCTAAATTATAAGACCGAAACGAGACATCTGAAATGTTATTGGCGCCAGTTATCCTTGCCAAAAGAAGCGAAATAAGAACGAGTAATGTGAAGAAAACTTCCGACGGTCAGTTGAACGATAAGGGCGGGCGGGTGGGTTCAACTGACACCAAGAAAAGATGTAAATTACGGCTAATTTCAAGAGGTTATGGTTTGATTCGTGAGGGATTCGACCGTAACAATTCTGTCTTTTCCCGGAGTTGAAATCTTTTACATGAATTACATCCATCATATCGAACAAGAAGTCGTCGGAATTCTACAATCTGGAATGATCGCATGGAATCGAGAACTCTTTTGGACATTATCGGCGTGATTTTCCCTGGAAATTCAAAGACAAGCGAGAGAACAAGTAACGCGAATAAACTTCCGATGGTCAGTTGAACGATCAGGGCGGGCGGGCGGGTTCAACTGACACTACGAAAAGGTCTGAATTACGGTGACAAGAGGTTATGGTTTGATCTGTGAGGGATTCAATCGTAACAATTTTGTCGTCATCTCCTAGACCTTTTACTATCCGTACTAACAAAGAAGAACTCATCGGAACTCTACAACCTGCGGTAAAAGTTACAATGGTCACGACGTTCCGTCTTTCCTGGGCTGGACTTGGGTAAGTTGTTAGTGAAGAGGAAAAAAGTTGAATCCCCGTGCCGTACATCGTGTTGTAGCAACTGAAGAAGTTATTAACGTATCGTAACCGGACTTGACCCCGTAAGTTGATTAGTGAAGAACCAACCTTAAACACCATCCTTTGCGTCGACGATGAATAACTCAACAATTTAGTGGCGCATCATGTCCTAAATGATTTCATAATCTTTGGATATGAAACAGATATTTTAGTGAGTAGGTGGATGAGTAAGCCGATTGATTCGTTAACTAAGAAACTAAGCTGCCGATCTCGGCTTTCAGTCCAGCTGAAGAAGTTATTATATTTGACGCGTTATTCCTGGACTGGGGTCGATAATACTTTTTAGCCAAGGAACAAATTTTCTTCTGTTTTAAGATATTATTGACACTGAATTCCTGGACTAGTGGAAGCTATTTGTTTCAACTAGATTTCTGTGCATCTGATTCTGGATTTTGCCTGGGGGTTTTAACCTTATTTGCTGCTTTGGATCTTTGTCTAGATGTACCCCGTTTAGCTGCTGTTTTCTATCGACTCATTCCGCGGCTCTCAGGTGTCCTGGACACCTGAGCTATGGTCTCGCGTTCC
This sequence comes from Ceriodaphnia dubia, assembly GCA_022539655.2. Lineage (NCBI taxonomy): Eukaryota > Metazoa > Arthropoda > Branchiopoda > Diplostraca > Daphniidae > Ceriodaphnia > Ceriodaphnia dubia. The sequence goes on along the minus strand of JAKUCG020000052.1, from coordinate 2,716,153 downwards.
CCTGTAACCAGCTATAGGCGACAGGGTAAATAGCACGGAACGTCGATAGGGAACCTAGGTACTAGACGGGGGCGACAAAGAGAAAAAGTCTGCAATTAAAGTTAGGCTTGCGAATCCAGAAGAATGATGCGCACAAATCTTTTTGCTGCACAATCGCTATGACTAATCCCGAAATTCAGTGCCAATAAAGATTCTAGAAAAGCCTTGATTTTCACGATGTGTAATGATAGAATTTGTTCCCTTCGCTAACAAGTATTACCGAGCCCAGTTTAGGAATCACGCGCCAAATATAATAACATCTTTTAGCTTTACTCAAAGCCGAAACCGACATCTTAGTTTCTTAGTTAAAGAATCACTCGACTTACCCATTCACCTACTCACTAATATATCTTTTTTCATATCTAATGATCATGAAATCATTTTAGGGCATTATCTGCCAATAAATTGTTGAGCTAATCATTTTCGACACAACGGATTGTCTTTAAAGTTGTTTCTTCATTAATAAACTTATGGGGTCTAGGCCGGTTATGACAAGCTAATAACTTCTCCAGCTCCTACACCACCATTTACGGCATGGAGAATCACCTTTTTTTCCTCATCACTAACAAATTTACCCCGAGTCCAAGTCCATGGAATGCCGGATTGTCGGCTAAGGACCATGCAGGAGCGTGAACGGTTCTCTCAAGTGACGCGCCGAATAACAGTCCAAGTTCATCCCAACAACTGTCGATCCATGAAAAAGAAAGACCGAAAGATTATCCAGATTATCAAGATAATCCATGAAGACCGGATGAAAAGTTTTGATATCTTTTGTCAGTTGTGTGTTTTGCGTGTGTGATGTCCTAATTTGTGTATCTTGATTCTCAATCCTTTTTCTTCAAATAAAAGTTCAATTCAAAATAAGCATTTCGTGTTTTATTTTAAATATCCAAACCCCTGGTTATATAAACAAAAGGTTAAATTATATAATATAGGCTAGGGAAATTGTGAATAAAGGCCGTCTTTGATTAACGACTACCGAAGGTGAAACCGTTTTACCAGCTGCGCGATAATCGTCTTTTTCGTAGACTGAACGACGGCTTCCAGGGCGATATCTTTCATGATTTCAACTGGATCATCGTCTGTCGAAGCAGTGAGTCATAAAATAAACGGTAACTGGATTTGTTTCTCCCATTGGGTTTTCGAAATATTTAATGGCGAATTTCTGTGCAGCATAATTAATAGTTATTACAACGAGTTTAATTGTTTGAAACATAACTTAACGTGGTCATTAATGCTGGATGCGTGACGGGCAAATATGGCAATGAGTCATTGCCGCACGGAGGCGTTTTTCAGTGTTTGAGAGTAGAGTGCGCAGTAGCCTAACTGAGCTGGGATTTGTTTTTTTGCCTTGACCACATTTCGACAGCCTAGCTCAAGTAGGCTAGATATACGTGATGAACAGTTTGAATCGCATCGCCGTGTAGCCTAGGGGGTTTCAAAAGTTTTGTGTAGCCTATTAATTTCAAGCGCCTTAAGGCTCACTCCATCCAGGCTCTATCCAGGCTGATGACTGGTAGTATGCATTCAACCGTTTCTTTCAGGATGTTGGGATATCTCTTGAAGGAGAGATCCTGGGCAACCGAAAATAAAGCATCCAACTAGTATGACATATGGCTTAATTTTCAATTGAAGCTCTGCTGAAATGGGTGCTTCTTCCTCTTTTTCTTCCAGCTAGGTTACTTTTTACTGTGATTGCTGCCTCTGGCTTTGACCTCTTCTTGTAGTTTTTTAGAGCACTGGTCTTGCTATGATATTTCCGGGTCTGTACATACAGTTGGATGAGTTGCACAGTGCTTTTGTAAAAAGCATTTGATGATAACTCCAAAAGCCATGCTCCTGGGAATGCAGATCACAGCAGAGTACAGTTTAGCAGCTTCAAAACTTTTTGGTTCTTCTTTGCTACTGGAAAGAGTTGAGCCCCTATCAATAGAGTACCCGATCAGAGCCAAGAAACTCTGAATGTTTATTTTCTCTAAGAGAGAAATCTCCAGAAGAGAGCACTTTTATTTTTATTGTTGTTTGTGGTAGTGGTGGCAGTATTTTCTGATAGTTGCAAACTTCCTAGTCACTGCCTTACTTGAGATGTAGAGGCCTCACCGTCTTCAGGTGCTCTTTGATTTGCTGCAAACAAGCCTGGAAGAACCAGCTTTTTGCAAGTTAGTTGACCGTGAATGGACATTGCATTCATCCAAAATTTCTTCGTATGCGAGTGGTCGTTGCAGAAATCGTATGCGCGTGCAGAAAGTCATTGTTAATTACATCGTCGGTTATCCATTCTGTTTCGAGGTGTTCCAATTGTAGCCGGCCTAGTTCTGATGCCACGGTTTGAGCGTTGCCATCCACACGATCTTCTGTTTTATTTTCAGACCTTTACACTGTTTACACTTCTAAACTAAGAATCCTAGAATAGCACATCTTAACAAGAACTTCTATCGCTTATCGAGCCTTCACGAGTCAGGAGTCACGACTAAATGTTTACAGGCTTACAGCAGACGATTCCGGACGTTTTCAAATTTCAAAAATTAGAATTCCAAGATTGCCAAATTCAAGAAGCAAGAGAAACAAAGACAAAGGGCAGGTAGTGGAGGAAAGTTAGCTCTAAACGGGGGGTAACCTAGAACTAATTGCAATGTCAGATTTTTTACATGAACTTACTAGCTTGAAGTATAATGAGTCATATTCTAAAACCCTCCCGAAAAAAAATTATATTTACCATTTTTAAAGTGCAATTTAAAATTGATTTTCTAGAAAAACTTATTAAAAGTGCATTACTAAACTAAAAAACTTGGTTGGAATCATACAATATATTCCTTACTATATTTCACACGAATTTACCAAATTTGAATGCGATTCAACATACCGTTTCCATGCAACTTAATATATTGTTAAGGACTACTTGCAAAATTCCAGCCCTTCAACCGCCGCTCTTTACATGGGGTCTTATGGCGGCTACTGCATTTTTTAGTTAGTCATATTAAGCGACCTATTAGACCTAAAAATTGCCATGGGATCTCAAAAAATACAGAATAATAATATAAATAGCTTAATCTATGTCAGTATATTTCAATTTGATAATTATTTGCTTTTTTAGTCCATAACTGAGGACGTCGGATTAAATCTGAGGGTAATAGCTTTGCCATTGTCCGCTGCGAAAGGTGGCGCTACTAAAAACTCCCTTTTCAGACGGATTTTTCTTGTAAAAATTTGTACAGACTCACTCTGGAGTCTTTTTCCGTAGTGGTAACATTTTTGTATGTCATGTTTACCAATATTTTAGCACGAGAGTGATTTTCAAGTTCAAAAAAGATAAATAACATTTAGTCTGAGGGAACTTCAGTAGCGCCACCATCACACAGCGGACAATGGCAAAACTATAGTGCTCGGACTCAATCTGACGTCCTTAGTTATGGGCTAAATAAGCAAGTGATGATAAAATTGAAGAATGCCGACATAGATAAAGTAATTTATAAATTTATTCTAAATTTTTTGAGACCCCACGTACATTTCTAAGAATGATGCGTCGCTTAATATGATTAACAAAAGAATGAAGTAGCCGCCTTAAGAGCCCATGTTAAGAGCGGCGGGTGGCGGCGTGAAATTTCTCGCGTAGTCCTCATCAATAAATTAAGTTGAATGAGAACGGTATGTCCAATCACATTCATATTTGGTAGATTCTTAGGAAACATAGCAAGGAATTGGTTTTATAAGTTAAAATTTCTTTTCTCTTTTGTATAATATTTTTTAATTACGTTTCCCAACAAAAACGAATTTCAATTACGTCTTATCAATAGTAAATATATTTATTTTTCGGGAGGGTTTTTAAATTTGATTGTTTATACTTCAAGCTAGTAAGTTCATGTAAAAAATCTGACATTGCAATTTGTTCTAGGCTAAAAATTAACTTTACTCCACTAAGGCGAAGGATTCCATGTGAGAACTAAGTTATTCAAAATTGAATAAATTTTTTTGTTTTTAACGTGCACATCATCGGGACAGGAATTTCCGAGTTACAATTTTTTTTTTCAAGAGCAACACCCTCGTCGTGGGGTGGCGCTGGCGCTCAACGGACAACGGCTCAACGCTCAAGCCTCAAGACATATACACAACGGCCAACGTGACTCGTCGTTTTTCGACTCGAGAAGTGGAAGTGACAAGTGGAAATGGTTTAGCTGCGTAAGTCTAATGGTTTCTTTTTCGTTCTTATTGATTTTTATTTATTTAATGGCACTGAAAAATGTGAGAACAGTGTCTCATCTGATTCTCAGGATTTCTTAAAAGAGATTTTCATGCTATTCCTAACCAGGATCTTTTTTTTTGTAGAACTCTAGTGCAAGCAGTCTGACCAAGCTGTTCACTTTTGGTTTACCTCCATCATTCCATCAAAAACAGTTCGCAGTTTGCAAAAACACTTGAAGCCTATGGTAATTTACAATTTCATCTCAAAATTTTTTCGAATGGACTTGTCAAACCGGTTTCTCTAGGTCAACTTCAGACGCTCAGGACTCACATTGCTCCTTTCCTATACAGGAGAATTTCGAAAACTTTCAAGAATTTTGAGTCGTCTGTGACTAGGAAGAATGTATTTTCGCCCCACGAATTTTTTGGGCCTGGCGCTTCCAGCCGATCAACGGCACAGGGATTATATTTTAAGGGAAATTGAAGCTGTCGATCGCACCAGGGTCATCTCACCTACGGAAAATGCCAAATAGAAGCTGGCCAAACTTGAGAGCGTCGACATCTACACCAAAGGCGACGCATACGCGATGGAGGTCCGCTTGACACCAGCCGGAATTCTCACGATGTCTGAACTGAAGCAGGCATTCCAGCTGCTGGACATGGCTGTGATGGATGACATCTTCGGAACAGCAGATCTGGTGGGGCGCACTAGACTCATCATCGGATTCATAGAAAAGCTCTCAGAAAAGGGGGACTGGGCTTCCCTTTTGGAATTAAGGTAAGTCTTGTCCTCCGTTAGGGGGGCTGGGCTTCCCTTTTGGAATTAAGGTAATTCTTGTCCTCCGTTCTCTCTCTGTCCTGTTGTTCCTGTCATCAGTAGTCTAAAACTGCACGCTTAGATATAAAGTGTTCTACGAGCCATTTTAAAGCCTAGTTTGCTCAAGCTCGACTAATGTGTGTTTTTTCTTTTGGTTATAGATTTTCAAGGTATGGCTGGAAATGAAGAAGACCAGCTGGATGGCAGCAAGTTCCTTGTGGACATCAAGAAAGCGTTGAACGAGAGTCTCTTGGATGGCATCAGGCTGGCTCTTGAAGCACCTGAATCACTGTTGAACAATGTGTCTCAGTTCGTCGACAATTATCTTCTCGAGAAGATGAAAACGATGTCGAGTTTTTCTGAAGATGAACATCGTTTCTTCGCCCATTTTGAAGACAACAAGTTCAACAATTTCCCCAATACCGAGCATCACATCAAGGTGAAGCGTTTTGAATTGTACAAAACCCTTTACGACACATTTGGCCGACTGACCGTCACCCGACATAGGTCAGATGAAGAAGAGGAAGATTCAGAGGAAGAATTAGAGGAAGACGACGGCAGTGATGATTCCGTCGGTGAAGAAGAAGAAGAAATTCAAGTTTTGGATCCAGAGGAGTGGGAAAAGTACCTCAAGGACATTCATTCTGAGCAAAGCATGCAGACAGTACCGCTGGAACGAACCTGTGCAAATTGGCTAATCCTATTGAAACAGTGCGACTTGTTCATGGACAAGGAATGGAAACCCATAGGCGTAGAGTATGGGGTGGCGAGCAGGCGAACGCCAAATTTCAGGAGATGGGCGATATAATCCGGCTTCAACCCGACCCATCTTTCCTGGCCCGAAATCATCTAACATCTAGTCCCATAGAGGGTGTTCAACTGGCCTACCGAAACTTCAAAAGTCTTCAAGAGATACGACATTTTATTGGCCCGTTTGTATCAGCTCTTAAATCTTTTTCCATCGGAGAAACAGATTCAATCGACCATCTCCACAATTCTGTCCAATCCAATCTGCCCCAGTATTCATGTATTTCTGGTTGTGTTGCTGAGTTGTGCTGGTTTGCAAGTTTCTTGTGCAGACTTTCGACGGTTAACGGAACGTGACCCGTCTTTAAGTCAGTAGTAGCCGCTGAGCTCTACACAAATTTCCGACAGCTGGTATTCCGCCGAGTTTACCAGCTCAGACACCAACTCATTCCGCCAAGTTTGAGTTGGGTCTCGTAGGTACGGTCAGGGTCGACGAGTCCCCCCGTAGTTTGACGCAATCCTCCCGCTTGGTAGAACCGCCATAGCGCTGGATACAAAATCTGGCATTTGTACCCAACAAGTGTCGGATTCTACAGTCGGGCTTAGTCTCCCCGCAACGCTGATGCAACAGCAGTGAGCCAGACTTCATATGCTGGTTCCCTCGTGACGGACGGAAATGGTTCTCCGCTTATCGAATGGCTGAGGGAGAAAAACGAGAGATATGGAAGCCATGGGGAAAATTTTGCCACCCACTTTGCATGTAGCCTATGGTAATTTGTTTTATTTTGAAAATTTTGTAATGCAATCAGCTAATTTAACCTTGTTTACTAGGTCAACTTCAGACGCTCAGGACCGCTCAGGACTCGCACTGCTCCGTTCTTAAAGGAGAATTTCAAAAACTATCAACAATTTCTACGAGTCGTCCGTGAATCGGAAGAACTCATCGTTCTCCAGCTCTCTTGAATACGGCCACCGAAAATATCGTCTATTTGTAGAAGATATTGTCTAATTGTAGCCGGCCTAGTTCTAAACTTCTGATGCCACGGTTTGGGCGTTGCCATCTACACAATCTTCCAATAATTTTCAGGGAACATCCGTCATTTTCAGACCTTACACAGTAACACTGTTTATGCTTCTAAACTAATATAATAATAGAATAGCACATCCTAACAAGAACTTCTATCGATTCGAGGCTTCACGACTTCATCATGTTTACTTTACTAGTATACAGCAGACGATTCTGGACGTTTTCAAATTTCAAAATCAGATTTCCAACATTGCCAAGTTCAAGAAGCAAGAGAAAATTCCAAGATAACAAAAGACAAAGGGCGAATGTTTCCATTTGAAAAATCAGTTGCTCAAAACTGAATCATTTTTTATTTGTAACGAACATTATCAAAAACGAATTTCTGAGTTAACACTTTTTGAAATAGGGCAGAAGGTTTGAACATTTTGAAAGAACGGGATGGGAAGAAACCTGAAGGCTGAAACTTGTCACATGCAACGACTGAAAACTAATGAACACAAGAAAGACTTAGATTTTGGTCAAGGATTCAACAATCAAGAATAAGTGGCGTCCAGAGAGAAATTCCCGGATTCCATGTCGTCCTTGAAGACAAATTTTGGAATGACGTCGAGATACAAATCCCCTGCTATTTCGCTGCCAGCAGACCCCAAGATGGCCGTCATGGCATAAGATTCGGCCAGTTGAAGAGTCGTTTGATCGATGGCGTGATCGCGGATGAAGCGATCCACTTCATCGATAGAGACGTGAGCATAGAGAGACTCGTCAAATTCTACAAGAGCAGCAACGCTGGAACAGGTGAGTCGGACGCGGCCTGAACCTGCCCGACAGTGAGGCTGGAAATGGAAGCTGCTGTTCGCGCCAGCGTCATCTCCCCTTTGGAAGAGGCAAAAGAGAAGTTTGCCAAACTTAAGAGCGTCGTCATCTACCCCAAAGGCGACGCATATGCGATGGAGGTCCGCTTGGCACCAGCCGGAATGCTCACGATGGAAGAACTGAAGCAGGAATTCCAGCTGCTGGACATGGCAGCGGTGCACGATAGTACCACGAATAAAGAAGCTGAAGATATGGTTGTGCGTACTTTGGCCGCCTCTTCGCATCCGGTTCCATCGCCTACACTATCCGAGAGCAGATGGTGATCCAGTTGGATGAAATGGAATCTGAAATTGGCCGTATGCAAGATCAGCTGGACAAATGGACCAGTCAATGGCAAGAAATCGAAAAAATGCCTTTATTGTGCCTTCTACCCCGCGGCCATCTCCTCGAGCTGGCCGATATGATTGGAAGAAACAAAATTCAAGAGGCTTTGTCCATTTTAAAGATTTTTATACCATCGGCTTCACCGAAGATGGATAATTTGGTCAATGAGCTACTGGTGGAGAACGCACCTCGCATTTCCGATGAAGACGGACACTCCTGGTTATCAACTGAACAACTCTTCACTATTCTCCGAGAACTTAACACCGTTATCGACGCCGTTTTTCATGAGAAGGGTCCCGAGCTTGATATCCCTCAATGCCTCGCTTTATATGGGCTGGCGCTCAATTCTCACTTTATCGACAAAGCCGTCGTCCTTTTTAATGTTTCCAGGGAACTCATGGTTGGAAGAAACACGTGACAACAACGTGTGACCGACGTGACAACAAACTCTTGGAGATTGTCAAACAATTTTTGGGGCGTCGAGACTTGTAATTTAGGAAGCTCGATGATCGACTGTGGATCGAAGAGAAGTATCTGTTTGGCTATTCTGAGACCAAGCCACAATTTCGGTAACTCTTCCGGGTCTTCCCCGCGATCGAGTAGGCTGGTCAGAGCAGGACTTACCTACGAGAACAAAATACAATTTAAGAAAGAGACAAAAAAAAAAAAATAAGGGAGACGGAAAAATTTACTTTGATGGAAGAAATGGATGGTATGAATCTGTGATGAGCCTTGAGCACATCTGGTGCCCCAAGTGCCTCAAGAGACAAGCGAGCGGCCTGACTGGAGATAACATCACGAAAATGATGTTCGCACTAAATCGCATCCGCTGTGGTCTTCCGGTGATGGTTTGCGGAGAAGTTGGCGTTGGTAAAAGAGCGCTTTTCCGCTTTCTCATTCAGACGCTGCTCGGACACGAGTTTGAGGTTTGCAACGTCCACAGCGGGACGTCCATCAGCGATGTCGAAAAAAGGATACATTCGGCCATAGAAACGACCATAAACAACCCCAATGCGCACGTCTTCCTCTTTTTCGACGAAATGAACACGGCCGATCCTCCCGTTTTGGCTTTCCTCAAAGAGTTGATGTTGGATCGCCACTGTCACGGCACTGTTTTACCGGGCAATTTACATTTAATGGCAGCCGCTTATCCTTACCGGAAATTGCAAGAGGCCGACAAAAAAGCAGCTGTCGGATTAGCTCTCCGCTTTGTCCAGGGTGTCGATAGAAGCAGCAGCAGCAATGGACAATCAGATGGACGCAACTTGGCTTATCGCGTCAACGAATTGCCGATCGCTTTCTACGACCACATCTACGACTTCGGACGACTTTGCAATAAGACCGAAGACACTTATATCCAGGAAATTTGTCGGCATGGACTGCCTGAACGCGATTTTAACCCTGACACCGTCAATGATTTCGTCTTGATCATTCAAAAGAGTCATCGAGTAGCCAGAGCATTGAGCGTCGATCCGGAATCTGTCGTTTCACTTCGCGACGCTACCAGAGCCGTCCAGCTTTTCCGTTGGTTCTGTATATCGTCGGCAGGACAGAAAATGACAGCTGACGATACGAAAAAATCAGTCGACCTGACCATCTACCTGGTCTACGCTTTCCGTTTCGGCAAACGGAAGTTGTTCTTGGAAAATGTCTTTGGCAAAAATCAGTCAGCATCTCACAACATGCAGCAAGTCTCCAGAATCATCGCTGAAATGTTGTACGAACAAGCCCATGGGGCTTCAATTGGTTCCGGTGCCATCGCGCTAAACGACGCCCTATGCGAGAATCTTTTTGCCTTGTATGTCTGCGTTCTAAACGGTAAGCTTGTGCATCTTGAAATTTCTACTCATTTTTTTGTGATAATTTCATAAATTTCTTTTATTTAGGAATTTTCCTGACTATCGTCGGACATCCTGGGTCATCGAAATCCCTGTCAGTGGAGATTCTGAAACTTGTTTCTTCTCCTGGCAATCATACACTGCGTCATAATATGGGGGATTTACCCGGCATTACCGAGCTGTACTCTCAGTGCTCTCCCCTTTCTACATCGTCCGGTTTCAAAGCTCTGTTCGAGTCCGCACAGAAACTTAGCGTCGATCCGAAGAGGATGCTTGCTATGGTGGTGTTGGATGAACTCGGCTTGGCCGACATGTCGCCAGGAAAACCTATCAAGGTGTTGCACGCCGAACTGGAGCGCAAATCCGTGCTGACATCGGGCGCAGAACAGCAGCAGTCGACGTATTCAGTCGTGGCCCTCAGTAATTGGGTACGTATTTATTTTTAAATCAATTCATCAGCATTTATTACAACTGCTGCATTTTTTTTTTTCATTCAAGGTGGTAGATGCAGCACAGGTGATCCGAGGTATTCTTGTAACTCAGAAGGACAACACAGGACCAGCAGACCAACAGCTCATTTCTCTCAACGAACTCGTCCTCTCGCCCACCGACAAACCTTTGTCGGCGTTTATCCTTCAAATGACGATTGAATCGTTCAAGTTATTTTTACTGGAAATGCTTGGCCCAGTAATACAGACAAGTCTCGCCGGTCTGCATTCCAGTTTGGGCCAGTTCTTTCATGGAGTGCGAACAGCCCTTGAGTTGCCGGGTAATCAGCTTTTGGTTACATTGTTGAATGGTAAGCTGTTCAGTTAATTTCATTCAATATTTCGTCTGTTATATCAAGTCCATTTTTTGTCTTATTAGAATGTTTGATAGCCCAGCTGAACCAGAGCCAAATCACCTGGAATGTTGTAGACGCTGAGAGCGACCCAAGTTTTGACGCGTCATCTTCCCTTACTGAGGGCTTGTGGGGAGTGTTTAAGCACAAAATTAGCAACCCTTTGGCTCACCTATTGGTTGTTAGTGACGTCTGGCGCGTCTCTGACGAATCGTCCGCCAGACTCTGGTGTGATTTCATCTTAGCCAACTATGACAACCGTCTAATGTCGCTCAATTCTTCCGACTCGCTCGTTCAAATGCCGGTTGGTTTTCGCTCCTGCACTCGGCCTTTTGGTCGACTGCTGGCCTCGTACGACATCAATTTCGCCCATCAGCAAACAGTTTCTAGTCTTAACGCACCGCTTCGTTGGCTGATAAATCGCATTGCTAAAAACGAAGATGATGACTCCCAGAATGTGAAAGAAGTATAGCTCTCTTTATTAAATTATTATCCATTTTTTTTTTTTTTATTGACTCAATTGTTAAATCCAATCTTTTTCCTAGGCTTACTTTTTAGATTGGTTTATACTCCAAATTCCACCGCATTTGCATCGTTGCATGAGAAACGTGCCGTTGCCGAAAATGGAACATCTCGTGGACGAGCTCTTTACAAAAGCAGGCACGTTTTTCGCTAAATGGAAGCATTCTGAAGCCGAGGTAATCGCTGCTTTGGAACTCGTCAGCATTGCTTCGTTTGCCAAGAAGGACATGGAAGATTACGACCTGTGGGATAGTTGCACCACCAGGATACGCAATTGGAAACTCTTCGTCGAAACGGCCGCTCGCTTGTCTCTTGAGGCACTTGGGGCACCAGATGTGCTCAAGGCTCATCACAGATTCATACCATCCATTTCTTCCATCGAAGTAAATTTTTCCGTCTCCCTTATTTTTTTTTTTTTGTCTCTTTCTTAAATTGTATTTTGTTCTCGTAGGTAAGTCCTGCTCTGACCAGCCTACTCGATCGCGGGGAAGACCCGGAAGAGTTACCGAAATTGTGGCTTGGTCTCAGAATAGCCAAACAGATACTTCTCTTCGATCCACAGTCGATCATCGAGCTTCCTAAATTACAAGTCTCGACGCCCCAAAAATTGTTTGACAATCTCCAAGAGTTTGTTGTCACGTCGGTCACACGTTGTTGTCACGTGTTTCTTCCAACCATGAGTTCCCTGGAAACATTAAAAAGGACGACGGCTTTGTCGATAAAGTGAGAATTGAGCGCCAGCCCATATAAAGCGAGGCATTGAGGGATATCAAGCTCGGGACCCTTCTCATGAAAAACGGCGTCGATAACGGTGTTAAGTTCTCGGAGAATAGTGAAGAGTTGTTCAGTTGATAACCAGGAGTGTCCGTCTTCATCGGAAATGCGAGGTGCGTTCTCCACCAGTAGCTCATTGACCAAATTATCCATCTTCGGTGAAGCCGATGGTATAAAAATCTTTAAAATGGACAAAGCCTCTTGAATTTTGTTTCTTCCAATCATATCGGCCAGCTCGAGGAGATGGCCGCGGGGTAGAAGGCACAATAAAGGCATTTTTTCGATTTCTTGCCATTGACTGGTCCATTTGTCCAGCTGATCTTGCATACGGCAAATTTCAGATTCCATTTCATCCAACTGGATCACCATCTGCTCTCGGATAGTGTAGGCGATGGAACCGGATGCGAAGAGGCGGCCAAAGACTTGTGCGAGTTTCTCTATTAATCCGACGTTATGCCTCGTACGCACAACCATATCTTCAGCTTCTTTATTCGTGGTACTATCGTGCACCGCTGCCATGTCCAGCAGCTGGAATTCCTGCTTCAGTTCTTCCATCGTGAGCATTCCGGCTGGTGCCAAGCGGACCTCCATCGCATATGCGTCGCCTTTGGGGTAGATGACGACGCTCTTAAGTTTGGCAAACTTCTCTTTTGCCTCTTCCAAAGGGGAGATGACGCTGGCGCGAACAGCAGCTTCCATTTCCGGTAACATATTGGCCATGTGCAGTTTATCGGCTGGACGCACCAAGAAATTCGTTGGGCGAAACGTTCTTCCGAGTCACGGACGACTGGTAGCAATGCTTGATGGTTTTTGAAATCCTTCTGCAGGAAAGGAGTGATTCGAGTCTTAGGTGTCTGCAGTTGACCTAGAGAAACCGGTTTGATAAGTCCATTGGAAGAAATTTTTTTACATGAAATTATAAATTACCGTAGGCTTCAAGCAAAGTGTTTGTTGCAAACTGCAAACTGTTTTTGATGGAATGATGGAGGTTGTTGATTGGATCTCGTTTTCTGATGGAAAAGAATTGCAGGGCGGATTTAAACGGTCCAATAAGGTGTATCTTTTTAGAGCTTACCTTAAATCATTTGTAATGTCCTGATGAAACAGCTATACCTTTGGTAAGGTAATTCACAGTAATTCAGCAAAATGACGAGACCAAAAGTGAACAGCTTGGTCAGACTGCTTGCACTAGAAAAAAAAAAATAAGACCTGATGGTTAAGAATCACACCAAAAATCTCTTATAAGAATTCCTGAGAATTAGATAAGACAAGCTGATAAATTGAAAAAATGTTTGTCAATATGTACACTAGTCTAACGCTTCTAATAATCTTCAGAGCTATTTAATATAGAAACCAATACAAACAAAAAAGAAACCATCAGACTTACCAGAGAACTGAGAAGAGATCTTCAACCACTTCCACTTCTCAAGTCAAACTGTCAAAGAGACGAAGATTTACGTTTGTGAAACGATTTGGTTGACTTGAGCAGTTGAGCCGTTGTCCCGTTGATCGCCACCCCGCCACACGCCACAGTCGCCATTAGTGGGCTGGTGGTTGATACTTGATAAAATGCAGAATGCGGAAAACAGAAGAGTAAATTACAGAAATCGAACGTAATAGTCAATCTTTTAAAGATTAGAACTCACGGGGGAAATTTCGGTGAAAATTTAGGCTTTACGGGGGAAATTTTGAATGCTCCGGTGTCTTGCAGAAATCTATTTTACAAATTCACAATCAGTCGAATCAGATCAGACGGTTTCTGTATTTACCAACATCCCCGCCAGGAGACATTTCAAACCTTACAGCGCCCTCTGAGGCTCTGAAAGACAAAATATCCGCTACTTACTACACGCTTTCAAACTAACTCTTTTTTTATTTACTTGATTAAAAACGAGTTAATTAGAATAACTATACAGAGAGAATTTCAGTTTCTTTCTTACGCAAATGTCAAAAGATGCAGAGGATAAGGTTCCCGGCATCCGTGTTCAGTCTTATCCAACATCTAGAATGCACAAAGCAATTTGGAGGGAAATACAGCTACCACCCCCGGTAGCCTCTAGCAATCATTAATGGCGGCACTCTCGTTTACGAAAGTCACAAGATAATCCGCTGAGTCCTACAAATACAAAAGATAATGAGGAAAGGTCGATCCTGTTTTTTTAATAAAACGCTCGTTTATTAACATCGTTAATTCGTCAGTAAAAAATTTAGGTATAAAAATAGTTTTTCAAAGAGCCGACTGACGGCGGAACATAAAAATTCTAAAAATTTCCCGCCAAATATCAAAAGGCAAAAAACTTCAAAAATATTATTTAAGAATATGTCGTTTAACATAACATACTTAAAATTCTCCTCTATAATTAACAAATTAACGAGTCAACGCATCCACAACATAACACCTTTAAGATTAATGAGAAAATGACGTCGCGTTATGAAAAAAGGTAACAAGTAGACAAGGTCGTAACGTCCATGGTTAGGGAGGCCCGTTCTTTGCCACTAATTTCCAAATAAAATTTGCTTCTCGTTACAAAATGTAGTGTGTTTTAAAAATTACTCGATGAAAGCTTTCGATTACAAAAGTTGTTCAACATTTTTTGTATTTCAAAAAGCTATTAAGCTGTTATTTTAAAAGAGATTTCCTCGATCCGAATTTAATGTCCGCAGTTTCAGAATTGCCGACCGGTGTTTCATCGACGACAGCAACAGGTACGGCTTCGATTTCACCTTCCGACTGGACTTGACCAGCAGCGTTTTTGTTGCGGAAAAAGAATCCAAGAAATGTCGCTTGTTGACATCATGCGGACAGTGTAGTGTGTAGAGCAGCGCATCCAACAGTCAAAATTCAACGTGCCAATTGCTCCTGTTCGTCATCTGGCAACACGCTCTCCTAAAAATTACATCTACTGCCTTCGCTTTTGCTTCGAGTTGAATTCACTTTACTTCTGAGATGGTTGCACAGATATTCGCCACAGCTGGACAACACATCTCCTGCTCACGAAGCGGCTTCAATCCGTGCGTTTTTTTCATCCTCCATTTGCTGCTGAATGCAAAAAACAACCGTGTCGCAAGCAGTGGTAATCAAGTTGGTGGGTATTTGGAAATTTTTGATGAAGCGGCTAGAAGTAGAGCCCAGTGCTGAAAATAGACATACCACAACTAAAAATTGTCCATTTTTCTAAATCGAAGATTGATCGTGACTCAATAATGTATATTATTTTGTATATCTTCCCATCTCATACCGGGTATAGAAGATGCTCCAACAATTTTGTAGACTTGCTGTATACAATAAACGGTAACTGGATTTGTTTCTCCCATATTGGTTTTCGAGATATTTAATGGCGAATTTCTGTGCAGCATAATCAATAGTTATTACAACGAGTTTAATTGTTTGAAAAGTAAATCTAGTTTACCTTAACGTGGTCATTAATGCTGGATGCGTGACGGGCAAATATGGCAATGAGTCATTGCCGCACGGAAGCGTTTTTTAGTGTTTGAGAGCAGAGTGCGCAGTAGCCTAACTGAGCTGTGATTTATTTTTTTGCCTTGACCACATTTCGACAGCCTAGCTCCAGTAGGCTAGATATACGTGATGAACAGTTTGAATCGCATCGCCGTGTAGCCTAGGGGGTTTCAAAAGTTTTGTGTAGCCTATTAATTTCAAGCGCCTTCAGGCTCACTCCATCCAGGCTCTATCCAGGCTGATGACCGGTAGTATGCATTCAACAGTTTCTTTCAGGATGCTGGGATATCTCTTGAAGGAGAGATCCTGGGCAACCGAAAATAAAACATCCAAATAGTATGACATGGCTTAATTTTCAATTGAAGCAATATCTTCTGTTGAAATGACTGCTTCTTCCTCTTCTTCTTCTAGATCCGTAGATTGGTTACTTTTTACTGTGATTGCTGGCTTGAGTGGCTTGCTGCCTCTGGTTCTGACCTCTTTTTGTAGTTTTTTGGAGCACTGGTCTTGTTATGATATTCCCTGGTCTGTACATACAGTTGGATGAGTTGCACAGTGCTTTTATAAAAAGCATTTCATGATAGACTCTGAAAGCCATGCTCCTGGGAATGCAGATCACAGTAAAGTACAGTTTAGCAGCTTCAAAACATCTTCTTCATTCTTCTTTGCTACTGGTTACAGTTGAGCCCCTATCGATAAAGTACCCAACCAGAGCCAAGACACTCTGAATGTTTATTTTCTCTTAAAGAGAATAAATCTCCAGAGAGAGCACCTTTATTTCTATGCTTTTGTTGTTCGTGGTGGTGGTCGGTGGTGGCAGTATTTTCTGATAGTTGTGAACTTCCTAGTGACTGCCTTACTTGAGATTTAGAGGGCTCACCGTCTTCAGGTGCTCTATGATTTGCTTCTAACCAGCCTAGAAGTGCTTTGTGCAAGTTAGTTGACCGTGAATAGACATGGTTATCCATTCTGTTTCGAGCTGTTCTAATTGTAGCCGGCCTAGTTCTGAACTTATGATGCCACGGTTTTGGCGTTGCCATCTTCCAATAATTTTCATGGAACATCCGTCATTTTCAGACCTTACACAGTTACACTGTTTATGCTTCTAAACTAATATAATCATAGAATAGCACATCTTAACAAGAACTTCTATCGACTCGAGGCTTCACGACTTCTTGTTTACATGTTTACTAGTATACAGCAGACGATTCTGGACGTTTTCAAATTTCAAAATTAGATTTCAAACATTGCCAAGACCAAGAAGCAAAAGAAAATTCCAAGAAACAAAAGACAAAGAGCGAAGGTTTCCATTTAAAAAATTAGTTACACTGAATCATTTTTTATTTGTAACGAACATTATCAAACGAATTTCTGAGATAACACACAACAGCCTAAACCGCGTCAACACTGTTTGAAATAGGGCTGAAGGTTTGAACATTTTGAAAGAACAGGATGGGAAGAAACCTGAAACTTGTCACATGCAACGACTGAAAACTAATTAACATGAGAAAAACTTATATTTTGGACAAAGATTCAACAATCAAGAGTAAATGGCGTCCAGAGACACCAAGAAATTCAAGGTTGTTCAAATTTAAGGTTGTTCGGCGGGTGAGAGGACCAGTTCGTTGAGGGGAATGTGGTGTTGATCTGCTGGCCCACCGGGAACGACCTCGTCGACGAAGCAGTAATCCCAGCCGTCTCCGAACGAAAAGACCCAGTGCATATTGACCGGTCGTGGATCAACATGGACAACGAAGAGAACGCGACATTTGGCCTTTTCAAACCGTTGCTCCACTTCATACTTGGTCAACTGGAATTGTTCGATCGGCCCAGTCGCTGCGTCATATTGGATGATGAGGCAAAACTCCGGATCGACATTATACGAAAGACACATTAGTCGAGCAAGTCAAAGACACATTAGTCAAGCAAGTCAAACACACATTAGTCGAGTAAAAGTTGGCTCAAAAACTGGAGGGGTGTGTCACTCCGAGACTTTCGCCCCGTTCCGTCTTTTTTCACCCGAGAAAAAATTTAAAAGTGTGCGACACTTTTAAAAATCTGAAAGACTTTTGGGGGAAGGGGTCGAATCGAGCCAAAGATGGCCGCGACTAATGCCGTAGGATTAGCCCTAGGCAAAGGGGTCTGAAAAAGTCTCCGAAAAAGTCTCAAAAGTTTGCAACAGCATTGCCTTGATCTGATGCTTAATATTGGGGAAATTGTTTAAGATGTCGTCTTTCAAATGGGCGAAATAATGATAGTCGTCTTTAGAAAAAATCGACATCGTTTTCATCTTCCCGAGAACAATCTCGTCGAGGATCGGAGTCACAATGGGCAACATTTCTTTACTTTTACGACAGGCTAGCTCGATGACATCTGAGAGCCTCTGGTTGTTACTGAACTCTTGAAATAGGGTGGTGAAGTGTTGTTCTGTTGACGGATTGCCATCCAGAAAGGGGGCAGGGGTTTCAACATCAACCAACTCTCCAGAGTTTTCTGTCAAGTCGATCAAGTCTTCTTCCATTCCAGCCATACCTTAAAAAAAAGGCAACCAAAAGTCAAAGACACATTAGTCGAGCAAGTCAAAGACACATTAGTCGAGCAAGTCAAAGACACATTAGTCAAGCAAGTCAAACACACATTAGTCGAGTAAAAGTTGGCTCAAAAACTTGAAAATGATGTTGATGCGCAACAAACCCTTCATTCTAAACGGATGCTGTTTAGCATCGAGTAGAGGTGTCGTCTGCTCCCCCTTCTCCCTGAAGCTGGTCTGTCTGTTAAAGACTGTCACGCGAGTATAATCACGGCTCTACCCTCTCATCTAACTGTTGTACCAGGTTCAATTAATTATCGGTATAATTATATATATTATGGTCAAATGTATATGATTGTGTGTGAGAATATATACTGGACAACAGTATTGCTAATGTATTGGCTGATTATTTCAATCTTTCAAATGGCTTGTAACACTTTTTTTAGTTTGCAGTTTCAGGCTGCTGATGACAGGAAACACACTTCAGCAAAATTATTACGAATTGCACCAAAATCTTCCTGAGAATCAAACTTACCAAAGAACTGTGAGGAGGAAGATCTTTTGACCACTTTTTCAGTCGAAAAATATGGTAATTCACGTTTGTAAAACGATTCCTTGAGCCGTTGAGCGCCAGCCCGCCACGAGGGTGTGGGTAAAACGCAGAAAACGCCAAACGGGAAACAGAAGGTAGGTTAGGTACACAACACGGGTTACAGACATGCTCTTGCAGTGAGCGAGCTCAGGCGGGAATGAGAGTTGTTGAAATTTTGATACGTTTCCGGTTCGGTGCACTGAGATGAAGCGGCGTTGCCGTTCCTCAGATAACGGGTCTCACATGAGGCCCTTTTGGACCAACTATTTTTTGTGCCAGTGTTTTTTTCGTTTGATCGTTTTAACATACTCAACAATACCCGTGTCGCTCCCGGATTATGTGTTTTAAAAGTTTTATGGTGAAATACAGTCATTTTGTAAATTGGAAAACGTAAACCAATGGAAGAAAATGGGTAAGTCTACTGCTTCTTAAATAGGGGATAATCCTGAATTTTCGATTTTTTTCTAAATACGCTTAAAAAATTGAGAAAAAAATCAGAAATTTTTTCATATATAGGAGTTGGGGTCTTAGAAATTGTCCCACCGAGTTATTTAACTCCAAAGATTTTGTAGGCTCCGCCCACAGGGGCTGGGATTTTGAACATGGCAGATCGGCTATACACAGCCTTATGGAGAAAAGAAGGTAAAATGAATTTAGGGCATGTTAGTTTAAACTTATTCTAACCAAAATTTTCAAAAACATACTTTGAAAAATTTAGAATTTTTCTATGCATAAATAGGTTGATGTACACTGGATAAAAATACTGTAAATAATTAACGAACATTCCGCTATTTTGATGTTGTCAGAAGAGGCTTCATCGTTTGGTTTCTGTTCGCATACGGGAGTTTCATTTGTTGACATAATTTCAAGGTTTTCTTTTTTCGAAATACTAATTATTTGATTAAATTTTATGTTTCTGTATTACTGAACAATTTAGTATTTGTTTATCAATTGAAAATACGAAAAACAAACTGATACACAAACTAACTGCCATGTGCGAAAACCACTGTAGCCTCTTCTTGCAAAAGAATGAGCGCGATTTTACCCCATTTTCATCATTTAAATTCATTATTAATTTCTAGAAACACTATATAGAGACCGAAAAGGTTTCAAAAAATTCAAAATATTGTAGGAATCATTTTTCTTAACACTTCACATGCAAAAATTGAAGGTGACCATCTAAAAATTGAGATTTTCTCTCTTTCCTCCATAAGAGCCTGTGTATCGGATCTGCCATGTTAGTCTCCTCCCCCAAGTTTAGGCGCCTCCTCCGTTTTTCGTAAGCCCATCCCTAGGCACCACTTTTGAGCTGAATAACTCGGTGGGACAATTTCTAAGACCCCAACTGCTATATATGAGAAAATTTCTGATTTTTTTCTCTATTTTTTAAGCGTGTTTTGAAAAAAAATCGAAAATTCAGGAATATCCCCTATTGTATGGTGGCCCTGAAAAGGTCCGATTTGGGTAATGTAAGAAGCGGCAGATGTCTAAGCGCGTTCACCACAGATACGACGAGCAAGTTGGATGTCCTTTGGGCATGATGGTAACTCGCTTGACGTGGGTGGCGCACAAGTTGGTGTCTTCGAAAAGACCAACCAAGTAAGCCTCGCGCTGGACTCCTGAAGGGCCATCACGGCGGTATAGCAAGTTTTCACTGTGCGCCATTCGCGCAACGTTTTCGCGTTGTATGCGGAATGGTGTCACGTGACTGAGTCCGCTGGTTACATGTAGCCTTTTGGGGACTCGATTGTTTTTTGACTTTTTGAACCTTTAAATTCAAATTTTTTCGTGAAATTTTTTCAGGGCTCCATTTCGATATTTTTTTTAATATTAATAAATCCGAAAAAATGTGTTTTCTAATTTTATGATTTTAAAATATCCGGCTCAATGTCACAGGTGAGCCCTAAAAAAATTTCACGATAAAATTTTAACTTAAAGGTTCAAAAAGTCAAAAAACAATCGAGTCCCCATAAGGCTACATGTAACCAGCGGACCCAGTCACGTGACACCATTCCGCATACAACGCAAAAACGTTGCGCGAATGGCGCACAGTGAAAACTTGCTATTGCGGCAAATTGGCAGCAATCAGCAGAGTAGCAGACGCTTTCTGACATTTTTGTCTTGATGTTGGGTGTTTGTCGACTTGAAATTTCCTTCTCGATTTTGTTCCTTTAAGAGCTTATACGTCTCGTGAGATGTATACTCCTTTCTTATTTTACAATTCATGTGATCTCGGCCGTACGTCTAGTCTGGCCAACGTGTTGGGTTGTTGATGCGAATTAATGCTTCTTTTTACAGGGCACATTATAATACTAGGAAATTTGTATCCAGGAGGCTTAATCCAAGGTCATAATATTACCAAAGATTTGATTTTGAAGACACATATTAGTTATATCAATCCATCACTGGTGTCAAATCTTTGCCTATCCTGCTCGTATCAGAATCTTTTCATGTGACCAACAAGCCCAATGGCATATATAGATCCACAGAAAGTTTGTCAGACACCTATCCCTCCCCAAAACTCTAAATGGGTTGTGTTTCATAACAGGACATTTCAAAATAAGTACTATCTGATGTTTAAGGTAAATTTTATGTTGATCAATGTAGGGAAGACGACCCAATATAAGTTCTAATAGTTAAACCTAACGCCGCCTAACGCTTTGTTTGTACCGTACTGTATTTTCTGTTCTGTTTATCTATTTTTGGTCAAAGTTGAATTGTACTATTGTCTCACTTATTCCTTCTTGTTGATTGCTTTAAATGGCGGTACATGATCTCAACTATCTCTCTTCTCTCTTTCAGTGCTGGACGGTTGATGAAAACGAAATTGCTCGCGAAATTGTCATCACAATGAAATAGCTTTGCCACGGCGACCGCTCCTAGTTTACTGGAAACAAGGTTTAACAAACGGTTGATTGAATCCACTGAAACCCGATGGCCTTCTTCGACAGCCCTGACGTTTGAACGAGTTCGTCTATAGCCTACAGTCACTCCAAATGCTCGTGTTTTGTTAGGATACGTAACGAATCCAAAAAATTGCTTCAGTTGTTGTGGATTGAATTTTTTCAAGAATGAAATAACTAGTATGTCAATAAACCCTTCGTGAATCGTGAAGAACGATGGTAGACAATCCTTCGGAGTTTTTCATTCTTAGACAGCGTAGCGTCCAGTATTCTGATCCCCTTTTTAGAGAAAAGACCTTCGACCAAACCAACTGAGGGCTTTCCGTGCACTACTTCTAATTGTGCCAGTTAAGACAGTTGACTGGAAATGGTTCGAGTTTTGTCGTATTCTTCTTTGTGAATAACGCTAGCAAGCACACATTCTCCATCACCCCCTCTGTGAAGTACTAGCTGCTTGACGGCTTCTTTTCCCAGCTTGTTCGAAACTATTGTTTCAAGAATTTTTTTTAATTTTCTTGCTGGGAGATTCGATATGGCGACATTATTGGCCCAAACATTACGATCCGTTTCTTCCGGTCCGATTCATAGAGACTTGATCAGATCCATGTACATACTCAGACCTGAATCCAAATTATCCGAGAACAATTAATTGCGATGCGACTTCTACGTTGAGTTTCCTTGTGGTTTGTGGCTCGTTTAACATCATTTTGAATAATTCTTTCCGCCTTTCTTTCGTCATCAAGGCAATTAATATAATTTAGATCGTATCGATATCTTCTCGAGCAAGAGCTTTCATAATAACTAACTGACTTTCACTTTTATACAGCGCTAGCTCTTCCACTCCCCTCAGTTTCGGAGATACGCGTTTCAGTAACAAATTTAACTCTCTGCTCAATTAAACGCTCAATCGTTATCCAACACACATCTAGAATGCACAAAGCAATTAGGAGGGAAATAGCTACCACCCTCCGTAGCCTCTAGCAATAATTAATGGCGGCACTCCCAAGTCACAAGATAATCCGCTGTCCTACATTGACGATAGATTATGGGGAAAGGTCAATCCTGTTTTTAAAAAAACGCTCGTTTATTAACATCGTTAATTCGTCAATAAAAAATTAGGTACAAAAATACTTTTTCAAAGAGACGATTGACGGCGGAACATTTAACAAATTTAAAAAATTTACCGCCAAATACCGCAAGAGAAAAAATATGAAGAAAATTATTAAAACAAATTCTGTGTCGCTTAACACAACGAGAAAGAAAACTGCATTTTTAATGTAAAAATCCAATAAACTGGATCAAATCATCCGTTTTGGGTTTATCACAGTCATTGCCCTTGTGGAAATTGTAATGATTTTAAAGGCACAAGGTACTGCAGTATTGTTCTACGAGGCAATCCTCGCAGCACAAGACCATACGAGATCCGGAAAACGTTTCCCCCATTCCGAGTTACTAAAGGCCGCAATTGGCACAGACCAACGGACGAAATAATATTCGTTAAAAATGAATACTTTGGATGCTTTATTGCCGTTAAATAGATTACCGTTTATCTGTCGAATGGTAACCAACTCTTTGTGAGTGTTCTAAAAATAGAAAAAAAGGTCTGTAAATATACAAAGGAAGAGATAAAAATGTCGTCCATGAGCGCGCATCATTTTATTTATCATTTCATTCGCAACATTACATTTTCGTCATTTTTTTAATGTTCTCGTCTTTATTAGTTTTAGCTCGTCGTAGTCTTTGCACTATCCTGGACCAATAGGACAACTACAACGCAAACACATACAACAAGACAACATCTGGTTGATAGTTGGAGTCAAGAATATTCACATTAGGGATTAGGCAGATTAATTATAAGGTAGAAAAAAGTCGGAACAACAAGTCTTTTTCTTTAAACTTTTGGTGGCCCTGAAAAGGGCCGATTGGGTTGAGTTCGGAGTCAGATGGAATAACTCGAAAATTAACCGCCGAAACCGTACAGAGTGCGGCCCTGGCGTTTCAGAGCGTAGACGACATCCATGGCGGTGACCGTCTTTCTCTTGGCGTGTTCCGTGTAGGTGACGGCATCACGGATGACGTTCTCAAGGAACACCTTCAGAACACCACGAGTTTCCTCGTAGATCAAACCAGAGATACGCTTGACACCACCACGACGAGCAAGACGACGGATGGCGGGCTTCGTGATGCCCTGGATGTTGTCACGCAAAACTTTGCGATGACGCTTGGCGCCTCCCTTGCCGAGTCCTTTACCTCCTTTGCCGCGACCAGTCATGGTGAATAAGTTTAAATATACTGAGAGAGAATTTATGTCTGAACTTGGGTTGTGTTCCAGTATATATACCCCCAAGACCCACCCTCATTGGTGGAAGAAGAAACCTTTCTCCCTTCCCCCTCAATTCCTCGAGCTCAACAAAGGCAGACACAGGGCTCACAAAGAGACCTTTTCTTATCAGAGTAATCAGACCTCTTTTTCCCTCTCTTTTTCCTCAGCCAATAGTGAACAGAAGAGCTGCTACATTCTTCAACGTCTTTCAACACCGTATATAAACTCACACACGATCCTCAGGCCCCAACAGTCCCATATTCTAGTTTAACGAAATGGCTCGTACTAAGCAGACCGCTCGCAAATCCACCGGTGGCAAGGCGCCCCGTAAACAGTTGGCCACCAAGGCTGCTCGTAAGAGTGCCCCGGCCACTGGCGGTGTCAAGAAACCCCATCGTTACCGCCCCGGTACCGTAGCTCTTCGTGAGATCCGTCGTTACCAGAAATCGACTGAGCTTCTGATCCGCAAGTTGCCGTTCCAGCGCCTGGTCAGAGAAATCGCCCAGGACTTTAAGACCGACTTGCGTTTCCAGAGCTCCGCCGTGATGGCCCTTCAGGAGGCCAGCGAGGCTTACTTGGTGGGTCTTTTCGAAGACACCAACTTGTGCGCTATCCACGCCAAGCGAGTCACCATCATGCCCAAGGACATCCAACTTGCCCGTCGGATCCGTGGTGAACGCGCTTAGACATCTCCCATCTCTACTATCTGAATCGGCCCTTTTCAGGGCCACCGAATACCTAAAGAAAATTTAGCTTTTGCCGCCTGAACTAAAATAATACTTTCATGCCTTTTCATTCCATTACACTTTAAAGCCCATCACAATTTACCTCCGTTACCAATTTTTTCCAATTTTGTTGGGCCGGAAAACCTGGAGCCGGAAGTTCGGGGCCGGATTGACTGGTACCCAAAATATGCGGCCCTTCGTTTTACAAGTATCCTGTAGGTAACACCCGACATTAAGAGTATCCCGGAGGTGTAAGATTCCGGGCCTCCGTAGTCCGGAGGTGTAAGATTCCGGGCCTCCGTAGTCCGGAGGTGTAAGATTCCGGGCCTCCGTAGTAGGGTCCCGTTGAGTTAGTGTTTTTGTTGTTTTTTGAATGGTAAAAGGATCCCGGATACCGGATGTAAATACAGAGACCGGATCGAAAGGAGTACCAGGGGCCCATATAGAAACAACGCATAGAGTGAGGCAAAAACCTTTAAAAAGATTTTGTGCATATTTCGCGGATTTGAACCTTGGACCTCTCTCACTTAAGTGACAAATTATTCTAAGTAAGTGAAAACTTGTATTCTTTTATTACAATAAAGTACGGTAATGGTGCAAAAAAAAATACAAAATGAAAATTTCCATAAATGAACTTTATATTTCTAGCATCAGTTTATGAATGAAAGTGAATCGAAGTAGTTTCAGTAAAAATCTGAAATCATGCAAACCAAAGTAATGTTTGTAATTTTACAAATGTTTCATTACATTGCAAAAGGAAATAAATTCTTGGTATAAACAACCATTCAGTGGTCTCAGTAGTTGGTGTATACTTACCAATTTTATTGAATAAATGATGAGTTGCCCGAATGAACGTTGATTAACCGGCACCCATAGAGGAAACGCAACTCCTCTTTGGGGTACTCTGAACCCGACTTTTCGCTGTAACGAAATTGTAATTCCTCATCAACATCGCCTTGACACGCTACAGAGCCGATCGTATGCTGTAAGTTTAAGGCCCATGAATAGAAGCGAAAATTGTTGGATAGCGGAAATTTTTAACAGATGATACGGAAAATAAGTAAATCTAGTGAATTAGCGATAGTCCGACGAAGTGGCACGGGGGATAGGGGAACTTACGGCGTTACGTTATTATTGTCACCAGTACATCCGTCTAGACCAAAGGAAGCGCTATCGAGATGAAATGGTTCTATGATCTGTTTGGGGTCACCGTGGCCAACAATTGCGAAGCCATTTGAACAGAGGACGAAAATGAGCGACGCCAAAGGTACAACAAGTCGACAACGACGTCATCTCTACGGCGACTTGTCCAACGCAACATTTTATCGAGTCAATACTACAACCGCGATGATATCACGAGGAATCGAGAAGCGGAGCCATTAAAGTCGACGAAGTGAACAGCATGCTTCTCGACGAAGGTGAGGAGTATACCTCCCCTACCTGTCGCACAAAATTCCGGAGATGGATTTACTCTTGCAGGTTTTTGTGGAAATTTGGAACGCCGTTCACGCGCCGCATATCCATTCCGAAAGCGACAGCAACATGGTTAAAATCTGTTCCTTCATTAAAACACGAATGAACGAAAACGAGATTTTAGTAACCAAATACATTCGCAAGTTTGTCGATCGTCATTTGTTGGCTTGGGCTCGTAGCGTCTTCCGAGCCAAAAACCTGGTAATGACTAAAGACGCTAACAAAGTGGACGATCTGGGCGACGACCTGATACCTGAGCATTCGCCGTGGCCATGGATGGCGTGGCGCAAATTGTAGCCGGACCGAAGAAATAAGTGAAAATAATGAGTAAATACCTAGATTATTTATCAAAACTTTTTTGAATATTGTTGGAAACTCCAAATTATAGTATTAAATTGCTTCAGAATTGGTTTTTATAAGAAATCTTAATATTTTAAACAAGTAGAATAAGGAATCGGGAGGTTGCAGTCTTAGTACTAGGGTGCGTGAACTCACGTATAGAGCGTCGTTTGTGGCTTAGGTTAACCTACTACGGTACTTTCAAAACGCTTTCGCAAATCAATTGAAATAGCCAGAAAAGCCACATTTAGTGAATTCAGTTTGACTTGACAGAAAGTTTCGAATTTTCCCGTAATCTTACAATGCATCGCTTTGTTTGTTTTGGTCTTGCGACTGGAGCCGCTGCCGCCGTGGCAGCATACGCCTGGTACCGACGAGGATCGGAGAGTGCAGTTATCGACGGAATTGTCCGAGAAGCGGAAGTTGATCCTACTCCGGAGGTGCCTGAACAAGAACTGACCGTGGAAATTCCAGCCGAGCCCGTTGCACAAGCGGACGAGGGTGAAGCGATGAAGAAAGCGGAAGAGAAACGACTTCGACAAGAGCGAGAGCGGATTCTTTACGACAAATGGCTGGCCCATAAGAACGATGCCCAGGTCGAACAAGCTGTCGCTGTAAGCGACTCGGAAGAGGAAGAGGAAGAGGAGCTCTTGGATATGAAGACTCGATCCATTTTGGTGAAACTACGGAATGAAGCCCATTTCCCCTTGAAGATTGAGCGCTGCGTTTCTTCTGACCATGTCAACAGCGTTTACTACGCTACTGGTGAGAACGATATCCAATTCGCTATCAAAGTGAATCACGATGGCAAATCCACCATGAAGAAGAAATTCAAGGCGTTGGTTGACATGGAGAAATCTGGCTTGGGAACATGCCCGTCCCCCGTTCTTTACCGCGGACACGTCCTCGTGACCAAATGGATGGATGAATACTCTTTCGAGTCCTTCGCCGAGGAGCAAGTTCAGAAATTTGTGAAGAAACCTGTCCCACGCCGAGGCTTGTCTGCAGCTGAAAAGAAGGCGCAAAAGAAAGCGACAAAACTGGCCCAGGCTCAGAACCGCAAGGATGCTTATTTGAATGAGTTTCACCTCCGCGTAACTTCACAGCGCAAACAGATCAGCAAGCGATTGTACCAGAAGACAAATGACGATGACGGCGCTGATGCTAGTGGAAGGTTCCGCGTCATGTAAATTTACAATGGACCAATCGAAATTCTCAACCCGTTCCCGGGTGCATTCAAAATTGTTACATGTTAAATGACGTCTTTTTGTTCTGGCGTTGGCCTCATTGATCAAGTTCTTGTATTTTTCAAAATTCATGTACATAATAAACTCACTTTAGTACATTAAAAAATGTGTTGTGACCATCATTTACCATCGCTATTATAAATACTGCAATAAAAAACGCTTATTTCTATCTAAATGGGCAACTACAATTTCAATTTTCAAAGAAAGCATGATCTGGTATAAGGCAGCTAGGGAAATCAAGCCGCTAGCTGTAGTGGCGGTTGTAGTCGGAGGGCGCCGCAATGGGAACAGAGCATAACAGATTCCAAATTGTGCAGATCGGAAGTCATTCAGGTTCAGATAAGCCCCAACTTATCTCGGACCGGGAGAGGCTGGCGGGTTCGAGTCCAGCTATTTTAGAGGTATAATTATAAAATAAGGGATACATTGTATATAAACTGTTGAATGATGAATTGAAAAAAGGTGAGCATCTTATGACTAAAATGTAATGTCTGTTTCTATAGTATAGAAACATATAGGAACATAATAGAACAGAAAACCCCTCTGAATCCGCACTGTTCTATTCATGTAATGGAAAATGGAGACAACCATATTCTTTCTATTATGTCTTTTATCATGACGACTCTCAACGCCAATGACAAGAGCGGACCTAATAGTACGTACGTATTCTCTCGTACGCGAAATTGACGCTGTATACGGAGAAGGTAATCTGGTGAACACCAGTTTACGGTCGGCGGACGTCATTGGCTATCTGATCGAGAAGAAGTTAACTGGGAGTTCCTAAAGCAGCTGGACTCGCCACCGAACAACGTCTGCTGTGACTTTCATCGAACTGAAAACATTGAAGGATCCTTCCAGATGTACGTACGAAGTCCAAGTCGCGTCCGTTTCTGTCGCAGCGAAATCGAGATCTTCCTCTTACGATCAATCGTGCCTTCCCACTAGACAGCGCACACCCATTTCACGCGCTAAGCACTCGGGATTCTTTTTTTTCTTCAAAACTTTTTCTATTTCTCCATTGGCCCTTCCTATGTCGAAACAATTTGAGTACTAAACTTGAAATATTTCTTACAATCATTTGATGTAGTCAGGTTACACCCGTTACACCTCATGTCTTGCCTTCACGTTTCGTCCCCTTCCTAATCTTCTTCTTTTTCTCTGGGAGCTCCTGTTATTTTTCCATCTACTCAGTACTCACGCTCTTCATTTCTCCGTCGTTTATTCGTCCGTATTTACCCGTCGTTTATTTATTTCTCTCGCTTTTTATTTTCCCTATCTCTAGCTTTAAAACTGGCAAAGACGAAGCTTTTCGGTCGGCACTCCCTAGAAAAGTTTTTGGCGAACGTCGTGGTCCTGGATTCCGCCATCAGCTTTATACGTCCTGCTGTAATCGTTACAGAGATGCAAACCAAGCGAAGGCCGCTAGTTTTGAGATATTAATTGATACCAAATCTGATGCGAACTCCGTAAAGAAAGGTACAAAAAATGTCTTGAAACACTTGGAAAAGCCGTGGGAAAACAAGACCCTTTCTGATGTGACGTTCAAATGTGGAGAACAATTAATAAAAGCCCACACATTGATCTTGGCTTCCGGAAGTCCCGTACTGGCTGCCATGTTTCAAAACGATTTCAAAGAAAGCCAGCAGAGAATGGTGTTGATCAAAGAAATTCAAGCAAATGTACTTGAGCATCTCTTTCGCTACATTTACGTCGGTGAATGTGCCTTATTGTTGGAGAACAGAGACAAAGACGGAACTGAAGTTGCCAGTTTGTTAGTTGCCGCTGATAAATATGCCGTCGACTCATTAAAAGATGAATGTGAATTACATCTCTCAAAAATCCTCTCAGTAGAAAACGCAGCGAAATTCCTTGTCTTGGCACATTTGCACAACTTCCCTAAGTTTCACGAAACGGCTTTGAATTTCATGGCGAAAAATAGTAAAGCCGTTTGGTCGCGAAAGGATTGGATGGCAATAATCAAGAAGTACCCAGAACTCTGCTTTCAAGCAACGCAGCTCATGGTTGGATTGTGACATCTTTCTCCGTCGACGTTTTTCCAGATGGTGCCCACTCTGCTGTTCAAACTTGTCACTGTTAATTCTGGTTTTCCTATAACTATACATGAATATCCCGCACCAATACAATAAAATACGAATTTCAGGTTCAAAAAATCAATTGGAATCGACTTGTGTTGGCTACAGATTTTTATTAGAGCGAGAACTGGTTTTTGCGCTCAATGCAAATGCACTCTAAAGCAATAACAGTTTACGCGGATTACTCCTTAGTTGTTGTCGGTTCTAAACCCAAACGTCTAACTTGTGTCTAGAGTTTTGATAATTCCAGGAAGAATATGGACAAATTCAGCCAGCCTTTCTTCGCATCCAACATATTTTTTTACTCAATCGTAATCCTTCAGGCCGTCGTAGTTTGGTTTTGGTTCGAGATGGGCCAGCAGCGCTTATGTTGCAGAGAAACAAGACTTGTTAGCCCAGTTTAGCAGCGCTTGCTATTCGACGGCACCATTTCATCTTACAAATTTAGTGATATTTTGTCATCATTTGTCGATTTTTTTGCAATATGATTGACGCCATCAACTCTATTCCGCGGAAGCGTCTAGCGGAAGCCGTTTGTTTCGTGGTGAAAGCCTCGTCGTCTCGACTGACACCGACTCAGCGCTACGTCTTCGGATCGATCATGTCAATTTTGGGTAAAAACATTTGTGACAACATTCGCATCGCATCGGTGACATTTGCTGACGGATCGGAGCCGCCGGTCCTGGCCGCCATCGCGAAGAAGCCGCGATCCAACGGCTGGCCATTCCACCATAAATTCAACAGCTCAGGCAACTTTTTCACAGACGAGAAGGATCCATTCAACAGTCTCTACTTGAGAACGGGATTGAAGAAGTTCCACACCTTTGCGGGATGAAGACGACTTGCTTAATCCTGACGAAGGAGGGGCTGGAAGAGCGTAAGAGAATAAAAGTGGTCGTCGAAGGTCTCCAACAGCTCATCTACACTGGGCTCGTCAAAAGCGGAAGCTCGGCTCGGCAGCGGCGGCTCGGCAAAAGCGGGCTCGAAGAATTGAAACAAATGAAGAAGATTCTCAACTTGGTACTTACATGAATCAATTATTATGAAGGGCGTTTAAAAATTCTCCAGGCGAGGCTCGAACTCGCGACCTCGGCATTTCTTTGACGTTTACTGTTTCTCCTTCATGTGAACTATTTGCATTGAATACTGTCGTATAAGTACCATGCGCTAACCAACTGCGCCACTGGAGAACGGTATGCGAAACCGACATCATTTTAATAAAATTAGTATTCACAGTTGGCCTTACTTACGAATTGTGATGCTATAACTGAATTTAATGAATATGAAGGTAGCAAGAATGACAGTAACTGGAATACTAGAGAGAAATAATCAGTGTTGTCGTAGTTAGAAAAAAAAATGTAATCATAGGCGTAAAATGCAAGCTGTAAATATCCTTTGAATATTGCCATGGGTAAGTTTGTGTTTTTGCTAGAAACGGCGCTTTTACAAAAGCTGTACAAGTCCATTTAAAAAAGAGTCGGCTCTTTTAGGTTCTTGCTCGGTTATGATTTAAGCCGCTAAACTCTTTAGTCTACCGCTACATCTTTGTAAATATTATTTGCTTCTTAATCTTTTGAAAATACATCCATAAGAACTACATGAGCAAAATGTCGGTGTGGTTTTCGCTAGTTTTGATTGTTTTTTTTTTTGTTTTTTTCGCACTGCAATTACGCATGTGGTACAAAATTTTTCCTTAACGATAGCCTTAACGGTACAAGCAATACAAGTGACAAAATCTACTTTTAACATCATAACATGGGAGTTTTGAAGGATGTTAATTGTTCTCGAAATTGTTCTAATGAAAACCGCTGTGTGGCAAATTGGCAGCTTGCACGTAGCCTACTGCTATCTAAGCAAAAGCAAACCTTGTTTTTTGTTCTTTGAAGAAACTTGGATGATGAAATAATACAAGATAAAACTTTCATGTTAACCTACACGGAATTTCCGAATGAAAAAGACAAAAATGGTATAGGTATGATTAT
The DNA here is from genome assembly GCA_022539655.2 of Ceriodaphnia dubia. NCBI lineage: Eukaryota > Metazoa > Arthropoda > Branchiopoda > Diplostraca > Daphniidae > Ceriodaphnia > Ceriodaphnia dubia. The sequence goes on along the minus strand of JAKUCG020000052.1, from coordinate 2,684,505 downwards.
TTTGGATAGGCTGCTGAAAGGCGCCTACTCACGGGTGCGATCCCACTACTGCTCGACACGGAAACTTTTGGCTGCTAGGTTTCCCTCCTGGCCCGTTTCGCTCCTCCTTAGACAACCTGGATCTGCCGGATTCCTCCAACCGATCCATGTCGATGCCAAGCTTAGTGCGGACACCTGTTCAACGCAAGCGACGATCCAGTAGAACTCCCGGCCTCAAATCAGCCACTATACCAAGCCTCCCAGAAGCAGGATTACAGGTAGACGCCACATACCCGGCAAGAACATTCGTCTTTGTGATACAAATAATTCCAGTGTCCAAGCGGAAGATCTGAAAAGTTAAAATGTATTTAGAATAAAGTCTTGAAATCCAAAGGCCTTAATTGACTTCCGACGGCCTGAAAATCGGCCATTGGGATAATGAATTAATAGCACCCATTAATCCCCGGCATACATTATGTGTGTCATTGACGCCGTTTTGTATGTGTTTTGTTGTGTAGAAAACCATGACTTTTTGAGCTCAAGCTAAAAATAATATAGAATTTCAAAGAAAAAACCATCAACAAACGACAAAGCTAGCCTATGCCTATACGCAATAAGTGATCTCAAAATGGGTGAATCAAAATTTTGCACAGTTGAACAAAACTGGACGATGATGCGTCACTCACAGTTTGAACAGTACGAATTGGACTGTGATGACTATGCTTTACAAAGTAATTAATGGAAACCTCTTCGTCCAGCTACTACGGTAGCAAATAGGTTTTTTGTTCAGTTATTATTTACTCGAACTACTGATGGATTCGTCTCGATGAGTCTACGTCCACCGTGCTCGCGGCTAGGTGCGTGTATTAATAAAGGGGAAATGACCACTGTTTTTTGCTTAGCAAGCCCATCAGTAATTCAACAGTCAATTTTTTCCCATTCTCTTCCGTTTTCTCTAACGTTTGTGTTTTATTTTTTTCACTTTCATTATTTCTTCTACCGTATTACGTGGAAGCCATATCCTCCTCTTGAATTAATTCTCCGACATTTTCATACTCTCCGAAATTTGAATCAAGAAGGATCGATTGGAATTTAATTTTGGACTTTTGGTATTTGCAACTGCAAACTTACACCCTTTCATATATTGACGACGTTATGGTAATCGACCTTCATGTTTGTGCGTGTAAATACTGATATTCACCATCTCGACGATCTCGAGTTTACCAAGACCGTACGTGGCGGTTTGTGGTGCATCGTCATTATATAATAGTATTAGAAAGCTTCGGTAGTAACTATCACCTGTAACTAGTTCATGGTATTTGAAGGTTTTTTATCCTTGATCCTTGGGTCACTACTATTATGCAATGAATAATTAGTCTGTCAAAAGTTCACCAAATGCACACGGCACGGAAGAGCAAGAGCGACGTACCAGTATATCGACATCATTTTTGCGCGCGACCCTTCCCAGGCCTGTCCTAACTCTCGCCGATAAGAAGAAACCCATCGTCTCAAGAAGAAGCGATACGGTATGTTTTTCCGATTTTTAGTCTAGTTTTAGTCTCTGCGCACGTTACAAGACGTACCCATAATGACCTAAATAATGAACAGGGAACGCGGGAAGTGATACGGTACGGCCCTTTCGGCGAAGCGGAGTCAACTTCTGAGTTTCGTATAAATACTTGTGGCAGAACTATGGTTTCGACAGATCCCAACCATTCTACTTTAAACTAAGAATATATTCATCCGTCGAAATTCATCATGCCTAAAGAGTGCTGCAGCCAAAGTAAGTTCCATGTATTCCGATCTCTTCCTCCCTTCCACTTTACTACTTGTTATTTGCTTCTTTCAATATCGTAAAATTTTGTGTTCATGACATCACTGGGGGAAACTTACATTTTACTGACAGTAAAGACGATTTTGGTGAATTGATGTGCCGTATCCCCTATTTCTTTTGTGTTTAAGCGTTCTGTGTTGTAACATACCCACACAGTTTTTTTGTTTAAATGAAAGAAGAAACCTGTACAATTTCTGTTGTATATTCACAGATGTGTGTAAATGCGGAAGCAGCTGCAAGTGTGGCCCCAATGGATCACCTTGTCAGTTCAATACCGCTGGATGCATCTGTGCCACCGGAGGTAAGAACGCCAGAACGCGCACATGTTGGTGCGCTTTAATCAAATTAAACTACTCTCCAGCAGATGAATTCGTACCACTGTAAGTTTTAATCTGTATCATTCAAAAATCCTTTATTCATTTTGTTTCAGGTGGCAAATGTGGAAGTGATTGTCGTTGCCCTCAGAACTGTTCATGCAAGACATCCTGCTGCAAATGAATACAAAATGCAGTACAACAATACATTATTGACACTGCCTCCGTCTTCCTATCAGGCCAAAAAACCTGCAAGACTTTACCAGTTCCCTTTGTCTATTTGAATATCCCCAAACCTTTACATGTGCTATCACAAGAACCAATAAAAATATTTTATAACGATACAACGCGTCTACTACCGTATCCCTTTATTCCTGGCTTTAGTGCTCGTACAGTGTTAACTCAAAGAAGCTGAATCTTTTTTTTAAGGTGTTTAATTAAAAGAACTGCTTCTTAACTCGTATTATGTATGCTGGGCTTTTATGGTGATTCATCAAGAAAGACGAAAGGGTGTGATTGAGCATTCGGTAGGTTACTAAGCGACAGGCATAACATCAAAGCTAGAAAGTCAACATCAGTCTGAAAACGGATTAGCCTACCACAAGAAAAAAGTGAAAATATTGACTAATAGTCCTAAATAGTAAAACTTAACCCAAATTAGGAAGGAAACCTCGTTCGGATCCAAACTCTCTAAGAAGAAACAAAGCAATATCGAGTTAGGTCCACGTCTATTCCAAAACAGGCATTCTAGCACTATAAGAAAAAAAGAATAAGGCGGAAAAGAACATGAATATAATATATTTTGTATATTTTGATAATGAAGAATAACCGAGTTTGAAACATTACTCATTGAGACGTCATTCTTAAGAGTATTGCGCGTATCGTGCTCTAATAAATAAGCTAATCGGGTTTGTTTGCATATTGTTTCATGGTAGCCAATTTCTGCGCTTTCTACCGGGATCGAACGATTCTTATTAGTGCTACGATCAGTGAACGACTTGAACGTCTTGTGTTTTGTAGTAAAACGAAGCTTGAACGTCGCATCAGTCCGTCTAAGTGAGTGGACTTGTAAGATTGTAGTAGAAGGGTGTTGTACCTCATCATAACTTGTGCGCCTTAAAAATGTCTACACCCGGGGAAAATATGGTTACCTACGATAGAGGCCTTGCTGATCAAAAACCTTCACCCAAGCTGGCCATGGGAAAACCGAAAGAAGAAATGCCTATCGAATTGAAAACAGTGTGGTCTGACTCGGTAAATTCGATGACACAGGTAAGAACAACATCTGCAGCAGGCTTCAAGAAATTTTTTTTTTTCATTTTCTAGCGAATTGTATTTATTTCAATGATTTCATTGGCGCATTCACATTATAGAATCTTCTACGTGCGTGTGAAGAAAGTCAAACTAAGCTTGCACAAGTGTTGGATTTAGTGTCCGATGAGATTGAAAAAAAGGTGGATTAATTGATGGCACAATGCTAAAAAAAGAAGCAAATGCTATTATTGATGGCATAGCGATAGAAATCGGGATGCAGTTGAGAAGCGACACGACGAAAATTACCGCAGCGTGCAAGACCCAAGAAGAACGCATGACGAAGGAGCAAGTGAAGCACGTAAATGAAATTAATACAAAAATGAAAAACTTTGTCGAGGAATTGTTGAGATGGGCCTTGGATATCCTTCGTAAGATTGTCGACGAATCCGTTAAAGGACAAAAGTCAGAGTGGAAAATGACTATTAATTTCTTTCACCACTTCATTCAAGCTTTTCATCAAGCGAATCTCGTCGATCTGTTGAATTCCAGTTAACCCATTTTATTATTGTAATAGGCTATGACTTGATAAAAGTATTACCTTTTTACAAGCGGTATATTGAGTAAAAACATGCCGTCATACTTTTCCTAGTACAAACACTTTTTCCTATGTCGTTTCACTGTGTTACTACTTAATACATCCCTTTAATCCTGCTCTGGTAATTTCTTTGTTTTTAACAAGTCTTTTTTTATCTATAAAGAGTTTGGGAGTACAACATCAATAGCAAGGACGAAGCTCCGCCATTTCTACGAATTGTTTTGGTACTGCAACGTTTCAGTGCTGAAGACCTTACCGTCGGAAATGCGACCGTATCGATTGCGTTATTCAAACGTTTTGTGGTCCACAAATCCAAAATAGCGCAGCAGCTTGATCAAACCAACATGCATTTCAAGTTGATCTTGCGTCGAGTGCACTGTGATTGCTTCTCGAAGATATTAATAAATTTCTCTAGGGAATGGGTGGAATTTTTACCAAAAAGTGATTGTCCGATGATAGCGTCTTAACGTACGAATACGTCGTTAGCCAAAATTTTCCTCCTGTGCTCATCATCGAAAGCCCAAAAGACGGAACAACGACATCCTCACTGCCCGTCTCGATTAGAACAGTATGGATCGATTCAGTGAACTCAATTGGTCAGGTATCAGCACAATGCACGCGTTATTTTACTGTTTCGTTTTTATCCTAGCACCTTAACCTCCTTTAATAACCTTATTGTTTGTTGTTGTTGCTTTTATTATTTCCTCAGAATTTCCTACGGGCATGCAAAGAGGGCGAAGCTAAGGTTGAACATGTGATTGATGCAGTACTGGATGCGAAACTTTGCAAAGAAAAAGCTGTTGATATCGTTAATGGCATTTTAACAGAAATGGCTGCGCAATTGGCGACCGATGCGGCGAAAAATAGGATTGTTTGCGAGGCTGAGATGGAACACATGAGAAATGAGGACCAACTAAAGCAAGTCGCTGCTTATTGTTTACAAATGGGCGAATTTTGTATAGAACTGTGGAAGTGGGCCAGGAAAATGTTCACCAAGATCGTCGACGAATCATTTGCTGGTAAAACACTGGAGAGAAACATCACGTCGAAATTCTTTCAAGGACTCATTAAAGCTTTCCAGCAGGCCAATCTGGTCGATTTAATAAACTCGCATGGTGCCAGTTGTTAATTAGGCTAATAAAGAGATTAATTTCAATTTGTTGATTTTCAGATAGAACAAATTATAAATTGAGCTGTATTGTCGTGTACCTAGAAAAATACTGTAAAACATACACGTTTAACCCGGATCTGATGGTTTTATGTTGAAATTATTTAGTTCAAGTAAGCCAACTGAGAAAAATGACGCATCAGAGTTCCCAGCTACCGTATATACATTTTCTTCATTGCCGCTAAAAATACGGCAAGATGAAAATTTGTTCTGGTAAAAAAAATAAGGTCTCGATTATTTTTCTAGACGAGTGTAGCTCCGAACGACCTACGGTAGTTTACACTTAGTTGAGGCTTGAGGTTCAGTTGAGATGCTCTTTTAGTTTGTACCTAATATTTGCCATTTTCCTATTGTTGCTGCATGATATATTTTTATATATGAAATACAAAACAAGTTATTTTCTTTCTATAACATAAGTATAATCAAACCTCCGTAATCAAAACCGCTACAGGCCCCTTAAAAGACAATTGTAGGCGCGCTTTATTTCATTAGAATTGGTTCTCTGCGTGATGCTGGCCCGGGCCGCGAAGAGTAAGGGGGGGTGAAATGCATGCATGCATGTGAACAAATAATTTAACTTTGCGGGGCGAGCACGGTATTTTGGCTTAACTCCGATTTTCCCACCAAAAATGAAGTGGTTGACGTATCGATTGTTTCTGTTTTTTAATAGGGCACAAATCACTGGCATGTCTCGCATGAGAAAAAGATGCTTAAAGTCTCACTTAAACAATAGACTGCCACAACATTATCTTTCCATTCCAACTCAATAATCTTCTTCAGATTGACGGTCATTTTTACGTTGTTTTTATTGATTGTTGGGACGGCATTTATTGATACAATCACTTATTATTGGAGAAATAGTATAGTTGCATTTAACCTGATTACCATGCCAAGCAATAAATGTAATTCCTAGCATGAAACTATTAGTAAACATTAAAAAATATATTTTTTGAATGTTTGTCAGTGTTTGTGCGCAAGGCAAAAACATAAGAAAATAAATCAGAAAACCGTATCAGTGATCGTCGCACGTGTTGTGGGAGCAAATCGCCAATTGCCCAGCAGTCGCCCGACGTGTCTAAAAAAACTACGAAGTAGGCCTATGACCGGACTAACCGGAGATCCTAAATTCCTGTTGACTAGAAAATAAGCCAGCTACTTAAAGCCGCCCCACATACGACTCTACATACTCCGTTTAATGCATCACTACATTCACTAGGCGACAGGAAAGTTGGATAAAATTAATTCTTGATTGTAGTTGTGTACGATAGCCTATAGCTGGTTTACGAACATGTTTGTAAACCAGCTATAGGCCTATCCAACCAGCTTTGGCATCTCAGGTAGCGTGCACGCTACCTAACGTACTGCTCGTACGTTAAAACTCGAAGCTGAATGTTCGAAGCTGAAAGGGAAAATATTGACTGGTCTTAAATAGTTAAACTTCTTCCAAATTATAGGAACTTTCCCCTCACTGTGTTTACATAACAATGTCCGTGTCTAGCTAGCAGCGGTGATGAGCTAGCACGCCACAGTTGCCGAGAGATTTGCAGTTGTCGATGACGAGGAATTCGAACCTTTCAAAACATTCGTCAGCCACGTTCCGCTCGGCCAAAATTTCTCGATAAAGTCGTTTGCGCCATAATCCAGAGGGGCGGCAGAAACCAACATCGTCTCGATCAAACACATATTTAAAAAGATTGCGGTGGGGGGGGGGGGGGGGGGGCGGGAAGGACGATGATGCCGTAAATGTATCTTCCCGCGTCGGCTGTAAGGACGAGGGAAGAAGGCAGCGGAAAAGGATTTTTTTTTTAATTTTCGACGTCGATATCGACCACAGTGGGCGCAGGACCTAGGGACCAGCACGAATAGTATGAAATTTTATGATTATCGCACTGTAGATTAGTAGCATTGGTATAGTGAGATCACTAAATAAAATTGATCGATGATGGCACACCGCAGAGCAGGGAAGTTCGCCTGCGAACTGCCCGTCATTCCGTCAATTTCCATTATTCTGGAAATAAATAAATACTGTAGCCTACTGTTTGATAGCGTGCAGGAATACAGAATATTGTGACGCAATGAGGGTCTACTCTAAATTTCCCGATAGGGCTTTTGTCGTTGTTCGGCGTTTGCTTATGACTACAAAACCATAAACAACCAGCCGCCCACCTTCATTTTTCGAAAGACCACGTGAAGCTCAAGAAACACTTGTGTATGCTAAAGTTAAATGAGTGCGCAAAATGTAACTGAACAAGAAACGTTAACCACTAGTCGTGATGTTATTAAGTTGGAACTATGACTGCCTTCAAGTACCAACGGTTGAAGCAAGAAATTCGAGAAACAAAATCCGCAAAATAAAACGTTAGCGTAGACTAATCTTCCTTTAAAAGAATGGTGGCCCTGAAAAGGGCCGTTTGGTTTTCACAAGCAGAAAAATTTAAGCTTTAGCGGGCTTGTCGGTCTTCTTGGGCAACAAGACGGCTTGGATGTTGGGCAGGACACCACCTTGAGCGATGGTAACTCCGGAGAGAAGTTTGTTCAACTCTTCGTCGTTACGGATGGCCAACTGCAAGTGACGGGGGATGATACGGGTCTTCTTGTTGTCACGAGCGGCGTTACCGGCCAACTCGAGGACTTCAGCGGCCAAGTACTCCATGACGGCGGCCAAGTACACGGGGGCACCGGCACCGACACGCTCAGCGTACGATCCTTTACGGAGCATACGATGGATACGACCGACGGGGAACTGGAGTCCGGCCCTGCTCGAACGGGTCTTTGACTTTCCCTTGACTTTACCACCTTTGCCGCGACCAGACATGTTGAGTTGGGTTGAGAGGAGAAACGGTTCCTAAAATCAAGGAACGAACTGTACAGCTGAGACGGAAAGATGAGGCTTATATAGCTGAGCGTTCCAAAAAGAAGAACGGTGGTGGCCAATGGAACAACTTTTTTTCCTTTCCCGCCGTACACGTCTTTGTCAAATTCAAGTTCAGTTAAAAAGTCCAAGTAAAATAAGAAACGAGCAATTTCATTGGTTCCTCAAGTCAGAGTAAAATTCCCGCCATTACTTCCCTGTCTTTGGTGCAGCCTAGCTGATTGTTGTGCTTAGCCCACCCCTCTAGGGTCTGGAACATCAGGCTTAACAAAAGAAGCACAAAGAACGTTCCCTCTAGTTGGTAGTTGGTACCTTAACACAAAAGAGCTTAAAGGTATAAGCTAGGCTTCTCAAAACTCGAGGGAGGTATCTGTTTTTGTATAAATACCTTCGAAAAACTACGGGTCGTCACTAGAATTTTCCTAGTTCAATTCGAGCATTAACATGCCACCAAAGGTTAGCGGAAAGGCAGCGAAGAAGGCCGGTAAGGCCCAGAAGAACATCGCCAAGGGAGACAAGAAGAAGAAGCGCAAGAGGAAGGAGAGCTACGCCATTTACATCTACAAAGTGTTGAAGCAGGTCCACCCCGACACTGGCATCTCCTCCAAAGCCATGACCATCATGAACAGCTTCGTCAACGACATCTTCGAGCGCATCGCCGGAGAATCTTCCCGATTGGCCCACTACAACAAGCGGTCGACCATCACATCCCGGGAAATCCAGACGGCCGTCCGTCTGCTCTTGCCCGGTGAGTTGGCCAAGCACGCCGTGTCTGAAGGCACCAAGGCCGTCACCAAGTACACCAGCACCAAGTAGATTCATATCTTTTGGCCTCCTTTTGAACTAAACGGCCCTTTTCAGGGCCACCAAATTATAAAGAAATGGAAGATCCCTAAACTGCCCAGCTATGGTTATTGACCCCATGTAAAATCGCGCACTAGTTCAATTTCAAGCGTTCGAACGTTGCGTTGTTCACTAAAGCAAGTTCCAACCGGAATCTCATTGTCTTTTTTGTTCAAGGCCCTCCTGCGAATCTGGAAGTAGGGCTAATTAAACATTTGGTTGTTGAGAGGACAACAATTTTGTTCAACGCGTTTTTGGAGCCAAGCTATTCTTGACCAACGGACGAAATAATATTCGTTAAAAATGAATACTTTGGATGCTTTAGTGCCGTTAAATAGATTACCGTTTATCTGTCGAATGGTAACCAACTCTTTGTGAGTGTTCTAAAAATAGAAAAAAAGGCCTGTAAATATACAAAGGAAGAGATAAAAATGTCGTCCATGAGCGCGCATATATCATTTAATTTTTCATTTCATTCGCAACATTACATTTTCGTCATTTTTTTAATGTTCTCGTCTTTATTAGTTTTAGCTCGTCGTAGTCTTTGCACTATCCTGGACCAATAGGACAACTACAACGCAAACACATACAACAAGACAACATCTAGTTGATAGTTGGAGTCAAGAATATTCACATTAGGGATTAGGCAGATTAATTATAAGGTAGAAAAAAGTCGGAGTAAGTCTTTTTCTTTAAATTTTTGGTGGCCCTGAAAAGGGCCGATTGGATTGAGGTCGGAGTCGGATGGAATAACTCGGAATATTTAACCGCCGAAACCGTACAGAGTGCGGCCCTGGCGTTTCAGAGCGTAGACGACATCCATGGCGGTGACCGTCTTTCTCTTGGCGTGTTCTGTGTAGGTGACGGCATCACGGATGACGTTCTCAAGGAAGACCTTCAGAACACCACGAGTTTCCTCGTAGATCAAACCAGAGATACGCTTGACACCACCACGACGAGCAAGACGACGGATGGCGGGCTTCGTGATGCCCTGGATGTTGTCACGCAAAACTTTGCGATGACGTTTGGCGCCTCCCTTACCGAGTCCTTTACCTCCTTTGCCGCGACCAGTCATGGTGAATAAGTTGGGATATACTGAGAGAGAATGGATGTCTGAACCTGGTTCATGTTCCAGTATAAATACCCCCAAGACCCACCCTCATTGGTGGAAAATAATCCCTTTCTCCCTTCCTCCCCAATTCCTGGAGCTTAACACAGGCAGACACAGGGTTCACAAAGAAACTTTTTGTTAACAGACCTCTTTTCCCTCCCTTTTCCCCCAACCAATAATAAACAGGAGAACAGCTGCATTCTTCAACGTCTTTCTACACCGTATATAAACTCGCAGACGATCTGTGTTCCATCAGTTGCAAACCCTCGTTTACCGAAATGGCTCGTACCAAGCAAACCGCTCGCAAATCCACTGGTGGCAAGGCACCCCGTAAACAGTTGGCCACCAAGGCTGCTCGTAAGAGTGCCCCGGCCACTGGCGGTGTCAAGAAACCCCATCGTTACCGCCCCGGTACCGTCGCTCTTCGTGAGATCCGTCGTTACCAGAAATCCACTGAGCTTTTGATCCGTAAGTTGCCGTTCCAGCGCCTGGTCAGAGAAATCGCCCAGGACTTCAAGACGGACTTGCGTTTCCAGAGCTCCGCCGTGATGGCCCTTCAGGAGGCCAGCGAGGCTTACTTGGTGGGTCTTTTCGAAGACACCAACTTGTGCGCTATCCACGCCAAGCGAGTTACCATCATGCCCAAGGACATCCAACTTGCCCGTCGTATCCGTGGTGAACGCGCTTAGACATCTCCCATCTCTACTATCTCAATCGGCCCTTTTCAGGGCCACCAATTTTTAAAGAAATTGTATTGTAACCGACTGAGCCCCCCCCCCCCAAAATACCGGTAATATTATACGACATTCAGCGTAAAGCCATAATTCATTCATCTAGGTTAGTCACTCACCCTAAAAACGTTGTAAATTTTAATACACGGTAATACGTGTACTGTGGCCTACAACTTTCCTCATTTTGATATACCTACCGATTTCTAAAATTCAGGAAACGCTACTTGTAATATGATTGTTTGAAAAGGAAGATTATCGCTTTTAGATTGATTTATTTATATTGTATGTATTGATCAACTTTACGTAAGCCGATTATTTTGGTAGTAAAAAGAAAACTGCAACTTTAGAACGCCTCAAAATGATTATGTACTACCTACAACCAACGAAATTCAGAATCGTCTTTGCAATAATTGTATAATATGTAACCATATATGTTTCCTACGCTTAAGCAGTATCCTTCATCGCTAACGATTTGTTGTTTCTCGTTGTAGGTCCACAACGATTTGGGATCAGTTTTTGATGGGCAATCGGCTTGTAAGACGTAGTTGCCTTTTCCTATCAAACACTTGCCGTTATCGTTCGTCAGTTGACGGTCAACAAACTGCCAGTTTTGCCCAGCTTCATTGTTCCAAGGTTCGTTTAACGCATAGAAGCCGCCTTCATAAACTGTCAAAAAGAGTCTCGAGAATTCGTTTTTCAGTGGTCGACTTGCGTTTCCAATTGAGGGAAGAATCATGGCATCTTCGCAGTCCACGTCCCAATCGTACCACATAAATGGTGCGGTCGAATCACATTGTGCTTGAACAAGGTACATAATTGTGTCATCTTTTGTACCCTTGTATGCTAAACACAAATTATAGCCATTGACGATATTTAGACCTCGACGATACCAAGACTGACCACTCCAATAAAAAGAATGACAATCATATTGATAGAGGGAAGGCTTTGTTAACAACCAGGCCGAGGCTGTCAGACATTTGCCATGGTCGTTCACCAGTTGATTGTTGACAAATCGCCATTTTTGGCCGGTGCGGTTTCTCCATTCACGATCCAAAACTACTGATGCGGCTTCTTCGCTGGAATCATTCAGTACCGACATGTAAGCTTGGCCAAATTCATTTCGAAGAAGACCGTTTTCTACACCGTCGTGGAAACACTCCAAATCTTGTAGTGCCGTGGAATTTGAGTTTAATGGCCTCACAGGTACGATGATCACTAAATGCTTGATGCAAGTTCCATTATTGTTGAAGGCTGTATAATCGGTGTTATTGGAGGACATAACGGTAACAAAGTCCTTAAATTTTTTTTCTGTCGGTGTACAAGGTGTCTCGACGACTAGCGATTCGATGACTACCTCACTTCTGTTGGTTCGTAGCGGCGACAAATATCTATTGAGATAGTTATAAACATCTCGAGCTGATTCTTTATCTCTTAAAGAATAGCCTATCTTGATTTCATATTTAGATTCGATGGGAAATTTGAAATTCTTCATATGTGCATTAATTTTGTGTGATAATTCGGGTGCGGGATCGAAGGAAGTGGCTGCCGCAAACATGCCATTTGCTGAGGCTGTGTGGAATCCTGCCGATTGCACAGCGTACACGTTACTCGAATCTCCTGTTTCCGGTGACACGACAATGATCCATTTTTTGGTGTCGTATTTGTCATCAAGGAAATGCAGCAGAGTTTCAGTAACGTGTTCCCGACCTTTCTTCGAGGTGCTGTGGATGATGGTTGTCATCTCGTTCGCGATATTCCGCTCGTCCATTCGGCACTGGAACACTTCCTTGTCAAGTCTTACCGTTATGTTTGTTGACAACTCGACCAGTTCGTCATGGAATGGTAAACTATAAATATATGAATTTTCATAATATTGGATTGCCATTTTGAAAAATTATTAAGGTACAAATTAACTGATCACCTGTTGTCGTCGTCAAGATCAACGGCTTCAACTAACTGCCTGTATTCGTAGTGTAACCAAATTCCTGTCATGACGATTCTCATTATGGAATTGATTTTTTCTTGTAACTGCCGACCGTGACACTAAAATTCAGAAAAACAACGCGATCTAAATAATTATGAAACAATATTATATTCTAACAATTTCGCCTTACTTTCAGAGTTCTGCGCACTTCAATCATTAAATCCGCCTTTATCCTGTACTTGCCCAACAAACCCTTCATTAGGGCCCGTATATGCTTGGGTAAAGTGACGGCTTGTTCGAAGAAAAGTTTTTGATAAGTTTTATCGTTTGGTTTCGACACATAATTACCGTACGTCGCTAAACCCTCTAAAATTGCCTCTTCATGACGGAAATAGCCGACTGTGATATGCAATTTTTCTATTTCTGAAGAGATACTATCAATAGATTTCTGTACTTCTTCCATCTGCTGTTCTACTTGCTCAAAATGCGCTAAAAGTTCCTCTTCGCTCTTTTTTATTTGAGAATCATCGTATATTCTGATGATGTTCTCAATACTAAACTTCTCTGGTATCGGAACTTGAACAACGTAATTTTCTTCCATTATTCCTTTTTCCCGGAATTTGGATGAAAAGGAACTCATCACTAATGTTGACTGTATAACCAGGACAAAGACGAAAACTACTCGGTCTAACAGAGACATTCTTATTCCACTACCAGTCAATTTTATTTGTTTAAAATTAAGCACTGTCAGTTCACGAATTGTAAAAATTGAACTAAATGCACAGTAAAACTGTAGACAGCACAACAGGAGTCGACACTCCCTCGACCTTGATGCACTGTCCGTTGGAGTCGCGATGACGCCGCTCAAATAACTAGAAACCTTATCTCTGTTCGAACTTCGAAACCAAGAACGCCTTCGCCTGCTTCGCCCTCAACCTTTGCCCAACATTGTCAGATATTATATCCGAAATCAAGGCGAGGACTATGCGCTACAAGAGCCGTTCGGAGTCGCTGACTTGAACAGTTGAAAGATTTACTAGGAAAGTAGTGGTGTTCTTGGAGTACGTCTCATGATCAAAGCGCCATTCGTTATCTAAAAGGAATGCGCTCTAAAATCATTTTAAAACATAACGGAATCTAAATTATTGTAGACGTACTGGAATTTATGATGCAAAAGATTACAGTAGCTACTACTTCCATTCTGAAACTTGGGAATTAAATTCCATATCCAAAAACGCATTGCTAGATTGTATTAATCATCGGGTTCTAATAAGGCCGCAGTTTGTTGACAACAAATGTATACCACAGACACAGATGCAGGCGTTTTAGTAAATTCGAAACTCCGCCAATCTGTAGTAAAGATGCAGATGCAGTGAATACGCAGTAAATTGGTATATTCGTTTCTCGTTTGACAACTCACGTTCACATCATAAAAGGTGTTGTCGCAGAAGTGAGTAAGCTGAATGATTAAACAGTCATAAGGGAACCTAATATAAATTCGTATTAGCTATCTAAGTCATTGTGCTTCTTTTTCTTCTTCTTCTTTTTAGGTTCATTACAGCATTGCTCTGCTTCAGGTTCTTCCACCAGTAAATGCCCAGTTTCGCTATCAAGATCTTTCCTTTTCTTCTTTTTTCTTTTCTCGGTTGAGGCTGTTTGATTTGTAATATCGTTTTCGTCTACACAGGGCTCTTGTTTTTTTGATTCCTCATTAGAACAATCCATTTCTTTTCGGCATTTTTTCTTTTTCTTAGATTTTTTTACAATAGTCGCATCCTCGCATTGAGATATTGGTTGCTGGACTTCTTCAATAAGTGGTTCAACCTCAATGTCCACCTTCTTTTTCTTCTTCTTTTTGGTCTTCATTTCATTTCCTGGTTTATCAGATTTCTTGTTGGAGTCTAAATTCATGCTTGCTAGCATTGCAGCTTCCTGTTTAGCTATTCTGGCAAGCTTGCCAGATGCTGTCAGTCCATGTCTTGCACCTCTGTAGTAAACCCTTTAATTAGTATATTGTTGTGATTGTACATTAGTGAAAGAAACTTACTTGTGTGCTGTCAACCCATTACATAGCTTAAAGAGTTCTTCATCACTCAGTTTTAGTGAGTAATCAGTTTCTTCTTTTAGTTTGAATGTGGTTTCTGTGGCCTCTACTACACCATTATGTAAAGTCCCTGTCTTGTGGAAAACACCATAAGCTAAACTATCCTCCTTGATATTTTCACATCCCTTTCTAGTTTTAATTTTTCCCATTTTCTTCGTCTTTTCAACAATAGCTCCTTGGTCATCTGTGACTTTGATATCAAATGCTTGAGCAGCTTTGTTGAATGCATGATCCCACCACTGAAAGTCATTATAAGTCTTGTGGCCAATTCCAGACAGGTCAAATTTGGCAGATGGCTTGATAGCTTCTGTAATCCCAGTACTGTTTAATCCAAGTCCACTACCTTGGTAAACAGATTATATATATTTACAATACGCGAACATTAAAAAAAAGAATGAGACAGATACTACCTTCAGTCCAACCCAGCTTCTCCAACATCTTTTTGGCGTTTTTCATTCCTTGTGACTCCATGATGATACTGGTGCTTGAATTTGCAACAACGATAAATACTTTTGCAAAACCACACCAGCTAACGGGCACTTAACTGTACGTTGACAGATTTGTTACACGTTTGTTGATGTGCCGCATGCCGCACTGTGGGCAGCCATTTAAAAACAAATGCCAAAGTTGTAGCAGTGAACCAGTTATTTGAATACCACAAAAGCAGCAGGAAACCAGAGGCGCAAGCGGCCAACGGGCCAAGCGCAAATACGCAATATAATAGTAGGCGCCGCCAGTCGCCAGAGGCCAGCGGAAACACTCAACAGGTCAACAGCAACAGAGAGCGCAATGCGCCAATGCCTGGAACAATGACAAATCGAGCATATAAGCATAATCAGCGTAATTTCGTATTGAAGCACGCACTGAAATGTCAAAACAGCATACGGTACTGGCTTATTATCAAGTATTCAGTTGGAGAGTCTACGTCCCGTATATAAAAATGAAATTGGTGTAATGCCTTGGTCAATCATGCACTCATGCCGACATGCGTTAGTGCTCATCATCATTAGATTATTCACGAACTCACTGCTTATGCTTATGCCCATGGTGTATAAAAAATAGGATTAATTGTTTTAAGTTTTCCAGACGAAAGGAAATTTATTTTGTCCTTATAACGCGGACGATTTCGCGGTCAATACCAGTAGTGTGGTAACGTAGGTACTATCGTAGGCTAAAAGTAAACTACGATACCCAGCCTTATTATTTATTACCGGCTGAAACCCTCAAAAAATTCTTAAGGTCTATAGTAAAGATCGGTTTTTTGTGAGAAACGTGCAAAGTTTCTTTGCGAACTCCATTTGAAAACTAACGTTCTCGACTTTTTGATTATTCATCAGCAATCCGTGCACATCTGTTCCCCAATAATAAGAGCCAGAACAAATTCGGAAATCACACTTAGTTTCTATCAGTCGGACAGAACCTTTATGTTTACTACGGTAGTTTTTAAAAAAGAAAAATAGAATATGTTTACCTACTGTCTTGATCACTGTATTTTTCTTTAATGCAGCAGTATATAGTGCGCATGGTCAACAGATCCGCCTTGGCCACAGACTTATTGAACCAACTGTTGACTGAATTAAACCTGACTGTAGAACACACGGCCAGTGCAACAAGTTGGTTCTAACAGCAGATCTGTATTTTTAAGAACTGTGAAGTCGTGGAAACGTTGTTCTTTGTTGCGTAGTCAATTGGCGATGCATGGTTTACAGTTAACCTATATTAGCTGACAAACTGATTAATTTCAAGAAAATAGTTCCCTTCAGTTTAACTTCTAGTTTTTAAATATTCTTGAAGATGGAACAATTGGAGAAAGAAGCAGAAAGTCCAATATCAGTGCCTTCATTTTTACTTGTGGATAATATCCTTGCAACGAATTCCGTTGTTTGCGCCTTAATTGGCCTTCCATTAAACTTAACACCAGCGCTTCTCATCATTTTCTGGAAGCGGTTGCACCAAACGCGGAACATCCTCTGGTTGGGCGTTGCCTTCTCTAATATCTTTATTTTGTCCTCCGCATTGATCAACTTCTACGCTTTCCTATTTGAATGTGAAACAGCCAGTCAAGTCTTTAGTTTAGTAGCGGGCCTTCCTTATGCCTCTATGATGCTGAACTTGTTTATCTCCTTGATCGACAGATACATCAGTATTACATATTCTACATGGTACAAGCGAAATGTTACTATCGGCTGGATAGTTTCTATTCAAATTGCGGGTTTTTCAACCATCGTGGTCGTGATGAAGAGCCCATATTTGTTTGAATTAGTCCCTTTTACTTTAAGACTATCCATTTTTGACGTGAAATTCACTAGTATTTTTGGAGTTGTTATTTTTATCTTGTGTATCATAAGTCAAATATTTGTCTATATTAAAATTAAGCGATATGTGGCCATTAAGAAACGCTCGGAAAGAGAAGCAACAGTTGAAACAACATTAGTCACAAGAGAAACCGAACACTATTTTACTGAGGACGAAAATGCCAACTCCGGAAGTGAGTCCATGGAAGAAAACATAACACAACACCGTTCATTCGGTTCTCATCAGCCAGCACAGACGCTACAAGTATGTCTAGTAACAAGGCGAATCTTATCGACGTATTCTACGAGGCACTTCTTTCAACACGGAACACAAACAATTAGTCGGCTAGAGTTGGAAGCGGCCCGTCACGCAGTGGACAGTATTACATTAGTCATCGTTTTGGGTCTCCCAATTGTTGTGACACTGGCTTTCGCTTTTTTCTCCGGTTGTATTTTTCTCCCACCGGAAAATCCTGAATGCTCAACCTATTTATGGGCACTGGCTTATGCCCGAGGAATTCTCATTGTCAACGCCGTCGCTAGCCCAGTTTTCTACATAATGCGCAGTCATGACATGTATAGAGCGTTGATTCGCACGAGAAAACTGATCAGTAGCATTTTCTTCAAACGAACGTCTCAATTCTTGTAACCACCAGTTATTGCATTGTTCCTTCATCAATCCCTTAACAATGCATTATGAGCCCCAAACTAATTCTTTTGTTTATGTTTTTGCCTACACGACTTTTATTGACCAATATGTTGTCACGAGATGTAGCCTAATTGGTTGGTTTCACGATGCATCGCTGTAAGTTAGGTAATAGTGCATTACATTTGCAAAGATATTGCAGCAGCCCATCCGGGTATTCCTTGTAACCTGATTAAACTTGGCCTTCAATTGGAGGAATGATATTTATAGTGCACTCAATGGGGACCTAGTTTATTTTATCGCACTCAATTGATTCTCATTGGTATTCTATATAAAGTTTCATCGTAACAGAACATAACGTTTGCATGGCAAAATATAACCTTTATTATCCAAAATAGAGTATTCGTACCTATATATAGCCTGCTATTTCGCCAATTATGTACAGGTTAGACATAGCGTGTATGTTAGAGTAAATAGACCTGGAAAACAATGCGTAGAACTTTTTAAAAATCAATGAATTGATCCAGTTGGAATAAGTGTCCGAAGACAAAAGTTGATATAGTGCAAGCACTAAAACCAGCAACCAGTTGCTTCTAATAAAATGAACGTAAGAAAAATTAACTTGTTCCTTTTGGAGTCAAATTTTTCGATTTCATGAAATTAATTAATTGCGTAGGCACTTCAGCAAGCAAGGTTCTAGCTAATTCATGGGACGACAAGATGGGATCTGAGTGATGTAAAAAGTCGCGAAACGGAACGAACTGGACGATATCGCGGCTTGCACTGCGGCCATTTACTGTCAAAAGACGACTATCGCCGTCCAGTTCTTTCATTGAAGAAAAATCTGCATTACCAATTCCGACAATAATTATAGACATAGGAAGACTGCAGGCTGCAATAATAGCCTAGAATGAAAATAATAGATATGGATGTATAGATGTATCCAACCATGAAGAATAAAGAACAAAGTTACCTCTTTAGTGTCGTGCATATCCGAAATGGCTCCGTCGGTGAGAATGAGTAATATAAAGTAATTATCACCATTAGGATATGCGCTAGCAAAGCGGGCAACGTGATTGATAACTGGAGCAAAGTTTGTGGGACCATGTAGTTGAATTAAAGGTAAACATCGTCGGTAAGCCTCAATCACTCCTACGTTACGAAATTATACAGAATATCAGGAAAAATATGAAGCGGGAAGTAACAAGAATACAAAATGTATGTCTAACCTCCAACTCCAGAGCAATATGGACTAGGACTCATATTGACGTAGAATTCGTGAGAAAGATCGCCGGCCGGCGGTATTTTGGCTCCAAATCCTAAGACGGGAAATTGCTTATTACTGTCGTAATCTTGGATGATTGCGACCACAGTTTGTAACGCTTGTTCGTAGAGCGTAGGTGTAGGTCCCATATAATGGAAGGATCCAGGTGTAGTCGGATTCCCATTGGAAGCTAAATACGAGACATAAACAATCTATTCATGATGTATAATCGGTATTCCTTGTGGAATATACCTGTAAAATCTATAGCGACTGTACAATGCAACTGAGTGCCAGATGTAACGTAATCGAGAAACGAGTAAGTCTTTTTGGTAAGAGCTCCCATTAAATTTAGTTTTCCAGTAACTTTTCCGGTTCGCTGTAAAAACCGCCATAATGAACCATCTGAACTTTGTGAGATTTTTATTAAATTAGTCTACCTTGCTGAGAAGGTTAAATGTGTTTGGAGCGCTACAAATTTCACGAGTAGCAATATAAACCTCTCCTAATAATTTGTGTTTTCCATTGTCATTGTAGTTGTAGGACTGAAGCAAAAGTTTCGCATCTTGCCCATTTTTAGCGCAAATTGCGCGCTTTGGTACGATGAACTTTGGCCATTGAGGATTGCAGTTGTTCTTGATAGGCGTCGTTCGGTGGATCAAGGTGTTGTCTTTATATATCGCTAGAAACGGATCTGGTTTGCTGAACAGTCGGCTTCGTTTGAATCCTTGAGCACTGAACTGGAACTCTATTTCTTCTTTGAATGAACCAATTTCTTCAGCTTGAACACAAAGCTGTCCTCTACTCCTGTTACCACTGTGGTAAAGTGTTGTCTCAAACTTGTTGGTTGAGGACACAATTTGGCCAAGGTTGCATTCAGCTTCACCCAAGAAATCGTGGTTTTCTAATAAATGGCTACTACTGTCAATATCATAAATCTTGAATTTTAGCTTCTGAACTTCTTCAAAATGATAGGCGATAAGAATTTTGGTTGCGAATTCTGGATTCAATGTGTTGGTAAGAACTTCCGTTCTTCCGTGCTCTGTCCATGTTTGATTATTTTGAAGCTGGACGTAAACCACACACATGGGATCAGACTTCGACAAAACATCTTTGTTTAACAAGTTTCTAATAAGAATTTTTTCTAAATTAGTAAAACACAATTGAATACATTATTTTAAATTGTATATTACTTTGCAGAAATCGTCAATTCCACCTCAACGGCAAGATTTTGCGCCGCTCCACCAGATAAAGGGATTGAGTTTGACCACATACTATTTCCTCGCGCTCTGAAACTACAATGCACAAAAGATACCGTATACATGAGTTCTGTATTTTTAGAAATTTGTATTTGTTTGGTTCTTACATGGAATTCAAGGGGGCGATGCGACGTGACGCACTATTATATTTTATGACGTTGGTATATTGACGTCACAAATAATTATATGACGGTGTTGCCGTTGCGCTCTTCGGTAAGAACACGATCTGTTGACGTCCGAATGAAAACTGTGTCCCACTCAGAAACCGGCTCCACAACCTGTGCCTTGCACAACGGGTTTTTCTTAAACAACTGACAGCTGGCGGGTATACACATGTGTATATGGAATTGTGTAATGCTCTCAACGTGTTCCACTTTCTCCGATAACACGCTCATTTTTATCTTTCGTTATATATGTAGCACTGAGTTCTTAATATACCATGTTGTAAAATACGTAGCCCGGTTCTTTCTTTATACATTAAATCACTTCGTTATAAAAATCGAGTCGTGGTTCCTTTTTTCTACAGAAAAAGCATTGGAGACTTTCCTTTCAATATCCGGTGCGCATGGTTTTCCTAGACGACTTCCTGCTCTTCTGTTGTCTACACTCCGTCCACAAAATAATTTTACGATTAAGATTAAAGAAACCCCGTGGCTTATTAAACAATCGAAAGTATAGTGTTCTCAATAATTATAGCTTGGTCACCGCCTAGTCAGTTTCAGCGGATAAAGTAAAAGTATACACACTCAAATCGTGATGTATAATACACCACACTATGTATTACACAAGCTATGTATTATACATCCCGCTTTAATGCGACGCAAAGGCATTCGAACCTTAAAATATATATCTTTGTCATGGTGAAATAGAACGCCAAATCTGGGAGTCGAATAAAATTATTAACAGTTATATATCTAAAAAAAAGATCAACTTGTATTTTCTGAAGACGAAGAAAATATACCGTACAGCATATCTTTCAGCAATTGGGAAAAGATTACGTATCTGCTGTTCGGTAATTATAATATTTTTCGCAAATTTAGGTAATTACTAAAAATGCCAATACTATACGTAACGACTGCATTAAAGATTATTCTGGGCGCTTTGGAGTAACATTCTTTGATTTCATAAAAGCAACAACTTGATTAGGTACTTCAGCAAGTAGAGCTCTAGCTAAATCTATCGACGCACGATACGGATCCGGTTGACGCAAGAAATCGCGGAACGGAACAAACTGAACTATGTCACGACAAGCAGTCCGTCCGTTAGCAGTCAAAAGACCAACATCGCTATCCAGTTCTGACATCGAACCAAAATTTGCATTACCAATACCAACTATAATAATTGACATAGGCAAGTGCGATGCAGATATTATCGCCTTTTAGAACAAAAATCAATAGTAAGAATAATGAAAAACTGGCAGTTGGAAATTAATTAGATTTACCTGCTTGGTTTCGAGCATATCAGATATCTCACCGTCAGTGAGAATAAGAAGAATAAAGTAATTTTCTCCATTAGAATAACTAGCGGCAAACCGTGCAACATGGTTTATCACTGGAGCAAAATTAGTTGGTCCGTAGAGTTGAACAGAAGGTAAACATCTTCGGTACGCTTCAATTACACCTGAGGGAACCAAATATTCAATTTTCATAATAATAATGATTGAGTAAACGGAAGTCTTAGCGGCCTGCATTACCATGAACCCCAAAGCAATAAGGATTAGAAGTAAGGTTAACAAAGAATTCGTGAGATAGCATTCCACTCGGAGGGATTTTTGCTCCGAATCCCAAGACAGGAAACTGCTTATCACTGTCGTAGTCTTGAATAATTGTTACGACAGATTGCAACGCCTGTTCATAAAGCGTTGGTGTAGGTCCCATATAATGAAGAGAGCTGGGTGTATTCGAAGGACCATTGGAAGCTGTTGCGATAAAAAGGGGACAATTAACTTGTTCAAAGTGCAGAAGCTAAAATGAAATTACCGGTAAAATCAATGGCAATTGTGCAGTTCAGATTTGTACCATTTGTGATAAAATCCAAAAATGAATAAGTTTTTTTTACTACAGCTTCATGTAAACATAATTTTCCAACACTTTTTGCTCCTTTCTTTGGACAAATTAAAAGAAAATTACATTAAACGAATGCGTAATCGCATTAGGTATTGCGATAAAACCTTTTTAAAACTAACCTTTTCCATTAAATCGAAAGTTTTTGGGGCCTGCAAAAGTTCACGCGTATTGACTTTGACTTCACCAATTAATTTATGATTCCCATCTCCGTTCCAGTTCCAACATTGAAGCGTCAACGTAATGTCTTGACTGTCCTTCGTTCGTATCATTCGCATCGGAACTGTAAATTTCTGCCACTTCGGATTGCAGTTGTCTTTTATGAATGGAGTGCGATGAATTAATGCGCTATTCTCTTTATATATCGCCAGGAATGGATCAGGTTTGCTGAACGGGCCACTTTTTTTAAAACCTTCAGCACTGAACAAGAATTCAACTTCTTCTTTGTTGGATCCAATTTCTTCAGCTCTTACACAAATTTCACCTTTGTTTTTGCTTTTTGGATGATGAAGTGATGTGACAAAATTTCCAGAGGACACAATCTGGCCAAGATTGCACTCAGCCTCACCCAAAAAATCATGTTGCTCCAAGACAGCGCTTGCACTATCAATGTCATAAATCTTGAATTTCAGCTTTTGCAGTTCTTCAAATCGATATCCAATCAGAATTTTGGTAGCAAAGTCTGGGTTTAATGTATTTACAAGACGTTCAGTTCTTCTATACTCTGTCCACGCGCCGTTTGCTTGAACATAGACAACGCACATCGGATCAGATTTTGACATAACATCCTTATTCAACAAGTTCCTATTAATTCAAAATTTGAAATAAAGAGACTTTTAAAAAAATACTAGTTTATTTATACTTTGCTGAAATAGTCAGCTCCACTTCAGTACTAAGTTCTTGACTAGCTGTCCCGGGAACAAAGTTTGGATGCGCCATTGTACTTCACCAAGAACTTGGAACTAACTTTTTTAATTAAAATTCAAACTTATATATATACTCAAAAGGTGTTTTTATCTCGGACGTCAAATATCGACTTTATGGACTTGTACGTCGTACTCGTCGGTAAACGCATCCACCCTTATCTTCATCCCTTGCTCACATCCCGCATGGAATTAACCGATAACAGATGAGAAACTGACGTATTTTCACTATTTTCGTAAGTTAAAACATCTCTATGACGACAGTCAACACGCGATACAGAGATATAAGTAAAATGACCGATACGGTTTCCACAGAAAAAGAAAACAATCGTAGTTTTGCTACAACTATACGTACATGTGAAACTGTACGAAAGTGAACACGAACACAGAAATGGATTGCAGCATATACAGTACAGTCTATTGTGTGACAAATATAGATTTGTACAGTAAGCTAGAATCAGACTGAGCACTCGCTTCTTTTTCTTCATAGATGTTTAAATGCTTCTGCAGAATCAGACTGCTCTTATGCAAATATTTGAGTGGCCGATAGGCGGAGCCTAATTGGCGGGTCAGCAACTTGGAAATGTCTAGACACACCGTAAATTGATATTTTTTTTATATAGGGACAACAGAGAAAAAGGGGTTCCTATGCTAGCTTATAACACATGGCACAGGTTGCCATATGTACAGAAAGGATATCTGCCCAGCTATGAGCTATCAAATTTCTTTTTAAACTTTAAAATAATATTTTGATACCTATCAGCCTACTCTTAAATTATTACGATGAAAAATATGTTGAAAATGTCGTGGAATATACGGAAATCAATGTTTCAATAAGTCTTCTTAACTTTGAACACACAGCAAACCTAAATACTCCTCTTACTAACGGGAATAATTAAGAATGGTATTGCTATTCAGAAGGACACTTGTGGAGCCATATATATTTTATTATGGTAGATTAGATTTTCTGTTTACTTTAGGAGTTTACCGAATTAAATTTACATTTTTCCGATTACAATTAACCAAAGATAAGCATTTTTTTTAAAAATATTTTTTGTATTTGCAGTTTTGGGATTACAGTATAGAGGAAGGTGAACTTAAATGCAAAGTTTCTGAGGCCGGTCAAACGTGTTTGGTATTCACACAGTAGTGCCCACATCTGATTTCCCATAGATGGTTGTATCATTGATTTGATGACTAGTATGATTGCGGTAGGCAAAGGTCAAACCGAACTCATAAGCGAGGTATATCTGAAGCTTATAATTCGTCCCCCACACTTTGAGTGGCGATTTAGGAACCGAAACTAACTCTCTAACTCTTAACTTGTTGCCGCTTCAACTACCATCACCATGGATGTGGAAAAAACAGGAAAATCCAAAAGCCAACTTATTGAATTAAATAACATTATTGTACATGCAGTATATGGCGTTTGACAATAAATATACGTATGATTCATGGTAACCAAAGGGCTTACCTAAGCGGTAATTTTCAGTGATTACTCTAAAAATGTAACAACAAACTACAAGTACACAAAGTTTTACTGTTTCATAACAGCATTTCGAAATAAACACGTAGTATTAATATGATATTGGTTTAATGGAATACTGTAAGCATCAACAATTATTCTGGGCGCTTTGGAGTCAAATTCTTTGATTTCATAAAAGCAACAACTTGATTAGGTACTTCAGCAAGTAGAGCTCTAGCTAAATCTATCGACGCACGATACGGATCCGGTTGACGCAAGAAATCGCGGAACGGAACAAACTGAACTATGTCACGACAAGCAGTCCGTCCGTTAGCAGTCAAAAGACCAACATCGCTGTCCAGTTCACACATCGAACCAAAATTTGCATTACCAATACCAACTATAATAATTGACATAGGCAAGTGCGATGCAGATATTATCGCCTTTTAGAACAAAAATCAATAATAAGAAGAATGAAAAACTGGTAGTTAAAAATTAGATTTACCTGCTTGGTTTCGAGCATATCAGATATCTCACCGTCAGTGAGAATAAGAAGAATAAAGTAATTTTCTCCATTAGAATAACTAGTGGCAAACCGTGCAACATGGTTTATCACTGGAGCAAAATTAGTTGGTCCGTAGAGTTGAACGGAAGGTAAACATCTTCGGTATGCTTCAATTACACCTGAGGAAAAACAAATAATCAATCAATAATAATAATAATCATGGAGTAGAAGGAAGTCTTAGCGCCCTGCATTACCATGAACCCCAAAGCAATAAGGATTAGAAGTTAGGTTAACAAAGAATTCGTGAGATAGCATTCCACTCGGAGGGATTTTTGCTCCGAATCCCAAGACAGGAAACTGTTTATCACTATCGTAGTCTTGGATAATTGTTACGACAGATTGCAACGCTTGCTCGTAAAGCGTTGGTGTAGGTCCCATATAATGAAGAGAATTGGGTGTATTTGGAGCCCCATTGGAAGCTGTTGCGGCAAATTAAAGAGCAATACATTTTTTGTCACAAAAAGTGCGGAAGTAAAATTTAATTACCAGTAAAATCAATGGCGATCGTGCAGTTCAAACTTGTGCCACTGCTGATGAAATCCAAAAATGAATAGGTTTTTCTTACTATTGCCTCATGCAAACACAATTTTCCAACAATTTTTCCTGGTTTCTGTATAATTAAGGAATAACGTTAAATGTTAACTTAATATCAAATAAAATGTGACAAAAAATCTTTACCATTAAATCAAAAGTTTTTGGAGCATGCAAGATATTATGAGTTGAGACTTTAACTTCGCCAATTAATGAATGATTTCCATCTCTGTTCCAATTCCAACACTGAAGCGTCAACCTAATATCTTGTCCGTCTTTTGTTCGTAACGTTCGCATTGGAACTGTAAATTTTTGCCACCTCGGGTTACAGTTGTCTTTAATGAATAGAGAGCGATAAATTATAAAGTTATTCTCTTTATATATCGCCAGGAATGGATCAGGTTTGCTGAACGGGCCACTTTTTTTAAAACCTTCAGCACTGAACAAGAATTCAACTTCTTCTTTGTTGGATCCAATTTCTTCAGCTCTTACACAAAGCTCACCATTCTTCATTGTCCTCTTCAATGGATGATGAATTGGTGTGACAAAATTTCCAGAGGACACTATCTGGCCAAGATTGCATTCAACCTCACCCAAAAAATCATGTTTCTCCAAGACAGTGCTTGCACTATCAATGTCATAGAGTTTGAATTTTAGCTTTTGCAGTTCTTCAAATCTGTATCCAATCAGAATTTTGGTAGCAAAGTCTGGGTTCAATGTATTTACAAGGTGTTCAGTCCTTCTATGCTCTATCCATGTTTTATTGACTTCAATGTAGACAACACACATCGGATCAGACTTTGTCACAACATCTTTATTCAACAGGTTCCTACATATACATATAAAAACTGGTAAAAAGACTACACATGAAAAATTTTTTATTTTATTTACTTGGCTGAAACAGTCAACTCGACTTCAATACTAAGATCTTGACTAGCTGTCCCGGGTTCAAAATTTTGTTGAGCCATTTTGCTTCTATAAAGAAGCTTGATGATGTTTAAATAGCTTTTTACTGAAGGAAAATGTGTTGGCGTCCAGTGGGGCAACAAAGCGCACGCGTACACCTACGTGTAGCTTTAATCTCTAGCTAGCCCAGACCCACATACAGCTGTTTATAAGGGTGTGGTGTTCCTCTATAAAGTGCGTAACATGTCAACCAAACAAATCCGTGACATGAAACTCCGCACGCCACACCCTATAACTGAGAGTTACAAACCATAAATTTTAACATAAACGATTTGAGACATATAACAGACTTACAAAAAGGGTTTTGCTGTTGTTGTTTTTATTTGTTTTTCCGCGTTGATCGTGGTGTCAGGTCTAATTCGCTAAATCGCTGCCACGTTCACTCCAGAGATGGCGAGTTCGATTAAGATAGGTTGTTTACTGGTTAAAAATTTTAATAATCGTAAAATTGTACTAATAAAAAAATCTGCACCTTTTACAACTTGAAGCTTGATAGTAGCGCTTCATAGGAATTAATCGTTTTTGAATAAACTCCATTTCACCGCCAAGACAGAGTTATACCTTCCGACGCTAGATGGCTACCATGACTCATTTAACATCGATGCCTTTCAGAAATGTTTACATTAATTTTGAAGCGATAAGAAATAAAGAACAGACTTAGACCTGCATTTTGAAATAGATTTTTTTAGTTTTAGAGGGAATACATATTTACAAGAATTGTAGTCTGTAGTTGAGGCACAAAAGTGACAGCTAATGGCTTTGCATTGAAAGCGCCTGAGGCTACAGCTGTTTTTGGTCTGGTGGTAACAACGGAACGTTGTGACTACAGGTATTGGTGCTGTGGCTTTCCAAGAAAAGTTTGGGGAAAACTAGTGTGAAAATGGCGACGAGAAGGTCTACCTCCTCGATAAACACCGCCATAGATTTACTTGCAGCCAGTCCTTGTGATCCCCTTCGTGAACTATTTGAAGCTTGTCGAAACGGCGAGGTTTCTAAAGTCAAAAAGTTGGTAACTACACAAAATGTTAACGCCCGTGATACAGCTGGAAGAAAGTCGTCTCCTCTCCACTTCGCCGCAGGTGAATTACTGTGGGATCTAACTTTCAACTCTCTATCTCTCAAGCTTTCATTTTCACTCACTGATCCCTTCCAAAGTCTGGGTTTCACCAAATTGTGTTTTCCTAATTGTTTCGAGGTCACTGGTTTGCTACCAATACCACTTCCATTTCTAGTTTGAAGTGAAACATGGCATGATGTGTCATGAAACAGAGTGTGACAGATTTTCCTTTATTTGGTTTGTTCATGTTTTAATTTGATGGTATCATACACAGGTTTTGGTAGAAGAGATGTGGTGGAACATTTAATTGCCACCGGAGCCAATGTACATGCCAGAGATGATGGAGGCTTGATTCCCCTTCACAATGCCTGCTCTTTTGGCCATGCTGAAGTTGTTCAACTTCTACTGAGTGCAGGCGCAGACCCAAACGCCAGAGACAATTGGAGTTACACACCCCTACACGAGGCTGCAATCAAGGGGAAAATTGATGTGTGCATTGTTCTTCTGCAGCACGGTGCTGATCACACTGTTCGCAATGCTGAAGGTAATTTGTAGTTCCGTCAAATCCTGCTGAACAATCTTTATGTGTGTTTCCCCCATTTCCATAGGTAAAATACCTTTGGACGTAGCTGATGCAACGACCCGGCCTGTCTTGACCGGAGATTATCGCAAAGAAGAACTTTTAGAGGCCGCACGGAGCGGCAACGAAGACAAGATTCTCTCTCTCCTGACACCTCTGAATGTCAACTGCCATGCCAGTGATGGTCGCAAATCCACACCTTTACATTTAGCTGCCGGATACAACAGAACTCAAATTGTTCAGAGACTGTTACAACACGGTGCAGACGTCCAAGCGAAAGACAAAGGCGGTTTAGTCCCTTTGCACAACGCTTGTTCTTATGGACATCACGAAGTTACAGAGCTGCTTGTCCGTGCTGGTGCCCATGTGAACGCAACCGATTTGTGGCAATTCACACCTCTGCATGAAGCGGCTTCAAAAGGCCGTCGAGAGGTTTGCTCGCTCCTATTGGCCCACGGTGCCGACCCGACGTTATTGAACTGCCACGCCAAATCCGCCCTGGACGTCGCTCCGTCTCGGGAACTGCAAGATCTGCTCTCTTACGAGTTCAAAGGGCATAGCTTATTGGAAGCGGCTCGCCAGGCAGATCCCACTCGCCTCAAGAAATTCCTTTCAGTGGATGTGATCGGCTTTAAGCACCCTTACACAGGAGACACTGCCCTGCATTGTGCCGTCGCAACCACCGGAGTCAAAAGGAAGCATGTCATAGAGATCCTGCTGAAGAAAGGAGCTGCTCCCAACGAGAAGAACAAAGAGCTCCACGCGCCGCTACACATAGCAGCTGACAAGGAACACCTGGACGTTTTGGAGGCTCTATTACGTCACGGGGCCAAAGTCAACGTGCTTGACGGCCTTGGTCAGACGGCCTTACATCGCTGTAGTCGAGAAGGTCAGGTAGCCGTGTGCCGACTGCTACTGTCTTACGGCGCCGATCCCACGGTCGTCTCTCTTCAGGGTTACACTGCCGCTCAGGTCGCCACCGAATCTGTACAGAAGCTGTTTGCCGAAGAGCCAACTTTCAATGTCGCTCCTCCACCTGCCGATCTCGAATACCAGTTGCTGGAAGCAGCCAAAGCGGGCGATTTGGACAATGTCCGGCGCATCTTGGGCGTCAATCCATCGCCGCAGCTAGTCAACTGCCGCGACCTAGATGGGCGCCATTCCACTCCGCTTCACTTCGCGGCCGGTTACAACCGCCTCGCGGTCGTCGAGTTTCTCCTCCAGCACGGAGCCGACGTCCAGGTATATAAAACAAAAAAAAAGATCATTCAACTTCTGATGGTGGGAGACTCGGCCTATTTTCTAACGTCTTTTCTTTTTTGTTGTTGTTCTTAGGCTAAAGACAAAGGCGGACTAGTTCCACTCCACAATGCCTGTTCTTACGGCCACTACGAAGTGACGGAACTTTTGGTTCGCGCCGGAGCTAGTGTCAACGTCTCTGATTTGTGGAAGTTTACCCCGTTACACGAAGCGGCCGCCAAGGGCAAATACGACATCGTCAAATTGTTATTGAAGCACGGCGCCGATGCGACCAAGAAAAACCGTGACGGTCACACGCCACTGGACCTTGTACGTGACGGCGATCAAGATATTGCCGACCTTCTACGTGGCGATGCGGCGTTGCTCGACGCGGCCAAGAAAGGTCACCTAGCCCGCGTTCATAAACTTGTCACGAGTCAAAACATCAACTGCCGCGACTCGCAGGGCCGCAATTCAACTCCGCTCCACCTGGCGGCCGGCTACAACAATCTGGACGTTGCTGAATACTTGCTGGAACACGGCGCCGACGTCAATGCCCAAGACAAAGGTGGACTCATTCCGCTACACAATGCCTCTTCCTACGGCCATTTAGACGTGGCCGCCCTTCTCATCCGTTTCAACACGGAAGTGAACGCGACGGATCGCTGGGGTTTCACGCCTCTACACGAAGCGGCGCAGAAGGGCCGGACGCAGCTCTGCGCTCTCCTGCTGGCCCACGGTGCCGATCCCCACATGAAGAACCAAGAAGGACAGACGCCGCTGGACCTGTCGACGGCCGAAGATGTCAAATGTCTACTCCAAGACGCTATGACGCAGCATCTGCCCCCTACGGCTAGCTCCTCGCCCGTGGCGCCCGTCTTCAATCCCTCTCCGCGGGGGTCGTCGATTGTTATCGGCTGCTCGTCCGGCAGCAGTGGCATTAACGCGACGGCATCCGCCAACCCTTCATCCAATTCAGATACCTTAGTCTTGCCTTCCGGTAACGCGGCCGTTATCGCACCTCCTTGTCCGTCACCCGGCCTGGCCCCTCTACCTCTCCTCATGCTCGGCCCCGATTCGCCCGGTTCCGCCGCAGCGTCCAACACTTCGGTGCCTGTGTCGTCGAGCGGTGCCCAGATCGGCGATGGCTGCTCCGACAATGACGCCCCGGAGCAGATTCTATCGACGGCGACGGCATCCACATCCGTCTCGGTGACGACAATCGTCTCATTCCTGGCCAGCTTGGGTCTTGAACACTTGCGCGAGATTTTCGATCGGGAGCAAGTGACCATTGACATTCTACTGGAAATGGGTCACGAAGAGCTGAAGCAAATTGGCGTCCACGCCTACGGACACCGGCACAGGCTCTTGAAAGGTAATTCAACAACATAGTTCTAATCTCTTCTAATCGACTCTAAACCTTAATCCGGCTTTGCTTAATTAGGTGTGGAAAAGTTCTACAGCCACTTGGCCGTTTCGGCCTCGAATCCCGGCAGCGGTTGGAATTCGGCTGGATTAGGACCGACACCTGGGAGCTCGTCCTCGTCGTCCCAGACGACGGGCACGATGCTGATTGATTTAAGCCCAGAAGATCAGGAATATCTAACGGTTGAGGAGGAACTTCAAAGCACCATACGCGAACACAAGGACAACGGCCATGCTGGCGGAGTTTTCTCTCGCTACAACGTTTTGAAGGTTGGATTGAATTGATTTTCTGTGTATTGAACGGCTTTTAATCTATTT
Organism: Ceriodaphnia dubia; assembly: GCA_022539655.2. Lineage (NCBI taxonomy): Eukaryota > Metazoa > Arthropoda > Branchiopoda > Diplostraca > Daphniidae > Ceriodaphnia > Ceriodaphnia dubia. Next base: position 2,653,184 of record JAKUCG020000052.1, on the reverse strand, counting down.
TTACTCCATAGATCCAAAAAGTTCGCAATCGAAGATTGTGGGAACGATATTGCCACCGTCGTCGCGAGGTAGCTGATGAGAACGGTGGGCAAAGCAACGAACGACTTCTCTTCCACGGATCTCCATTTGTTCACGCTATCGTGCAAAAGGGATTCGACGAACGACACGCTTATATTGGAGGAATGTTTGGAGCAGGTAGGGATCATCACGTTTATCAGTCCGTTTTCCAGTTTTGTTTACAGACAAGTTGTCTTTGACAGGTATCTATTTTGCTGAGAATTCGTCGAAAAGCAATCAGTACGTCTACGGAATCGGCGGTGGGACCGGGTGTCCGTCACACAAGGATCGGTCTTGCTATTCGTGTCATCGCCAGTTGCTCCTCTGCCGAGTTACCATTGGCAAATCCTTTTTGCAGTTTAGTGCCATGCGTATGGCTCACGCTCCTCCGGGTCATCATTCGATTGTCGGCCGGCCTAGCACTGGAGGCCTTACTTATCCGGAATACGTTGTCTATCGAGGCGAGCAGGTACTATAATTTCCTCTTTAATTCTGATTCTTTCTTTGTACAAAGAGAATTTCAAACCATTTTATTTTCATTATTCAGGCCTATCCGGAATACTTAATATCATACCAGATAGTCCGTCCGCCGGAAGAGCTCACCGAAAAGAACTAAAAAAATATAAAAGAATTTTGAAATCGGGAATGTTTGACCTTTTACACGAGTTGTCCTCGCTCCTTTGAAATCCGATTTACTATCGTGACGTTTCTATACCGACCAAACCCTTGAATGTATATTTATCTTCTTCTTCCTTTCATTTACGACTGGGCTGGAAAAAAAAACAACTTTTGCTGTGATATCGTGTAACGATGGCGTCTCCAATCTCTCTGCCGTTTCGCTTGTATTTTTCTCTCTATTTTTTCCGAGTGTGTGGGAGTGAATTTTTTTTCCTTCCTCAGTATGTCTTGTTACGCCCTAATCTATTAATAATTCACCCAATTTTGCGAAGAAGTAGCGAAAGAAAAGCAGCAACCATAACTAAAATAACTTCAAAAAGAAAACTAACAAAAAAAAAAATACCTAGTACCAGCCAGCCAAGTATATTTTGTTGCTGACGTGCCGTGTGTTGAATAACCGCGCGTGTTGATGACTTCCGGGATCGGGCGTGGTGTTGGCTGATGTATCAAACTCTATCACGTCTTTTTTTTTTTAACATTATCCTTTTTTTCCCTTTTCGTCGTGACCAGATTTTTTTTCCCGCGCGCGCGTTCCTTCCTCTATCGTGTCACAGCTTTGCGAGATTCGTTTGTGCGCATGAAAGAGAATACCTTTATCATTTGTTTGTTTAATATGTTTTTTTTTTCTCCTCCTGTCTTCAATAATTCGGGTTTGCCCAGCAAGGATGATTCGATCAATAAACCCATGTGGATTCCTCATAACAAACTGCTTTACGATTGCATCTTAATTACTCGACCGGGAGAAGTCTCTTGAAAGAAAGAGGGAAATGCTTTAAAGGATTGTCACGAATGAGGGACTCGGCGTCGCAGTGAGGACTGCAACGACGAGCTCGGAGGAACTAGCTGCTGCTGTTCTTTATTGATTGAACTATTTACTAGGCGGGGAGCAGAGATCTGCCCGAGTTTGGGGGCTGCGGATCGACGGTCCTGGATAGTGCTGCTCTCTGGGCGAGCGACGGTCACCAAGAGAAGTAGATCTCTCTCTCTCTCTCCCCGTCAACTCGACCGTCTTCCTCCCCAACGCAGACTCAGACATCCATCCAGGAGATCGGTCGACGAAGACGTTGTCTACCAAAGCTCACCAACTTAACGCAAGTTTCTATTGGGTTTCTAACACCCCGTTTCTAGTGCGTTCCACCTCGTGATCTTTCAATTTGTTTCGTCGCAAAACTTTACCGATTGGAGTCGAAAAAAGTGTTTTTTTTTTAATTATAAAAATGCGATTTAACCGCCTCGTGCTGCACGTCTTCTTGTGTTTTGCTTCGCTTCAACATTCAGGTAATTGGATAACTAATATATTTATTATTAATTGATGAAAATTTGTCTATTGATTTCAAAGTGGGGACTCTCGGCTTCGCAAACATGTACGCCAAACGTCTCTATGATGATTTGCTCAGTAATTACAACCGACTCATTCGGCCCGTTAACAATAGTACAGACAAATTGACCGTTTGGCTCAATCTCAAACTTTCTCAGCTCATCGAAGTGGTATAATCTTACAAATTTATCAGATAAAACGCTTCGATTGCATTTGATTTGTTTTCTTTGACAGAGTCTCAGAAATCAGGTGATGACAACATCCATGTGGCTGGAGCAGGTAAATGAAACAAATGTCATCTTTCGGAAACTGTTGATTTGTTATTTCATAGAAAAATTTAACCCCTAGAAATGGATAGACTATCGCCTGGTGTGGGATCCAGCTGACTACGAAGACGTGCAAATGCTTTACGTGCCAGCTGAGAACATTTGGTTGCCCGACATTGTCCTCTATAACAAGTGAGTTTGTCCTGGCATGGAAGAGACGGACGGTGGCTGTCGTGACGCTAAACGTATACATGTTTCCCAGTGCCGACGGTAACTACGAGGTTACCCTGCTGACCAAAGCAACTGTCCATCACACGGGCGTGGTCAATTGGAATCCGCCGGCCATCTACAAGTCCAGTTGCGAGATGGACGTCGAATGGTTCCCCTTCGACAAACAAAGTTGCCTCATGAAGTTCGGATCGTGGACCTACGACGGTCACGAGGTATTACATATAATAGCCTATAACGCCAACAAGTTAGTATTTCCTTTACATGTTTATTCATCAGGTTGACTTGATGCACATGATGCAAGAGCCCGACAGCGGCATCGATGTCGTTTCCGCTGGAATTAATTTGACGGAATTTTACCCTTCGGTCGAGTGGGATATTTTGGATGTTCCCGCCAGGAAGAACGAGGAGAGATATCCTTGTTGCGAGGAACCCTATCCAGGTGCCATACAAAGAAATAACAATTTCTCAACTTTAATTAAATGTTCTAATTATATTAGATATCACTTTCAACGTGACGATGCGTCGGAAAACGCTGTTTTACACCGTCAACCTGATCATTCCCTGCGTTGGCATTACGTTTTTGACGATTTTGGTGTTTTACCTGCCGTCGGATTCCGGTGAAAAAGTGACGCTCTGCATTTCCATCCTCGTGTCACTGACCGTGTTCTTCCTGCTGCTGGCCGAGATCATCCCGCCGACTTCGCTGGCCGTCCCTTTACTTGGCAAATATCTACTCTTCACCATGATCCTGGTGACGGTTTCGATTATCGTCACCGTCTGCGTCCTCAACGTTCATTTCCGGTATTACTTCCTCCCTTTTCTCTTCTTCCTCCTTAGTTCTATCTTTCTCTCTCTCGACCGTAACCGATCGATCGTATGTTGGTGGGGGTTATTTTCAGGTCGCCGGCCACCCACCACATGTCTCCTTGGGTCAAGAAGGTTTTTACGGTGATCATGCCAAGGCTATTGCTCATGAGCCGGCCCATCTATCTGTGTCAGGGAAGTTGCGGAGATGAGCGCAAGAAGAAGAACCAATTCTACAACGGCATCGATTACGGAAGGTATCGATCATTTCGCACGCAGCAGTCTGGCCTCAGCTTTTCTCTATCATTCATTGCCACTGACCGTTTTATTTAATTCGCAGCAGGAACGAATCGGCGCCATACATCTACGCGCATACCTATCGCAAAAATCCGTCGTGCCCGTCGGAGATTCCGGGAGAAACGGGCCCGGCTAACGACATCACGGCCACATTTGAACTGCGATCATCCACTTACGGCAGCTACGCCTCGAGCAATCAGCCGAGACAGCCGATTTATCACAGTAAGTTTTGTTTTGAGACCCAACGACCGCCGGGTTAATCAAGTCGAGTTATGTTGATTGAAACTTTGCAGATTTCGGGCCGTTAACTTACGGCGATGACGATCTACTGCCGCCGGATGTCAGCTGCGCTCTGCGGAGCATCCAGTTCATTGCCAAACACACGAAAGACACGGACAGGGAGATCGAAGTCATCGAGGACTGGAAATTCGTGGCCATGGTGCTGGACCGTTTCTTCCTGTGGATCTTCATCGTCGCCTGTTTCGTCGGCACGGCGGCCATCATTCTGGAGGCGCCGTCGCTCTACGACCAGACGGTTCCTTTGGATCAGCTCTCGCACGCTTACTTCCCCATTGTCCCGACGACCAAACTGTCGATGTAAAAACTCGCAATATTTTAGCTGCTCTCCTCGCACGACGACGACGAGTGCCCGTCGAGAAAGAGACGGTACACATCGTCTCTACAACTAACTGCCAAGACAAACCCATCTACTCGTTCCCCCTTTTGATGTTTGTCTTCAACTTCAATTCCCTTTTTTTCCCTTCTTCTTCTTCTTCTTCTTCTTTACTTCTTATTTTGCTTTGGCAAATCCAATCTGCCCGCTCTTCCGCCCCGAAGGATCTCTCTCCCCTCGTTCGTGTCTCTTCTCTCGTCCTTTTCTTGTTTTGTTTTACAGTATATACATATATATATATATATACCTTCTTTTCCCTCTTTTTTTTTCCACATCTTTTATTCTCTTTCTTCTTCTACTCTTGTGCTGCCCTTTTTTTCCAGTCGTTTTCGCCTCGAAGAATAATAAACTCGACAGAGAGAGAGGGAACCCAGTTGTGCGTGTCTCGGCTGCCACGCCAGTTCTCCGTTTCACGACAAACTTCGACAGACGGAGGAGAAAAAAAGAAAGAAAGAAGAAGAAGAGGAAAAACATCATAATCTTTTACGATATATCTATGGAAAGCCTTCCAGTCGTCCTTTTTTTTTCTTTAAACCAGCGAGCGCCATCTGAACCCGACTCGACCAGGACTACACGTTGGAAGCTCTATAGCTTCCGTCGTTCATGCATAAAATACTCCAAAGTCTACGAAAAAGAAGGAATCGACGGCGGTGAGCCAGTCTTCTTCTTCTTCTGATATAATATCTAAAGAAAAAACGCGTCTAGGCTCTCGGTATAGCTCGATATCTCTATAAAATAAATACGATTGGGAATACACGAAATTGAACGTAATAATATATTATATAGTATCCTTTTCCTTTTCTTTTACTGCGAACTAGTGGTACATTAGGCAGCTCTAATGTCGGTATAATGAGACTGAAATGAAAAGGCAGCCGTTAAAAGAGGAGAAAAAGTTTCTCTATTCTCCCATCCGGTCTCTGTATCGGTTGGAATTGGTCATGTCTAAAAGCGTCGGTCGGAAAGGCGAAAAAAAGGTCCGGTGTTGGGGAAGAAGCCGGAGCCGCTGCAGCAGCAGCACTGCACAAACAAAAGGGATCCATCCATTATGGATAAGATCTGCGTGTCAGTTGCCCGTTACTTGCTGGCTGCTGCCTTTGTTGATGGCGTTGAGTGAAGTAGAGAAGCGAAAAACGAAAGAAAGAAAGTACTTTTCGATGTTCGGATCCAGCACGTATTTTCCCTGTTCTTTTCTTTTTCTAGCTCCTAGAGTCTCTTTTTTTAGTCTATTAGACGCCTTTTTTTGTTTTCGTTTCTTAAGGAGGTCCAGAGTAGTTTATATATATATATATGCTACACGTTCTTAAAAACGAGAGGTTGCCTCTTTTTCTCCTGACTGAAATGGCGATAATGGATGCGGCCATCTTCGCAGCTCGGCGCACAGTTTCCGCGCGTCGACCAGATTGATCCAAACACGTTTCCGATTCGTCTTCGTTCTTCTTCTAGATTGTGTCGTGATTGTTGTTGACGTTTCGGCGTCGCCAACCATTGTCAGTTTGTCTACTGGCATCGTCTAGAACTTCCCCTTCTATACTTCTCTCTTCTTCTTTTTCTCGGTTGTTGTTGTTGTTGTTGTTATTCTCATGGGGCCGTGTATGTATACTGACAGCACAGTGTAACGTTTGTAACGGAAGGGGAGCATAGTGAGTGAGACAAGATGCGGAGCACAGAACGGAAGTGTTGTCGGGTCCAGAGCCCCGGCGCTCGTATATCCACAGTATACACGCATACATCGAAATGGGGATAAATAATTTATCCAATATCGTATAATAATATAGCACAGATAATCGTAATTATAATAATAATACTGTCGTGAAGAATATATATAGGATCGTTATATCGAATGGAAAAAAAATTTGGAACTATCCGTACATAATTTGAGTAAGTCGTTTAGAAAAAAAACGGACACTGATTATCGAAATTTTTGTATGAACAACTAAACTGGTGGTGGGATTTGTCTCCGTTAAATGCGGGATGCTTTCTGGAAGGACGAGTGTGTGGAGGACATGTTTCGAATAGGGATGATGAAAACGTTGATAAGAACGAATAGAAATTGAAGAATTAGAGGCCTATTTGGGGGATTTTAGAAATCTGGAATGCCGTAGAGCTGCTGGGCGACGAGCGAGTACTTGATGGCCATATCGCTCGAGTCATCGTAAAGTGCGGGAGCGGTGAGCAAGATGACGAAGGACCCGATGACCGAAGCGATCGTGTACATCCACAGAAAGAGCCGATCCAGCACCATGGCGATAAAGCCCCAATCTTTATCCTCCTGTTATTAAAAACAAAACAAAACAAAAGACGAATAGAGAGATAAGAGAGAGGATGAAAAGACCGGCGGAAAATGAGATAATAACGGGCCATAATCCCCCCCGGCCGTTTTTCTGGTCCGGTTAAGCGCTTAGGCCTCTGTATACCATTTGTCAAGACGGGCGCTGAAACTCAATCGGCGGAGAGAGCGAGACAGATAAAAATAAAGGAGAGAGCAGAGCGCGGGTGGGCGACGAGAGGTCTAATATTTACCGCGTCGTATTCGTCTCGGCGTTTCATGTGATTGCGGATGAACTGGACGTCGCGGATGGCCTTCTGCAGTTCGAGAGGGTAGCGCTTACGACGTCCGAGATGGCCCATATCGCGCAAGTTGGCCGGAACGGGCGGCGGCGGCGGTGGCGGCGGAGGCGGCGACGGCGGCGGCGGTAAATTGTTGAAGTTGATAATCTCGCAGAGGAGCTGAGAGCCGTAGTTGACCCTCCTCGACCATCGTCGACCGTCGTTCGAGTTGAGTCGTCGATTAGCGATGTACTGCGTCATAAAACATAAGTCAAACCCAGTTATCATCAATCATCGCTTCCCCTTTTTTTTATTTTTATTTCCAAGGACCCAACAGAAGAAAAAAGGGATCAAAAGGGGAAAAAGGGGGGGATAAACCATCCGGAAATCCGTCCAAGTTGACATGGTAGTCGACGATCGCCTTCTCTCTTGAATGGACTTTTTCCATGTCGAACGCCATGGCCTTTGCCTATAAGTTTGGCACGGTCACTACCTTTTGATGGCCTATCGATCCGGCCCATCTTCGATGGGGAAATCCCTTAGCACACGCACACAAAAAAGTTGAAAAGCCGCTCGGCGGGAGTTAAGGTACTAGCAGCGGCCCTGAAGTCTGTGTAACTCTGTGGTGCGTGGGTCAATCTGGGCCACATCCCTTATATAATATATCTAGAAAAATACTGGCCACCATAGCGAGTCAACTAGCGTGAATAAGCCAGACGTTTGTGAGCGCCCCCTTTTTTTCCAGGAAACATATCCGACGATGTAACGAACTGTCTACACATCGGCAGATCTATCTAGAAGTGCAGCCTGTCGTCGATCTACTCCTTCCAGGCGCTGCTTCCTATACATTACTCGATGCAATATATCGTAGCTGGAAGAAGAGGTCGATAGATCTGATACAAGTGGCTCAAGCCGGCGTTCTCGCCCGGGCTCCGCTTCCATAACTGATGAGATCCAACGATATCAGAGTTTCGACTGGCGTATACAAGTGGTGGAACAATAGGAACCCTAGTCTTCGTCGTCGTCGTCGTCGTCGTGGAGAAAGCGATAGAGAGTCATTTCGGATGAACGACGCGGCGATATACCGCCAAAGCCCTCGACCCGAATGTCGTCGTCGAGATATTGCTTGTCATTTCACGCTTCATTTGGTGCGCATATATTGCGGCCTGGATGGCCGCAAAAAGAAGAAGAAGGAAGAAGAAGAAGGAAAAAGGATTTCTGCTTGCTTCTGCTAGTCATCGCCGCGTGTCGGACTCATCCATCCACGACGGAATAATTTAGCGCCAGCAGCGCGATGATAGCCGCCCGAAAAACGACGCCCTCCGCTTATTGTCGTCTCGGCTTCTTTTCTTGTCTTATTTGATTTTTATTTATTTTCCTTTCGAAAAAAACAAAAACAAAAAAAAACAAAAAAACAACACAGCCTCCTCCCCCCATATATATATTTTGTGTTGTTTTCATTTCGCTGGAAAACAACGAAAAAGACGAAGGAACCCCGAAAAAACTCGCTCGACTGGGCTGGAACACGGTTGATTTATTCATGTCACGTCGTCGTCAACGCGCCGCTTCTTCTCTCTGAAAGCCGGGCAAGTGCTCGAGTGGTTACCAACACACCACCGAGGATGGAGAAAAGATATATGTAGAGAGAAAAAAGAGAGAGAGAGAGAGAGCCCTTTAACGTAGACACGCTATATACATCTCTATATATCACCACGAGCAGCCAAAAGTTTTTTTCTCTTCTTTTTCCAGCAGTGCTGCGCTGCCGCTGTGGCGTATGTTTAATGCGCCGTTAAACCGGTGCGATAAAACACAAAAAAAGGCCCGAAGGGTTTTTCGCGCGTAGAGGATTTTTTTTTTCTTTTTTCTCGACTTTAAAGAAGATGATAAGACACGGACCTTCATGCGCTCCTCGACTTCCTCGTTGACGCGCTTGGGCACCCGCATGAGGAGGATCTTTGGCAGCCGGTGGATGAAGATGCGCCGTACCCAGGGCGCCATCTTGTGCGTGGACGGTTTGCGGTAGTGCATGTTGAGGATGACGATGGTGATGAGGACGGACAGGCCGACCAGGAACATGGTGAAGAGGAGGTACTTGCCGAGCAAAGGGACGGCCAGCGACGTGGACGGGATGATCTCCGATATCAGCAAGAAGAACATGGTCTGCGAGAGTAGGATGGAAATGCAGAGCGCCACCTTCTCGCCAGAGTCGGCCGGCAGGTAGAAAACCAGGATAGAGAGACAAGATATGCCGACGCACGGGATGATCAAGTTGACGGTATAAAACAGCGTCTTCCTCCTCAACGTGATGTTGAAAAAGATGTCTAGATATGAGAAAAAGTAAAACAGATTGGATTGCTTTTCCCTCAGACTCTTACAAATATACAAACGGAGTAAATGCGATCTACAGAAAGATGGCCAGATACGTAAAAAAGGAGATCGCCAAATGGGATGGATGGGCCGGAAGGAGAGGGGAGAGAGAAACTGCCCATCCAGCAAAACAGTGGATCAGTATCGTTTATATAGAGGCGCAAGACATGCACCGAGAGACAGGATGGACCGACGGACATGAAAACACGCTTCTGTGATCTTGACGGATCGCTAGACGGGCAGCCTCCGGATATATATATATGCGCGCTCCCCTTTTTTCTAGAACGTATATAGTACTACATCTTCTTTTCTTATTATTCACTTTTTCTTTGACGGATTTGGTTGTCCGACTGCGAAAAAAAAACAAAAAAAAACAAAAAATGAGGTAAACGGACTGACCAGGATAAAACTCGTTGGGACAGCATTCGTAATATCTCTGGTGACGTTCGGCCGGCACGCTGATGATGTCCCATTCGACGCTGGGGTAGTAGTCCTTCAAGTTGATTCCAATCTCCACTAGATTGTCGGAAGAGTTGATGTGTCTCAAATCCATCTGAGCAAACGAAACACGTACATACATCCGCATCGAATGACAATCAGAAAAAAAGAGAGAAGAAACTATATAAAAGTCTATACACATATATAGATATATATTTCTGCCCGGCCGAGATATATAAGATTCAATCGCGAAAAAGAATGGTTTCGGTAGATATCGGGCCGCCAGCCAACTCGGATCCATCAGAACTGACAGCCATGTAAAAGAGAAGCGGGCGCGCAACAACAAAAAAAAAGGAAGAAGAAGAAGACAGTAGCAGACACAGCACAAACACGGAATGGAAAGAATGTTTCATTCTTGAATACAAATGGCGGCGTAATAGAAAGAAAAGGGCCTTCTTCTTCTACTACTACTACTTCTTCTGTTTCCCCTCTCAGCGATCGACAGGAAACGGAAGTGTAGATTCGCAAAGAGGAGGAAGAAAAAGAAAAAGAAGAAGAAGAACTAGAAGCGGCGGGACTAGTAGCGTAGCCAATAGATGGATAGATAGACGGCTGGAAAGAGAAGGCAACATCATTTCCCTTCGGTAATAGAGAACTTCCAGGGACTCGTAGCTGCTGCTGCTGCTCCTGCTCCTACTCCGCCGTGCGTAGAGACACTTTTCCTCCTCTTCCTACCCCAAGAGTTGAGAGAGAGAAGAGTTCTGCTAGGGTCCCTGCTGCCGAATGTTGTAGACTATGTGTAACGATCATTTCCCTAGTGGCAGCCGGCCCATTAGCTCCTCTATTCAACACCGTCGCTCCGCTAGCACCCAGGATCCCTCCTCCTACCCCGCTCTCAACCGTTCCCAGTTCCTTCGACTAATACTACGGCTATACACTATTTGCGCCCTTGCGTTCCATTATAAGATCTTTTCTTTACTTGCGCCTCGGCTAAAGAGTCGCAAGCGGCAGCCAGAGAGAGAAGGAGTGGACCTTGTGTAACAACAAAAGGAGACGAAAGAAGAAGAACAATTAACCGCACGAGGTAGAGAAAAAGGCGCTACAATACGTGACCCGGCCAAGGCAAAAAACTTCCAGCTCGCCTTCTCTCTCTCGGCCTCGAATTGTTACTTTTAATTGAATTTGGAAGTCTTTGCTCTCTTTCTCTCTCTCTGGTAGACTCCTACCCACCCATTTTTGGTCCGTCTCCAGAGAAATAGAGCTCCTCTTCTTTCTAAGTTTCCTTTTTCTTTTTTCCGCCCTAAATACTCTTATATATTTCCTATATATTTTACCTGTAAGCCGTTGTGAGTCCACGAACCGAATTTCATGAAGCATGTCTGCGTGTCGAAGGGGAACCATTCGACATCGATTTCGCAGTAGGACTTGAAAATGGCCGGCGGATTCCTTTTTTTTTCGGAGGGAAAAGAAGAAAAAAAAGCGATCAATGAATTCTTCCATTTAACTCTTTTTTTCTTTTTCTCTACTGCACATCTCGAAAGTGCAGCGGCGAGGAAACTTACCATTTGACGTGGCCGTCGTAGTGTAAAATGGCTTTGGTCATTGTCGTCACGACGTACTCTCCGTCGGCGCTGGTCCAGTGAAAAATAGGTCAATGAACAACCCGCTTTTCCTCCCATTTCCTTACTCGTTAATCATGCCGCCCAGTAATGGCCTGTCACATACTACTCGCTAGCTCTTTCCACCACAGTATTTATCTACACAATTTCTATTTATTATTTATTATTTATTTTTTCTCGTACAACAGCGCGTGAAAAAAGTAGAATTGATCTCGATGACCTTCAGCGCTTGATCGGATATTATTATTATTTGAAATATAAATTTTAATCATGGCGGCGTGTATATGTATGGGGGTTTTTCCCCCAACATTTTCAAATTGTAAGGAGAGAACAGCGTCGCCATAAATACTTGTTATAGAGGAGAATGTCGGGTAGCCAGATGTGCTCGGACGGGACGATGAGCTGCTCGACGCCCCCGTATTCGTCCGGATCCCAATTCAATTTCGAATCCATCCAATCCTGAAAAAAGAAGGGGCGAAAAGGTTTAGAGGAAGAAAAAATAAAACATGGCCAGGGAATATCAATCACCCGGCTTGTCCGAGTCATAACAGTCAAGCGAAGCTGACGGGGCGCATCCGTTATTAACAAATATATGAATAGGATCCTGGAGGAAGGAGGAGGCCGAATAAGTGGAGGAGGAAGTCTCAAAAGGGTAGAACATAAACTAAGTGGGGGTTGCCGAATCTCTCGCGTGCCTCTACATATGAAAACGGGGGGCCGAGCCGAGCGCGTGGGTGTTTTATATACAAATAAAAACAAACGAGCACGAGGACGGGGGAGAAAAAAGGGCCTGGCCGTTCCGCGAGCGCACCCCGAACGCTATGCTGGCCCATTATTGATCCCAATTGGATGCTGGGCAACGAAGGCAGCCTGAACAGTCTAGGGCATAGTACCCAACGACAGAGAATGTAGTCCAACATATATATACATACATAGTCTAAGTGTAACGTATATACTCTGCCGTCTATAGGGCACCGGTCGGGCTCCCTTTTTTTTTGTGCGTCGGTCGACCCTGTGGCCCCTTCAATTTCCCCTGTATGCGATGTAAGCCTTCATCCTAGCGTATTATACACCACCACCGCCACTGCCGCCCGTCTCCTGTTGAAATATCGATCCAGGCCGCCCCGATACACCCCAAGCCTCTTTCTGCGCGTCTCTGTAGCAAAAGAGGAGGAGGCTGGGCCCCGGCTCTCATAACTTAATCAAGCGCGTCGTTAACTAGGACTATAGAAAAGGAGAGAAACGAGAGAGAGACGAGGGATGGAAAAGGAGCGGTATTGTAATCTAATCAAACAAGAGACTCCAGCCCAAGACTTAGACCGAGCTATCCTCTTTCGGTCGATGATGTATACGCGCCCAGTATGTATACATTTATCTAGACTATACAAAAGAGTTGCAATAGTCGAAGCGACTCGGTCTTTATCATCTTCATCATCGCCGCTCTTCTTCTCTTTTTTTTCTCTCGCCCTTTCCTTCTATTCTTTTCCTTATCTTTCTCTCTCTATACATACACTGACGCGTTGGCTATACCATCGGGGAATTTTCTTCCAAAACCTTCTTGATTTATCAATGCTCCGGGACTGCGATTCGATATCCTCCAGCTGCGTTGATATTATAAAGGGGGGAAAAAAGAAGAATATAAGCAGATCTCTATATATAAATATATGTTTTCGTGTAGATATATATTCCACCGCTCGACAACAGCGTCTCATTTTATTTCGTGGAAATAAAACGAAGAGAAAGACGAGAAGGAATGAGAACGGATCCCTTTCCCTCCATCTCCCAAGACGTAATAACATATCCCTTCTTCTTTTTCCATTCTTCTTTCCCTCTGCTGCCCCGTGCACTTTCTACATCTATTTAGAATTGCGGCGGATGGGTTCTCTCTCCGGGAAGAAAAAAAAAGCGGGGCCGAGCGAGCCTAGGCAATCTTGGCAAATATATGTGTAAGAAAACAGAAGAAAGTACTGTAAAGTATCTTCCATTCTCCCATTTCATCCAGCTCTCCTGTCCTATTCAACAACAATAAACCCAGACGTAGACCCCCCATACTATTGCTGCACCTTTTTCAACAGATGAAATGGATGGTAAAATAAATACATACATACATGTTTGAAAGGGGAGGACGATGGGAAAAAAAGGCTTGACAGAAGAAGAAGAAGGATAGAGAGATCTACTTACATGCTCGACCCAAACGTTGGTGGTGAGAATCTGGTTCTTCAGGTCCTGAATATGGGTAACAACAACAAAAAAAAGAGAGAAGAAAAGTGCATGAGAACGATTGTATATATCTCGACGTACTCCGCTGGGAGAAAAAACTTGAAAAGGGAACCTGTTATGCGCCTTGCAACTTGTTCAAGGGAGACAGAAAAAAAAATGCATTCACTAGATTCTTTTCGCTCCAGCTTTAAACACACAGTTTCGTTACTTAAGCAATGCATTTGTGTATACATGTTTGTTGACATTGGACTTTTGTTATTTATCGAGTCGTCTGCATCCCTGTCACGTTTTGTAATATTCTTGTTGGCACGTTGGCAATAAGATTCTTATCAATTCATATTTTTTTTCGATCGATAAAAAACCATTTCAATGAAAGGAGAAAAAGCCCAGAAGAAAATTGTGATTTTTGTCAAAAGTTTGGAGCGCGTGTTCGTTGAAATTCATTAGTGGGGTTTCCATTTCGAGCGCGAGTTTCATACGGTCTCTTTTACATTCGTTTGGAGTTTTTTTATCGATTTAAGTCATGTCTTGTTTGGTGCTTTCGAAACCAATTATCAAACTTTTGTTATGAAGTCGTTGGCCGGATAAAATCCTCAAGGACTCTGCGTGAATGGTGAATAGCCGTGCAAAGGAGGGGCTGGAACGAGATGTCAAGTGTTATCGCGAGCATCCTTGTGCCCGGTAAGTTTTCCATTTTCTACGCATTTGACTAGTGTCTATTAGAGAGGACTGTCGTAAGCCAAGTGTGATTTTTTTATCAATGATCGCCCGTGATGAAGACTCGAACGTTTCATCTGTGAAGTCAAGCTGCAGCAAGTTGCCTCCAGGATACCATCAAGTTGGGGTACTTGAGTTATGATATCTTGCTCGATCCCCTTGACTGCAGTCTCTAATCCAAAGAAGGTTTTCCATCACAAAAGAGATCTTTCCAGCCATTCTTTTTCTGTAGGACAATTCCATCTCTTTAACTCAACAGGTCCACAACTAGCATCTGTGTAACTCTCTTTGCAAGGCCCAAAACTTGGGAACTTGGCCCCTGAAAGATGGAGAATAGATGCAGTCATTTCTAATGTTGACTACTCTGAAGTTGCTGAAAACTTGGGCCCAACGGCAAGTTTTCTCCCCAAAAATTGAGAAGCACTTTAATTCAATGTTGGCCTCAACTCGGTCCACCCCTTGTGTGTGCAGGCAGGCACCATCTTCTCAATATGCAAAATCAATGTAAAAAGTTTACTTTTCTCTTGACTGTTTCTTTCACGCCCATTGGGTTCGAAGATTTCAGCCCTCGAGCTAAGACAGGTGGACTGGAATGAGAATAGAAACTTTTCTCTTCTCTGCCTTCCAGGAAATAATCCTCATTCGTTACACGCTCAACGTTTTAACGAGGCGAAAGAGTTCATGTCGGTTCTTCCTCTCTCTCTCTCTCTTTATATACATATATATATATTCGACTGCTGCGTCAATCTTAACTAGAGGAAAGTTCGGCCGAGGGAATAAGAAAGAAAGAGCTGGCGCTGTCGGGCAACACAAGTTGTATATAAATAGGATCTATCTGCCTCGGGCCCCCCATGATTCGTATTATGTTGTAATAGTGCAGTCTAGACTCTCTCTCTACATTTTTTTCCACTTATTCTCATCCTTCTTCTTCTTCTCTTTCTATAAATATATTTATACGCGATGAAAAGCGTTTTTTTCCTTGGGTGCTGAGGCGTTTATAAAGTCCTGGTTGTAGATCAACGGGGCCGACGCGCACAGCGCAGCACAACACACGACGGGAGAGAATGGGGGAAAGAAGAGCCGAGGTGATTGAATCTTTCACGGAGAGAGTATTGTCCACTTTAGAGAGAGGGAAAGAGCTATATCGAGTGTGTTTGTCGAGCCCCTCGCCGAGAAATGACCTAGCGGGGCCGAAAAATATATATATATAAGAAAAGAAAGAGGGTGAACCGCTTAAAAAGATATCGAGTGAGCGAGGGAGGAAAGAAGGAGGGCCGAGGCTCCTAGATAAAGGGTTTTTTTATGGCGCCGGACCGCCCGGTTGGACGCTTTCGTTACTTATATGATCGAGACGAGAAGAGAGAGAGAGCGCAACAGCAGCAGCACACAACAACAAACAACAGTTAGTACAAAACGTCAGCAGCCGGTTTCGGAGAACATACAACCAAATTCTTTATTTTTTTTTTCTATTTTGTCCAGGGTTCCTCAATCTCGAAATGGTTGCGGCGGCCATGAGGGGATGGACAGCGTCATCAACGCCCTTTTCAAGGCTCTGCTCGTTTGTTTTCTTGGGCTGGTAGGAGCTCAAGTCGACGGCTATTTCATCTCGTGAGTGATGGTGATGGATTGTTATGTAACAATATTATATTTGATGGCGTCGGATGGGCAAAAGTGGTCGGCCAGGGCCTATTGTTATTGCATATCAGTCGTGGCTGCTGTTGTAGGTCACGGCTGATCTCTTTTTTTCCTTCTTCTTCTTGTTTTCTTCCTCTTCCTTGCTCTTGCAGGAGCAGCAGCGGCGCTCCTAGGGTCCGTTGCTTTACCAGCAGGGCTCGTCCATCACGACAGACGACGGGAACAGCAGCGGCAATCCAATTTCCCCCCTCTTCCTCGTCGAGACGCGCCACACAATATAAGGCCGCCGCCGCCGTCGCTGCCGCTCCCTTTCCTTCTTCTTTTTTTCGTCTTAAAGCGACAAAGTTTCTCATTCGCCCCTCCAGCCCCGCTCCGGGGTTCCCGCTCCGTGTATATATGTTAGACCCGGTCTCTTCGTCGTCTTATCTCTCTTAACTGACGTCGACTCTATAGTCGTCGTCGTCGTCGTCGTCGTCGGACTAGCAAGTCGTACAAACTAGACAGAAACTTAACTGGAATATATACAGGAGAAAGCACTCGGTGTTGATTGCGCTCAAAGAGAGGGGCCGGGCGCTCGCTAACGTCTATAGGCCGAAGGAGAACCGACAAAAAAGAAGAAGGGAAAAAAAGACGTCGAGAGACGTGACGACGCTTCGCCATTGAAATCACCAGCACACGCGGCGCGCAATCTCTTCGCGTTTTTCTTTCCCCTCCGCCAAAAACCGTCCTAAAGCGAGCGGTTTTTCTTCTTCTTCTTCTGCAGTTGTAGATCTTCTTCTTTTTGATTGTGATCCATCAAAACCATGCCGGAATGATGCCGCTCGTCAAAAAAAGAAGAAGAAGAACCCGCCAAGAAAAGCGAGAGAGAGAGAGCCATAGAAGCGAAGAGCCGAGTAAAAGCTGATGTTGTTGTTATTGTTGCTGTGCTGCCTCGACTATTCGGCTCTCTCTCTCGCTCCATCCAAACCCTTATACAGAGCTCCTATATCAGCCGGTCAATGTTGATCCAGCGTACATAGACCTTAGTAACCGTTCCAGCCCAGCTGGAATGGATATAGCGCTGTATCAATGTTGATCCAGCGTCTGCCGGAGAGTCAGAGAGAGAGTTGACACAAAAAAAAAAGGAGTAGAGAGAGAGAGAGAGAGGAGCCTTTTCCATGATGATGTTTACCCTCTGGAAACAACACACAAGGCTGCGCTGCGGGAAGTCGACCCAAATTTTATTTTTCTTTTCGTCTGTCGTCGTCCTTTTTTTTTCAAATTTCGATTATTCCGCACCGTTTACGCTGACTCAACGGGTCATAAAATGGGTGGCCCGCTCATATAGAAGCCCAGTCGCTGATATGAGCATCATCATTTCGAAGAAGGGCGGAGCATCCGAATCTGCAATCCATTCCGTCAAGTAGTTGAGTCTACATAAACATTGGTAGAGAGATAGAAGAGTCGACGGGGAATTGTGTAGCGGTTTTGATTTGCTAAATGGCCGGCCATCTAGTTCTGGCCGAGTAGGGCCATCGGGGAATTCTCTTTTCTCTTTTCTTTATAGACTTCTTTCTCTTTTTCTTCAACGCAAAAAAATAGATATAAACTCTTCTTCTTCTTCTTCTTCTAGTTTTCTCTTTTATTTCCCCGGTTCCGCGCCCGTTCTTGACGTCCAAAGACGCCATCACTTTCAAGACTTTGGGGGATCAGCGCGACGGAGCAAAAAGACATTGTCATTCTCGCTCAAGGGAGAGATATAGGGCTCCAACATCGACCGCCGCCGCTCTCCCCTATCTATATATTTGAGAAGAAGAAGGAAAAAATTGTGGAGCGGGAGAGAGAAAAAAGAAGCCGAAATTTTCTTCCTTTTATATTGATTCGGCCTAAAGATAATCCAATATTCTCTTAAGCTACTAGGCAACGTCGCCTGGCCATTGACGTCATTTGGTAGGGAACCGACGCGCGCGACTCTTTAAAAAAAAACCGTACTGCCATTTTCTTGTTGTTGTCCCGATGGTGGCGAAATGTCAAAAGAAACTTTTTTCTCTTTCTTGATCAAAAGGAGCTGAAAGATGGCCGTCGGAATGGATAACGAGATGCAATTGAAAAAGAGGAACCGAGCGAGCAGTCGTCCCGTGCCCATTAAGACGATCAATGTCAACGTGTGAGAAACCGGACCGTGTATCTCTCTCTCTCTTTTATTCACTATAGGACGACTCGAGAGTGTAGTATTGGACCATATCGTCGTCGTCGTCGTCATGGAAGGCGACATTCCAGCCACTTCCGTCTGCCTGTCCTTTGATGCCCGGATCGTGATCAAGAGGTCGAAATGAGCGTTCGGACCAGATCGCTTCCTCCCAACAGCAGCTGACGGGTCGGGTGTGGAGGTCCCCTTTTGTTTGAAGTGCCGGCCCAAAGAGACGGGCTGGATGGAGCAACTTGTCCCAGTTGATATTGGCTCCTCGAGGACGTTAAGATGAAAGTTTTTACGTCACCTTATATTAGAAAGCCTCGTCGGAGATACTCGGACGGCCATTTTGAGCAGACACGGAATCGCCGGATGTATACCGGACTGGGCAGCGAGAAAGAGAGAAGGAACAGAACAGAGAACAGCGCTCAGTACAACTATAGACGCGGATCGATGTTCTCCTCTCCTTTTTTATTCCACACAATCCGCCAGAGAGAAGACGTCAAGATCTTTTGGCCGGCACACACAAACGGATTGATACGGATGACCGGACCAACTTTTTTGTCTGTTGTTTCTCGCGGCCAACCTCTCCTTCCCCCTTTTTGAGGTGGCTGGGCAATGATAATACAATCGTAAGAGGAAAGAAACAACAACAAGAGCCAAAGGAAGTAAGTGAGTGCTGGGGGATCGGTCGCCGGACAAAACTTACCAGATCGATGAGCTGGGAAAGATGAAGACCGAGACGGACAGTGACGACTTCGCTGTTGTTACTGACGGGCCTTATCAGCCGGTTGTAATGACTGAGCAGATCATCGTAGAGTCGTTTAGCGTCCGGATTGGCCGCCACTCGGGTCGCAATCATCAAGAAAGCCACGACGACAGCGGCGACGGCAGTCGTCCGGCCGGCCATGTTGTTCTGATCTGATCTCTTTTGTTGTTTTGTTGGATGAGGCCAGCAGGAGAAGGCAGTATTTTTGGCCTATTGTTTTTGGGGCCGTTCAACAGGCCGTCCCTTGTAAAACCTCACCGTTGGGGTCGCGTAAGGTGGACACGGGTCCAGCAACACGGAATCGTAGGAGGAGTCGACTGAGGGGCGGTTTCCAGCGTGCACCGGGCGTCGTTTTGGGGATAGCCGAAAGAGAATAATAATGGCGGCGACTGGCAGCGTCGTCGACGACACAGGAAAAAATTCAAAAGGGAAAAAATCGTCCAGCACCCACCCCAAAAAAGACGGCCAAGAAAGAAAATTCAATTTCCAGATGAAAATTTTTCCTCCCAGAAGATTTTGACAGCTGTTGTCTAGCTGGTCTCTGGGTATTTTAGCTGTCGTTCAGTCTTGTCCAGCACTGTCGGTTTTCCTCTTTTTCCCAGCACCTTCACTTTTTCCAGAAGGAATAAAAACCGGGCCGTTCGATGGTTCACAGAGAGCACAAAAGCCGGACGCGCACACTGGGAAATCGTTTTCTGCGGGTGTCGGAAATGTTTAGAAGGGAAAAAAGCTGAGACACGTCAGGTGGCATCAGTATGGAACGGATGAAACAGCCGCCATGGCCGCCGCCATGGACGATGACATCGCGCACAAAACATCCACCACGCGCGCACACACACACACTCGCACAATCATATACACACGGGGCTTCTCTCTCTCTCTCTCAGGTTCTTCCCCTCCACCCCACATAACGTCGAGAGGATGGCGTCGTCTCCGCGGCAGCCGGCGGAAAAGGCGACGGTGGCGCCTTGTGTAGCCAACGCGGGCTGGTGCCTCCCTTCCGACTTGCGCAGAAACCCCGTCCGCACCCATCCGCCAATCGTCAGCTAACGCTCCTGATTTTTCATTCACTTTTGACCAATCAATGCGTAATCTCGCCCGCCGCCGCCGCCAAGTTAAGGAGAGCGGGTAGCGCTGCGCTTGGGTGGCGCAAACTACTAAATAATTACAATCAACCGCGGGACCAGAAATGGTGCGGCCGTCTCGGTTAGATTAGGCTATCTACACGAGAAAAAGACAAAAGAGAATGAGAGAGAGAGAGGAAATGGGGGTCTAGATTCGTTTACAGTCGTTGCGCCTCGGGATAAATCAATAATTCCGGTATATATATCTATGAGCATCCGGCGGAGTAAGAGAAGGAGGAGGACTTATTGTATTAGAGCCACAGATTTCTGTCGTTGGTTTCTTCCTTGGTTCCTTGTTGTTGTTGTTTGGTGATATGGGGCGTTGCGGCTTAGATAGATCAACCGTAAACCCGTACAGAGCGTCTACAGCTTCCTTCATCCGCGCCCTCGATTCTTCAGTCTCTCTGAACAATCAAATGTAGTCGGGAAAAAGAAGAAGAAGAAGAACCTTGAGGTTGTTGGGGCTGCTGGGCCGGATCGATGTGGTGATAGCGTTATCTGGATGGCATAGAAGTGGGTCGTTGATGAGGGACTCTGGGTGTCTCGAGGACCCGCCCTCCTTGATGTTTTGAACCATCGGCGTGTCTATATTGTGATGGCATCGGATCGTCTAGTAGTAGCACCAGTCTCTGTCTCTGCCTCTCTGCCGATATATATTGTCGAACAAAACGGTGACGAGGGGCCAAAGACTTGATTCGTCGCCAGCTAATTGGATGCTCCTCTCCTCGCGCGCCGGGTCTTCCATTGTTTTCGAGTGGGCACTTTTTCCCCATTCTACTCCTCCTACACCAGTCTAGTAGTCGATAGCGGCGTAAATATCAATCATGTCCTATGGGCGATCCCTTTCGTATGTTAAAATGTTGCAGTCGTCGAAAATTTTACTCTTTCTTCGGCGCGGATAAGTGAAAACGGCCGGGCAATAAAGTAGAGTGCGTCCGCAACACTTGATACTACTACTACTACTGGGGAAAGTTCTATAGGACGAAAGAGAAAAGAGGAGCTCGGCTATTTGTCAACGACTTTGCGAGACCCAGTTCCCGGGGAAGTAAAAATCCGGCGCCGAAGACGACAATGGCTCCGGCTCATTTCCTAGATATATCGGGAATAAGAGCTGCTGAAAATCTTAGCGCCCGCGCTTGTTGTTATTGATCTAATAGATATTTATTGCCGCGAGGCTCTTCTTCAGTCTCCAAACAATCGTATAGATGGGTGGAAATGTTGATTATTTATACTACTACTACTATTACCGCCGCCCTTGTTGGAGTCGATGTGGCGAAACCCGACAGCGCCTCATTATCGGTCGGAGCGGAAAGAGGATTTCACGGAGAGAGAAAGAGAGACGAGAGAGGGTTTTTTTTGTAAAGGCAATAACATTTTCACTGTCTTCGTGTCGGGTTCGTGTTGGTTGTGTGTGTGTCTTGAGTTAGTGTGTTGCTCTTGCTATCAAACCCGATGATGACGACGACGAGAGTCAACCGGGGCAATCCACTCAGTGCGCCATCATTAAAGGAGGAGAGAGATGCCTGACTGTGAGAGACGGCAACAGAGCGACGGGTTTTTGAAGTAGAGAGTCGCTCTCTCTCTCTCTCCTCTAATTATATGGAGAAAGGCAACGTCCCCCCACCCACCGAAAGCGTCATACATCCATCTATTTATGTATACAGTACGTCGACGTCTGCATACGTAACCTGACGTTGTCGCTTGCGCGCACTGCTGGCACCAGCAGCAGCCTCCGTCGTATTGATTTTCATAATATATCCAGGGCGCACGAGAGAGAGAGAGAGAACCCAGAACTGCATAGCTGCTGTTGCTTTTTGTCAGTCACAGAGAGAGAAAGAGAGAGTTAGTAGTAGTAGTTGAACCGCCATTCTTCCAGACTAAGATGGAAATACAACCCATTTGAACTCGTTTGATACCAATTTCCTCCGACTTTGCAGAGAAAGAGAGATCGTCCTCTAGGGGGGGGGGGAGAACCGGAGAATTGACCAATCCAATCAAAACGGTCAACTCGCTGACTCGACATTGAACTATTTTGTTGCTCTTTTCTCAACAAGAGGAAGAAAAATGGGCGGCTTTTATTCTCCAAGGTGGCACGCCTGATTCGCATTTATCTCTTCTTTTCTCTTCTTTTTTTTTTTCTCAACAAAGTTTGATCACGTGGAGAGAGGCCTTGGCCCATCATTGTGAATGCAGGCCGCGACTCTACTGTATTTCTTTAAAGATTAATCTTGAAGAATCTCTCGGCTTCTTTTTTTTTTATTTAAAAAAGACTTTTTTTTTCTTATTATTATTCGGTTAGCGCATTTTGAAATTTTCCCGCTACAAAGTCAAAAGGGGCTAGTTAGTCATCTAGGCATGCGACGACCCATATGTATCGTGGAGAGATGGAAGGAGGAGGAGGTGGAGAAGGGCGGTCGGGGAGGTGGTGCGGACATGGGCCGGGCGACACCCGAAAAGAACTCCGGCGGGGTAGTAGTAGTAGTAGTAGAGTTATCGATTGATCACGGCGGCGGCGCCTTGTGCCCAGCAGCCGACGCTGGGGTAGCCCGACGGCTGTTGTACGTACCGTATAGACCGGCAGGGTGAAAACAGAAGAAGAAGAAGAAGAAGAAGATCGATCGTGCAACACGCTGGCAATGCGGCTAGTTGCGTTCAAATGAATTTCCCCCGACCAACCCGCGCGATCTCCGACGACAATTTCGGACAAGAGCCACCGGAGGGAGAGAAACTTTGAAGAGTTTTTCAAGTGAATGTCGAGTTGGAACCCCGACATGTTGCAAGTTGGATGACGATGTATAGAGCTTCATCAACGTTAGATTTTCTCAATTGGCTCCGACGTCAAAAAATAAAATAAAAAAGGATTCGGAGCACAAAACAAGCGCAACCGAGTCGTGCATAGGTGATGGATCGAAACGCGGAGCGGGGGGCGCCTCCATTAGCGTAAAGTACGTCGTCGCTACTACTGCTGCTGCATTCTACCTTTCTTCTTCTCCGACTTGGATGTCGACGATGTACGGCATGCAAGACTAGAGACGCTGGAGCACTTGGGCCTTCATCGCCAGAGGGGAAATGTGCGCCCAGTCAACTTTGATCAGGATCCAACCGACTTGATGTTTTCTGCCTCTTCTTCTTCTTCTTCTTTTTTCTTCGAGGAAGAGAGAAAGACGACCGGGACCCTCAGCGCCGTCACGTAACGAACACGGGGAGGATGTTCCGCTCGACGCGTTCACCGGGGAGAATGAAGACTCTGAGGGTTCTTTGTCGTCGTCGTCATTTTTATTTTTTGTATTTTTTTGAAAAGCGCGCTCCGACGGCCGTCACCTAGAAATCGAAACGCCGGGTTGTTTAAGCCAATCGCGTGATCACTTCCAGTCTGGCGGTCCAATCGAGGGAATATAACACGATGGCGCAGTCGGAAATTTTTCGTAGGAGAGGAGAGGAGCCTTGTCCAAGTTGGGCTGGCGATTTTCTCAGCGATGCGGAAGAAGAGTGTGTGACACTCGGCGCATTAATGATCCCGACCACTCGTCTCTCTCTCTATTTTACCCGAGTCCCTTAGCTCCTCCTTGCTCCTCCTGCGACGCTCGTGTAGTTTTCCGTAGATATATATATATAAAAGAGAAAGAGAGAGGCAAGGCAGGAGCAAGAAGCTGCGATCAATACGGAAGTTAGGTTGACGTCGACTTCCTGTCCATCATCCGCTGGTCCTCTCTATATATTCGCCCAGTTGTCATTCATTTTCTCCCCAGAAAAAGAGAAAGAGGCCTACACTTTTGTTGTTGTTGTTTCCCTCCTTCAGCCGACTGTGTTGTGTCAACTTGACCGCATCAGCAGCACCGACCAGAGATGGAACGAAGGTTTTTTAAGCTCGCCCAGTCGCCTTCTTTTTTGATCTGATGTGCGGAATGTTTGCTCAGTGGGTTTTGATGGAAGAGAAAAAGAGAGAGAGAGACTTGTGCTCTTCTCTGCAAGCGACAGGAAATCTGTCAGCGTGTCTGTTTGTACACGAACCGGCAGAGCGACTCTTTGACGAGCGCGTCACCTATCGTTTCCGTCTGCTCTCGTTTTGGTTTAATTTATTTGTCATCCAAAAGAGTTTTTATAGAAACGCGTTTGTAATAATAATAAAAAAAAGGGCCGTTGTGTAGCAACTCGGGCGCGCACTGACATGAAATCAGATCTCCATTCTCTTCTTCTTCTTCTTTTTTTTGTACACCATGGTAGCAGAGTAGAGTCTAACCAGGGCGCACATATAGCGCCCGCTTTTGTGGAAGGTTGATGCTGGCCCTGGTTCGCAGAGCTACTGCTGCTGCCCAAGTCTCTGTTGTGGCGCATATAGACAACGCTATATAGGCGCTGGCACCAGACGATCCTGTTCAGTCGTCTGCCAGCTGCCATCAGAGACGGAACGTTTTTTTCCGACTCCTCTGGCCGGCCACCACCATCACCAACACCCACTTTCTTCTCGACACGCCAATAAAAAAAGCCTTGTTGAAAAATAGGACCGTTCTTACTTCTTCCTCCGGCCGTTGTGATTCTCAATGTGCGTTTGGTGCCAGTCCCGTCCGAGTTTCGAATGAGGATCGTCCAGCGTGTCGTGCGCCGGGCGGGCCGGCCGTGTGAGTGCCCCGATAGTTTCGCCCGGCAGTGTTCATCGGAATAACCAAAACCATCTTCTTCTTCTCCTTCTCTCGACGATCGAAATCCATTTCTTTTACATCGAAATAAAAACAAAACAAAAAAAGGATCTTTGAAACAAAAGAATCAATTGAAACAATTTGTGTGCGACGGTGGGAGGGAGCGCGCGCGGTAAGTTTCAATTCCGTGCTGCGTTTTCTTTTCTTTTTTTTCTCTCTCTCTCTTTTATCTTCTTTCTTTTTTTCTGTTAAATATTTCCTCGAGTTTTTCTTTCTATTTTCTACCACCCCTTGTGAATAAAGAAGAGAATAATGACGCACGAATATGAAAGGAAGACAAATGCTGAATAGAAAGAGGCGGATAAAAGAAGGAAAAAGAAGAAGAGAGCCGAAGCGCCGAAGAGAAAGAGAAAAAGTGAAAAGTAACGCCAGGTCAGAAAGTCGTCGCGGCGCCACAGGTTGGCATCGAAAGATGAAAAAAAAGAAAGAAATAAATACAAAATAAAAATAGCGTGCTGCCGGAATTGCGGATGCGCTTTTCGGATAATTTTACACCGCCCTCGACTGAAAGCATTTCCACAGAGCGCAAACCCCCCTAAAAATCTCATTTCCTTTTCTCGCTTCCGTCATGGACTCTCTCTCTCTCTCTCTCTAGCAGCTGTTGGTGCTCCTCTATACTCGTAGTCTATATATATAGAGTAGAGAGAGGAAAGCGGACTGCGGTGTCAATTTGGAAGGCCCGGCAGCTATACGACTAATGAGATTTCCTCCCTGGAGCGTCATCTATAGCCTACTACTAGCGACTACGGTACCATTGCAGACAGTGTTTGGTGTCGGCGCCTTCTATCTTTATTCCTGCCGGACGGCAAGTCCTTCCCTCTTGTCTTTTTTTCTTTCCTTTCTTATGGATATAGGGATCTCTTCTGATAGCTTTTGCGGCCACTTTGGATAGGGGGGGGGATGGAGAAACCCAATCGGATATGTAGCAACCGTGTTTGTCTATATCTAGACGCCGATTACGCGCCGACTGTGACAATAAACAACAAGAGTGGATCAAGAAATGCCAAAGTCAAGAAAAGTACTACTTTCTTCTTCTTCTTCTTCTTCGGTAGGGCGACCTTTTTGAGCTTTGTTTACTCGCCTTCTCTTCTTCTATTAGGCAGAAGAATGTCAATAGACGACGACGACGAGCTGTACTTGCTTGCCTAGCTCCTATTTCCATGATTCACCTCCCCGAAAATTGTGGGCGGGTAAACTCACGAGCTTCGCGTGCGCTACAGGTTTTTTTTTTTCTTCGCCGAGAGTTGGAAACACAAGTAGCTACAGCGTCGCCAGAGCAGAGAGAGAGAGCTGCTTTGCTCTACCCCATTCTTCTATCGATCCGCTTCTGTCTGTCTCTCTTTTATCAAAAAGAACAAAAAAAGGTTTAAAAAAGAAAAGAAAAGAAAGACGGAACAACGGCGGTATTAATACTACTACTACTCGATTTGGAAACGGCCCGGCCGCCGCTCTATCTGATGCTCCCTGGAAAATGTGATGAGTCAATTCGCGAAA
The DNA here is from genome assembly GCA_022539655.2 of Ceriodaphnia dubia. NCBI lineage: Eukaryota > Metazoa > Arthropoda > Branchiopoda > Diplostraca > Daphniidae > Ceriodaphnia > Ceriodaphnia dubia. The sequence goes on along the minus strand of JAKUCG020000052.1, from coordinate 2,627,063 downwards.
TGATGAAAAGACTCGACGAGATTTGACGCGCCGAAAAGGACATTCCCCCAGACGTCGGCGGCGGCGATGACAGCTCCTAGGGTTAAATGCTTCGCGGTGTTCCAGCGACATCAAACGACGTCAAAGGAATGCTTCATCAGTATTCTCCCCCGTCCTTCGTTCTGCGTCCCCACCAACCCAAAAAAAAAATAAAAATAAAAAAGTTGAGGCAGTCCTCTGATCGGTGTCGTTGTTTTTTCTCTAATCATCTTGGATGAAAATGACTGGAGCGGCTCGTGTCTATATTGGATATTTTGTCCAGATAGGTTATAACCGGGAATTGATCCTCGGCCATGACAGAGAAGCGCTGGCGGTTAGCAGCAGCAACAGCAGCAGCGGCAGCTGGCAACGGAACTCTTGGACAGGAGCGCAAAACAGCGAGGAGGAGAAGCAGCCGAGGATCCTGGAAGACGATAACAACATGTTCGGCCGGTATTCAGCGCGCGTCCGTCGACTACAAGGCCAGCAATCGATCGGTCCGCCGGAGCAGGAGCAGCGGCAGCAGCAGTCGCGTGAGAATTTTTTCTCATTATATCTTTGTTACCCGATGTTGTCTGACAGGCCAGCAATACACTGGCACAGCACACAACAGAGCCAAGGAGAGAGAGAGAGAAGCCAATCTATAGGGACCACGCACACATACAGTTGCCTTCGCAATTTCCTGCTTCCATGGAGCTGCTCGGCTCTGCTCCAGCCATTGGGATTTGTAGAACAATCGGCTGCTAGGACTCGATCCATTAAGACATTATGCATTCAAACTGCTGTCTCTCTCCCTCTCTCTCTTCTAGCGCTTCGACAAATCAAACCGGCTGACGCGGCCCAGTGCGTCGATCGTCTTTTAAAAGAGAGAAAAAGCTAGAAAGCTACAGCACAAAAAAAAGAAGGAAAATGCCGGGGCCGGGAGGTCCTGATGGTACGCGCAATTAAGCTTCCATTAACGCGGGACCGTAGTCCCTCGCTAGCGCTGACTTGCGCGCGCGCGCTCGCTCCCCGCGTCTAATTGCCGCCGCTGTTTCTCCCATTCGCCACGAGGAAACGCAATCATCACAAAAGAAGAAGGAGCTTGTGTTATCGAAACGTGTCGGCGAAAAAAAAAGAGAGAAACTCATCAGCTTACATTCGCTTTGATTTTTCAAGTTAACAAAACAACCGCGCGCAAGTTATAGTGCGCGCGCTATTCTTTTTCCCTCCGCGCTCTAATCATAATAGACTTTGGGGGCTATAGGCCCCGCTTATTGGATGGCGAAAAATCCCTCTGTTAAAGGAACGGGGATCGACACAAATGACATGTCACATGGTATATATATATATATATACGCAGAGGAGAGAGAGAGAGAGGGCGAATACTGTAGGAAGAAGGAAAAGAAGAAGGAAGAAAAAAGATGACGGAATGGTGTGCGCTGGCTCTGTGTGGGCGCCGAGGAGCTGCTGCACTGCCGAAACTCTCCAGGGCCCCTAAAGCTCTCCTCTCGCTGCTCCGTCGTCGTCTCTCTCTCGCTCTTTCGGATCAATAAAAGACGGCCGAGAGCTTTTTTTTTTCTTTTTCTTCTTCTTCTTTTTCCATCGTATCTCTCACTCGCTCCGACAGCCTTCTCACTCTGGCCGGGATATTTTGTTTCCCTTGCTGGCCCTTCTGTTAGATCATTTCCTCCGGTCCGTTCCCTCTTCTTCTTCTTCTTCTTCCCCAGCAATAAAAAAAAACTCGAATGATATTAAAGACTCGAAAATTGGGCTCGGCGCGTTGATCAACCGAGTCCGATAATAGAAAAAAAAGAAGGAGATAGCGGCAATGACGTAACCAGCGTCGCCGTCGCGAACTTTGACTGATTCTCGTTAACGCGCTCGTCTCTCTCCGCTTCTCTCTCTCGGAAAAACGCGGGGAGCGCGACATTGTAAAGCCAACTTTTGCCGTAGAGAGAGAGAGGAGAGAGAGCGGCGGGGCAAGTTTCCGTCTGTTTGGGTTCTCTCGCTGTGTGTGTGCGCCCATAAAAGCCGTTTGGGTGGCTTGAATAGATCAATAAGAACCCAACCGTGTACCATAGACGTCATTCTCCTGGCCGGCAGCGATACAAAATACGCAAACAGAAAAAAAAAGAGAGAAAGAGAGAGAGGAGGAAAGTAAAGAAAAGTTTGGCCCCAAAGCCAAACGGGGAAAAAGCGCAGGACGCGAGAGACGAGGAGGAAAATCAAGAGGAACAAAACAAAAGAGAGCTAGAATAGAATATCAACTTGTGTAGATGTTTTGTGTTGCTAGTAGCCCTGGTCGGTTAGTTGGTTCTTTACTGGAGCTGACGGCCGTGATGATGGAAGACTTGGCTTATTCCGAAAATTTTTTCCCCTCTTTTTCTCGGTGATGCGGGGCTTTTTTCCTCGATTCCCAATTGGTGTTGTTACAGTGGTAGAAGATGGCGCTAAGGCGACTGAAGGCGTCGGCTCGTTAGCCGGACGGCCGTCGACTCGGTCGAGTCGGTTTGGCGGCTGGACCGGTTTCGTCCAGTATCTCGTTTTGCCGCCTCTGCTCCTCTTCCTGACGATTGGCCGTCCCGTAGCGGCCGATCAGGACGCCAAGCGGCTCTACGAGGATCTGCTCACCGACTACAACCGGCTCATCCGCCCGGTCGGCAACAACTCGGATCGGCTCACCGTCAAACTCGGTCTCAAACTCTCGCAGCTCATCGATGTGGTAAATTAGACCATAAACATCTTCATTTTTATATATATCCTCATTCATTTTTTTTCTTTTTTTAATTTTAGAACTTGAAGAATCAGATCATGACGACGAACATGTGGGTGGAGCAGGTATGAATCGTTTTGGAGAGCCGGAAAAACCCCCGGCGGAGTCGGGAAATCGATTCTGACCCAATTTTCTTTCTTTTTTTCTCTCCTTCCTATTTGGGTTGAATGGCGGCGCATTTACAGGAATGGTTCGACTACAAGCTAAAATGGGACCCGGAGGAATACGGCGGCGTTAAGACGCTCCACGTCCCGTCCGAGAACATCTGGCTGCCCGATATCGTCCTCTACAACAAGTCAGTATTTCTTTTCTTAACATTTTTAGACTATTTTTTCTACTTTAAGCATCATCTGAAATATTTGGGGAACAAACAAGGGACGATTGGCCCCCGGGTCTCATTCAATTAGACGCTGTTTCTCCAGAGCCGGACTCAAAAGGAATCTTCTTCTTCTTTTGCTTAGCCAAACTAAACTTAGTTTATATATACAGTGTAGTAGTAGTCCAGCTGGGTCTTGTTGTTGTCTGTTGTTGTCGACCGTCTGGTGATTGTCCGTCTTGTTGTTGTGTCCGACAGCGCCGACGGCAACTACGAAGTGACCATCATGACCAAAGCCATTCTGCGCCACGACGGGACGGTGACGTGGAAGCCGCCGGCCATCTACAAGTCTTTCTGCGAGATCGACGTCGAGTATTTCCCTTTCGACGAGCAGACTTGCTACATGAAATTCGGATCGTGGACTTCCGACGGAAACACGGTACGTGTATTTATACACCAGTCCGGGCGGCGGGGAAGTTCCCGTCCGGCTGAAAAGATCTTCCATCGAGATTAAAAGGATGATGCCAAGGAATTACAGCGTAATCTCCTTTTCACCTTATTATTCCTGACCGTCTAGCTTCTTTTCTTCCTCGTCTCCATTCATACATTTGCGGACGTTCGTCGAGATATTTTCAGAGAGGACGGATGATGATGAAGGCAGCGCGACCTTTGGATATAATGAAGATTGTTTGGACGTCCAGCAAAAGTAGACGGTTCGCTTGTAGCGTCGCTCCTTCTTTTTTTTTCCCTTTTCGGCTATTGTGTGCTGCGAGCGCAATATCGCGTAACGGCGTGTCTGATGCGTCCGTCCGTCCGTCCGTCCGTCTTTCTTTCTCCCTCTCTTCTATATATACACCAAAAACATACACAGAGATTCTCTCTTTTTCCTCTCTTTCTCTTTACCGCCCCCTAATCGATACTTAATACTACCGCGTCCCTCTCTCTCTGTGTGCTCTGCTTCTCTCCGTCCGCCATTCCGCCCACTGCGGCCACCCACCCCATGGCCAATCTCGCTCTTATCAACCGGCGCCCATGCGAGAGGAGAGCTCCGAGACGCCTGGCAGACTTTGATTTGCAGTTCCAACAGCGACGCGCAGAGGCAATAGTAGTAGAACCTAAAGCAATTTCATCCTCCGCCAATGTTTTCTCGGGGAAAAAACAAAACAAAACAAAACAAAAAAGTTTTATCGTCGCAGCGTCGGGGAAATTCCCGGGCGGCAAATTTGAAAAATAATAATGTAAAATTTTCGCGAATTTGATTATTCTTTTTGTTGGTCAGGTGGATTTGCAACATTTACACCAGACGCCCGACTCTAACGTGATTCAGGTGGGCATCGACCTTCGCGAGTACTACTTGAGCGTCGAGTGGGACATTATGGAGGTGCCGGCCCAGCGCAACGAGAAATACTACAGCTGCTGCGGCGACACGCCGTTCCCCGACATCTTTTTCAACATCACGTTGAGGAGGAAGACGCTGTTTTACACCGTCAACTTGATCATCCCGTGCGTCGGCATCTCGTGCCTCTCGGTGCTCGTTTTCTACCTGCCGGCCGACTCTGGCGAGAAGATGTCGCTCTGTGTCTCCATTTTACTCTCGCTGACCGTGTTCTTCCTGCTGCTGGCCGAGATTATCCCGCCGACGTCGCTGACGGTCCCCTTACTCGGCAAATACCTCCTCTTCACCATGATACTAGTGACGCTCTCCGTCCTGGTGACGATCATTGTGCTCAACGTCAACTTCCGCTCGCCGTCGACGCACCGGATGGCGCCCTGGGTCAAGCGCGTCTTTATCGGATTCCTGCCGAAACTGCTGTGCATCACCAGGCCGCCCAGGACGCAGCAACTCAGCGAGTGGGAGCTCAACGCTCTGCCGACCCGCGGCACCGAGATCTCCATCATCCCCGTCGGCCAGCACCTCACCAGCGGCAGCGAGTCGTGGCCGCTCAACTCATCTTCCGGTCCAGGAGGAATAGGAGGAGGAGGAGGTTGTTCTACATCGGCGACCGTCGACATGGAGATGCCCTACCGGACGGGCAAACAATCCTGTCCGATGACGACGACGACGAGTGCTGGCGGAAATGCGGCGACTTCCGCTTCGCGTAACGGCCGTTCCAGTCAGCTGTCGGGTCCGCCGCCTCCGCTAGCGGCCGCCGTCGCCGCCGCCGAGAACAACGGCGGCTGCCAGCAGCACGGATGCGGCCTCAAACAGCGGCAAGCCAGCATCCAGCAGCCGGCCCTGCCCGTCGAGATGGAACACTCTATCGAAGACGTGCGCTTCATCGCTCAACACATGAGGAACAAGGATCGCTTCGACAGCGTAAGTTTTTCTCCTTGGCGCCATTTTTATTATTTAAAAAATTGTCCCGACAACAACAACAACAGAGACAAAGAAAAAAAAAAGGGTTTTAAGTTCCAGAGAAAGAAAAGATAAAAACCCAAAAGGGTGGAAGGTAATTCCGTGTGACTGGCGCTTCCGGAATACGCTCCCAAAGTTCAGCGAGCGCGAGAAAAGAGAAAAAAAAAGGGATTGCCAGTACGACTGTGAGCTAGACGACTGGCAAAAAAGAAAAGAAGAAAATATTGATTTCGTTACACGGTCCAAGGGATAAAGACAATGGCATTAAGTCGATGGTGCCGGCCCTGAACGTCGTCTCTTCTCTTGACTCAACGGCCCGCCGGACCGAGTTTCTCTCTCTCTCTCTTAAGCTCCGTTGTTCCGCGTGCGGAGAACCCAGCTAGAGTCAGAGAGTGGCTCGACGGCGTAAAGCTCATCGATTCGAGGGGGAGTGCGGCGACGACCGAAGACGACGACGACGGCGACGGGGCGATGGAGTTGCTTGGCCGCCGTCTTCCCATAGCATAGTCGGACGAGCGAGTCAATGTTGATCCAGCTTGAGGATGGATGGAGGGAAGAGGCAAGCTGCCTGACGGCACTTGAATTCCCGAGCAACTTGGTCTCGACTCCACACGAGATTAGATTAAATTCCTGCCAACTTTCACGACGAACGACGACGACCAACGACGAAGACTGTCACTTTTATTGATACAAGACATCGGACGACATTTATTGATTCAATCAAATACAGTAGTAGAATAAAATGAAAATGTTCCGACCCGCGAATATTACCGCCGCTTCGGCTCTCTCACAAATGTTTCTGACATTCTTTGCATTTCTTTCAATTTCTTTCTGACTTTCTTTTTCTTTCTTTTCTTCTACTACGACTAGGTTATCGAAGATTGGAAGTTTGTGGCCATGGTGCTCGACCGCTTCTTCCTCTGGTTGTTCTTTGTGGCCTGTGTCGCCGGCATGGCCATCATCATCCTACAGGCGCCCTCCCTTTACGACACCACCCAACCCATCGACATCAAATATTCCAAAATCGCCCAGAAGAAGCTCAAACTCAAGAACATGGATCACGATTTTGCGTTCACCTAAATCACCAAAGAAAAAACAAACAAAAAACCAACCACCAACGACGACGACGACAGCGCTCAGTGGTTCCCTAAAACTTTGGGGATTTCAAAAAAAATGAAATTACAAAAATTACAAAAAAAAACTTTAAATTGTTGAAATAAGAGAAGAAAAAAAACAGTGTGATGAAAACCCTCCCCCAAAAGTTTCCCCTCCCAATTGCTGCTATACCCTTTTGTTAAATATATAACTCGAGCACGAAAAAACCGATATACCAAAAAACCCGCAATAACAACGGATTTAAAGAAAATGGCTCTTATTCGGTGTGCCGGTCCTGTTCAAAAGATATTTAAAAGGAGACTAAACAACAAGAAGATACAACCAAAAAAAAAAAGGAAAAAAAGAAGAAGAAAAATCTCTGTGCTTGCTGCCAAGTTCTATCTAATGTTCTCTCGTTTTTTTTTCTTGTTGTGTATACACTATCATGTTTTCCGGTTCTCCAAAAAACAGAACAAACATTATATATCAAGCAAGACTTTCTATATATATATATATATGTATAAATCTTAACATTTTCCAGCGTTTCTATCAAAGTGTCGGGTGGAAAAATCCTTTTTTTTCCCCTCCTCCTTAAAAGAGACAGGTCCCTTAAGTTAGGAGGGAAAAAAAGGCAATCAATCTCATACATAAATGAATAGCTAAACAGGGTGGGAGCTTTTGTGTTGGCTGGTTAGCAGCTCTCCTCCGCCTACTTTTAAAGTGTAGGGAAGGAAGAAAAGACGACGGCCCGCTAGACAAAAGACGAGGGGGACTGGGCTAACCTGATAGCTCGTTGGCACATAAGTTCGCATCCATCTCTCCAACGTGCAGGCAAAAGAGCCGTCTCGTCGGTTGATCCTTGAGGAAATAAGCTGATGTCCGTTCCGGTCCAGCTGGAATGGATGAAAGTAAAATGTCTCAAACTCAAAGGGAGGAAAAAGAAGAAGAAGGAAGAGACGGATGACAAACCTTCGTTATTGACGAACTTGTCGGCGATGATGTGCAAAGGGCGTCGCAGATGAGCGGATGTGTCGCAGTAGAAAGATAAGATTTGACTAGCGACGCTGACGGCTGGCGCGCGGGATTTCTAATGAAAAGGATCGGATTGCAGCAGCCGTTGCGTCATTATTCACGAATGAGGGACAACATCAAAGAAGATGATCTCTACGACGACGACGACTACTAGTAGTGCTGGTACTATACCGAGGACAAGTAGAGGAATTCTCCCTCGTGGGGCAACACATTCTCCTCCAGGATTTTCCAGATGCTAGACGGCAATTTCAACCAGGATCGACAGCAGTCACCGCTCATAAAGATGAGAGCCACGCCCGTCCCGTCTTCCACGGTGCACCTACACAGCAGTGAGACGACATGAAGCATGGAGAGAGAGAGAGACGAGAGAGAGCCGTGTTAATAATAAATGCCAGGAAATGAATAACCGATGGGATATCACCGGAATGGAGGATGGCACCGAAAACGAGATAGAATGAGTTAGGAGGAGGAGAGAAGAGAAGGAAGGAGGAGGAGGAGGAGGGCTGCAGAGAGTTGAGAGACAAGTCTCGGGTAGGGAGACCGACCGGAGGCGGAAATCAATAGCAGCAGCGCGCTGGCGAGGCTTAGACGCCGACGCTGACGACGTCGACTACAGCAGCCGGAGCTAGAGCTGGAGCTGGAGCTGTAGCAGCAGCAGCAGCGGCAGCAGCGGTTGTTGTACATATATATATATATACACTACTTGGTACGTACCAAGCTTTCAGATCGACTTTGCAGCTTGGTTGGTTCCAGTGGCAGCCAACATAAGTGCAGGCTCCACGCGTGATGGTCGATCCGCAGCCGGAGCACACGCAGCTAATGGATAGTTTATGGATGTAGCGCACTGTCACGAGACTGCTGAAGACATCTTTGGGCCGGATGGTCTCCAATTGAGAAATATAGCGACGCCCAATGCAGGCGTCCTTCATCATCTCGATACGCGGCTTGGATTGCCTGCAGCAGCGGTTCGTCGTCGTCGACGTCGTCATAGAGAAAAATACAAATAAAAAGAGAGAGAGTTATTGTCTGCGCGCGGAACTTGTGTAGGGAAACAACAACAACAACAACAAAAGACATTTGTTGTAGTACGGGAGGAGAGAGAAATAGCGCGCGGGACCAACCCGAAATTCCGTCCGAGTTTCACCAATCGGATGCACGTCAGCAGAGTGGACGTGCAATAAAGACGGCCAGAATTTCGCGTCTTACGCAAGCAGAGCCACGTCAGTTCCACTTCGGTTCCTCTGTAGAGCCCCAACGGGTAGACCTGGCCTTCGCGCAGATTGAAATAGACGTCGATCTTGCTGCCGAAGCTCGATTCACGGTCGTCTCCGATTTTCAGGATCAATTTCTTGTTGCCTGTCGCCAACATGAGGGAAAATGAAATCTTCCAATATATAGAACTCACACAGACACACACATTCGCTCTCTCTCTCTCTTTCTGGTGGAAAACCATCGATGCATAGCAAGCTGGCGCCCGTGACATCAAAGTAAGAATGTTTCCATCCGGAATGGAAAACGGGGATTCTTTGAACTCAAGCCTGGCCCGTCGCCGCCGCCGCCACCAAAGTGTCGGAGCCGACGTTCTCCCGTGGGGTTCCAATGGGAGTAAAAATCGAAAAAAAAGAAGAAGAAAAACGACGACGAGACAGGGCAGACCAGAAAGAGTTGTGCTGGTTCGGGGCTTGGGCGATTCATATTCGCCAGGCAAACTCGTATTGATGACGACAAGTGTTATCCCCCCTCTCTCTCTCTCTCCGAAGCGATCTAATCACGGCCCGATTGACTGCACCGTAGCCCTGTAGGGTCTTGAGCCTAAGGCTTAAGCTATCTAATGGTTTCCAACCGCAACCGTTTAGAAGTATATATGGATAGATAGATGTCGATATAATACCGGGTACGCCCAGCCAAGTTCCTCGATGAATCGTGTGTTTCTGGCCGGTTCGCTCGCTGGAAAAGAGCGGTTTCGTGTGCATCCGATCGACGATCCGGCCCCGTAGCGACACCGTTTGACCGATCTCGTCCAGGGACAGGCACTCCTCGGCCCTGATGAATATGCCAAAACATGGATCTATAATGGATGGAGAGAGAGAGAGAGAACAGAGCGGCGCAGCAAAAAGGCGCCTCCGGGTCACGACGAGTTGTGCAGACCCAGAGGCTGCAGCAGCAGCAGCAGCGTCGCCGTCTCTCTCTCTCTCTCTGTTTATATCGATCCCCGTTTGCCATTAAATATTTACCTCAAAACGTCGCGGCGCATGTACGACTCGCTCTTTGGGAGGTTGTAGGCAACCGGGTAGATCGCCACATGATCGGGCACCAGATAAACGTGATTCTTCAACGGATCTTGCGGGATCTCCTTCATGGCCGAAATGTAGATCCTGTAGTGCGCGCCCACAATATGGGGAATAAATAAATAAATACCATCCGTTAGATTAGTTGTAGTATAGCAGCAGGAGCAGCAGTCAGTTAGAATCATCTATCACGATCCGTAACGGATTATTACGGATTGGCCAGCAATTCCCTTCTGGCCAGTCGGATTTCGTAGACTCGACCTTCCACCAGGGCCGGATAACTCAACGTCGGATGATCATGATGAAAGAACAAGATGCAGTTGGCTGGGCCTTCATCATCCGCCGTCTGGGTATATGTTGCAGCGCGGTCCTTCTTGGGACGTTTGGCTGGACGATCACCATCAATCTGCGACTGGCCATGCAGCGAGGCCGCGACCAGATAGCCGAAGATGTGGCGGACGGAAACGGTGCTGCAAAAGACCAATTGGGGTAGGCTCTTGTTTAAAACGAGAAAGCGGACGCCGTCGACCGAACTCGTTTCATCGACGTCCACGTCCGGTTTGGCCAAGGGCAGGCTAGCCGCGTGAAATTCGTCAATGCTGACATAGACGCGTTGGTGGTGCTCCTGCTGCTTCGAGTCGTCGTCCAGCGCATCGAAGGATTCCCGATGGACGGCGAACTTTGAGGCAAAGACGCACCGGTCGCGAAATTGTTGGCAGTCGCGATCGACCGCGATGCACTCCACCGACCCGCTTCGATCCCGCAGCTCCCAACGCCCGTTGAGGAATGACAGGACGCCCATCAGTACACAGATGCGGTCAGAGCGGGAATCGATAGGAGCCACGTCGTGCTCCCAATAGAAACTAGTTTTCTTCCCATTCTTCTTCTCGGGATTAGGGACCCACAGATCTCGTTGGTTGCAGCGCGCTTCGATGCAGTGAGGATCGAGAGGCCAAATTTCAACGTTCCACACAGATTCCTTTAAAAAAGAGTTGAAGGAAATGTCGTCTATTAAAGTTGCAGCGGGCGAATCAAACACCTAACTTCAATAAATCTCTCAGAAGCGCTATTTACCTTGCTGCAAGGAGCGCACCCGCCACCGTGTTCGAGGAATTCTCGGGAGAATGACCGCGATTTCGGTTCAATCCGCATAAGCGAGGAGAAGTGATCCACCAGAGTACAAAGGATCCCCTTCTGATTGACATTGGCGAATTTCCTAGCATGCGTGACGAAATACGTCAAATGGGGTTTTCCGCTCTAAAACGTTCAAGTGCGGGCATGAATAGTAATCGGTACATACCTAGTGACGTCCTCAGCAGGTAAAATTCCCGCCAATTTGTCACAGATCGTTACGCAAAGCTGGTAGAGGGAATACAAGAGCCCAATGCTGCAATTACTATCTAGTGCCAGGTGCTGAAGGAAGTTTTTTTTATCCTCCCTGGATAACTTTGGGAATAATCCTTTGTTCTCTTCGTGAATAGACCTAAAGGGCAGTCATACATTAACTTATTATAAGCAGGCAATCTATTTCATTGATTTCATGCTGATACCGGTTGATGAGATTTCCTCTGCCACACACCAGGATGAGAAATGTGTCTCCAAAACGCAGTCTGTGAACATCATGCATTACCAATACATCTCCCTTCTTTATGATTGGGATGCTTGTAACCAATTTCATGTAGCTTAGACATAATATCAGGCTGTTGTCAAGTTGATAAAAACCAGAAGATCCAAAGGTTTCATCTGTTACCTTGCCCTGCACAACATTTTGTAATGATCACCTACTTTTGAAATGTAACAAGTGGCAGTTCAATACCTCATAATTTATTAAATTGGATGACAAGGGATTCACAGATGCCTTCTCAATTTTTGTCAATTGAGAGTTCTTTGTTGTTTCCAAAACAGAGATGGGTTTGCAGTTACTTAGCTAGAGAAACATAATCAATGGAATTTTGATAAGATGCACAATTGAAGAGAACATGTAGGGAGGTGGGTATGTCCTCAGACTCAGTACTTACTCCATGAATTTTAACTTTTTTCAGTTTGTCAATTCTAATCCACTGTCTTATCGCTAAAAACTCTCTCCAATTCGCCAACTGGGTTCTGTCAGTCACCATTATATTCCATCTCTCGTTACCCAACGAAAGTTCGAAAAACAGACTTTTGGGGTTGATGCTGACAAACATGAAAAGTTTATGTATAAATTTGAGATAACTGAAAAAATAAAGTTTTCCTTTTTCTTACTAAATGATGTGACTGATGGCAGTTATTTTCCCCTCAATTGTTTCCATATTTATATTAAATTATTGTCCTTACGATTAAAAAGAATAAAACGTGACGGTTTCGAAAAATGGTAAACACAGCCTGATGTGGTCTGCTAGTTCCCGCCCATAGTAATCAGCTGCTGTATTCGACTAGAACTTTCAAGTCGACTTCAAAGTCGGTCTGAGTCGAGCACTGTTTTGGTTTTTATGAGAGATTGACTGATTTGACTAAATTCCTTTCCTGTCTCAAAGGTGTCAAAGAGACGTGATAAAATCTCAGTCAGTTATCGGTTTCTTTCTTGAAAATAGCAAGTTGTACAGATTCGTAACAAAACAAGAAAATTAAGCAGATTCGAAACGTTTTTTTCCATCTACGCACAGAGCACAAGTAGGCTAATTACGTCGAAAATTGTATAAGTTGTCTACTAATAATTTCGTTCGTTGTATAATCAGTCTTGGTTGTTCGTTTACTTAAACCTGAATAGAAATGCAACAAGGAATAACAGAAGATGCCAAAAGTGATGAATCTTTTATCTGTGGTGTTGTAGAAGGTAATCGGGAAAAGTTATTAAGTTTCATGACAGTTTTTCTGACATTTTTATCAAACAGGGTTTTATGGGCGCCCATGGACACTAGATCAGAGAAAGGATCTGTTTGTTAAACTGCAAGAATGGGGAATGAATTCATATTTGTATGCCCCAAAAGATGATTACAAACATGTAATGCTGGTTCTCAAATAATTTACAGTAAATGACATTGATTTTGGTAATCTTTTCTTTTTCATCATTCTGTAGAGAGCCTATTGGCGTGAGTTGTACTCGGTGGAAGAGGCAGAGCACTTGACCACTCTTATTGCTGCCTCTAAAGAATGCAACATAAATTTCTTTTATGCCCTTTCACCTGGTCTGGATATTACCTATTCTTCAGCCAAAGAGATGGTGATCTTGAAAAGAAAGCTTGACCAAGTGGCTCAGTTCGGCTGTACGGCGTTTGCGCTACTCTTTGATGATATCGAAGCAGAAATGACCGAATCCGACAAGGAGGCGTTTCAGTCATTTGCACAAGCTCAGGTATGGGTGCCTGGGAAATAATAACATTTTTATTTTCTAACCACCATTTTTCGTTGCTCTCAGGTGTCCGTCACCAATGAAATATACGAGCATTTGAACCAACCCAAGGGATTTCTTTTCTGCCCAACACAATATTGCGCTTCTAGAGCAGGTATAATACGCAGTGTGAATCAAAAGAATCCAATTGACAAGTTTTGAACGTGAATTTAATTGAATACAGTTCCCGATGTGCCCAACTCGGAATATTTGAACACTATCGGATCAAAGTTAGCACCCGGAATTGATGTGATGTGGACTGGTCCAAAAGTGATATCACGAGTGATATCGCCTGCATCGATCGATGAGCTTGCCGAAGTTCTACGTCGTAAACCAGTGATTTGGGATAACCTTCACGCGAATGATTATGATCAGAAGCGTATATTTCTGGGTCCGTACTCTGGCAGATCTTCTGCGTTGCTGACGAAACTAAAGGGCGTTCTGACCAATCCCAATTGTGAGTACGGTGCCAATTTTGTTGCCATCCATACAGTGGCCCAGTGGAGTAAGTGTAACATCGACACTGGCCTCGAAAATCAGAGTAATGACGCCATCAGTGCCGTATCAGCTGATATTAAACTGGAACAGGAGAGCCGTAGTGGCCGTAGCGAAGATGAGGATCCCTCCCTACCTATGCACATCTACCATCCACGTTTAGCGCTCAAGAAATCTTTACTGTTGTGGCTCCCTGAATTCAAACGCACAAAATCCATGTGGGGACCCATCAGCAAGCCGCACGTCAGCAATGTTCCCCCTGTCACGTTCAACTCATCCGGTCAATCGGCAATTCCTTGTAGTAGTACCAGTAGTCTCGAAGAAGGGGGAGCTTCTCCCGGGTCGGCTCCCATGCCCACAGCAGAGCACAGTTCCGAGGTACAGCACTCTCAAAAATTGATGTTTCATTGTTGTATGTCGTTGCTATTCTTGTCATCATTCCCTCTGTTACTTACTTCGTTTTCTAGGAAGTCAATGAACTTGCTAGCGACGCCACTTTGACACCCTGCCTTGTTGATGGAACGGAGAGTGCTGAAAGTGCCAGTATGGTCAGCTTGGATAGGGTAGCTGAATGCCTTGAGCCTATGGAGACGGTAGAAAGTGCATCGAGCGCTTCATCCATCCAGGCAAAGAATCTCGATGTGGAAGATGTCGACGATGACAACAACAAAGAATCGCCATTAAAAGAGGAGATGCCCGGTGCTCAGGATCACGAAGAGGGAGACGTTGTCATGGAAAGTGAAAGGAAAGAGGAAGAAGAAGACTACCAACTTACCGCTGACGATCTTTGCCTTCTCTGTGATGTATTTTACCTCCCTTTTGAGCATGGGCCACAGGGAATGCAGTTGCTACAGGAATTCAATTGGCTGAAGCTAAACGCTCACTTGGTCGCTAGTAATCCGTCCAAACCGACTGCGGCCGGATCCCCCGAGGTGAAAGAATGGCATCACCGTGCCGAGAAGTTCGACACCATGTCACGCGCGCTCAACAGATTGTTTACTCGTCTAACGTACATCAATAACCGTGAACTGTTGTACGAACTTTACCCGTATGTTTGGGACATGAGAGGAGTCGTTGCCTTGCTAAATTCATACGTCAAATGGCTATGTAAGTTTGATATTCGTTTGTTAGTCACCAAGTTGCTTCATTAATTTTCATTCCGTATTTGCTGCAGCATTTAATCAAGGATCAAAACCGTTCCTTAGCGGCGAACAAGAACCTTGGGTCTTCCGCGGTGGTCTGGCTGCGGACTTGCAGGTTAGTCTTAATCAATGTACTCTTTTATTTTCTTCGTTTTTGATCAATGTGAAATTTTTTACAGCGACTTTTGCCGTTGGAATCCGTCAATGATTTGTTCCTGTATAAAACCCCGGAAACACCCACGAGACAAGTGTATACCATTCGACCTTATTTAGTCAGTGATGAGCGCAGCGTGTACGAGCTGTGTCGTCGACTGCATTTAGCTCGAGTTGGCGCCACTTCCTGTGATATGGAAAAGACCCTGCATTCCTATCCCGACCTTCTTGGAGACATGTATATCCTTTGCTTCCCTGGAGATTAGATTCCATAGTTACTCTTTATTTATTCTTGATCTACTTAAGATACTTTGGGGCCTTTGTCACGTTGTCGCCACAGTTGTGCTTTGTCGTGGAAGACGACCATTCTATTGTTGGATTTGTAGCTGCAGCGGCGAATGCTAAGGAGTTGCAGTGCCAGATCCGAGTAGCATGGCTACCGGATATGCAGTCCAAGTATCCCGAACTCTTTCATTGCAACTCAGTTGAAGAAGCAAACATTCCGGCCCCACTGAAAGTAAATAGGGTTCTTAAATGTTGTATATTTGATTTTGTGCTGAGTTGGTTCCCCATATTTGCATAGGATTTAACTGTCAAGCTACAAAAGTTGCACACGGAAGATTTACCAGATGCCCTGCTGACCTACCATCCATCCCAACTGAAAATGTGGCTCTCTGACACAGTAATTGATCACTCCGTTTCGAAACGTTTGCTAACATGCGCTGTAGCTGCATTGCGTGCACATGGTAAGCTAAATACCAAGTTTTTTTTTTATCTTGTTCACCTCAAAAAGATTCATTGCTTATTTTCTTTCTTACTTACCAGGTTCTTCGGGCTGTCATGTCTATGATGTAGATGTGTTTTCCATGGACTTTTATAGCCGTCTGGGTTTTGTGGAACTTAAAAATGTAACACGCGATCAAGAAGTTGTGTATTTTGGTCGGATATTTTAAAGTGAATACATATCAGCCAAAAGTACAAGTGTTGGTTATGCATTTTGTCGATACAAGAAATAAAATTTTCATCGCACATGGATCAAGTAAATTTCAAAAACACGTTAACAGAAGAATCATGTATAAATTTCTTGATTTTCGAGAGAAGGGCAACATAAACCTGTAGCTGTAGGCCTAACAGTTCCGAAAATTTTTGAAAAAGACACCGCGCACACGTTTTTTCAAGAAAAACCCTATTTTTCGATAATGCCAAGGAATTAAATATTCCCTTTTGATTTATTTCAAGGATATTTTTGTAATGTTTATCATACAAATAGTTTCATACACTAAAATAAAAGCCTATTGACATAAAGGTTGTGGTCCGATCTAAAGTACTGCAATCTGAATTAGATGATGAGAATGAACTAAAACCCCAGATGTCTTTATTTTCTCAAAATAGTTTGGCAAATGCAGGAGATCATTAAAGGGTCTTTTCTCATACCGGGCAGACACTTTGTGCGGGTCAAATTGGTTCGCACAAGACGTTTCTATTACGGACAGGGGTAGAAAAATTGGTTGCGGACCAATTGTGCTGGAAATTGTGTTTCTCATCTCTGCCCGTGCACAAAACTGCTAAGGGCAGAGCCAGTTGTCCCGCATGAGAAAAAGCCATCAAGCGCCATGGGTAATGCGTTACCAAAACCAAGCCTCGAATGAAACCTACAACAAGTTTTCACTGTGCGCCATTCGCGCACGTTTTCGCGTTGTATGCGGAATGGTGTCACGTGACTGAGTCTGCTGGTGCCTGGTAGTATGTAGTCTTATGGGGATTCGATGTTTTATTACTTTTTGAACCTTTAAATTAACATTTTTTCGCAAAATTGTTTCAGGGCTCCATTAAAATATTTTATTAAATATTAATAAAATAGAAAAAATGTATTTTCTAGTTTAATGGTTTTTAAATATGTGGTGCAGTGTCACATATGAGCCCTGAAAAAATTTCACTTAAAAATGTTAATCTAAAGATTCAAAAAGTAAAAAAAGATCGATTCCCTATAAGCCTACTTACTTCCAGCGGACTCAGTCACGTGACGTTGGCGATTGGGCGGAATGGCGCACAGTGAAAACTTGCTATATAAATATATAATATTCCAAATGGGAATTCTATTTCTATTTTTGATTATACGAATCTTCGTTGTCGAAATCTTTCGTTGCCGTAAGTCTAGGTGGCATGTGTCGTGTTTTAAGTGTTTTAAGTTTTTGCAAAAAAAATTCAATTTATGTTTAAATATTTAGCATTTTATAATAAAATAAAAACACCCCTTCGGGATTCTTTTAGCGAGCGACGAAAGTCAGCGCTGGTAACCAATACATGCACAGGGAGCTGCGGTAAAATTCGAATACCAGCTAGATCCATGATTTTTGAATTATAGTCTAATTTTCCTACAATTTCTACCAAGAGATTAGTAATATAAAAATAAGAATTTGGTTGAAATTTATTTTAGCATTAGAAATCGACCGCATACAATGGTTCGCCATGCTCAATCATCAGCTGTGTTAAATTGACAACAGCATGAAAGTAGAGAGGATGTAAATACAAATCATGACGAACTCGTTCTTTCAAGCAAGAAAACTGTTTTAATCGGCCGTTTAAGGTTTCGTGTCTTGCCAATTTTTCTTTTTTTTCAGTCATCATTGCCGTTGGGAAAATCTAAATAAGTGCGGTCATTGTATCCGCGGTCTGCTATTGCCTTTTCTCCTAGTTGAAGCGCTTCAATAAAAGCATTTCGAGCAGGCCTGAGATATGGCCATTCCCCACAAGGAAGACCTCCATGAGCCCAAACAATGTCCTCAGTGTGGATACAAATTCTTATCTCATATCTTAATCCGGGGCCATTGAATTTGTGTGAGAACCATTTAGGATTGAACGTTGATGGCTCCATGATCCTAAAATCTGTGCCATCAAGAGAGACCAACGTGTTTGCGTCTCTTGGTGCTATTTGTAACCGATTCTCCCATCGAAGCTATAAAGTAACAAAAAATCTAAAAAAATCTAGCAAACCGGTTAAAAAAATAATTAGTAAATACGTTCTCTTACCACTGTCATTTTAGCGAAAAGATTAATAAAGATGTGACACCACTTGCGAAAAGTTTTTTCAGTCACTCCAACTAGAGCCGCATTTACGTGTTCTTCAATGCAATATTGCTTCATATGCAAAAGTGCCCGTAACAGGTGCTCTCGCTGGTTGTGATTTGGGGGGACGAGCCTGGGACAGAATGTTCCAAGCAGCAACACACACTATTGGTGATGTACCAAAAAACGCTCTAAATTTTCGGTAACCTAAAGATATGCTTCTCTCCGTATCATGCCCAATAATTTTGGGGCCAAGCCTCTAAAACGTTTCAGTTGATGTTATTGTTTAAATTGTATATGAAATAACAAAACTGTTATGAAAACCTAACTTGGAAAAGACGATTGATTGTTGTTTTTTTTACGCCAGTGTTTCCAGATTTTTTGAATTCTCGAAATTTTGCCAAGTACATGTTTGGTTTACAAAAGTAATAAAATTACAAATATAATTTCTCCTACATGAATACTGCCTTAATCTAGACGAAGATATTTTTCATACATCATATATAATATAATACTGAGTAAGCAAATGTACGATTCATCTGCGTTAATCTGCAATTCTCATATTTGTAAAGTGAGAAAGGTCCATCAATATTATTACTTGCGTATATGTTTTTTGTTTAAATAATTCTCTTGGCACATTTTTGCCCATCCGAGATGAAATAAGTTGAAAACGAATCGAACTAAACGAAATAAAGCTGCAGAACGTCAAACATGCACAGATTCCTTTTTTTCAAATCTGCGCATGTTTGACGTTTTTATTAGTTGATTATGTAATTGGCAGAACGTTAAAGAATATATTAAATATGGAAACACTGCCAAGCAGACGACAATCCTTGCGTAACGTGGTAAACAAATATTTCAGCGTAATTGATAAGGTTTTTTTTCATCTGACCATATTGACTCTCAATGGTAATAAAATATGCCTATATGGACACGTAACCCACCTTGCAAGGCGCATGTCCTTCTCTGCAAAATGTTCGAGACTCAAAATATTACTCCGGACTCTAATGCGGCTGCTACTTATCCATTAAAGCCTGAATTTCTTAAATTCAGCTTGCCTGTTAAGAGGAGATTTTAACGAGATTCGCCAAAATAGTGGATAATAAAGAAGAAGAAGAAGAAGAAGAAGAAGAAGAAGAAGAAGAAGAAGAAGAAGAAGAAGAAGAAGAAGAAGAAGAAGAAGAAGAAGAAGAAGAAGAAGAAGAAGAAGAAGAAGAAGAAGAAGAAGAAGAAGAAGAAGAAGAAGAAGAAGAAGAAGAAGAAGAAGAAGAAGAAGAAGAAGAAGAAGAAGAAGAAGAAGAAGAAGAAGAAGAAGAAGAAGAAGAAGAAGAAGAAGAAGAAGAAGAAGAAGAAGAAGAAGAAGAAGAAGAAGAAGAAGAAGAAGAAGAAGAAGAAGAAGAAGAAGAAGAAGAAGAAGAAGAAGAAGAAGAAGAAGAAGAAGAAGAAGAAGAAGAAGAAGAAGAAGAAGAAGAAGAAGAAGAAGAAGAGAAGAAGAAGAAGAAGAAGAAGAAGAAGAAGAAGAAGAAGAGAAGAAGAAGAAGAAGAAGAAGAAGAAGAAGAAGAAGAAGAAGAAGAAGAAGAAGAAGAAGAAGAAGAAGAAGAAGAAGAAGAAGAAGAAGAAGAAGAAGAAGAAGAAGAAGAAGAAGAAGAAGAAGAAGAAGAAGAAGAAGAAGAAGAAGAAGAAGAAGAAGAAGAAGAAGAAGAAGAAGAAGAAGAAGAAGAAGAAGAAGAAGAAGAAGAAGAAGAAGAAGAAGAAGAAGAAGAAGAAGAAGAAGAAGAAGAAGAAGAAGAAGAAGAAGAAGAAGAAGAAGAAGAAGAAGAAGAAGAAGAAGAAGAAGAAGAAGAAGAAGAAGAAGAAGAAGAAGAAGAAGAAGAAGAAGAAGAAGAAGAAGAAGAAGAAGAAGAAGAAGAAGAAGAAGAAGAAGAAGAAGAAGAAGAAGAAGAAGAAGAAGAAGAAGAAGAAGAAGAAGAAGAAGAAGAAGAAGAAGAAGAAGAAGAAGAAGAAGAAGAAGAAGAAGAAGAAGAAGAAGAAGAAGAAGAAGAAGAAGAAGAAGAAGAAGAAGAAGAAGAAGAAGAAGAAGAAGAAGAAGAAGAAGAAGAAGAAGAAGAAGAAGAAGAAGAAGAAGAAGAAGAAGAAGAAGAAGAAGAAGAAGAAGAAGAAGAAGAAGAAGAAGAAGAAGAAGAAGAAGAAGAAGAAGAAGAAGAAGAAGAAGAAGAAGAAGAAGAAGAAGAAGAAGAAGAAGAAGAAGAAGAAGAAGAAGAAGAAGAAGAAGAAGAAGAAGAAGAAGAAGAAGAAGAAGAAGAAGAAGAAGAAGAAGAAGAAGAAGAAGAAGAAGAAGAAGAAGAAGAAGAAGAAGAAGAAGAAGAAGAAGGGGTCTTTAGGGTGACCGGCTATACCACCATTCGATTACAAGTCCCCTGCACCAAGTGGTCTTATAAAGGGGCCGGCACTATAGCTTTAAGTTGTATTCCAAATTTGAAAAAAAAAACATAAGAATCGTTGTTACATTGTGAAGACTTTGAATGGTGCGAGTAGGTTGGGTGCGTGGGGTGATAGAGGACGGCAATCCTCTCACTGAATGCTACTAAGCCTTCTTGTGAATGTCTCCAACTTAAAGCTATTGTCTGCAACTAATTTCTCTTTGAATGAGATCGGAAATTTGATAATTAACACTGTAAAATAGTTAGATAAGAAAAAAAACTGTTAATCTAATAGTTTCTCGCTGCTGTGAATACTTTCTTCTATTGCCTTGTGTTAGTCTACTAGGATGTTCTATAAGGGACCAGCCGCTTTATCGCAAGCTAAGCCTTGAAAAGGTCAAATGGTAAACCACAACTTCATGGAAGTGAATGAAGCCGCCATTGCTTCAGCAATTGATCAACAGGTCGGTAGTTCCTGTGTTCGTTACATTAAAGAAAGACTAAGGATGGCTCTTACCTTACTGCAAGATCTTAAGGTCGTTAGGGGCCATACTGACTGGCTACCCTACAGACTGGCGAAACTGAGACATCCCTGCAATTTTGGTGGTAGTAAGAGAACTGTTATTTCAACTGAAATGTACCTCTCGCGTCTCTGACCAGGCCTCTGTGGCGCAATTGGCTAGCGCGTTCGGCTGTTAGTGTCACGTTGTAACCGGAAGGCTGGTGGTTCGAGCCCACCCAGGGGCGTACTATTATGAAGTACTTTTACTTCCCATGTGTCCTTTATACTTTGCGGTTTTACGACTGCCAACTTGTGGTGGTGCAACGGCCTGTTAGCTCAGTTGGTTAGAGCGCCGTGCTAATAACGCGGAGGTCATGAGTTCGATCCTCTTACGGGCCATAATTACATCTATTTTCAAATGTTTTGTGAAGTCCAGAACAACTTGGCGTGCTGTATATTATATTGCATACTACTGGAAAAGAAGAAGAAGTAGAAGAAGAAGAAGAAGAAGAAGAAGGGGTCTTTAGGGTGACCGGCTATACCACCATTCGATTACAAGTCCCCTGCACCAAGTGGTCTTATAAAGGGGCCGGCACTATAGCTTTAAGTTGTATTCCAAATTTGAAATAAACACATAAGAATCGTTGTTACATTGTGAAGACTTTGAATGGTGCGAGTAGGTTGGGTGCGTGGGGTGATAGAGGACGGCAATCCTCTCACTGAATGCTACTAAGCCTTCTTGTGAATGTCTCCAACTTAAAGCTATTGTCTGCAACTAATTTCTCTTTGAATGAGATCGGAAATTTGATAATTAACACTGTAAAATAGTTAGATAAGAAAAAAAACTGTTAATCTAATAGTTTCTCGCTGCTGTGAATACTTTCTTCTATTGCCTTGTGTTAGTCTACTAGGATGTTCTATAAGGGACCAGCCGCTTTATCGCAAGCTAAGCCTTGAAAAGGTCAAATGGTAAACCACAACTTCATGGAAGTGAATGAAGCCGCCATTGCTTCAGCAATTGATCAACAGGTCGGTAGTTCCTGTGTTCGTTACATTAAAGAAAGACTAAGGATGGCTCTTACCTTACTGCAAGATCTTAAGGTCGTTAGGGGCCATACTGACTGGCTACCCTACAGACTGGCGAAACTGAGACATCCCTGCAATTTTGGTGGTAGTAAGAGAACTGTTATTTCAACTGAAATGTACCTCTCGCGTCTCTGACCAGGCCTCTGTGGCGCAATTGGCTAGCGCGTTCGGCTGTTAGTGTCACGTTGTAACCGGAAGGCTGGTGGTTCGAGCCCACCCAGGGGCGTACTATTATGAAGTACTTTTACTTCCCATGTGTCCTTTATACTTTGCGGTTTTACGACTGCCAACTTGTGGTGGTGCAACGGCCTGTTAGCTCAGTTGGTTAGAGCGCCGTGCTAATAACGCGGAGGTCATGAGTTCGATCCTCTTACGGGCCATAATTACATCTATTTTCAAATGTTTTGTGAAGTCCAGAACAACTTGGCGTGCTGTATATTATATTGCATACTACTGGAAAAGAAGAAGAAGTAGAAGAAGAAGAAGAAGAAGAAGAAGGGGTCTTTAGGGTGACCGGCTATACCACCATTCGATTACAAGTCCCCTGCACCAAGTGGTCTTATAAAGGGGCCGGCACTATAGCTTTAAGTTGTATTCCAAATTTGAAATAAACACATAAGAATCGTTGTTACATTGTGAAGACTTTGAATGGTGCGAGTAGGTTGGGTGCGTGGGGTGATAGAGGACGGCAATCCTCTCACTGAATGCTACTAAGCCTTCTTGTGAATGTCTCCAACTTAAAGCTATTGTCTGCAACTAATTTCTCTTTGAATGAGATCGGAAATTTGATAATTAACACTGTAAAATAGTTAGATAAGAAAAAAAACTGTTAATCTAATAGTTTCTCGCTGCTGTGAATACTTTCTTCTATTGCCTTGTGTTAGTCTACTAGGATGTTCTATAAGGGACCAGCCGCTTTATCGCAAGCTAAGCCTTGAAAAGGTCAAATGGTAAACCACAACTTCATGGAAGTGAATGAAGCCGCCATTGCTTCAGCAATTGATCAACAGGTCGGTAGTTCCTGTGTTCGTTACATTAAAGAAAGACTAAGGATGGCTCTTACCTTACTGCAAGATCTTAAGGTCGTTAGGGGCCATACTGACTGGCTACCCTACAGACTGGCGAAACTGAGACATCCCTGCAATTTTGGTGGTAGTAAGAGAACTGTTATTTCAACTGAAATGTACCTCTCGCGTCTCTGACCAGGCCTCTGTGGCGCAATTGGCTAGCGCGTTCGGCTGTTAGTGTCACGTTGTAACCGGAAGGCTGGTGGTTCGAGCCCACCCAGGGGCGTACTATTATGAAGTACTTTTACTTCCCATGTGTCCTTTATACTTTGCGGTTTTACGACTGCCAACTTGTGGTGGTGCAACGGCCTGTTAGCTCAGTTGGTTAGAGCGCCGTGCTAATAACGCGGAGGTCATGAGTTCGATCCTCTTACGGGCCATAATTACATCTATTTTCAAATGTTTTGTGAAGTCCAGAACAACTTGGCGTGCTGTATATTATATTGCATACTACTGGAAAAGAAGAAGAAGTAGAAGAAGAAGAAGAAGAAGAAGAAGGGGTCTTTAGGGTGACCGGCTATACCACCATTCGATTACAAGTCCCCTGCACCAAGTGGTCTTATAAAGGGGCCGGCACTATAGCTTTAAGTTGTATTCCAAATTTGAAATAAACACATAAGAATCGTTGTTACATTGTGAAGACTTTGAATGGTGCGAGTAGGTTGGGTGCGTGGGGTGATAGAGGACGGCAATCCTCTCACTGAATGCTACTAAGCCTTCTTGTGAATGTCTCCAACTTAAAGCTATTGTCTGCAACTAATTTCTCTTTGAATGAGATCGGAAATTTGATAATTAACACTGTAAAATAGTTAGATAAGAAAAAAAACTGTTAATCTAATAGTTTCTCGCTGCTGTGAATACTTTCTTCTATTGCCTTGTGTTAGTCTACTAGGATGTTCTATAAGGGACCAGCCGCTTTATCGCAAGCTAAGCCTTGAAAAGGTCAAATGGTAAACCACAACTTCATGGAAGTGAATGAAGCCGCCATTGCTTCAGCAATTGATCAACAGGTCGGTAGTTCCTGTGTTCGTTACATTAAAGAAAGACTAAGGATGGCTCTTACCTTACTGCAAGATCTTAAGGTCGTTAGGGGCCATACTGACTGGCTACCCTACAGACTGGCGAAACTGAGACATCCCTGCAATTTTGGTGGTAGTAAGAGAACTGTTATTTCAACTGAAATGTACCTCTCGCGTCTCTGACCAGGCCTCTGTGGCGCAATTGGCTAGCGCGTTCGGCTGTTAGTGTCACGTTGTAACCGGAAGGCTGGTGGTTCGAGCCCACCCAGGGGCGTACTATTATGAAGTACTTTTACTTCCCATGTGTCCTTTATACTTTGCGGTTTTACGACTGCCAACTTGTGGTGGTGCAACGGCCTGTTAGCTCAGTTGGTTAGAGCGCCGTGCTAATAACGCGGAGGTCATGAGTTCGATCCTCTTACGGGCCATAATTACATCTATTTTCAAATGTTTTGTGAAGTCCAGAACAACTTGGCGTGCTGTATATTATATTGCATACTACTGGAAAAGAAGAAGAAGTAGAAGAAGAAGAAGAAGAAGAAGAAGGGGTCTTTAGGGTGACCGGCTATACCACCATTCGATTACAAGTCCCCTGCACCAAGTGGTCTTATAAAGGGGCCGGCACTATAGCTTTAAGTTGTATTCCAAATTTGAAATAAACACATAAGAATCGTTGTTACATTGTGAAGACTTTGAATGGTGCGAGTAGGTTGGGTGCGTGGGGTGATAGAGGACGGCAATCCTCTCACTGAATGCTACTAAGCCTTCTTGTGAATGTCTCCAACTTAAAGCTATTGTCTGCAACTAATTTCTCTTTGAATGAGATCGGAAATTTGATAATTAACACTGTAAAATAGTTAGATAAGAAAAAAAACTGTTAATCTAATAGTTTCTCGCTGCTGTGAATACTTTCTTCTATTGCCTTGTGTTAGTCTACTAGGATGTTCTATAAGGGACCAGCCGCTTTATCGCAAGCTAAGCCTTGAAAAGGTCAAATGGTAAACCACAACTTCATGGAAGTGAATGAAGCCGCCATTGCTTCAGCAATTGATCAACAGGTCGGTAGTTCCTGTGTTCGTTACATTAAAGAAAGACTAAGGATGGCTCTTACCTTACTGCAAGATCTTAAGGTCGTTAGGGGCCATACTGACTGGCTACCCTACAGACTGGCGAAACTGAGACATCCCTGCAATTTTGGTGGTAGTAAGAGAACTGTTATTTCAACTGAAATGTACCTCTCGCGTCTCTGACCAGGCCTCTGTGGCGCAATTGGCTAGCGCGTTCGGCTGTTAGTGTCACGTTGTAACCGGAAGGCTGGTGGTTCGAGCCCACCCAGGGGCGTACTATTATGAAGTACTTTTACTTCCCATGTGTCCTTTATACTTTGCGGTTTTACGACTGCCAACTTGTGGTGGTGCAACGGCCTGTTAGCTCAGTTGGTTAGAGCGCCGTGCTAATAACGCGGAGGTCATGAGTTCGATCCTCTTACGGGCCATAATTACATCTATTTTCAAATGTTTTGTGAAGTCCAGAACAACTTGGCGTGCTGTATATTATATTGCATACTACTGGAAAAGAAGAAGAAGTAGAAGAAGAAGAAGAAGAAGAAGAAGGGGACATTAGGGTGACCGGCTATACCACCATTCGATTACAAGTCCCCTGCACCAAGTGGTCTTATAAAGGGGCCGGCACTATAGCTTTAAGTTGTATTCCAAATTTGAAATAAACACATAAGAATCGTTGTTACATTGTGAAGACTTTGAATGGTGCGAGTAGGTTGGGTGCGTGGGGTGATAGAGGACGGCAATCCTCTCACTGAATGCTACTAAGCCTTCTTGTGAATGTCTCCAACTTAAAGCTATTGTCTGCAACTAATTTCTCTTTGAATGAGATCGGAAATTTGATAATTAACACTGTAAAATAGTTAGATAAGAAAAAAAACTGTTAATCTAATAGTTTCTCGCTGCTGTGAATACTTTCTTCTATTGCCTTGTGTTAGTCTACTAGGATGTTCTATAAGGGACCAGCCGCTTTATCGCAAGCTAAGCCTTGAAAAGGTCAAATGGTAAACCACAACTTCATGGAAGTGAATGAAGCCGCCATTGCTTCAGCAATTGATCAACAGGTCGGTAGTTCCTGTGTTCGTTACATTAAAGAAAGACTAAGGATGGCTCTTACCTTACTGCAAGATCTTAAGGTCGTTAGGGGCCATACTGACTGGCTACCCTACAGACTGGCGAAACTGAGACATCCCTGCAATTTTGGTGGTAGTAAGAGAACTGTTATTTCAACTGAAATGTACCTCTCGCGTCTCTGACCAGGCCTCTGTGGCGCAATTGGCTAGCGCGTTCGGCTGTTAGTGTCACGTTGTAACCGGAAGGCTGGTGGTTCGAGCCCACCCAGGGGCGTACTATTATGAAGTACTTTTACTTCCCATGTGTCCTTTATACTTTGCGGTTTTACGACTGCCAACTTGTGGTGGTGCAACGGCCTGTTAGCTCAGTTGGTTAGAGCGCCGTGCTAATAACGCGGAGGTCATGAGTTCGATCCTCTTACGGGCCATAATTACATCTATTTTCAAATGTTTTGTGAAGTCCAGAACAACTTGGCGTGCTGTATATTATATTGCATACTACTGGAAAAGAAGAAGAAGTAGAAGAAGAAGAAGAAGAAGAAGAAGGGGTCTTTAGGGTGACCGGCTATACCACCATTCGATTACAAGTCCCCTGCACCAAGTGGTCTTATAAAGGGGCCGGCACTATAGCTTTAAGTTGTATTCCAAATTTGAAATAAACACATAAGAATCGTTGTTACATTGTGAAGACTTTGAATGGTGCGAGTAGGTTGGGTGCGTGGGGTGATAGAGGACGGCAATCCTCTCACTGAATGCTACTAAGCCTTCTTGTGAATGTCTCCAACTTAAAGCTATTGTCTGCAACTAATTTCTCTTTGAATGAGATCGGAAATTTGATAATTAACACTGTAAAATAGTTAGATAAGAAAAAAAACTGTTAATCTAATAGTTTCTCGCTGCTGTGAATACTTTCTTCTATTGCCTTGTGTTAGTCTACTAGGATGTTCTATAAGGGACCAGCCGCTTTATCGCAAGCTAAGCCTTGAAAAGGTCAAATGGTAAACCACAACTTCATGGAAGTGAATGAAGCCGCCATTGCTTCAGCAATTGATCAACAGGTCGGTAGTTCCTGTGTTCGTTACATTAAAGAAAGACTAAGGATGGCTCTTACCTTACTGCAAGATCTTAAGGTCGTTAGGGGCCATACTGACTGGCTACCCTACAGACTGGCGAAACTGAGACATCCCTGCAATTTTGGTGGTAGTAAGAGAACTGTTATTTCAACTGAAATGTACCTCTCGCGTCTCTGACCAGGCCTCTGTGGCGCAATTGGCTAGCGCGTTCGGCTGTTAGTGTCACGTTGTAACCGGAAGGCTGGTGGTTCGAGCCCACCCAGGGGCGTACTATTATGAAGTACTTTTACTTCCCATGTGTCCTTTATACTTTGCGGTTTTACGACTGCCAACTTGTGGTGGTGCAACGGCCTGTTAGCTCAGTTGGTTAGAGCGCCGTGCTAATAACGCGGAGGTCATGAGTTCGATCCTCTTACGGGCCATAATTACATCTATTTTCAAATGTTTTGTGAAGTCCAGAACAACTTGGCGTGCTGTATATTATATTGCATACTACTGGAAAAGAAGAAGAAGTAGAAGAAGAAGAAGAAGAAGAAGAAGGGGTCTTTAGGGTGACCGGCTATACCACCATTCGATTACAAGTCCCCTGCACCAAGTGGTCTTATAAAGGGGCCGGCACTATAGCTTTAAGTTGTATTCCAAATTTGAAATAAACACATAAGAATCGTTGTTACATTGTGAAGACTTTGAATGGTGCGAGTAGGTTGGGTGCGTGGGGTGATAGAGGACGGCAATCCTCTCACTGAATGCTACTAAGCCTTCTTGTGAATGTCTCCAACTTAAAGCTATTGTCTGCAACTAATTTCTCTTTGAATGAGATCGGAAATTTGATAATTAACACTGTAAAATAGTTAGATAAGAAAAAAAACTGTTAATCTAATAGTTTCTCGCTGCTGTGAATACTTTCTTCTATTGCCTTGTGTTAGTCTACTAGGATGTTCTATAAGGGACCAGCCGCTTTATCGCAAGCTAAGCCTTGAAAAGGTCAAATGGTAAACCACAACTTCATGGAAGTGAATGAAGCCGCCATTGCTTCAGCAATTGATCAACAGGTCGGTAGTTCCTGTGTTCGTTACATTAAAGAAAGACTAAGGATGGCTCTTACCTTACTGCAAGATCTTAAGGTCGTTAGGGGCCATACTGACTGGCTACCCTACAGACTGGCGAAACTGAGACATCCCTGCAATTTTGGTGGTAGTAAGAGAACTGTTATTTCAACTGAAATGTACCTCTCGCGTCTCTGACCAGGCCTCTGTGGCGCAATTGGCTAGCGCGTTCGGCTGTTAGTGTCACGTTGTAACCGGAAGGCTGGTGGTTCGAGCCCACCCAGGGGCGTACTATTATGAAGTACTTTTACTTCCCATGTGTCCTTTATACTTTGCGGTTTTACGACTGCCAACTTGTGGTGGTGCAACGGCCTGTTAGCTCAGTTGGTTAGAGCGCCGTGCTAATAACGCGGAGGTCATGAGTTCGATCCTCTTACGGGCCATAATTACATCTATTTTCAAATGTTTTGTGAAGTCCAGAACAACTTGGCGTGCTGTATATTATATTGCATACTACTGGAAAAGAAGAAGAAGTAGAAGAAGAAGAAGAAGAAGAAGAAGGGGTCTTTAGGGTGACCGGCTATACCACCATTCGATTACAAGTCCCCTGCACCAAGTGGTCTTATAAAGGGGCCGGCACTATAGCTTTAAGTTGTATTCCAAATTTGAAATAAACACATAAGAATCGTTGTTACATTGTGAAGACTTTGAATGGTGCGAGTAGGTTGGGTGCGTGGGGTGATAGAGGACGGCAATCCTCTCACTGAATGCTACTAAGCCTTCTTGTGAATGTCTCCAACTTAAAGCTATTGTCTGCAACTAATTTCTCTTTGAATGAGATCGGAAATTTGATAATTAACACTGTAAAATAGTTAGATAAGAAAAAAAACTGTTAATCTAATAGTTTCTCGCTGCTGTGAATACTTTCTTCTATTGCCTTGTGTTAGTCTACTAGGATGTTCTATAAGGGACCAGCCGCTTTATCGCAAGCTAAGCCTTGAAAAGGTCAAATGGTAAACCACAACTTCATGGAAGTGAATGAAGCCGCCATTGCTTCAGCAATTGATCAACAGGTCGGTAGTTCCTGTGTTCGTTACATTAAAGAAAGACTAAGGATGGCTCTTACCTTACTGCAAGATCTTAAGGTCGTTAGGGGCCATACTGACTGGCTACCCTACAGACTGGCGAAACTGAGACATCCCTGCAATTTTGGTGGTAGTAAGAGAACTGTTATTTCAACTGAAATGTACCTCTCGCGTCTCTGACCAGGCCTCTGTGGCGCAATTGGCTAGCGCGTTCGGCTGTTAGTGTCACGTTGTAACCGGAAGGCTGGTGGTTCGAGCCCACCCAGGGGCGTACTATTATGAAGTACTTTTACTTCCCATGTGTCCTTTATACTTTGCGGTTTTACGACTGCCAACTTGTGGTGGTGCAACGGCCTGTTAGCTCAGTTGGTTAGAGCGCCGTGCTAATAACGCGGAGGTCATGAGTTCGATCCTCTTACGGGCCATAATTACATCTATTTTCAAATGTTTTGTGAAGTCCAGAACAACTTGGCGTGCTGTATATTATATTGCATACTACTGGAAAAGAAGAAGAAGTAGAAGAAGAAGAAGAAGAAGAAGAAGGGGTCTTTAGGGTGACCGGCTATACCACCATTCGATTACAAGTCCCCTGCACCAAGTGGTCTTATAAAGGGGCCGGCACTATAGCTTTAAGTTGTATTCCAAATTTGAAATAAACACATAAGAATCGTTGTTACATTGTGAAGACTTTGAATGGTGCGAGTAGGTTGGGTGCGTGGGGTGATAGAGGACGGCAATCCTCTCACTGAATGCTACTAAGCCTTCTTGTGAATGTCTCCAACTTAAAGCTATTGTCTGCAACTAATTTCTCTTTGAATGAGATCGGAAATTTGATAATTAACACTGTAAAATAGTTAGATAAGAAAAAAAACTGTTAATCTAATAGTTTCTCGCTGCTGTGAATACTTTCTTCTATTGCCTTGTGTTAGTCTACTAGGATGTTCTATAAGGGACCAGCCGCTTTATCGCAAGCTAAGCCTTGAAAAGGTCAAATGGTAAACCACAACTTCATGGAAGTGAATGAAGCCGCCATTGCTTCAGCAATTGATCAACAGGTCGGTAGTTCCTGTGTTCGTTACATTAAAGAAAGACTAAGGATGGCTCTTACCTTACTGCAAGATCTTAAGGTCGTTAGGGGCCATACTGACTGGCTACCCTACAGACTGGCGAAACTGAGACATCCCTGCAATTTTGGTGGTAGTAAGAGAACTGTTATTTCAACTGAAATGTACCTCTCGCGTCTCTGACCAGGCCTCTGTGGCGCAATTGGCTAGCGCGTTCGGCTGTTAGTGTCACGTTGTAACCGGAAGGCTGGTGGTTCGAGCCCACCCAGGGGCGTACTATTATGAAGTACTTTTACTTCCCATGTGTCCTTTATACTTTGCGGTTTTACGACTGCCAACTTGTGGTGGTGCAACGGCCTGTTAGCTCAGTTGGTTAGAGCGCCGTGCTAATAACGCGGAGGTCATGAGTTCGATCCTCTTACGGGCCATAATTACATCTATTTTCAAATGTTTTGTGAAGTCCAGAACAACTTGGCGTGCTGTATATTATATTGCATACTACTGGAAAAGAAGAAGAAGTAGAAGAAGAAGAAGAAGAAGAAGAAGAAGGGGTCTTTAGGGTGACCGGCTATACCACCATTCGATTACAAGTCCCCTGCACCAAGTGGTCTTATAAAGGGGCCGGCACTATAGCTTTAAGTTGTATTCCAAATTTGAAATAAACACATAAGAATCGTTGTTACATTGTGAAGACTTTGAATGGTGCGAGTAGGTTGGGTGCGTGGGGTGATAGAGGACGGCAATCCTCTCACTGAATGCTACTAAGCCTTCTTGTGAATGTCTCCAACTTAAAGCTATTGTCTGCAACTAATTTCTCTTTGAATGAGATCGGAAATTTGATAATTAACACTGTAAAATAGTTAGATAAGAAAAAAAAACTGTTAATCTAATAGTTTCTCGCTGCTGTGAATACTTTCTTCTATTGCCTTGTGTTAGTCTACTAGGATGTTCTATAAGGGACCAGCCGCTTTATCGCAAGCTAAGCCTTGAAAAGGTCAAATGGTAAACCACAACTTCATGGAAGTGAATGAAGCCGCCATTGCTTCAGCAATTGATCAACAGGTCGGTAGTTCCTGTGTTCGTTACATTAAAGAAAGACTAAGGATGGCTCTTACCTTACTGCAAGATCTTAAGGTCGTTAGGGGCCATACTGACTGGCTACCCTACAGACTGGCGAAACTGAGACATCCCTGCAATTTTGGTGGTAGTAAGAGAACTGTTATTTCAACTGAAATGTACCTCTCGCGTCTCTGACCAGGCCTCTGTGGCGCAATTGGCTAGCGCGTTCGGCTGTTAGTGTCACGTTGTAACCGGAAGGCTGGTGGTTCGAGCCCACCCAGGGGCGTACTATTATGAAGTACTTTTACTTCCCATGTGTCCTTTATACTTTGCGGTTTTACGACTGCCAACTTGTGGTGGTGCAACGGCCTGTTAGCTCAGTTGGTTAGAGCGCCGTGCTAATAACGCGGAGGTCATGAGTTCGATCCTCTTACGGGCCATAATTACATCTATTTTCAAATGTTTTGTGAAGTCCAGAACAACTTGGCGTGCTGTATATTATATTGCATACTACTGGAAAAGAAGAAGAAGTAGAAGAAGAAGAAGAAGAAGAAGAAGGGGTCTTTAGGGTGACCGGCTATACCACCATTCGATTACAAGTCCCCTGCACCAAGTGGTCTTATAAAGGGGCCGGCACTATAGCTTTAAGTTGTATTCCAAATTTGAAATAAACACATAAGAATCGTTGTTACATTGTGAAGACTTTGAATGGTGCGAGTAGGTTGGGTGCGTGGGGTGATAGAGGACGGCAATCCTCTCACTGAATGCTACTAAGCCTTCTTGTGAATGTCTCCAACTTAAAGCTATTGTCTGCAACTAATTTCTCTTTGAATGAGATCGGAAATTTGATAATTAACACTGTAAAATAGTTAGATAAGAAAAAAAACTGTTAATCTAATAGTTTCTCGCTGCTGTGAATACTTTCTTCTATTGCCTTGTGTTAGTCTACTAGGATGTTCTATAAGGGACCAGCCGCTTTATCGCAAGCTAAGCCTTGAAAAGGTCAAATGGTAAACCACAACTTCATGGAAGTGAATGAAGCCGCCATTGCTTCAGCAATTGATCAACAGGTCGGTAGTTCCTGTGTTCGTTACATTAAAGAAAGACTAAGGATGGCTCTTACCTTACTGCAAGATCTTAAGGTCGTTAGGGGCCATACTGACTGGCTACCCTACAGACTGGCGAAACTGAGACATCCCTGCAATTTTGGTGGTAGTAAGAGAACTGTTATTTCAACTGAAATGTACCTCTCGCGTCTCTGACCAGGCCTCTGTGGCGCAATTGGCTAGCGCGTTCGGCTGTTAGTGTCACGTTGTAACCGGAAGGCTGGTGGTTCGAGCCCACCCAGGGGCGTACTATTATGAAGTACTTTTACTTCCCATGTGTCCTTTATACTTTGCGGTTTTACGACTGCCAACTTGTGGTGGTGCAACGGCCTGTTAGCTCAGTTGGTTAGAGCGCCGTGCTAATAACGCGGAGGTCATGAGTTCGATCCTCTTACGGGCCATAATTACATCTATTTTCAAATGTTTTGTGAAGTCCAGAACAACTTGGCGTGCTGTATATTATATTGCATACTACTGGAAAAGAAGAAGAAGTAGAAGAAGAAGAAGAAGAAGAAGAAGGGGTCTTTAGGGTGACCGGCTATACCACCATTCGATTACAAGTCCCCTGCACCAAGTGGTCTTATAAAGGGGCCGGCACTATAGCTTTAAGTTGTATTCCAAATTTGAAATAAACACATAAGAATCGTTGTTACATTGTGAAGACTTTGAATGGTGCGAGTAGGTTGGGTGCGTGGGGTGATAGAGGACGGCAATCCTCTCACTGAATGCTACTAAGCCTTCTTGTGAATGTCTCCAACTTAAAGCTATTGTCTGCAACTAATTTCTCTTTGAATGAGATCGGAAATTTGATAATTAACACTGTAAAATAGTTAGATAAGAAAAAAAACTGTTAATCTAATAGTTTCTCGCTGCTGTGAATACTTTCTTCTATTGCCTTGTGTTAGTCTACTAGGATGTTCTATAAGGGACCAGCCGCTTTATCGCAAGCTAAGCCTTGAAAAGGTCAAATGGTAAACCACAACTTCATGGAAGTGAATGAAGCCGCCATTGCTTCAGCAATTGATCAACAGGTCGGTAGTTCCTGTGTTCGTTACATTAAAGAAAGACTAAGGATGGCTCTTACCTTACTGCAAGATCTTAAGGTCGTTAGGGGCCATACTGACTGGCTACCCTACAGACTGGCGAAACTGAGACATCCCTGCAATTTTGGTGGTAGTAAGAGAACTGTTATTTCAACTGAAATGTACCTCTCGCGTCTCTGACCAGGCCTCTGTGGCGCAATTGGCTAGCGCGTTCGGCTGTTAGTGTCACGTTGTAACCGGAAGGCTGGTGGTTCGAGCCCACCCAGGGGCGTACTATTATGAAGTACTTTTACTTCCCATGTGTCCTTTATACTTTGCGGTTTTACGACTGCCAACTTGTGGTGGTGCAACGGCCTGTTAGCTCAGTTGGTTAGAGCGCCGTGCTAATAACGCGGAGGTCATGAGTTCGATCCTCTTACGGGCCATAATTACATCTATTTTCAAATGTTTTGTGAAGTCCAGAACAACTTGGCGTGCTGTATATTATATTGCATACTACTGGAAAAGAAGAAGAAGTAGAAGAAGAAGAAGAAGAAGAAGAAGAGGTCTTTAGGGTGACCGGCTATACCACCATTCGATTACAAGTCCCCTGCACCAAGTGGTCTTATAAAGGGGCCGGCACTATAGCTTTAAGTTGTATTCCAAATTTGAAATAAACACATAAGAATCGTTGTTACATTGTGAAGACTTTGAATGGTGCGAGTAGGTTGGGTGCGTGGGGTGATAGAGGACGGCAATCCTCTCACTGAATGCTACTAAGCCTTCTTGTGAATGTCTCCAACTTAAAGCTATTGTCTGCAACTAATTTCTCTTTGAATGAGATCGGAAATTTGATAATTAACACTGTAAAATAGTTAGATAAGAAAAAAAACTGTTAATCTAATAGTTTCTCGCTGCTGTGAATACTTTCTTCTATTGCCTTGTGTTAGTCTACTAGGATGTTCTATAAGGGACCAGCCGCTTTATCGCAAGCTAAGCCTTGAAAAGGTCAAATGGTAAACCACAACTTCATGGAAGTGAATGAAGCCGCCATTGCTTCAGCAATTGATCAACAGGTCGGTAGTTCCTGTGTTCGTTACATTAAAGAAAGACTAAGGATGGCTCTTACCTTACTGCAAGATCTTAAGGTCGTTAGGGGCCATACTGACTGGCTACCCTACAGACTGGCGAAACTGAGACATCCCTGCAATTTTGGTGGTAGTAAGAGAACTGTTATTTCAACTGAAATGTACCTCTCGCGTCTCTGACCAGGCCTCTGTGGCGCAATTGGCTAGCGCGTTCGGCTGTTAGTGTCACGTTGTAACCGGAAGGCTGGTGGTTCGAGCCCACCCAGGGGCGTACTATTATGAAGTACTTTTACTTCCCATGTGTCCTTTATACTTTGCGGTTTTACGACTGCCAACTTGTGGTGGTGCAACGGCCTGTTAGCTCAGTTGGTTAGAGCGCCGTGCTAATAACGCGGAGGTCATGAGTTCGATCCTCTTACGGGCCATAATTACATCTATTTTCAAATGTTTTGTGAAGTCCAGAACAACTTGGCGTGCTGTATATTATATTGCATACTACTGGAAAAGAAGAAGAAGTAGAAGAAGAAGAAGAAGAAGAAGAAGGGGTCTTTAGGGTGACCGGCTATACCACCATTCGATTACAAGTCCCCTGCACCAAGTGGTCTTATAAAGGGGCCGGCACTATAGCTTTAAGTTGTATTCCAAATTTGAAATAAACACATAAGAATCGTTGTTACATTGTGAAGACTTTGAATGGTGCGAGTAGGTTGGGTGCGTGGGGTGATAGAGGACGGCAATCCTCTCACTGAATGCTACTAAGCCTTCTTGTGAATGTCTCCAACTTAAAGCTATTGTCTGCAACTAATTTCTCTTTGAATGAGATCGGAAATTTGATAATTAACACTGTAAAATAGTTAGATAAGAAAAAAAAACTGTTAATCTAATAGTTTCTCGCTGCTGTGAATACTTTCTTCTATTGCCTTGTGTTAGTCTACTAGGATGTTCTATAAGGGACCAGCCGCTTTATCGCAAGCTAAGCCTTGAAAAGGTCAAATGGTAAACCACAACTTCATGGAAGTGAATGAAGCCGCCATTGCTTCAGCAATTGATCAACAGGTCGGTAGTTCCTGTGTTCGTTACATTAAAGAAAGACTAAGGATGGCTCTTACCTTACTGCAAGATCTTAAGGTCGTTAGGGGCCATACTGACTGGCTACCCTACAGACTGGCGAAACTGAGACATCCCTGCAATTTTGGTGGTAGTAAGAGAACTGTTATTTCAACTGAAATGTACCTCTCGCGTCTCTGACCAGGCCTCTGTGGCGCAATTGGCTAGCGCGTTCGGCTGTTAGTGTCACGTTGTAACCGGAAGGCTGGTGGTTCGAGCCCACCCAGGGGCGTACTATTATGAAGTACTTTTACTTCCCATGTGTCCTTTATACTTTGCGGTTTTACGACTGCCAACTTGTGGTGGTGCAACGGCCTGTTAGCTCAGTTGGTTAGAGCGCCGTGCTAATAACGCGGAGGTCATGAGTTCGATCCTCTTACGGGCCATAATTACATCTATTTTCAAATGTTTTGTGAAGTCCAGAACAACTTGGCGTGCTGTATATTATATTGCATACTACTGGAAAAGAAGAAGAAGTAGAAGAAGAAGAAGAAGAAGAAGAAGGGGTCTTTAGGGTGACCGGCTATACCACCATTCGATTACAAGTCCCCTGCACCAAGTGGTCTTATAAAGGGGCCGGCACTATAGCTTTAAGTTGTATTCCAAATTTGAAATAAACACATAAGAATCGTTGTTACATTGTGAAGACTTTGAATGGTGCGAGTAGGTTGGGTGCGTGGGGTGATAGAGGACGGCAATCCTCTCACTGAATGCTACTAAGCCTTCTTGTGAATGTCTCCAACTTAAAGCTATTGTCTGCAACTAATTTCTCTTTGAATGAGATCGGAAATTTGATAATTAACACTGTAAAATAGTTAGATAAGAAAAAAAACTGTTAATCTAATAGTTTCTCGCTGCTGTGAATACTTTCTTCTATTGCCTTGTGTTAGTCTACTAGGATGTTCTATAAGGGACCAGCCGCTTTATCGCAAGCTAAGCCTTGAAAAGGTCAAATGGTAAACCACAACTTCATGGAAGTGAATGAAGCCGCCATTGCTTCAGCAATTGATCAACAGGTCGGTAGTTCCTGTGTTCGTTACATTAAAGAAAGACTAAGGATGGCTCTTACCTTACTGCAAGATCTTAAGGTCGTTAGGGGCCATACTGACTGGCTACCCTACAGACTGGCGAAACTGAGACATCCCTGCAATTTTGGTGGTAGTAAGAGAACTGTTATTTCAACTGAAATGTACCTCTCGCGTCTCTGACCAGGCCTCTGTGGCGCAATTGGCTAGCGCGTTCGGCTGTTAGTGTCACGTTGTAACCGGAAGGCTGGTGGTTCGAGCCCACCCAGGGGCGTACTATTATGAAGTACTTTTACTTCCCATGTGTCCTTTATACTTTGCGGTTTTACGACTGCCAACTTGTGGTGGTGCAACGGCCTGTTAGCTCAGTTGGTTAGAGCGCCGTGCTAATAACGCGGAGGTCATGAGTTCGATCCTCTTACGGGCCATAATTACATCTATTTTCAAATGTTTTGTGAAGTCCAGAACAACTTGGCGTGCTGTATATTATATTGCATACTACTGGAAAAGAAGAAGAAGTAGAAGAAGAAGAAGAAGAAGAAGAAGGGGTCTTTAGGGTGACCGGCTATACCACCATTCGATTACAAGTCCCCTGCACCAAGTGGTCTTATAAAGGGGCCGGCACTATAGTTAAGTTGTATTCCAAATTTGAAATAAACACATAAGAATCGTTGTTACATTGTGAAGACTTTGAATGGTGCGAGTAGGTTGGGTGCGTGGGGTGATAGAGGACGGCAATCCTCTCACTGAATGCTACTAAGCCTTCTTGTGAATGTCTCCAACTTAAAGCTATTGTCTGCAACTAATTTCTCTTTGAATGAGATCGGAAATTTGATAATTAACACTGTAAAATAGTTAGATAAGAAAAAAAACTGTTAATCTAATAGTTTCTCGCTGCTGTGAATACTTTCTTCTATTGCCTTGTGTTAGTCTACTAGGATGTTCTATAAGGGACCAGCCGCTTTATCGCAAGCTAAGCCTTGAAAAGGTCAAATGGTAAACCACAACTTCATGGAAGTGAATGAAGCCGCCATTGCTTCAGCAATTGATCAACAGGTCGGTAGTTCCTGTGTTCGTTACATTAAAGAAAGACTAAGGATGGCTCTTACCTTACTGCAAGATCTTAAGGTCGTTAGGGGCCATACTGACTGGCTACCCTACAGACTGGCGAAACTGAGACATCCCTGCAATTTTGGTGGTAGTAAGAGAACTGTTATTTCAACTGAAATGTACCTCTCGCGTCTCTGACCAGGCCTCTGTGGCGCAATTGGCTAGCGCGTTCGGCTGTTAGTGTCACGTTGTAACCGGAAGGCTGGTGGTTCGAGCCCACCCAGGGGCGTACTATTATGAAGTACTTTTACTTCCCATGTGTCCTTTATACTTTGCGGTTTTACGACTGCCAACTTGTGGTGGTGCAACGGCCTGTTAGCTCAGTTGGTTAGAGCGCCGTGCTAATAACGCGGAGGTCATGAGTTCGATCCTCTTACGGGCCATAATTACATCTATTTTCAAATGTTTTGTGAAGTCCAGAACAACTTGGCGTGCTGTATATTATATTGCATACTACTGGAAAAGAAGAAGAAGTAGAAGAAGAAGAAGAAGAAGAAGAAGGGGTCTTTAGGGTGACCGGCTATACCACCATTCGATTACAAGTCCCCTGCACCAAGTGGTCTTATAAAGGGGCCGGCACTATAGCTTTAAGTTGTATTCCAAATTTGAAATAAACACATAAGAATCGTTGTTACATTGTGAAGACTTTGAATGGTGCGAGTAGGTTGGGTGCGTGGGGTGATAGAGGACGGCAATCCTCTCACTGAATGCTACTAAGCCTTCTTGTGAATGTCTCCAACTTAAAGCTATTGTCTGCAACTAATTTCTCTTTGAATGAGATCGGAAATTTGATAATTAACACTGTAAAATAGTTAGATAAGAAAAAAAAACTGTTAATCTAATAGTTTCTCGCTGCTGTGAATACTTTCTTCTATTGCCTTGTGTTAGTCTACTAGGATGTTCTATAAGGGACCAGCCGCTTTATCGCAAGCTAAGCCTTGAAAAGGTCAAATGGTAAACCACAACTTCATGGAAGTGAATGAAGCCGCCATTGCTTCAGCAATTGATCAACAGGTCGGTAGTTCCTGTGTTCGTTACATTAAAGAAAGACTAAGGATGGCTCTTACCTTACTGCAAGATCTTAAGGTCGTTAGGGGCCATACTGACTGGCTACCCTACAGACTGGCGAAACTGAGACATCCCTGCAATTTTGGTGGTAGTAAGAGAACTGTTATTTCAACTGAAATGTACCTCTCGCGTCTCTGACCAGGCCTCTGTGGCGCAATTGGCTAGCGCGTTCGGCTGTTAGTGTCACGTTGTAACCGGAAGGCTGGTGGTTCGAGCCCACCCAGGGGCGTACTATTATGAAGTACTTTTACTTCCCATGTGTCCTTTATACTTTGCGGTTTTACGACTGCCAACTTGTGGTGGTGCAACGGCCTGTTAGCTCAGTTGGTTAGAGCGCCGTGCTAATAACGCGGAGGTCATGAGTTCGATCCTCTTACGGGCCATAATTACATCTATTTTCAAATGTTTTGTGAAGTCCAGAACAACTTGGCGTGCTGTATATTATATTGCATACTACTGGAAAAGAAGAAGAAGTAGAAGAAGAAGAAGAAGAAGAAGAAGGGGTCTTTAGGGTGACCGGCTATACCACCATTCGATTACAAGTCCCCTGCACCAAGTGGTCTTATAAAGGGGCCGGCACTATAGCTTTAAGTTGTATTCCAAATTTGAAATAAACACATAAGAATCGTTGTTACATTGTGAAGACTTTGAATGGTGCGAGTAGGTTGGGTGCGTGGGGTGATAGAGGACGGCAATCCTCTCACTGAATGCTACTAAGCCTTCTTGTGAATGTCTCCAACTTAAAGCTATTGTCTGCAACTAATTTCTCTTTGAATGAGATCGGAAATTTGATAATTAACACTGTAAAATAGTTAGATAAGAAAAAAAACTGTTAATCTAATAGTTTCTCGCTGCTGTGAATACTTTCTTCTATTGCCTTGTGTTAGTCTACTAGGATGTTCTATAAGGGACCAGCCGCTTTATCGCAAGCTAAGCCTTGAAAAGGTCAAATGGTAAACCACAACTTCATGGAAGTGAATGAAGCCGCCATTGCTTCAGCAATTGATCAACAGGTCGGTAGTTCCTGTGTTCGTTACATTAAAGAAAGACTAAGGATGGCTCTTACCTTACTGCAAGATCTTAAGGTCGTTAGGGGCCATACTGACTGGCTACCCTACAGACTGGCGAAACTGAGACATCCCTGCAATTTTGGTGGTAGTAAGAGAACTGTTATTTCAACTGAAATGTACCTCTCGCGTCTCTGACCAGGCCTCTGTGGCGCAATTGGCTAGCGCGTTCGGCTGTTAGTGTCACGTTGTAACCGGAAGGCTGGTGGTTCGAGCCCACCCAGGGGCGTACTATTATGAAGTACTTTTACTTCCCATGTGTCCTTTATACTTTGCGGTTTTACGACTGCCAACTTGTGGTGGTGCAACGGCCTGTTAGCTCAGTTGGTTAGAGCGCCGTGCTAATAACGCGGAGGTCATGAGTTCGATCCTCTTACGGGCCATAATTACATCTATTTTCAAATGTTTTGTGAAGTCCAGAACAACTTGGCGTGCTGTATATTATATTGCATACTACTGGAAAAGAAGAAGAAGTAGAAGAAGAAGAAGAAGAAGAAGAAGGGGTCTTTAGGGTGACCGGCTATACCACCATTCGATTACAAGTCCCCTGCACCAAGTGGTCTTATAAAGGGGCCGGCACTATAGCTTTAAGTTGTATTCCAAATTTGAAATAAACACATAAGAATCGTTGTTACATTGTGAAGACTTTGAATGGTGCGAGTAGGTTGGGTGCGTGGGGTGATAGAGGACGGCAATCCTCTCACTGAATGCTACTAAGCCTTCTTGTGAATGTCTCCAACTTAAAGCTATTGTCTGCAACTAATTTCTCTTTGAATGAGATCGGAAATTTGATAATTAACACTGTAAAATAGTTAGATAAGAAAAAAACTGTTAATCTAATAGTTTCTCGCTGCTGTGAATACTTTCTTCTATTGCCTTGTGTTAGTCTACTAGGATGTTCTATAAGGGACCAGCCGCTTTATCGCAAGCTAAGCCTTGAAAAGGTCAAATGGTAAACCACAACTTCATGGAAGTGAATGAAGCCGCCATTGCTTCAGCAATTGATCAACAGGTCGGTAGTTCCTGTGTTCGTTACATTAAAGAAAGACTAAGGATGGCTCTTACCTTACTGCAAGATCTTAAGGTCGTTAGGGGCCATACTGACTGGCTACCC
This sequence comes from Ceriodaphnia dubia, assembly GCA_022539655.2. Lineage (NCBI taxonomy): Eukaryota > Metazoa > Arthropoda > Branchiopoda > Diplostraca > Daphniidae > Ceriodaphnia > Ceriodaphnia dubia. The sequence goes on along the minus strand of JAKUCG020000052.1, from coordinate 2,585,714 downwards.
TACAGACTGGCGAAACTGAGACATCCCTGCAATTTTGGTGGTAGTAAGAGAACTGTTATTTCAACTGAAATGTACCTCTCGCGTCTCTGACCAGGCCTCTGTGGCGCAATTGGCTAGCGCGTTCGGCTGTTAGTGTCACGTTGTAACCGGAAGGCTGGTGGTTCGAGCCCACCCAGGGGCGTACTATTATGAAGTACTTTTACTTCCCATGTGTCCTTTATACTTTGCGGTTTTACGACTGCCAACTTGTGGTGGTGCAACGGCCTGTTAGCTCAGTTGGTTAGAGCGCCGTGCTAATAACGCGGAGGTCATGAGTTCGATCCTCTTACGGGCCATAATTACATCTATTTTCAAATGTTTTGTGAAGTCCAGAACAACTTGGCGTGCTGTATATTATATTGCATACTACTGGAAAAGAAGAAGAAGTAGAAGAAGAAGAAGAAGAAGAAGAAGGGGTCTTTAGGGTGACCGGCTATACCACCATTCGATTACAAGTCCCCTGCACCAAGTGGTCTTATAAAGGGGCCGGCACTATAGCTTTAAGTTGTATTCCAAATTTGAAATAAACACATAAGAATCGTTGTTACATTGTGAAGACTTTGAATGGTGCGAGTAGGTTGGGTGCGTGGGGTGATAGAGGACGGCAATCCTCTCACTGAATGCTACTAAGCCTTCTTGTGAATGTCTCCAACTTAAAGCTATTGTCTGCAACTAATTTCTCTTTGAATGAGATCGGAAATTTGATAATTAACACTGTAAAATAGTTAGATAAGAAAAAAAACTGTTAATCTAATAGTTTCTCGCTGCTGTGAATACTTTCTTCTATTGCCTTGTGTTAGTCTACTAGGATGTTCTATAAGGGACCAGCCGCTTTATCGCAAGCTAAGCCTTGAAAAGGTCAAATGGTAAACCACAACTTCATGGAAGTGAATGAAGCCGCCATTGCTTCAGCAATTGATCAACAGGTCGGTAGTTCCTGTGTTCGTTACATTAAAGAAAGACTAAGGATGGCTCTTACCTTACTGCAAGATCTTAAGGTCGTTAGGGGCCATACTGACTGGCTACCCTACAGACTGGCGAAACTGAGACATCCCTGCAATTTTGGTGGTAGTAAGAGAACTGTTATTTCAACTGAAATGTACCTCTCGCGTCTCTGACCAGGCCTCTGTGGCGCAATTGGCTAGCGCGTTCGGCTGTTAGTGTCACGTTGTAACCGGAAGGCTGGTGGTTCGAGCCCACCCAGGGGCGTACTATTATGAAGTACTTTTACTTCCCATGTGTCCTTTATACTTTGCGGTTTTACGACTGCCAACTTGTGGTGGTGCAACGGCCTGTTAGCTCAGTTGGTTAGAGCGCCGTGCTAATAACGCGGAGGTCATGAGTTCGATCCTCTTACGGGCCATAATTACATCTATTTTCAAATGTTTTGTGAAGTCCAGAACAACTTGGCGTGCTGTATATTATATTGCATACTACTGGAAAAGAAGAAGAAGTAGAAGAAGAAGAAGAAGAAGAAGAAGGGGTCTTTAGGGTGACCGGCTATACCACCATTCGATTACAAGTCCCCTGCACCAAGTGGTCTTATAAAGGGGCCGGCACTATAGCTTTAAGTTGTATTCCAAATTTGAAATAAACACATAAGAATCGTTGTTACATTGTGAAGACTTTGAATGGTGCGAGTAGGTTGGGTGCGTGGGGTGATAGAGGACGGCAATCCTCTCACTGAATGCTACTAAGCCTTCTTGTGAATGTCTCCAACTTAAAGCTATTGTCTGCAACTAATTTCTCTTTGAATGAGATCGGAAATTTGATAATTAACACTGTAAAATAGTTAGATAAGAAAAAAACTGTTAATCTAATAGTTTCTCGCTGCTGTGAATACTTTCTTCTATTGCCTTGTGTTAGTCTACTAGGATGTTCTATAAGGGACCAGCCGCTTTATCGCAAGCTAAGCCTTGAAAAGGTCAAATGGTAAACCACAACTTCATGGAAGTGAATGAAGCCGCCATTGCTTCAGCAATTGATCAACAGGTCGGTAGTTCCTGTGTTCGTTACATTAAAGAAAGACTAAGGATGGCTCTTACCTTACTGCAAGATCTTAAGGTCGTTAGGGGCCATACTGACTGGCTACCCTACAGACTGGCGAAACTGAGACATCCCTGCAATTTTGGTGGTAGTAAGAGAACTGTTATTTCAACTGAAATGTACCTCTCGCGTCTCTGACCAGGCCTCTGTGGCGCAATTGGCTAGCGCGTTCGGCTGTTAGTGTCACGTTGTAACCGGAAGGCTGGTGGTTCGAGCCCACCCAGGGGCGTACTATTATGAAGTACTTTTACTTCCCATGTGTCCTTTATACTTTGCGGTTTTACGACTGCCAACTTGTGGTGGTGCAACGGCCTGTTAGCTCAGTTGGTTAGAGCGCCGTGCTAATAACGCGGAGGTCATGAGTTCGATCCTCTTACGGGCCATAATTACATCTATTTTCAAATGTTTTGTGAAGTCCAGAACAACTTGGCGTGCTGTATATTATATTGCATACTACTGGAAAAGAAGAAGAAGTAGAAGAAGAAGAAGAAGAAGAAGAAGGGGTCTTTAGGGTGACCGGCTATACCACCATTCGATTACAAGTCCCCTGCACCAAGTGGTCTTATAAAGGGGCCGGCACTATAGCTTTAAGTTGTATTCCAAATTTGAAATAAACACATAAGAATCGTTGTTACATTGTGAAGACTTTGAATGGTGCGAGTAGGTTGGGTGCGTGGGGTGATAGAGGACGGCAATCCTCTCACTGAATGCTACTAAGCCTTCTTGTGAATGTCTCCAACTTAAAGCTATTGTCTGCAACTAATTTCTCTTTGAATGAGATCGGAAATTTGATAATTAACACTGTAAAATAGTTAGATAAGAAAAAAAACTGTTAATCTAATAGTTTCTCGCTGCTGTGAATACTTTCTTCTATTGCCTTGTGTTAGTCTACTAGGATGTTCTATAAGGGACCAGCCGCTTTATCGCAAGCTAAGCCTTGAAAAGGTCAAATGGTAAACCACAACTTCATGGAAGTGAATGAAGCCGCCATTGCTTCAGCAATTGATCAACAGGTCGGTAGTTCCTGTGTTCGTTACATTAAAGAAAGACTAAGGATGGCTCTTACCTTACTGCAAGATCTTAAGGTCGTTAGGGGCCATACTGACTGGCTACCCTACAGACTGGCGAAACTGAGACATCCCTGCAATTTTGGTGGTAGTAAGAGAACTGTTATTTCAACTGAAATGTACCTCTCGCGTCTCTGACCAGGCCTCTGTGGCGCAATTGGCTAGCGCGTTCGGCTGTTAGTGTCACGTTGTAACCGGAAGGCTGGTGGTTCGAGCCCACCCAGGGGCGTACTATTATGAAGTACTTTTACTTCCCATGTGTCCTTTATACTTTGCGGTTTTACGACTGCCAACTTGTGGTGGTGCAACGGCCTGTTAGCTCAGTTGGTTAGAGCGCCGTGCTAATAACGCGGAGGTCATGAGTTCGATCCTCTTACGGGCCATAATTACATCTATTTTCAAATGTTTTGTGAAGTCCAGAACAACTTGGCGTGCTGTATATTATATTGCATACTACTGGAAAAGAAGAAGAAGTAGAAGAAGAAGAAGAAGAAGAAGAAGGGGTCTTTAGGGTGACCGGCTATACCACCATTCGATTACAAGTCCCCTGCACCAAGTGGTCTTATAAAGGGGCCGGCACTATAGCTTTAAGTTGTATTCCAAATTTGAAATAAACACATAAGAATCGTTGTTACATTGTGAAGACTTTGAATGGTGCGAGTAGGTTGGGTGCGTGGGGTGATAGAGGACGGCAATCCTCTCACTGAATGCTACTAAGCCTTCTTGTGAATGTCTCCAACTTAAAGCTATTGTCTGCAACTAATTTCTCTTTGAATGAGATCGGAAATTTGATAATTAACACTGTAAAATAGTTAGATAAGAAAAAAACTGTTAATCTAATAGTTTCTCGCTGCTGTGAATACTTTCTTCTATTGCCTTGTGTTAGTCTACTAGGATGTTCTATAAGGGACCAGCCGCTTTATCGCAAGCTAAGCCTTGAAAAGGTCAAATGGTAAACCACAACTTCATGGAAGTGAATGAAGCCGCCATTGCTTCAGCAATTGATCAACAGGTCGGTAGTTCCTGTGTTCGTTACATTAAAGAAAGACTAAGGATGGCTCTTACCTTACTGCAAGATCTTAAGGTCGTTAGGGGCCATACTGACTGGCTACCCTACAGACTGGCGAAACTGAGACATCCCTGCAATTTTGGTGGTAGTAAGAGAACTGTTATTTCAACTGAAATGTACCTCTCGCGTCTCTGACCAGGCCTCTGTGGCGCAATTGGCTAGCGCGTTCGGCTGTTAGTGTCACGTTGTAACCGGAAGGCTGGTGGTTCGAGCCCACCCAGGGGCGTACTATTATGAAGTACTTTTACTTCCCATGTGTCCTTTATACTTTGCGGTTTTACGACTGCCAACTTGTGGTGGTGCAACGGCCTGTTAGCTCAGTTGGTTAGAGCGCCGTGCTAATAACGCGGAGGTCATGAGTTCGATCCTCTTACGGGCCATAATTACATCTATTTTCAAATGTTTTGTGAAGTCCAGAACAACTTGGCGTGCTGTATATTATATTGCATACTACTGGAAAAGAAGAAGAAGTAGAAGAAGAAGAAGAAGAAGAAGAAGGGGTCTTTAGGGTGACCGGCTATACCACCATTCGATTACAAGTCCCCTGCACCAAGTGGTCTTATAAAGGGGCCGGCACTATAGCTTTAAGTTGTATTCCAAATTTGAAATAAACACATAAGAATCGTTGTTACATTGTGAAGACTTTGAATGGTGCGAGTAGGTTGGGTGCGTGGGGTGATAGAGGACGGCAATCCTCTCACTGAATGCTACTAAGCCTTCTTGTGAATGTCTCCAACTTAAAGCTATTGTCTGCAACTAATTTCTCTTTGAATGAGATCGGAAATTTGATAATTAACACTGTAAAATAGTTAGATAAGAAAAAAAACTGTTAATCTAATAGTTTCTCGCTGCTGTGAATACTTTCTTCTATTGCCTTGTGTTAGTCTACTAGGATGTTCTATAAGGGACCAGCCGCTTTATCGCAAGCTAAGCCTTGAAAAGGTCAAATGGTAAACCACAACTTCATGGAAGTGAATGAAGCCGCCATTGCTTCAGCAATTGATCAACAGGTCGGTAGTTCCTGTGTTCGTTACATTAAAGAAAGACTAAGGATGGCTCTTACCTTACTGCAAGATCTTAAGGTCGTTAGGGGCCATACTGACTGGCTACCCTACAGACTGGCGAAACTGAGACATCCCTGCAATTTTGGTGGTAGTAAGAGAACTGTTATTTCAACTGAAATGTACCTCTCGCGTCTCTGACCAGGCCTCTGTGGCGCAATTGGCTAGCGCGTTCGGCTGTTAGTGTCACGTTGTAACCGGAAGGCTGGTGGTTCGAGCCCACCCAGGGGCGTACTATTATGAAGTACTTTTACTTCCCATGTGTCCTTTATACTTTGCGGTTTTACGACTGCCAACTTGTGGTGGTGCAACGGCCTGTTAGCTCAGTTGGTTAGAGCGCCGTGCTAATAACGCGGAGGTCATGAGTTCGATCCTCTTACGGGCCATAATTACATCTATTTTCAAATGTTTTGTGAAGTCCAGAACAACTTGGCGTGCTGTATATTATATTGCATACTACTGGAAAAGAAGAAGAAGTAGAAGAAGAAGAAGAAGAAGAAGAAGGGGTCTTTAGGGTGACCGGCTATACCACCATTCGATTACAAGTCCCCTGCACCAAGTGGTCTTATAAAGGGGCCGGCACTATAGCTTTAAGTTGTATTCCAAATTTGAAATAAACACATAAGAATCGTTGTTACATTGTGAAGACTTTGAATGGTGCGAGTAGGTTGGGTGCGTGGGGTGATAGAGGACGGCAATCCTCTCACTGAATGCTACTAAGCCTTCTTGTGAATGTCTCCAACTTAAAGCTATTGTCTGCAACTAATTTCTCTTTGAATGAGATCGGAAATTTGATAATTAACACTGTAAAATAGTTAGATAAGAAAAAAAACTGTTAATCTAATAGTTTCTCGCTGCTGTGAATACTTTCTTCTATTGCCTTGTGTTAGTCTACTAGGATGTTCTATAAGGGACCAGCCGCTTTATCGCAAGCTAAGCCTTGAAAAGGTCAAATGGTAAACCACAACTTCATGGAAGTGAATGAAGCCGCCATTGCTTCAGCAATTGATCAACAGGTCGGTAGTTCCTGTGTTCGTTACATTAAAGAAAGACTAAGGATGGCTCTTACCTTACTGCAAGATCTTAAGGTCGTTAGGGGCCATACTGACTGGCTACCCTACAGACTGGCGAAACTGAGACATCCCTGCAATTTTGGTGGTAGTAAGAGAACTGTTATTTCAACTGAAATGTACCTCTCGCGTCTCTGACCAGGCCTCTGTGGCGCAATTGGCTAGCGCGTTCGGCTGTTAGTGTCACGTTGTAACCGGAAGGCTGGTGGTTCGAGCCCACCCAGGGGCGTACTATTATGAAGTACTTTTACTTCCCATGTGTCCTTTATACTTTGCGGTTTTACGACTGCCAACTTGTGGTGGTGCAACGGCCTGTTAGCTCAGTTGGTTAGAGCGCCGTGCTAATAACGCGGAGGTCATGAGTTCGATCCTCTTACGGGCCATAATTACATCTATTTTCAAATGTTTTGTGAAGTCCAGAACAACTTGGCGTGCTGTATATTATATTGCATACTACTGGAAAAGAAGAAGAAGTAGAAGAAGAAGAAGAAGAAGAAGAAGGGGTCTTTAGGGTGACCGGCTATACCACCATTCGATTACAAGTCCCCTGCACCAAGTGGTCTTATAAAGGGGCCGGCACTATAGCTTTAAGTTGTATTCCAAATTTGAAATAAACACATAAGAATCGTTGTTACATTGTGAAGACTTTGAATGGTGCGAGTAGGTTGGGTGCGTGGGGTGATAGAGGACGGCAATCCTCTCACTGAATGCTACTAAGCCTTCTTGTGAATGTCTCCAACTTAAAGCTATTGTCTGCAACTAATTTCTCTTTGAATGAGATCGGAAATTTGATAATTAACACTGTAAAATAGTTAGATAAGAAAAAAAAACTGTTAATCTAATAGTTTCTCGCTGCTGTGAATACTTTCTTCTATTGCCTTGTGTTAGTCTACTAGGATGTTCTATAAGGGACCAGCCGCTTTATCGCAAGCTAAGCCTTGAAAAGGTCAAATGGTAAACCACAACTTCATGGAAGTGAATGAAGCCGCCATTGCTTCAGCAATTGATCAACAGGTCGGTAGTTCCTGTGTTCGTTACATTAAAGAAAGACTAAGGATGGCTCTTACCTTACTGCAAGATCTTAAGGTCGTTAGGGGCCATACTGACTGGCTACCCTACAGACTGGCGAAACTGAGACATCCCTGCAATTTTGGTGGTAGTAAGAGAACTGTTATTTCAACTGAAATGTACCTCTCGCGTCTCTGACCAGGCCTCTGTGGCGCAATTGGCTAGCGCGTTCGGCTGTTAGTGTCACGTTGTAACCGGAAGGCTGGTGGTTCGAGCCCACCCAGGGGCGTACTATTATGAAGTACTTTTACTTCCCATGTGTCCTTTATACTTTGCGGTTTTACGACTGCCAACTTGTGGTGGTGCAACGGCCTGTTAGCTCAGTTGGTTAGAGCGCCGTGCTAATAACGCGGAGGTCATGAGTTCGATCCTCTTACGGGCCATAATTACATCTATTTTCAAATGTTTTGTGAAGTCCAGAACAACTTGGCGTGCTGTATATTATATTGCATACTACTGGAAAAGAAGAAGAAGTAGAAGAAGAAGAAGAAGAAGAAGAAGGGGTCTTTAGGGTGACCGGCTATACCACCATTCGATTACAAGTCCCCTGCACCAAGTGGTCTTATAAAGGGGCCGGCACTATAGCTTTAAGTTGTATTCCAAATTTGAAATAAACACATAAGAATCGTTGTTACATTGTGAAGACTTTGAATGGTGCGAGTAGGTTGGGTGCGTGGGGTGATAGAGGACGGCAATCCTCTCACTGAATGCTACTAAGCCTTCTTGTGAATGTCTCCAACTTAAAGCTATTGTCTGCAACTAATTTCTCTTTGAATGAGATCGGAAATTTGATAATTAACACTGTAAAATAGTTAGATAAGAAAAAAAACTGTTAATCTAATAGTTTCTCGCTGCTGTGAATACTTTCTTCTATTGCCTTGTGTTAGTCTACTAGGATGTTCTATAAGGGACCAGCCGCTTTATCGCAAGCTAAGCCTTGAAAAGGTCAAATGGTAAACCACAACTTCATGGAAGTGAATGAAGCCGCCATTGCTTCAGCAATTGATCAACAGGTCGGTAGTTCCTGTGTTCGTTACATTAAAGAAAGACTAAGGATGGCTCTTACCTTACTGCAAGATCTTAAGGTCGTTAGGGGCCATACTGACTGGCTACCCTACAGACTGGCGAAACTGAGACATCCCTGCAATTTTGGTGGTAGTAAGAGAACTGTTATTTCAACTGAAATGTACCTCTCGCGTCTCTGACCAGGCCTCTGTGGCGCAATTGGCTAGCGCGTTCGGCTGTTAGTGTCACGTTGTAACCGGAAGGCTGGTGGTTCGAGCCCACCCAGGGGCGTACTATTATGAAGTACTTTTACTTCCCATGTGTCCTTTATACTTTGCGGTTTTACGACTGCCAACTTGTGGTGGTGCAACGGCCTGTTAGCTCAGTTGGTTAGAGCGCCGTGCTAATAACGCGGAGGTCATGAGTTCGATCCTCTTACGGGCCATAATTACATCTATTTTCAAATGTTTTGTGAAGTCCAGAACAACTTGGCGTGCTGTATATTATATTGCATACTACTGGAAAAGAAGAAGAAGTAGAAGAAGAAGAAGAAGAAGAAGAAGGGGTCTTTAGGGTGACCGGCTATACCACCATTCGATTACAAGTCCCCTGCACCAAGTGGTCTTATAAAGGGGCCGGCACTATAGCTTTAAGTTGTATTCCAAATTTGAAATAAACACATAAGAATCGTTGTTACATTGTGAAGACTTTGAATGGTGCGAGTAGGTTGGGTGCGTGGGGTGATAGAGGACGGCAATCCTCTCACTGAATGCTACTAAGCCTTCTTGTGAATGTCTCCAACTTAAAGCTATTGTCTGCAACTAATTTCTCTTTGAATGAGATCGGAAATTTGATAATTAACACTGTAAAATAGTTAGATAAGAAAAAAAACTGTTAATCTAATAGTTTCTCGCTGCTGTGAATACTTTCTTCTATTGCCTTGTGTTAGTCTACTAGGATGTTCTATAAGGGACCAGCCGCTTTATCGCAAGCTAAGCCTTGAAAAGGTCAAATGGTAAACCACAACTTCATGGAAGTGAATGAAGCCGCCATTGCTTCAGCAATTGATCAACAGGTCGGTAGTTCCTGTGTTCGTTACATTAAAGAAAGACTAAGGATGGCTCTTACCTTACTGCAAGATCTTAAGGTCGTTAGGGGCCATACTGACTGGCTACCCTACAGACTGGCGAAACTGAGACATCCCTGCAATTTTGGTGGTAGTAAGAGAACTGTTATTTCAACTGAAATGTACCTCTCGCGTCTCTGACCAGGCCTCTGTGGCGCAATTGGCTAGCGCGTTCGGCTGTTAGTGTCACGTTGTAACCGGAAGGCTGGTGGTTCGAGCCCACCCAGGGGCGTACTATTATGAAGTACTTTTACTTCCCATGTGTCCTTTATACTTTGCGGTTTTACGACTGCCAACTTGTGGTGGTGCAACGGCCTGTTAGCTCAGTTGGTTAGAGCGCCGTGCTAATAACGCGGAGGTCATGAGTTCGATCCTCTTACGGGCCATAATTACATCTATTTTCAAATGTTTTGTGAAGTCCAGAACAACTTGGCGTGCTGTATATTATATTGCATACTACTGGAAAAGAAGAAGAAGTAGAAGAAGAAGAAGAAGAAGAAGAAGGGGTCTTTAGGGTGACCGGCTATACCACCATTCGATTACAAGTCCCCTGCACCAAGTGGTCTTATAAAGGGGCCGGCACTATAGCTTTAAGTTGTATTCCAAATTTGAAATAAACACATAAGAATCGTTGTTACATTGTGAAGACTTTGAATGGTGCGAGTAGGTTGGGTGCGTGGGGTGATAGAGGACGGCAATCCTCTCACTGAATGCTACTAAGCCTTCTTGTGAATGTCTCCAACTTAAAGCTATTGTCTGCAACTAATTTCTCTTTGAATGAGATCGGAAATTTGATAATTAACACTGTAAAATAGTTAGATAAGAAAAAAAACTGTTAATCTAATAGTTTCTCGCTGCTGTGAATACTTTCTTCTATTGCCTTGTGTTAGTCTACTAGGATGTTCTATAAGGGACCAGCCGCTTTATCGCAAGCTAAGCCTTGAAAAGGTCAAATGGTAAACCACAACTTCATGGAAGTGAATGAAGCCGCCATTGCTTCAGCAATTGATCAACAGGTCGGTAGTTCCTGTGTTCGTTACATTAAAGAAAGACTAAGGATGGCTCTTACCTTACTGCAAGATCTTAAGGTCGTTAGGGGCCATACTGACTGGCTACCCTACAGACTGGCGAAACTGAGACATCCCTGCAATTTTGGTGGTAGTAAGAGAACTGTTATTTCAACTGAAATGTACCTCTCGCGTCTCTGACCAGGCCTCTGTGGCGCAATTGGCTAGCGCGTTCGGCTGTTAGTGTCACGTTGTAACCGGAAGGCTGGTGGTTCGAGCCCACCCAGGGGCGTACTATTATGAAGTACTTTTACTTCCCATGTGTCCTTTATACTTTGCGGTTTTACGACTGCCAACTTGTGGTGGTGCAACGGCCTGTTAGCTCAGTTGGTTAGAGCGCCGTGCTAATAACGCGGAGGTCATGAGTTCGATCCTCTTACGGGCCATAATTACATCTATTTTCAAATGTTTTGTGAAGTCCAGAACAACTTGGCGTGCTGTATATTATATTGCATACTACTGGAAAAGAAGAAGAAGTAGAAGAAGAAGAAGAAGAAGAAGAAGGGGTCTTTAGGGTGACCGGCTATACCACCATTCGATTACAAGTCCCCTGCACCAAGTGGTCTTATAAAGGGGCCGGCACTATAGCTTTAAGTTGTATTCCAAATTTGAAATAAACACATAAGAATCGTTGTTACATTGTGAAGACTTTGAATGGTGCGAGTAGGTTGGGTGCGTGGGGTGATAGAGGACGGCAATCCTCTCACTGAATGCTACTAAGCCTTCTTGTGAATGTCTCCAACTTAAAGCTATTGTCTGCAACTAATTTCTCTTTGAATGAGATCGGAAATTTGATAATTAACACTGTAAAATAGTTAGATAAGAAAAAAAACTGTTAATCTAATAGTTTCTCGCTGCTGTGAATACTTTCTTCTATTGCCTTGTGTTAGTCTACTAGGATGTTCTATAAGGGACCAGCCGCTTTATCGCAAGCTAAGCCTTGAAAAGGTCAAATGGTAAACCACAACTTCATGGAAGTGAATGAAGCCGCCATTGCTTCAGCAATTGATCAACAGGTCGGTAGTTCCTGTGTTCGTTACATTAAAGAAAGACTAAGGATGGCTCTTACCTTACTGCAAGATCTTAAGGTCGTTAGGGGCCATACTGACTGGCTACCCTACAGACTGGCGAAACTGAGACATCCCTGCAATTTTGGTGGTAGTAAGAGAACTGTTATTTCAACTGAAATGTACCTCTCGCGTCTCTGACCAGGCCTCTGTGGCGCAATTGGCTAGCGCGTTCGGCTGTTAGTGTCACGTTGTAACCGGAAGGCTGGTGGTTCGAGCCCACCCAGGGGCGTACTATTATGAAGTACTTTTACTTCCCATGTGTCCTTTATACTTTGCGGTTTTACGACTGCCAACTTGTGGTGGTGCAACGGCCTGTTAGCTCAGTTGGTTAGAGCGCCGTGCTAATAACGCGGAGGTCATGAGTTCGATCCTCTTACGGGCCATAATTACATCTATTTTCAAATGTTTTGTGAAGTCCAGAACAACTTGGCGTGCTGTATATTATATTGCATACTACTGGAAAAGAAGAAGAAGTAGAAGAAGAAGAAGAAGAAGAAGAAGGGGTCTTTAGGGTGACCGGCTATACCACCATTCGATTACAAGTCCCCTGCACCAAGTGGTCTTATAAAGGGGCCGGCACTATAGCTTTAAGTTGTATTCCAAATTTGAAATAAACACATAAGAATCGTTGTTACATTGTGAAGACTTTGAATGGTGCGAGTAGGTTGGGTGCGTGGGGTGATAGAGGACGGCAATCCTCTCACTGAATGCTACTAAGCCTTCTTGTGAATGTCTCCAACTTAAAGCTATTGTCTGCAACTAATTTCTCTTTGAATGAGATCGGAAATTTGATAATTAACACTGTAAAATAGTTAGATAAGAAAAAAAAACTGTTAATCTAATAGTTTCTCGCTGCTGTGAATACTTTCTTCTATTGCCTTGTGTTAGTCTACTAGGATGTTCTATAAGGGACCAGCCGCTTTATCGCAAGCTAAGCCTTGAAAAGGTCAAATGGTAAACCACAACTTCATGGAAGTGAATGAAGCCGCCATTGCTTCAGCAATTGATCAACAGGTCGGTAGTTCCTGTGTTCGTTACATTAAAGAAAGACTAAGGATGGCTCTTACCTTACTGCAAGATCTTAAGGTCGTTAGGGGCCATACTGACTGGCTACCCTACAGACTGGCGAAACTGAGACATCCCTGCAATTTTGGTGGTAGTAAGAGAACTGTTATTTCAACTGAAATGTACCTCTCGCGTCTCTGACCAGGCCTCTGTGGCGCAATTGGCTAGCGCGTTCGGCTGTTAGTGTCACGTTGTAACCGGAAGGCTGGTGGTTCGAGCCCACCCAGGGGCGTACTATTATGAAGTACTTTTACTTCCCATGTGTCCTTTATACTTTGCGGTTTTACGACTGCCAACTTGTGGTGGTGCAACGGCCTGTTAGCTCAGTTGGTTAGAGCGCCGTGCTAATAACGCGGAGGTCATGAGTTCGATCCTCTTACGGGCCATAATTACATCTATTTTCAAATGTTTTGTGAAGTCCAGAACAACTTGGCGTGCTGTATATTATATTGCATACTACTGGAAAAGAAGAAGAAGTAGAAGAAGAAGAAGAAGAAGAAGAAGGGGTCTTTAGGGTGACCGGCTATACCACCATTCGATTACAAGTCCCCTGCACCAAGTGGTCTTATAAAGGGGCCGGCACTATAGCTTTAAGTTGTATTCCAAATTTGAAATAAACACATAAGAATCGTTGTTACATTGTGAAGACTTTGAATGGTGCGAGTAGGTTGGGTGCGTGGGGTGATAGAGGACGGCAATCCTCTCACTGAATGCTACTAAGCCTTCTTGTGAATGTCTCCAACTTAAAGCTATTGTCTGCAACTAATTTCTCTTTGAATGAGATCGGAAATTTGATAATTAACACTGTAAAATAGTTAGATAAGAAAAAAAACTGTTAATCTAATAGTTTCTCGCTGCTGTGAATACTTTCTTCTATTGCCTTGTGTTAGTCTACTAGGATGTTCTATAAGGGACCAGCCGCTTTATCGCAAGCTAAGCCTTGAAAAGGTCAAATGGTAAACCACAACTTCATGGAAGTGAATGAAGCCGCCATTGCTTCAGCAATTGATCAACAGGTCGGTAGTTCCTGTGTTCGTTACATTAAAGAAAGACTAAGGATGGCTCTTACCTTACTGCAAGATCTTAAGGTCGTTAGGGGCCATACTGACTGGCTACCCTACAGACTGGCGAAACTGAGACATCCCTGCAATTTTGGTGGTAGTAAGAGAACTGTTATTTCAACTGAAATGTACCTCTCGCGTCTCTGACCAGGCCTCTGTGGCGCAATTGGCTAGCGCGTTCGGCTGTTAGTGTCACGTTGTAACCGGAAGGCTGGTGGTTCGAGCCCACCCAGGGGCGTACTATTATGAAGTACTTTTACTTCCCATGTGTCCTTTATACTTTGCGGTTTTACGACTGCCAACTTGTGGTGGTGCAACGGCCTGTTAGCTCAGTTGGTTAGAGCGCCGTGCTAATAACGCGGAGGTCATGAGTTCGATCCTCTTACGGGCCATAATTACATCTATTTTCAAATGTTTTGTGAAGTCCAGAACAACTTGGCGTGCTGTATATTATATTGCATACTACTGGAAAAGAAGAAGAAGTAGAAGAAGAAGAAGAAGAAGAAGAAGGGGTCTTTAGGGTGACCGGCTATACCACCATTCGATTACAAGTCCCCTGCACCAAGTGGTCTTATAAAGGGGCCGGCACTATAGCTTTAAGTTGTATTCCAAATTTGAAATAAACACATAAGAATCGTTGTTACATTGTGAAGACTTTGAATGGTGCGAGTAGGTTGGGTGCGTGGGGTGATAGAGGACGGCAATCCTCTCACTGAATGCTACTAAGCCTTCTTGTGAATGTCTCCAACTTAAAGCTATTGTCTGCAACTAATTTCTCTTTGAATGAGATCGGAAATTTGATAATTAACACTGTAAAATAGTTAGATAAGAAAAAAAACTGTTAATCTAATAGTTTCTCGCTGCTGTGAATACTTTCTTCTATTGCCTTGTGTTAGTCTACTAGGATGTTCTATAAGGGACCAGCCGCTTTATCGCAAGCTAAGCCTTGAAAAGGTCAAATGGTAAACCACAACTTCATGGAAGTGAATGAAGCCGCCATTGCTTCAGCAATTGATCAACAGGTCGGTAGTTCCTGTGTTCGTTACATTAAAGAAAGACTAAGGATGGCTCTTACCTTACTGCAAGATCTTAAGGTCGTTAGGGGCCATACTGACTGGCTACCCTACAGACTGGCGAAACTGAGACATCCCTGCAATTTTGGTGGTAGTAAGAGAACTGTTATTTCAACTGAAATGTACCTCTCGCGTCTCTGACCAGGCCTCTGTGGCGCAATTGGCTAGCGCGTTCGGCTGTTAGTGTCACGTTGTAACCGGAAGGCTGGTGGTTCGAGCCCACCCAGGGGCGTACTATTATGAAGTACTTTTACTTCCCATGTGTCCTTTATACTTTGCGGTTTTACGACTGCCAACTTGTGGTGGTGCAACGGCCTGTTAGCTCAGTTGGTTAGAGCGCCGTGCTAATAACGCGGAGGTCATGAGTTCGATCCTCTTACGGGCCATAATTACATCTATTTTCAAATGTTTTGTGAAGTCCAGAACAACTTGGCGTGCTGTATATTATATTGCATACTACTGGAAAAGAAGAAGAAGTAGAAGAAGAAGAAGAAGAAGAAGAAGGGGTCTTTAGGGTGACCGGCTATACCACCATTCGATTACAAGTCCCCTGCACCAAGTGGTCTTATAAAGGGGCCGGCACTATAGCTTTAAGTTGTATTCCAAATTTGAAATAAACACATAAGAATCGTTGTTACATTGTGAAGACTTTGAATGGTGCGAGTAGGTTGGGTGCGTGGGGTGATAGAGGACGGCAATCCTCTCACTGAATGCTACTAAGCCTTCTTGTGAATGTCTCCAACTTAAAGCTATTGTCTGCAACTAATTTCTCTTTGAATGAGATCGGAAATTTGATAATTAACACTGTAAAATAGTTAGATAAGAAAAAAAACTGTTAATCTAATAGTTTCTCGCTGCTGTGAATACTTTCTTCTATTGCCTTGTGTTAGTCTACTAGGATGTTCTATAAGGGACCAGCCGCTTTATCGCAAGCTAAGCCTTGAAAAGGTCAAATGGTAAACCACAACTTCATGGAAGTGAATGAAGCCGCCATTGCTTCAGCAATTGATCAACAGGTCGGTAGTTCCTGTGTTCGTTACATTAAAGAAAGACTAAGGATGGCTCTTACCTTACTGCAAGATCTTAAGGTCGTTAGGGGCCATACTGACTGGCTACCCTACAGACTGGCGAAACTGAGACATCCCTGCAATTTTGGTGGTAGTAAGAGAACTGTTATTTCAACTGAAATGTACCTCTCGCGTCTCTGACCAGGCCTCTGTGGCGCAATTGGCTAGCGCGTTCGGCTGTTAGTGTCACGTTGTAACCGGAAGGCTGGTGGTTCGAGCCCACCCAGGGGCGTACTATTATGAAGTACTTTTACTTCCCATGTGTCCTTTATACTTTGCGGTTTTACGACTGCCAACTTGTGGTGGTGCAACGGCCTGTTAGCTCAGTTGGTTAGAGCGCCGTGCTAATAACGCGGAGGTCATGAGTTCGATCCTCTTACGGGCCATAATTACATCTATTTTCAAATGTTTTGTGAAGTCCAGAACAACTTGGCGTGCTGTATATTATATTGCATACTACTGGAAAAGAAGAAGAAGTAGAAGAAGAAGAAGAAGAAGAAGGGGTCTTTAGGGTGACCGGCTATACCACCATTCGATTACAAGTCCCCTGCACCAAATTTTTCGGCCATTTTTTTCGTTGTTTTCCCCCCTCGTCCATGCCTAGGGGTGCGACCTTGGGCAGAAATGACGGGAAAAATGGCCGAAAAATTTCAGTCGCAAAAAAAAAGAATAAACTTGTTGAAGAATATAGAACATATACATATGAAATTCAAGATAAAGACGTCAACTATTTATAAAAAAATCTGTGACTTCGTAGCCCAAATATTTCTGGTCGAAAACATTGTTCAAAAATTTCCTGTTTCTATGGGAGCAGTAGGGAAAACGAGGGGTGTTCCAATATTTAAGAACGATGCTTTTGTTCTGAAGCCACTGATGGCAAAAATGCAGAATTTTTACCATCTATTAGTCATGGGACTGGCACAGCACAATCCAAATTTTAAATATTTAGCTCGATTCTCCGAATTATGGCCAAAGCGCGCCGCTTTGGAAGGTACCCTCAGGGTTTCTGTAATTTGTTTGGTTTACCGTTCACATGTGCATCAATTTAAGAATATTTAATTTAGTTAAATTAAGGAAAATTGTGTACCGCGCTGTTGGTGGCGCTCGGGGTCTTGGGTTTGAATGGGGCGGACGCAATATCAATTTTTGGCAAGTGAATATGGTAAGGGTTGATGAAGGTAAACTTTGTCTTTACAAGTTTTTGATACTGTATAGGAATGGCAGATAAAGAGAAGTCACTAAAAATGAAATTTCAAAATTCATTTTTGAACCTTCCTGAGGCCTCTAGTAGCGAAGAACATAAATACAATTTTTTGGAACTGACTGAAAGGAAGATATTATCATACATAGAAATATAGGGTTAATTGTTTGATGAGTTATAAATTAAACATTTGAAAATGTGACTTTGCGAGTTTGCGTTCACGGGACCTCGTGGGTCGTCCGGTGGGGGGGGGGGGGGCTCCCCCCCCCCCACCGGTCACCCCACTTGCTCCCCTTGTGAATGTGCATTATTAAAAAACTTATAGTAAGCTTATAGTACGGTATTAAATTTAAATTTTAAAAAGGCATATTTTATTGACTAATTGGTTCGCCAAATAAAAAAGGAATGTTAGCAAGAGATAATGACTAGCCTTGTATTAAACATACGAAATTAAAGACTTTTCGATTGGTACCGTAATTATCTAGTCTACCATAAACAAGCGTCAACCTGCATTGTAAAGAGGATATAAGTCCCTGAGAGTCTCCGTGATTCAAATCAATGTAATACATCCTGAAATTCCATTTGTCGGGAAAATCACATTAAAAGCTGACTAGCAGACGACTTAAGCACTCCAATGTTTACGCAAATTCGTACATTTTCGCATTTTCATGATACTTTTAAACTAAGAAAAAATTCTCTTTATAGTAAATTTCAGCATATACAAAAGCTAGAATCAATTCAGTTATGAATAAAAAATCACATTTAACATTTAACTGTAGCTTGGTTTTCTCAAACTCGTGTACCTAAAAAAGGGCAATTGCAGAATTCCTATTGGTCTATTTTTGGGAGGGAATTATGAGCAGCAAAATCGCCCTGCAAATAAAATCTTTGTAAAACCCTTCGGGTAATTTTTACAAAATAAAAACCCCGCCATAAGCGCCCGTGTTAAAACGGCGAAAAAAGGGGGGTTGTTCCAATATTTTTGGGGGTGGCCGTCATAACGCCTTCCGACCATAAAAACGGCGATGGTGCCCTGCGTAAGAACTTGCGACAGAAAATATTCCGTCATAGGCGTATCAAGTCATAAGACCGTTTCGTCATAAGGACCTGCGACAAAAAATATTCCGTCATAGGCGTATCAAGTCATAAGACCGTTTCGTCATAAAAACATGTGTTAAATAATGCCTTCATCCATTTCTTAAGACTAGTTTTAATGTCTGAAGTACTGATGACGGAAATTCTTACGACGGAAGTTCTGGTGACGTTTCGTTCTTATGTCCATTAGTTCTGATGACGCAAAGTTATTATGACTAAAAGGTCTTATGATCACGGTTTTCTGTCTGAAAACCTATGACGGAAGGTTTTATGACGGCCACTCATTTTTGGTGGGTACTGTAACTTTCCTCCACTTCTCGAGAGCAGAGTCGAGAGTTTCCACTTCCTAAAGGTTCTTATTTAAAAAAGAAAACAAAATGCAATAAAATAGAATAAACGGAAAATATGAACGGAAAGGATACTCATCAGTTTATGCCCACCAATTTATTAGTTAATCCAGAGTCATAGAACCATAGGGTCATAGGGTTCTATGACTCTGATTAATTCAACTAAAATGTTGATTTGTTGAAATGTTCTTTATCTGTGTAGTGGAGGAAAGTTATCCGTAAACAGGGGGTTACCTAGAACTAATGGCAATAAAAGATTTTTTATATGAACTTAAGAACTTTAAGTATATAAATAGTCATATTGTAAAACCCTTCCGAAGCCGCCATAAGACCCCATATGTAAAGAGCGGCGGGTGGCGGAGGGAAATTTCTCACGTAGTCCTTTCGAATAAATTAAGTTGTACGAATACCGTAAGTCCAAACGTATTCATTTTTGGTAGACATATGTCGAATATGACAAGGAATAGGTTATATGAGTTGAAAAAATTTATTTCAACTAAATAATATTTTTTAAACAAGTTTCCCCCTTTACTCAAATTTGAATTACGTTTTGTATACAGTAAATACTCTTATTTTTTGGAAGGGTTTTTAAATATGATCATTCATGTTACATAGGTCAAAGTTCATAAAAACATTGGTTCTTGCAATTAGTTTTAGGTTAAAAATTAACTTTACTCCACTAGTGGAGCCGACGACGAGCCGTCGTGGCGGGATATTCGATCCTGCTAGAATATACGGATATCTGACAATGTCTTATTGTGGTGTGTCATCTGTCTACGGTAGTGTATTTCGCACCTGTGATTGCTATAAAGATTGAAAACAGGCTGACAGTTTTTATTTGGCATAGTCAACTTGTTAATCAAGGATTTCCTGAGTCAGCCAGCTATGTCTGAATTAACACCTTCGAAGCCAACCGAAAAACCACTTAAAGTCGGGCAAAGAGTAGACGTTGTAAAGGATGCCCAAAATAAATTAAGAGGCACAGTTGCATATGTGGGAACTACCCTTTTCAGTCCTGGAAAATGGATTGGAGTTATACTAGATGAGCCCAAAGGGAAAAACAATGGAACTGTAATGGGGAAAACCTATTTTTCAGTAAGGTCATTAGAGTAACTTTTTTTTAACTGTCTTTTAATCCAATTGTTCCTTCTTGTATAGTGTAAAGAGAGCCATGGCATGTTTGTGAGGCAAAACAGCTGTATTCCTTTAGACGATGGATCGGAAGACAATGCCCCGGTGCAAGCTTCTATCTCCCCTCCAGTGCCTGAATCTCGTGCTCCATCTTCTTTTGATGAAAAACTTAAAGTTAAGAGCAGGTAGACAATCAGTTTTTTCAATGCATGGGTTCTACTTCTATGCGACTTCAAATTTATTGTTCATTCTACTAACTTTCTTTTTCAACTTCATTTTAACAACTGCATTCAATGGTTTATTGCTTCTGAGTAATTTCTTTAACACTTTTAATGCTTGCTCTCTGTGATTCCCTGCATCAAGGATAAAACAACTAGCAACAAGGTAAACAGGGTTAGAAGTTGTACAAGTCACCCTATTTCAACCTTAAACTACTATGGGTAATCTTTAACTAATTATGGGGATCCAAAATACCCGATTCCTTCCATTTACACAATAGTAGTACTCCTTCCAAAGTGAAAAAGGTTCCACAGCTCACAGTCAAGAGCCTTCCTCAGCCCAAGAGTCCAACTCAAAAACGTGTTCCCCCAAGCAAGCTCAAGTAGGGATTTCCTCTTTGTGCATGCTTGTGCACACATTCTGTCCACTGGGTTTTAAGTTGCAGTTTTTGGTTTGGTGTGTTTTCATCAATCACATTTTTGGTTTGGTGTGTGTTTTATCAATCACATTTTTGGTTTGCTTGTACATTCACAAATTTTGGATGTGCATTGTATAGTTTAAATAGGAATAAAGCATATTGTACTGTTCTGTAGGTTACCAGTGCTGTCTACACCAAAGACACCCGTTCAACATGGAACACCCCAAGCACCGGCCTCACGTTTGGAACGTATGGAATCACAACCGAAAGGTGATGAATCAGTTCCTGCCACCCCTAAAGGCGAATTGGGCGCAAAACGGGCATCGTTTATCGAGGTAAGCAGAGCAACAAATCATTTTTTGAAAAATAAAAGTCTCTTCACAAACCATGTTTTTCTAGACTGGTTTCGTAGAGACTTTAAAAACCCAGTTTACTCCTGGACAACCTCTCTCGCCATCATTATCAATGGCTATTGAAGAGAGAGTCTCGGGTATACAATTGTCGCAAGAAAATGAAAATCTTAAAGCCGAAATCCGTGATCTGAATGAGAAGTTGGAAACCCTGAAAGGTATAATGCACTCACTTATACGTTCTAATGCAAAACAGACATGAAAGGGTTATGAATTCACAGTGCGGCGCAATCAAGACAAAGAAAAACTGAAAGAGGCAGACAAAATACGCTTGCAATTAGACCAGCTTCTTGAGTTCAAGCGCGCTATCCTAGAATCCCAATCGCAATTGCAGAAAGAGTTGCAAAGGGTCAAACAGGAGGCCAAAGATGCGCTAATAGAGCAGCAAAATAAAAACCATGACAACGACGAATATCAAGAAATGTTGGAAATGGCGACGCTAGACAAGGAAATGGCAGAAGAAAAAGTAGGCCTTATTTTTTTTTTAACATTGGCATCATTCAAAATATTATAATTTCAAAAATGTTTCATTCAATTCTAGGCCGAAAGTCTGCAGATGGAACTGGAGCAAGCCAAGCAAAAGATTGAGGAGTTAACTTTGGATTTTGAACTTCTGAAGGCCGAAATGAGTGAAAAAGGTGTTGAGGGTGCTGGTTCTAGTCTTGAAATCAAACAGCTCGAACAGCAAAACGCCCGAATGAAGGAAACCTTGGTCAAGTAAGCTTTGGTGTCTACTTTAACGAATCCTTAAAACTAACATCAAGTTTCTGTTAAGAATGAGAGATTTGGCTGCTCACGAGAAGCATCAACAACAACGTGTGCTGAAAGAAATGGAAGACAAATTAAGTGAGCTCAATGATCTGAAGAAAGCTAAACAATCTCTTAGTGCCCAAGTTGAAGAGCAGCGCGCAATGGTTACGGAATTGCAAGAACAAGTTGACGCTGCTTTGGGGGCTGAAGAAATGGTGGAGCAGTTGACGGATCGAAATTTGGCCCTTGAAGAGAAGATTGGTGAACTCCAAGATGCAGTTGCTGATCTTGAACAGCTGCACGACATGAACGAAGAACTGCAAGAGACGGCTCGTGAAACTGAATTAGAGCTGCGAGAGGAATTGGATTTATCAAGAACCAAGATCCAAGAGATGATAAAAGAGCGTGATGCTATCCACGAAATGGTGGCTGACCGGAACGGAACCATTGACAAGTTTCGAGAGGTTGTCCAGCAACTGCAAGAATCTAATCTCCAGCTTAGGGAGGCATTACAACGAGAGACCAATAAACCAGTGGGAGCACCACCAGAGGTCATCGACTACCAGAAAATGTTTACGGAAACGAAAACTTTCACGAAGACTATTGATCTGGAGTTGCGTAAACTCGATGTTCAGCAGGCTCTGCAGCACGTTTCTTATCTGTGCACCTACATGCCAGATTCATTTATGGCTCGTGGAGGTAATTTCGTTATCCCTGTGTACTCTCTAACCTTTTGCCGTGACGTCTTACTAAACCAAGAATTCTGCTTTATTTACTCAGGGGACTACCACAGCGTGCAGCAGCTCCTCTTGATGTCGAGACTTCTCTTCAAATGCGATATGTTG
Source organism: Ceriodaphnia dubia (assembly GCA_022539655.2). Classification (NCBI taxonomy): domain Eukaryota; kingdom Metazoa; phylum Arthropoda; class Branchiopoda; order Diplostraca; family Daphniidae; genus Ceriodaphnia; species Ceriodaphnia dubia. Next base: position 2,563,344 of record JAKUCG020000052.1, on the reverse strand, counting down.
GCAGCCCAAGTTAAAGAGAAGTTCCCCGGCTCCGCTGGAGACTTGTCCAATGCACTGAAATCCCCAGCGGCTGACCAGTGCATCTTTGGAGCAAGATTGCTTCATTTACTCTTCTCTCTCCAGGTTTCTGTTTTTACATAAAACGTGTGCATTCGCCATGCTAACAATGTTTTTGCATTTTTCATAGGGTGTTGTTCGCCAGTTTTCTCATGCTCTCAACAGCTGCTCGCCTCAGCAATTCCTCGAAATGGGCACGCTCCACCAAGAGATGCTACAACAAGAGAAAGCACTCGACTTTTATGTGGAGCTTTTGCGGAAAGATCAGCTGGATGAAAATGTCCAACTAGAGGCATTGGAGAAAGTAGTCACGTACTTCAACAGCATCTACGCCGTACAATTCAGCTCAGTTGTCAACGGCGTAGCTTTGTTGACTGATCATTCTAAAGTCCTACTCGCCACTTGCGGTGGTTTAATGGCTTTAGGTAATAGAGTACAGGCGATGATGCAGGTAACACAATCTAATTTGGCACGTAAAAATCATATTTGAATTTTTAGATTTGGTTTGCCATCCTTATTGTTTCAGACCGGACACGAAGGCAGCGATGTGGCCAAATCGATTAAGGAGGTGCTTAGTCAAGCAACCCAATGGCAGCAATACGCACGAACGATTAAACGACGGCTACCTGCTGATGGATCTACTGGTCCCATCAACCTCCCCGTGGAAACCTCGCCCAAGCTGATTCAGTGCGCTGGTCATTTGACTAGATTGCTGAAAACTATGTTGGCGTGGTGCCGAATGGTCACTCAGCAAATTTCGGTCAGCACTGAGCCGGATGCTGGTGTGGCCGTTGCAAAAATGCGAGAACTTGCTCATGCTGCAGCCGACCAGGTTTATACGGACGATTACACCAGCGATAACGGATTTTTCGACAGTCTCCATGCTTCTCTATCGTTCGTCAATAGCACATATTCAAATGTTTCATCTTCCTTGGTTGATGGACATTATGATTTCGACGGAACTCCTCCTGTTGAAGTAATGAGAACTTTTGACTAGTATGGGATTTCTAAGTTGCTAAATTTTTCTTTATTTTGCGTGTAGGCGCCTAAAGCACCGGTGGGCTTGCGAGCACAAACTTTGAAGGCGGAAATCCGAGACTTGGAAAATTTGCGACACAAGTTGGAAGAGCGCGAATCCATCATCAAGGTGGGACCCAAATTTTCGCATTTCTTGTGACATACTAAGATTCTAAATCCCATAATAGGAGATCAATTTGTTATTAAGAAACAAGCAAGAAGAGTTGAGCGAGATGAACGTTCGCAAAGAAATGGCTGAGAAAAAATTATCAAACCTGGCACGAGATCATGAAGTTGCCACAGAAAAGTTGACGGTAATGAATTTATCAAGACGATTTTCTTGTTGAAAAGATCTAAACTAATTTTTTTTGTCTCGTAGCGTAAAATGGAAGATAATCAACTTCTGCTGAAACGCAAAGAGAAAGAGTTTAATGAAACTCTGGAACATTTGCAGTCGGACATGGAAACATTGGAAAAAGAAAAGGCCGAGTTAAAGGAGAAATTGATGCAAAGCTCCAAAAAGGTGTTGCTGGAGGGCTTGACGAAAACGGCTGCTGGTCCGGCACCATTTATCTTTTCTCCAAATGCAGCAGCACCAGCAGCACCCGTTGCTACTGAAACAGTAACGTCCGCCTCTGCTGTCCGTGATTCGCCTCTCTTGCTCAATCAAATCGCTCATTTGCGCGAGGCTCTCCGCCAATCTCAATCGGAGAAAGCTCGTTTAGTCGGCGACGATTTGCGCAAGAAATTGGAAAGCCTACCTCCTCTGCGGCTGCCGAAGAAGAACATTCCCGTCTCGGAAGAGACGTCTGAACTGAATCGTTTAATCAAGCAAGCCGCTGAGCTCAAAATGGTAATTTTATTGCACTATTGACAATGTAAGGAAATGAGGTAATGACGTGTAATCTTTGAAATTTTAGAATATTTTAAGAACCTGCAGTCAAAACAAATTCATCGATCCTACCGCTCCTAAGTTCAACCAGCAATCAAACAACATTTCTGTTCAGTTGTCCATGCAGAGAGCGCAAATGGAGCGTGATGTTATCAAACTTCAGGTTAAACTAACACAAGATCTGCACATTTTCAACTGAATATCCTAAGTAACAATGTTATCCTATATCAGTCTGCTGTGGCCCGTTTAGCGGCGTCTCGTAAACCTGGAGCAGAAATTCGAACCACCACTACCACTTTCCCAATTCCTGAGATGAGCAAGGTAATTCATCGAGTAAATTTGCAGTGAAATTTTGAAATTACTTTTTCTTACTATCTCAATTAGGCTATGAGCGATTCAGCTCCGATTACGTTGGGAGTTCTCAAGCTGCCGCTAAAGAATACTTCGGACCAAAAAGGACCCGTGCCGATGCTCTTTGACTTGACAGAGCTTCAGGAATTGCATAAGCTTGTTTTAACTATGGCGTGAAAGAGTAGCCTTTTTGTTTTGTTATCCTCACTCCTGCTTTAGATACCCTTTGCTGCACGCTTCCTAATAAAACCGCGATCGGGACTCTTCTGGTCACCACTTTCCGGGCAACTTCACCATTTTAAAATGAAAAGTATTTATCGTATTCATCAAGATTGTCGAAGTTGTATTTTCAGTCTATATGATGAAAGGTTGAATAATAATTATGTATGAGAAAGAATCTTTTTGATTTGTTTGAATCTTGGAACGGAAAAAAAACTGTCGACGTATTTTAGCCTAGAAACATCTAGATATTACGGACAGGCCGAACCGGCGACTCTGGCAGAATAGGTGGCCGTAATAACGGAACAATTCAATCGCTTCTTTTTTCTGATTAACTCAAATATTTTTTGTTTATTAAATTTTACGTTGAACTTTTGCAGAACAATACGAGTTAATGTAGGCCAGGAAAGAATATTAAAGAGTTTAGAATTTTATTCAGGTTATGGTTGAAAAAAAAACAACAAAACAATACATTATTTTTACCGGTATATTGTTGAGTCAGTGATTTAAGACAGTATTTTTTAGATTTTTTAATACTTCTTTAATATTTAATATTAAACTTGTTGAACAACGTTGCATTAGTTAAGCTAGTAATTTTTATGAATGCGAATGAACGAGTGTTTTTTTGCCTCGGGTACATGTCCGAATGTTGATTTCTAATGTTAAGCTGAGAAGCGCCAAACCCATACCGATGCCAAGAATGAGGAAAGCGCTAACCAAATCGTAAATTTTTATTTTCACTTCCCGCAATAAAGTCCTCTGATTTTTTGAACATCGTTCGGCATCTCTGGGAATCATTTCGGTAACCCAATGCTTAATTAGTCCGGTTTCCCACAGTCGAAGAGCGCTACATTCAAAACCCAGAAAAATATGTCAAGAGAACATAATTTACGTAGAAGTTTAGAGATAGAGGTTAAAAAAGAATATTTCTGCTTTTTTAAAAACAATTAACTTTTATTCAACTATGCGTACCCTAAATTGAACGCTGTTGTGTACTTCGAGTTCTTTTGAAGGAAAATACATAAAAATGCACTTGGTATTTGAAGGATAAACGACGACTGAAAGCGGCATGTGCTCTTCTTTTTAAAATAATTTGCGACAAAGTAGCGATTGGCCGTCATGAACTAATGGAAGTCTTGGTGCAAATTTAATCGAGTTTATTCTTTACTTTTTGTATGAATATATACGTACATACGGATATGCATAACGGCCAGTTTCAAGTCTTTCCGTAAGAGTGGTAGCAGCGTATTGTATTCTGTCAGCGGGTTGCTGACGGGCATGATCTCCAAGAACTTTAAATATTCCTGATGTCGCGTTCTAAAGGGGAACAGATTTTGAGATTCCATCCAAACAGAGGACTTGGATAACACAATATGGTAATTATGAAACTGAGCAAGTAACTTGCCAGTATTTGTTGCCCAAGTGCGTAATCTCCTCGAATAAGAATATGCACATCTCTGCTTTCAGCTAAATCCTCTAGAGTATTTATGGACGGTTTCATCATTGGAATAGTTAGTGATGATACCACTATACTGGAGTAGCTGTTAATTAAAACGATAAGTGCTAGTAGCCAACATCCAGTCAACATCCGGAACGATAACTGAGAGTAAGGTAAATAGGTTCCTGATTTATAAAAAAAATTGATCGAGCATTATTTCAACAAGTATCACTCAGCAAATATATACATATTATTGTAAGATAAGACTCGTTTACCATGATTTGTGATTATGTTAATGATGTAAAAAAAGTAAAAGATAGATCGGTTCAATACTTCAGTTTTACTCTCTGCCTTTCGATTGTCTTTGCACCTATAACTACTATTTCTCGTAATTCTTTTAGTATTTATAGTAGAGGTTATGTAGACGCGGGAGAAAGAAGTCATCAATATAATAACTATAAGTAGTGTCAAGCAAAAACAAAGCCACACCTATTGAAATGTTATTACATTCAAGCTAAATAGTATAACGTTGCAAATCGGAAAAATTATTACTGTAGGTTGGAAAGGTCGGATAAAGGCGAACAATCGGCTCTCTTCATCCGGCGTTGGTGTAAGAAGAGTGTAAGGCTCAATCCAAATTGGATAAGTAAAATCCATAACTTTCTTGCGACTGGGTGTTATCACAAAGCCTGAAAGTATTCCGTCGGCTTCCTGTTACATTATTATTGGAAAATAAAAGGGATGCTTCATAAATTATCATTTATCGTGTGTTAGTTTTTGTTAAATTACCATATTTATGACTTTTTCAAAAGCGGCTTGGGTACCCAGTTTGGCCAAACGTGCTTCTTCAACTGGAACTACTGTAAAGCTGATTTACATATATCTCATATAAGCACATAATCCTCCGCGCCACTCTCTCTAAGCAACATCGCCTACTAAGCTATATACTATTTCTCTGTAAACCTAACTCGGTAAAAGAAAGATTCCTTACGTAAAATTCAGTTTTTTCGCCAACCACATGAAGGTCATTACAGTAGCACCGGCAAGGGTGTAATTTCCATCCGGTTCTCGGGAAAAAATTTCGAATGGCGGTGTCTATAATATTAATTTTAAAAAATCAATTTCCATTGTACCTTAGCGCCAAACACATCCAATAATTGCACATCATCTCAATAGAATATTGCCAACGGTTTTTGTTATACTGTACCACAACGCTGAAATTTTACAATCTCCATTTGGCATTAGCGAAGTGACGTAGTTTTTAGGCAGATCAATTATCAAACTTACATAAGACTGAGAGACCACCAATTTGAGATTCACATTGTTGAGTCCTTGACATGAACCATATAATACAAGAATCATGACGACCAAGAATTTTATTTGGAGCTGCATATTATAGCCTTATAGATGCTATGACACAAAAAAGGCTATTTTTTGCGCACGTAACGGATTTGTAGAACGATTTTTAGCGCAACATCAACATTTGGTTTTCTATAGAATATATAATATTTGAATGATTACCGGCCACCGTATTATGTTACAGTATTGATAACGTACGTCTTTTGATAAAAAAACTTTCGCAATACCGAGCTCGGAGCTTCCAGCGTATGTCTACAGCTACTAAGTGTACTAAGCAGTGCAACATGATCGAGGAATATATGAACCATATACCAAACAGAAAAATAATACATCAATTGTAAATGCGAGGAAATGAATTTTGGTTCGCTGAATGAATTCTGATCAGCTTTGCGTATACATTTTCCTTCTTTACGAACAAAGATCAAGGTGCTGAATTTACTGACTTTATCAGGTATGTGTCTTTTCACGTGGTGGACCACTGGGACAGCTGAATGACAGAAATACATGACAGAAACAGTACAGAAAGTTTTTCGTTTCCAATAGGCTACCTATTGGAAATGCAAAAGTAAGATGTCATCATATCAACTGTCAACTGTCAGTTGGCATGCATCATATTTTGTGGTCAGCTTGTAAACGACAGTAAAATCGGTACAGTTGCGTACATAACATACGTCTACGCGCGTGCTATAGTATATCATCACGTAGCCTACCCCGCGAGTTAAAACATGTAGCCTTGGAGATGGAGGAAGTGGATAGATAAATTATTTGACTGAACGCAGGTTTTTGTTTACAGACATGGGGGGACTTGAGGACTTAGGACTTATAGCACCGACCGCTGATTTTAGTCCTCCACTCTGCATTAACCCTTACGGGTCGCGCATTTAAAACACAACTGGCACAATTGCGGCCGTGGCAGAAAAAACGTTGAACGACAAAGCTACGCACGGCTACGCATGCCGATCGGTAAATTGCCGTTCTTAGTGCTTGAACTCATTCGAATACAGAAATGCATTTAAACATGAAATTTGCCATAAATAGATCATTGTTTTAATCGAGTTCGAAATGTCCACCCCATTTTGACCTTAAATATACTACCTTACATTGAACATGTTGTGGATAGAGAACTGAGCTAAAGGCGAGGCTAAAGGACCTTGCAAGATACTACATAACTTGTCCAGTCATTTGAGGAGAAAGTAAAGTTGAAAAATATTTCCCGCAGTTTGATTGGATTTGGATCTCGCGAATAAGTGGTAGAGAAAAGATCTCTAGATTTGGGTTAGATACTGTGGGTTGTGGGATATTTCCCGCTGTTTAGAACCACTACTTCCGTAGCTACTCAATATATATATCGAAAACAGTTTTACATAGGTTGTAAGATTCAAATTTGGCCAAAGTTCAACAGGAGAAAGAATAAGTATTGAATCTATTTAAAAAAATGATTTGAAAACATGTTCCTCCTGTGGTATTTTTCTTGCAAAATATCAAACCAATAAGTGTGTTAGAAAAAATAAAATCGAAGAAGATAAAGCTTGAAGGAAATCTAGACTTTGTCCATGTTCTCTTGAATAGTGGACCACTTACCGAAGTTACAATTCTGAATCTATTGGAAGAGGTTCAAAGGGAAAGGATCAAAAGGAAGGCACAACAATTGTTTGTTTGTTTTTGTTTTTGTTTTTAATTAGAAGAATAGATTGTCCAGCACTATATGCTTCTACGGAGACCACACTTTATGGCTTGCCACCAACAGATTCTATGATTGGAAAAGGGGAATATGCCAGCTTTATCCTTCATGCTTTACAGAAAATCCTTCTATGCCGGCAGACAATACGTAGCCTACGGCTGAGACGTCATAGGGATTGTCTTGGAAAAGATGGACAACTTAATACATTATTATAGTAGATTTTTCACAACAAAGTTTTTATTTTCTATTATTTATTTTTAGGCATGTTTCATCAATAAAAACATTCCACAAAATGAAGTTGGGAAACCATTCAAACCATTTTGGTTTGCTAAAACAAGTGCCATTGGTCTCAAACAAGAAGATGGAGTATTGCTTGATTGTGTTGACGACTTGACGTGCAGCAGAAGATTTAGGCTCAGAAGAAAATACTGAACCGAAAAATCGGCCGACCGATCAACTGGGCCGGACTTCAAAGGAAGATCGACGTAACTTGTCCTCAAGTGAAAACGGAACCGCTTTGCAAAGATTTGCTTTGAAACGCAAATTGAGTATCGATGATCAAACAATTGTTGCTAGTAGTCGTAAAAGGATCCTTATTGATTGTCAAATTTTGCATCGGGTGTTGGTAAGTCTTACACGGACATTGAAGCAGCACTGCCAGCAGTTGCTTACCAGTAATCCCTTAGCTGTAGGGAACTGCAAAGAGCTTAGGTGTCTCATTGAACGTATTAGCAGAATATTAACGCCCAGTGTGTATTTTGCCCAATATAGCATAAGATATACCAACGATTTTTTTAAATATCTTCCACAAAATGGCGGTGTCGCGCTCTTGCTATTTTGGTCGTGCAAGAATCTGAACACTTAAACTCAAATATTTAACAATGCTAATTTACTCGACGGAAACCTCGCCCAAGCTGATTCAGTTCGCTGGTCATTTGACTAGATTGCTGAAAACTATGTTGGTGTGGTGCCGAATGGTCACTCAGCAAATTTCGGTCAGCACTGAGCCGGATGCTGATGTGGCCGTTGAAAAAATGCGAGAACTTGCTCATGCTGCAGCCGACCAGGTTTATACGGACGATTACACCAGTGATAACGGATTTTTCGACAGCCTTCATGCTTCTCTATCGTTCGTCAATAGCACATATTCAAATGTTTCATCTTCCTTGGTTGATGGGCATTATGATTTCGACGGAACTCCTCCCGTTGAAGTAATAAAAACTTTTACTAACTGTATGAGATTTCAAAGTTGCTAAATTTCTCTTTATTTTGCTTGTAGGCGCCTAAAGCCCCAGTGGGCTTGCGAGCACAAACTTTGAAGGCAGAAATCCGAGACTTGGAAAATTTGCGACACAAGTTGGAAGAGCGCGAATCTATCATCAAGGTGGGATTCAATGTTTCGCACTTTCTTGTGACATACTAACCGATTCTAATCCTATCATAGGAGATCAATTTGTTATTAAGAAACAAGCAAGAAGAGTTGAGCGAGATGAACGTGCGGAAAGAAATGGCTGAGAAAAAACTATCGAACCTGGCACGAGATCACGAAGTCGCCACAGAAAAATTGACGGTAATAATTTATCAAGACGATTTTTTGATGAGAAGTACTAACCTAATTTTGTTTGTCTCGTAGCGTAAAATGGAAGATAATCAACTTCTGCTGAAACGCAAAGAGAAAGAGTTTAATGAAACTCTGGAACATTTGCAGTCGGACATGGAAACATTAGAAAAGGAAAAGGCCGAGTTGAAGGAGAAATTGATGCAAAGCTCCAAAAAGGTGTTGCTGGAGGGTTTGACGAAATCGGCTGCAGGTCCGGCACCATTTATCTTTTCTCCAAATGCAGCAGCACCAGCCGCACCCATTGCGACTGAAACAGTAACGTCCGCCTCTACTGTCCGTGATTCGCCTCTCTTGCTCAATCAAATCGCTCATTTGCGCGAGGCTCTCCGCCAATCTCAGTCGGAGAAAGCTCGTTTAGTCGGTGACGATTTGCGCAAGAAATTGGAAAGCCTACCTCCTCTGCGGCTGCCGAAGAAGAACATTCCCGTCTCGGAAGAGACGTCCGAACTGAATCGTTTAATCAAGCAAGCCGCTGAGCTCAAAATGGTAATTTTATTGCGCTATTCACAATGTAAGGAAATGAGGTAATGGCATGTAATCTTTGAAATTTTAGAATATTTTAAGAACCTGCAGTCAAAACAAATTCATCGATCCTACCGCTCCTAAGTTCAACCAGCAATCAAACAACATTTCTGTTCAGTTGTCCATGCAGAGAGCGCAAATGGAGCGCGATGTTATCAAACTTCAGGTTAAATTAACACAAGATTTTCACTTTTTCAACTGAGTATTCTAAGTAATCATGTTATCCTATATTAGTCTGCCGTGGCCCGTCTAGCGGCGTCTCGTAAACCGGGAGCAGAAATTCGAACCACCACTACCACTTTCCCAATTCCTGAGATGAGCAAGGTAAATCATTGAGTAAATTTGCTGTGAAATTTTGGAATTAATTTTTCTTACTATCTCAATTAGGCTATGAGCGATTCAGCTCCGATTACGTTGGGAGTTCTCAAACTGCCGCTAAAGAATGCTTCGGACCAAAAAGGACCCGTGCCGATGGTCTTTGACTTGGCAGAGCTTCAGGAATTGCATAAGCTTGTTTTAACTATGGCGTGAAAGAGTAGCCTTTTTGTTTTGTTATCCTCACTCCTGCTTTAGATACCCTTTACTGCACGCTTCCTAATAAAACCGCGATCGGGACTCCTCTGGTCACAACTTTCCGGGCAACTTCACCCTTTTAAAATGAAAAGTATTTATCGTATTCATCAAGATTGTTGAAGTTGTATTTTCAGTCTATATGATGAAAGGTTGAATAATAATTATGTATGAGAAAGAATCTTTTGAATTTGTTTGAATCTTGGACCGGAAAAAAATTGTCAACGTATTTTAGCCAAGAAAGATCATGCCAGCTGGATTCGTGGAAACATCTAGTTATTACGGACAGGCCGAATCGGTGACTCCGGCAGAATAGGTGGCCGTAAAAAACGAGACAACTCTGTCGCAACTTTCTTTCCGATTCGCTCAAATTTTAAGTTTAACTTTTACAACACAATACGAATGAATGTAGGGCTTAAAAGAATATTAAAGAGTTTAGGATTTTATTCAGTTTAATGGTTGAAAAAAAAGCTAATACATTATCTCTTCCGGTATAAGTATATTGTTAAATGTTCGTCGAGTCAGTGATTTTAAAGCAGTATTTTTTAGATATTTTATACTTCTTTAATATTTAATATGTAACTTATTTAAAAGCGTTGCATTAATTAAGCTTTTCCTCGCTCTCCTCTTGCGAGCTAGTAATTTTTTAAAGAATGCAAATGAACGAATGTTTTTCGCCTCAGGTGCATGTCTGAATGGTGATTTCGAATGTTAAGCTGAGAAGCGCCAAACCCATACCGATACCAAGAATGAGGAAAGCGCTGACTAAATCGTACATTTTTATTTTCACTTCCCGCAATGAAGTCTTCTGATTTTGTAAACATCGGTCGGCACCAATGGGAATCATTTTGTCAACCCAATGCTTATTGAGTCCGGTTTCCCACAGTCGAAGCGCGCTACATTCAAAACCCAGCAAAATACATAATTTACGTAGAAGTTTAGATTAAGGTTAAAAGAGAAAGGTTTGGGTTTCTGCTTTTTAAAATGCAACCAACTCTCTAGCCTACTATACGTACCCTAAATTAATCGCTACCGTGTACCTCGAGTTCTTTTGAAGGAAAATGCATAAAAATGCACTTGGTATTTCAAGGATAAACGATGACTGAAAGCGGCATGTGCTTTTCTTTTTAAAATAATTCGCGACAAAGTAGCGATTGATCGTCATGAACTTAAGGATAGTCTTGGTGCAAATTTAAATATTTAATCGACTTTATGCTTTACTTTTTATATGATTATACGTACATGCGGATATGCGTAACGGCCAGTTTCAAGTCTTTCCGTAAGACTGGTAGCAGTGTATTGTATTCTGTCAGCGGGTTGCTGATGGGCTTGATCTCCAAGAACTTTAAATATTCCTGATGTCGCGTTCTAAAGGGAACAGATTTTGAGATTCCATTCAAACAGAAGACTTGGGTAACGCAATATAATTATATAAACTGAGCAAGCAACTTGCCAGTATTTGTTGCCCAAGTGCGTGATCTCCTCGAATAAGAATATGTACATCATTGCTTTCAGCTAAATTCTCTAGAGAATTTATGGACGGTTTCATTATTGGAATAGTAAGTGATGATACCACTATACTGGAGTAGCTGTTGATTAAAACGATAAGTGCTAGTAGCCAACATCCAGTCAACATCCGGAACGATAACTGAGAGTAAGGTAAATAGGTTCCTGATTATAAAAATTATCGAAAATTATTTCAACAAGTATATAGATATTATTGTGAAATAAGACTCGTTTACCATGATTTGTGATTATGTTAATCACGTAAACAAAGTAAAAGATAGTTTGGTTCAATACTTCAGTTTTACTCTCTGCATTTCCATTGTCTTCGTTCCTAGAACTTCTATTTCTCTTAACTCTTTTAGTATTTATTGTAGAGTTTATGTAGACGCGGGAGAAAGAAGTCATCAATATAACAACTATAAGTAGTGTCAAGCAAAAACAAAGCCACACCTATTGAAATGTTATTACATTCAAATTTAAGCTCAATAATAACGTTGCAAACCGGAACAATTATTACTGTAGGTTGGAAAGGTCGGATAAAGGCGAACAATCGACTCTCCTCATCTGGCGTTGGTGTAAGAAGAGTGTAAGGCTCAATCCAAATTGGATAAGTAAAATCCATAACTTTCTTGCGACTGGGCGTTATCACGAAGCCTGAAAGTATTCCGTCGACTTCCTGTTGCATTCGAGGTTACATTATTATTGGAATACAGGTGATGTTTCTTATTTTTGTTTATGGCGTGTTAGATCTAACAAGTTACCATATGTATGACTTTTTCAAAAACGGCTTCGGTACCCAGTTTGGCCAAACGTGCTTCTTCGACTGGAACTACTGTAAAACTAATTTAGAGATATCTCATATGAGCTATGAGGACATAACTATGCGCAATCCTCCGAGCAGCATTATTAGCTGAATAATTTTATATACCTAGATTCCCTACTTCCCTAGAAGACTTTTGTAGGTACGACTCTCGATTTTTTTTCGAATTACAAAGGTGATTCCGGAATCGTACTCCACAAATCTTCTCGGGATACTATTTCTATGTAAAACCACCTCGTTATAAAAGAAAATTCCTTACGTAAAATTTAGTTTTTTCTCCAACCACTTGAAGGCCATTACAGTAGGACCGGCAAGGGTGTAACTTCCATTCGGCCATCGGGACAAAATTTCGAATGGCGGTGTCTATAAATTTGAAATTTTAATTTTAAAAATCAACTTTCCATGGATTTAAACGCCGAATACATCCAACAATTGCACTATCATCCGATCAGAATATGATTAATGGTTTTTCATCATGCCGCAACGCTGAAATTTTACATCCTCCATTTGGCATCAGCGAAGTAGTATTTCAACAAATCAAACTTACATGAGAGGCTGCTAATTTGAGATTCACGTTGTTGAGTCCTTGACATGAGCTATGTGATACAAGAGTCAAGACGAGCAAGAATTTTTTTTGGAACTGCATATTAAAGCTCGTCAAACTGGCGCACGAAATAACCAATTTGCGAAAGGATTTTTGCAGCTGCATCAAAATTTTCTTTTCTATAGAATATAGAATATTTGAACGATTACCGGCCAGCGTATTATGTTACAGTTTTGATAACGTACGTCTTTTCATGGAAACTTTCGCAATACAGAGCTCGGAACCTCCAGCGTATATCTACCGCTAATCGAAAGTGTACTGATGGGCAGTACAACATGAGGAATATATTACCAAAACCCAAACAGAATAATATTATCAATTGTAAATGGAAGGACATGAATTTTGGTTCGCTGATGTTGTCAAGCCAAATTTTAAAATCCTCAAAGTATGCAAATAAAGCGCCAGTCGCGCACTCGCGCAGGTCTTTGGCTCTCTTTTGTGATCAGCTTTTTGCGTACCGTATAAATTTTCCTTCTTTACGAAAAATATGGTACGTACTACTATGCGGCGCTAAGGTAGGTGGTGACGTAGCTCCTATGTCTTATTCTTACATGGTGGACCACTGAGACGGCTGAATGACAGAAATACATGACAGAAGTAGTACAGAGAGTATTTCGTTACAGACAAAGGTACATTGGAAATGCAAAAGTAATGATGTCACATCATATCAACTGTCAATTGTAGGCTATGTGTATTTGTGCACGACGCACATATTTTGTGGTCAGCATGAAGACGACAGTAAAATCGGTGCAATTGCGTACATAGCAATGATATCATAACGTCCCACAAATTAAAACATCTAGCCTATCAGCCATGGAGAGGGAGGAAATGGATCGTATAAATTATTTGACTGAACACAAGTTTTGGTTTTCAGACTGGGGGGGGGGGGGGACTTGAGGACTTTATAGAACTAAGGGCCGATCACGGACTAGTCATGCTCTACTCTGCCTTAACCTTTCTCGGTCGCGCTCACTAACGGCAGAATTGCGGCCGTGATCGCAACAACGTTGAACAACAGAGCTGCGCATGCCGATCGGTCATTCGAATACTGAAATGTATTTAAACTTGAAATTTACCCTAATTAATAGACCAGGGTTTCAATATCGAAATTTAAATATCGCGATTCAGCTCCAATTACGTTAGGAGTTCTCAAACTGCCGCTAAAGAATACTTCCTACACCAGGATCTCGTCACGCGTGTGTCTTCTTGCCCCCCCCCCTCTAAAAAAACAAAATTGTAAACATTTTGCAAATAGCTGTCGCGCGATCCGAATCCGGATCTCAAACTACAAAAAGGATATCAATGTTTCGTCCTTACAAGCGAAATTGGAGTAAAGAAGAGAAAATCATCGATTGACAGTTTGTTTTGGTCCTTCCTCTGAAGAAACCAATCTGTCAATGCCTTTCATCGGCAGCGGCAAGATTCGCAAGATGTCTAAGTTAAATACAAAATCACTTGTAGTTGTTGTAGCTACTATATGAGCTAATGCGCAGTTGCGCCCGAATATTTTGACATTCGCTTCTCACTGACGAATAGACTTCGTTGCGCTTTACTCGGTTTTACTTGAATCAACGGCATCTCAACGACATCTACTTTTCCGATTTATGTCTCTTATCAACTGCGTCACTGTGTTTCATTTTCATTCTGATTTCGCCAAGCGACAAAGATGTTCGATTTCCTCAAACCCGCCGGAAAGAAACCTCGGATGTCTTTGAGTTTGGAAGTCGATGGAAATTCCAAGCATTCCAAGGGAAAGGTGTATGAAATTCGAAGTAAGTAACCTATATATAGATACGAATGAAACATGGTGCAGCTATTATTCTCTACGCTCTTCATTATTCATTCATATCCTATTTTTACAGACATGAAAGCAGCATTGGTTGTGGGAGGAATTTTTTTGATTTTCCAAATTGGGTTTTATAAGGCGTCAAACAAAGTGAAAGAATGGATGCCGGAAAAACGTTTCTCTCCTGACAAACCTAAATCTTGTTAGTAGCCTACTCTGTGGTATTATTTGACCAAGAAACATCAGCCCAATTGATACAAATGTGAAATGTTTAGTACATTACATTCTTTTTATTTGTTTTTATCTAACATGTTTATTTCAAGCCGAAAGTTTCTGATATTACAGTCGGTGTATATTACAATAATTAAGCAGTATGCCACACATGTCAAATCAGCCAAAAGTTCGCGACCTTTAAATTTGGATTAAGTTTTGTACAATAAAAGGGACAGCGCAAAGAGACTAGCAAATTCGAGAGGCAACACGAGAGGACAGAGCAAATTCTAAGCAGCTTTCTAAAAAGAAAAAAGACAAGAAAAAACTATGCTGCGGTAATCTATATCAATTGCTGAGCCTCTGCTTGGCATTGTAGAAGATTGTGATCGCACAAGTAATAGAAAACAAAATTGACGAAAATTAGGTTCGTAGAGGACTAGAGGCGCAAAACAAATGGTCAAAACAAGCAGCGCGTGTATCGGTGCACGAGCGCTACAGTATACTGACAATATTGACATCCATGTGGATGTGGATCACGTATTATTTGAGTGAGATAGAGCAGCCTATACTGTCTGAGTAAACTCCTAATAAAAACCAGCCAAAAAATCTAAGGAACGACGAACCTTCGACTTGTATCCCAGCATAATTACCTCCCCTGTACTAAGAATCAATAACGACGTTTACGGTCGTTTACTCACATTCCATGTTCATATTCATGTTCGGCTTTCTTCTCTACGTACGTTTTGTTTCATTCCTATTCAAAAAATGCCCGGAGAAGAGTTGGAGCTAGGCGCGTACCTTTTTCAATACACATTCGCCAGCAAAGATTTGATGTATATTGGTTACCGTAGTAGAAATAATAAGCTGTTCGAACTTCGAAGTGAGTTTACAAATTTCAACTTTTTAGAGCTTTCTTTCCCACATTATTGAATACTTTGAAAATTCCATAGACAAGAGAGCATTAATGTTTTTGGTCGGTTCTGGTCTTGCCTTCCAATATTCAATGGTGTTTATAGCAAAAAAATTGCACAGATGGAATAATCCTGAATACTACACCAGTACTACACCTTTGAATCCAGTATGAAGCAAGAAAACAGCTAAATGTACGTAAGAACAAGCCGCTTAATATACATAGCTTTAGCTATACAGTTTGGGCTGTTAAATATACTTTGTTTTTCCTTTTACAGGTATGAGTTTGCCATGTTGTTCACAAAAGTAAACATATGTATAATGGTCTACCCGAGTCTACCTATAAGCTTACAAGAAAAAAAAATAAAGTGTCAACGTGATCCAATCTAGATTATTTTAGTATTAGCAAGTTGTCAATAGGAAAATACAAACAAAAATTCTTTTTTTTTTTCACCGCCAACTGCAACTGCATACAATCGAATTCATTTTTTTGTCGCCAAAATTGTTCTTCAGCTTGTGCATAGCTTTTAAGTCTTGAACTTTACCCCCGCTAAATAGCAGAGGTACTGCGTCACTTTTACGTTGGCCGTGACCTTCGCTCTGCCCTATAAAAGAGTCATAAAACCCGAATTCACCATCATTGATTGACCGCCATGTTTACATCCGGTGAAAGTCTTTGATTCCAAACACCTCAACAGTCTTTTCTTGCATTTCACTCTTTTTCAAGTTTCAAATTTCCACTACCCGCCATTTCGTTGAAATAACAGACGTAACGTTACGTCATGGAGGCGTATTTGACGCCCGAACAATATTTCTAAAGTCAACCGATGAAAACAATGAAAAAACGGGGTGAATTGAACGTTACGTACTGGCCGGAGAAGAAGCAAAGACGCCCTTCCGCTAAACTCTTTTCTTTTAAATCCAACTCAAGACGCCCTTCCGTTCGGAATCTTCCCCCTTGTTCTTCTTTATTTTTTTGTGGTAGCATTTTTAAATGTTTTTTTTTCAGTTGAGCGTCCGTGTCGGTCGTGTTTAGATCTCGATCCCCGCCAATGGCTACTGTTTTAAAGATGGACGTGCTCCAGCCTAGTGGATGCTGGGCGACGTCTTTATCGGCCGACTGGAAGAATAACAACGGTAAAACATTCGGAAGAGGTCCTTTTTCTTCATGCGCATTCCTTATGCCGTAACACGAAACTTTTGACGTGCTCCCCTTAAAGCAGGTTGATCTGAATATTCTCCCCTTCGAATGTTCCGTGTTGTTTTTTCTCTTTATTTCTCTTCTTCATCTCCCCACCGGTCTTTTCTCCTTCTAGAAGTCCTTGCCTTTCGAGCACCAGATCACGTCCTCCTTCCAGCGCACCAAGTTATCGCCATCGAAGCTCCAACCGACTACTGTAAGTTATTATCTTGTGTTAAGAATTAATTACTAAGGAAAGGTGTGAAAAAAATGTTATCGCCATTCATCATAGTCCTTTTTTTTGGCGGCGGCTGCTTGTTTCTTTTTTTTTTTCCTTTTTATTGTTTTGATCAAAACCCCTGCCACGGAAAATAGGTTATGGCCATACGGATGATGATGAATACGCCTCGCGACGTGTACATACGGACAATTGCAGCATCAGTGCTCAGAGGTGTTGTTTGTGATTCTGCGTCGAAAATCTCGATACATACACGGACGTCTCTCTCACACTCGACGGAGCATCGACAAAGTGGGGCGTGAATGCCGCATTGTATCCGCGAGTGTGGTTATACGATCCCAACATCCGGAGCTCGAGTTGTTATTCAACAAGCAGGGCGCGCTTACAGCTAGTACTGGCCGAGAGCAGTCGGCTGCTATAGAGGTCTATATGCATAGGTAGGACAGCTTGTTAGCAGCCATTGGGTGGGATATATGGGAGAGAGAAAAGGGGGGAAAAAAAAGTAGGCGGTCAAACCTCGCGCGCACAACGGCACCACCAAAAATGGCAATCGGAGAACGACGCACATCTCGTTGGCGATTTTTGTTTGACGATTTTTTTGTAGTTGTTGTTGGTTCCCATTGATTTCCGACTGTTCGTTTACAGCACGCGCGGCTGTGAACTCGCCAAATTCTACCTATTGCGCACACGACACAGCCCGTCCGGTCGGAACGACAAACATTCCAATGATCGGCCTCTGATGAGATTTGATTAGTTTTTTTCTTTTCATTTAGGTTTTGTTTTGGTTTAAGTTTGTTTTTTATTTGAGCAAGGACGAACATAATTTATTTGCTTTTTCATTAGATCGAGTGAAATTGCGTCAGGAATTTCACTATTTTCTGCAAAGTATGCTACAAGTTTGCCCGGCTATGGACTGTGGTGTCAACTGTCACTACCAGCAACGAGGCCCGCCGCCGTCCAGTGGTCCGTTTCAGTTTCAAGGTAGCAACCCGTGCGAGGAAAGTGAAGATTTGAATAGTGTCATCGTCGACGTGGGGCAGGTTGACGAACAAGTGGCCACATTGTGGTGGGCGTTGGCCCAGCAAACGGCTCGCGTTGCCCGCCGATGTACGGGCTACAGCAACACGACCCTACCACCCGTTGTTGATGCTGCAATTCGATCCACTTCGAGCGGCTCGAGTCGGAATGCGTGGGCTCCGGTGACGTCGTTTTCATCATCACGTCCCGCTCCCAGTCCCGAGCCGACTTACTCCATCCCCGGCTGCATCGCACCAAGGACCGCAGTTGTTGATCTGACGCTGTCGCGCTGCAACAGCAGCAGCACCAGCACCGCTGGAACAACAAGTATCAGTGACACCATGTCGACCACGCCGATGAGTTCGCCGCGTCTTGTGCGCGAAGTTTGCGAGAAATTCCCGGCCGCAGCATCGGCTCCTGCTGCCGCTAGTACGGAACAGAGCACGACCTACGCGTACGAGACTCCGCCGGATTCCCAAGATGGTGTCCAGCTGTTGCGCTACTCCCGGGTCTCCCAGAGCGCCAGCGTCGACCAACTGCCAACTAGCGAAACTAATTTGCGCGGTTCCATCCGACGACCCAAATCGGAAGTCGCCCTACGGAAATTCTCCGACAGCTCAGGCCAGCAGCTGGACGACGCTTCAAGTTCGGTCGATTGTGTCCAGTACGAGAGCCAAGATCTAACGACCCGGGAAGATGACGATCTAGCCGCCGCGTACTCTCCCATCGTCGTCGTCGTAAGTTTTGAGTCTCCGCTTAATTAAATTCTCTTCCGTTATCTAATGATTGCGTGCTGTGGTTCCAGGCTATTGATTTCGGGACGACCTATTCCGGCTATGCGTTTAGCTTCATTCACGATCCGGAAGAGATCCACATGATGCGCAAATGGGAAGGTATTCAAAAATAACAAATTAATTCACGAATTTTATATATTTAAATTCTAACGATGAAACAAGGAGGAGATCCGGGGATTCCCAACGCCAAGACGCCGACGGTGCTCCTACTGAGACCGACTGGGCAATTCCACTCGTTCGGTTACACGGCCCGTGATTACTATCACGACTTATCGCCGCGTGATACGCGCCAGTGGCTCTACTTTGACAAGTTCAAGATGACTTTACATCACCAGAAGCAGCTGGGCAGGAGCACTTTAATCGCTGCGGCCAACGGAACCGATTCACTGCCGGCCGTCACCGTCTTCGCCCATGCTTTGCGATTCTTCAAGGAACACGCACTGCGCGAGCTTTCCGATCAGACGGCCATACCCATTCACAGTATTACCAATCGATCACGCTAGTTGTTTTGTTTTTTTTTGGTTTGTTCCGTGTGAATAATTGCATACTGCTGCCATTGTGTGAAAACAGATGAGGATATCCGCTGGGTTATCACTGTTCCGGCCATCTGGCGTTCATCGGCCAAGCAACTTATGCGTGAAGCGGCCTACGAGTAGTCTTTTTCTCTTTTTTTCCTTTTTCTTCCTTTTTTTTCTTTTTTTTCTTTTTTCTCTTATTTTTTTCTCTTTTTTTCTCTTTTTTCCCTTTTTTTCCTTTTTTTCTTTTTTCTCTTATTTTTTTCTCTTTTTTTCCTTTTTCTTCCTTTTTTTTTCTTTTTTTTCTTTTTTCTCTTATTTGTTTCTCTTTTTTTCTCTTTTTTCCCTTTTTTTCTTTTATTTCCATGGGAGCCGAAGGCTCCCATGGAAATGGCAACCCTGGGACGTTGATCCGTGCCTCTTATATATCGATCTTAATTATATTATATATCGATCAATGGTAAGGAGGCACGGATCAACGTCCCACCGCCGCACAGCCCAATAACTTTTCGTCTGCTACCACAACATAGTGATCTAATATGAAACCACATGATTTTATTTAGCGCCGGACTCGGCTCGGATCGTTTACCTCAGCAAGTGATGATTTCACTGGAACCGGAAGCCGCCTCTCTTTTCTGCCGTCAGCTGAAACGGCATCAACTGAAAGCCGAAAGGCCGGCCGAACTGAATTTGACTCCGTCCAGCTTGGTCAAGCCGGGATCGTTGAAACCGTGGAGCAGGAATCTCCATAGGGAATCCATGTACGCCGATGCCGTTCTCGACGTCTGCCCGGGTCAGCGCTACATGGTCGTCGATTGCGGTGGTGGCACCGTCGATATTACCGTCCATCAAGTGATGGATTTAGATGGTCATCATCTCAAGGAACTCCACCGCGCCACTGGTGGTCCTTACGGATCCATCGGTAACTTAATTAACCAAAATTGGCAGATTTTAATGACTAAAAATATGCTATTCTCTTACAGGTGTGGATTTGGCTTTCGAACAGCTGTTGGATAACATTTTCGGCGCTGATTTCATGAGCCATTTCAAAAATCGTCTTCCAGCTTCGTATATTGATTTGGTAGCACGCCCTTGCGAATGCGCCAAAATTCTATTTTTTTTCAAAAGTTGTTTGTTTTTGGTTTAGATGATATCGTTCGAAGCACGCAAACGTCACGCCAGCCCTTTCCGTTGTAACCCACTCAACATTGCGTTACCTTTCTCGCTGATTGATTGCTTCCGCAAATACCGCGGACGAGAAGTCGAGTTTGCCATCCGCAGATACGGCGATTCTCACATCCGCTGGTCAACTCAAGGTGGTTGGTTTTCAAAAATGAGGATTTGATTCACGTCAGTTTACTCTGTTTCATTCCTGTTTTTGTGGCGTGTTCCAGGCATGCTTCGTCTTGATCAGGAAGCCATGAAAGCCCTTTTCCAGCCCACTCTTCGTGCTATTATCGAGGTATTCCCATCATTTTTTAATGCCTTTGTTGTTGATTGCTTCCATTAACTATTGGCGTTTCCAGCACATTGAGGATGTCTTGCTCCATCCGGATCTAATCGGCATCGATTACCTCTTCCTGGTGGGAGGTTTCGCCGAGTCGCCTCTATTGCAACAAGCCGTCCGCACGCACTTTGGAGAGCACGTCACTGTTATTATCCCGCAGGTGTGACGATATCATTGAAAAATTGCCTTTTTATAAGAACATTCGCTAATTCACTGCCATTAGGATGTCAGTTTGGCCATCCTGAAAGGAGCCGTCCAGTACGGTGTCAATCCCCGTCAAATCACGGTGCGCCGTTCGCGACTGACTTATGGTGTGGCCGTCCTCAACCGCTTCATCGGCGGCCGCCATCCGCTGGAGAAACGTGTCATCAAAGACGGAATTGCTTACTGCAAAGACATTTTCGACAAGTTCGTCATGGCCGACCAGAGTGTCAGTCTTGGCGAACGCGTCATCCGCAGCTACAGCCCGGCTAGACGCCATCAGCGTCGCATCGTTCTCAACGTGTACAGCGCCGACAGGGAAGACGTTCAGGTAAAAATCATTCATTTCGTTAGTTAATAATTAAAAAAAAAGTTCCGTATAACAAATCCAAACATAGCGAAAAGTCGGAATCATTTGGATGGTTCTTGATTCTTCGACTTGTACAGTTTGTGACTGATCCGGGAGTGCGCTTGTTCGCTACCCTCTCACTCGACCTGGGCTTCACATACGCTGCCAAAACACGGCGCGAGATCCGCGTCACGATGGAGTTCGGAGACACCGAGATCCGCGCCTCTGCCATTGACGTCTTCAGCGGCAACACCATCAAGGCTTCTTTCGACTTTCTCGACGACAAACGAGAATAGAGCACTCGTAGAACGGCCAGTGTTCACCACAAACCAATGCGTCACAACCCAAAATGGCAGTATTCCTACTCTTGTTCATTCCTCGTCTAATTTTTCTCATAGACAACAATATTGTACTTTTCACGGCACTGAAATTCACAACCGCTCCTGTGCTCGGCAATTTTTTTGAGCGCTAAAATTTCCCTAAAAGGAATTTTTTTTCTTACTTTTGACGGGAATCACCAAACACCTTTTTTGAAGCACGCGAAATTTGTTAGAGAGATGATATCTTGGATATCTCTAAAGAGAAGAATACATATTTTCATGCTTGACAAAAAATAATCAAGTTTTGGGGCAAACAAGGTTTATTGTGTAAGCTCTTGGGTAACTAAATTGTATGGCACGCGTGATGTATCAATTGCATCCTGCTTGTCCCAGCATAATCCATTTTTGCCTGGCCAACGCCGCTTCGCGTCGGACTAGGCGCTTTTTGTCGTCCAGACAAGGCACGAGACGTCGTATGACCTATTTGAAACGACATTTTTATTGATCTACAAGTGTCAGTGTTAAAATGGATTTTTACCTCGTCTCGAAGTGGAAGCAGCACGATAGATTGAGCCTTCCTGAGCTCTGAAAGACATTGGAGAGCAAGTCGTCGGACGTGCTGTTTAAAACAAGGAGAAATGTAAAACTAGTTTTAGATAACGTCAATTTGGGAGTTTACCATCGTAGTGCCGTCTTTGGCTAAAGTGAGTAATCTAGGCACAAGGTTGTCAACATAATCTTCGATAGCGTTGACGTTGTCGGACATCAGACCCATGAATGCGTTGATTGTCGAAATAATGAGTTGAGGCGGTTGCTCGATGGCTAGGCACTGAATCAGCAACGGGATGAGCGTTGTAATGTGAGCAACGAGAACGCCCTCTGGAATGAAAGCCAGTTGATTGGCAATGGCGGCAAAGCAGGCCGCTTTATTGCAAGATTCGGATTCACGGTAGAGTTTTAACAAGCGAGGTACCACTTCTTGGAAAAATCGCTGACGGTACATTAGCCTACAATGTACCAGGTTAGATACAGAAGGGCAACGGATGAATAAAAACAAACCTGATGTTGGCATGGCTACTGAAATTGAGACACTCTTTGGTGTCGCACAAGATCGTTTTGAATCCTTCTGCTACTAGGTAACCGTGCGTAGGATCATTCAGTGACTCTACCAACTAGGAAACACGAGTTAGCACAAATAACAAGCGCATGTTATAGTGACTACACTTACTTCTTGAATAGAATGATCAAGCTTTGAATAGGATCGCATCAACAGAGCTTTAGTTATCCAAGCAAACAGACAAACAGCATTCGATCGGTCTACAGAAGGATCCCGCCATCTGCGTCGTAGAGAATCGACCAAACCTTCCAGCTCGTTTCCTTTAAAAAGCAGGTAAGCATTATGGGAAAAGACGGTATTGGAAAATGAAATTCATTACCTTCAGGAATCTTGTTAACTAGGGCGGCTACCAGCCGGCAAGCAGAGATTCTAACTTCTGTTTTGGGATGGCAAACAGTCATAGGTTCAAGTGTGTTAATTAGTCGTTCCAATATCTGTCCGGTTGGTGTGGCGTCCATCGATCCTAATGTAGCTTCCATTATCAACACTGTCCACGAGGAATGAGGGAGGTATTGCTGGAGATACTGATCAGTTTGTCCGATGATAAACTCTATCGCATTCCTGTGAAATACCAAAACTGTTACACAAGTTCTCACTAGACTCTGCTTAATCAAATTTACCCAGAAGACAAACCGGATGACAAATTCCTGAGTATAGTACAGGTGGCTTCGAGTGAAGTCGGCGGATTGTCTTCGTTTATAGTTTTCAATGCCCAGTGGTGCACCTGCTGGAACATTTCGAGTTCATCAGTCTGGGCAAAATGATCCAAAACTTTGAGAATTTCCAATCGCAACTCGGGTTCTGCATGTTCGAGCAGACCCATCATTCTAGGTATCACTTGGGCACGAATCATGGGCATCGGCGGCAGTGCGCCCAGCACTAGAAAAGCGGCCTTGGTTTTGTCTATGAAAGGAATCGTTAGCACTTACTGCATTCCAATTTAATTAAGCTAATTTACCAGACACAGCCATGTCCAGCAATTTGAGCACAACTAGTTCTGTGAACCAGTCTCCCTTGTGTTCAGCGTACTTGCAGAAGAATCGATTGATCTCTTCAATAACGCTATCAGCCGTGTTTGGTTGTTGAAGCAAACTCAAGAGGGCTTGATGGACTCTTTCTGATTCTTGGCGATCCATTCGGACTCCCACAAAGTGGCTCAATCCTTGAAGACTAAGACTGCGGAGAATCGGATCGTCCTCTTTGAGCACTTCAAGGTAAAGTTCCAGCAACCTCGGTGCCAAAGTGTTTATGCCACTTTCAGCCACTGCCAAAATAATTAATTATACTATCAAGTACATATAAAGACCCAACAGAGCAAATGTTACCGTTTGATTCGGTGAAGCCATAAAGTCCAGCGTGAACTAATTTGTTTAAGCTATTGAGGATAAATTGTCGAGGAGTCGATTGTGTCCTGATTTTGTATTGATCCAACAAAAGAGGAATCACCTGGAAAATTTCATACGTTCAATAAGTTGTAACGCAATTATTTCTCTGAAAGTTTACCTGGTTGACTATTAGTGCACAAGCGGGTGGACTTCCAGCGCAAACTGCTAACAAAATGTAGTTACTCGGTGTCATCAGCCGACGTTCAGGTTCGCATAGGTGGCCCTGACATTCTACCAAAAAACTTATAATTTTGTATTTAAATGATAATTCTTGAATTGCAATTTACCTGTCAAAATATTCTGGAGTACTTTGGTAAAAGCTGGACTATTAAATTGTCCATTTGATGTAAAAACTCGGGAAAGAGCGGAGAGAGCATCTAGCGAAGCGTGTTCAAGCTCATCGCTATTGACGTTTATCAAAACTTCTCTGCGAATACTTGTCCAGAAAAGTTCAATCCACGAATCAAGCTGCGTTGGTTGATACGTCTGACAACACGCTTCCTACAGTCACGAAAAAAAAAGTTAGAATGGGACGGAAAACGCTAGCGCTTAATGGAAACGCACCAAAGTTTTGAGCGCTTCAATTTTGGCAGGCACTAAATCAGACTCCAATTTTTCCTGTAGTAGCGGTAGACAGTATTCGGCGAATTGAGCGTTACTGGCGAGGCATTGGCGCAACCCATCGCACAACTGTTCTTTGGTAACTCCGTAAGGATCATTAGCTGGCTGTACAGGAATCAATGAAAACAGAATTTCAACACGCAAGCCTCGAGCCATCGATTTTAAAACTTACAGGGTTGAAGTCAATAGGAAAGTAGCAACTAAAAACTTCAAAAAACTCCTCGGTGAAAGGTTCTAGTGTAAAGTAGCGGGCTACTACTGGGAAGATACTGAATAGAAGCAACAAGTTGCGTGGATCTCTTTCTTGATCGGCTGCCTGGATGATGCCAAAAACAAAGTCCTGACCCAAGATCTGTATTTCTTCATTCAAAATACTTTCAAAATTAATATAGATTGGAATACAACTTTAAAATGTTTTTCTCTACCTTTCAGATGAAAAGTCAGAAGGTTTTTAAGTGTCTTGTAAATTGCCCTCCTGTCATTTTGTAGCTGTGACTGACAGTGAACATCTTGAAAAATGGCTTGAGTTATCATCCTAGGTAGCCCTGTGGGCAAGTTTGGTGAAGTGCTCTGGGGAATCAGTACAAATTTAAATATAAGTTTCAAATCTTTCTCAGAAAGTTATAGTGACTATGTACCAATGCATGAAGTCCTTGAAGAGCAGCAGGGATCATTGAGTGATGATCTTTGAGTTTGCTGCAGAAGAATTCAGTTATCAGTTCTATTTCCTTTTCATTAAGTCCCTTCAAATTTGGAGCCAAATGCTCCAATATCATAGCAATGGTGGACACTGCTCTGCATCGGTGAGCAGCTTGCTGATGAAGTAAATCTGGCTGTAACCCTTCAACTAGCTGGAGGATAGTTAGGTCTGCCAATGAAATTGCTGAAATAACAAGTGCTATTTACTAAGGAGCTTATTCGACCAATTTTCGGCATCTAGAAATTTGAAATCTGGCGCCCAAGAAGGACACGTGTTTTTTTATTCACGATACAGTTTTATTTCGAGCAGCGTAATTAAAATAATAATACTAAAAAATTACTAGCTTACATTGACTTATATAACGGACGGATTCACTCGTCACATTTTCATGAACAAGCGAATCTCTCAGTTTTTGTATTGGAGCTGGAATCTCCATGTTGTTTACTGTTTACCTGTCGAGTTATGTAAAAAATGCTTCTGCTACCCAACCTAAGTCACATGACATGGTTGCCTTTCCGAATGACGCGACAGAATGTGCGTCGATTTTATTCTTCAAAGAATTCAGTCGTAATTATATATTTTCATATTCACGAAACAAACTAGATGTATCAAGAATAAAGATTAGTATGAAATAAAATATTTTTCTACCAAGAACAACAGGTAAAACCAAAGTCGATAGCACATTCCAGATTTCGGGAATGATCGAGAATTTGAATAATTCATTTTCCTTCTTTTTTCCCATATCTTTCAATCGACTAGAGATTTTTTGAAACAAAAATAAAAACAGTAATCATCATATCGTGATTGTTAAGCCCGAGTGGACTAAAAGATTAAAATAAGATTAATCGAGGTTCCCCCTGTCAAGGTCGCGTAGCGGCGCCATCAACACAACACACAGTATTTTCGACCATTCCATAACGTCTGCTTAAGGGAGCTGGTTGGAAAGAAGGAAGGTCTTTCGAGACACATTGCCGGCGGTTTTCTCGCACGCACGCACGCACAAGCGAAACGAGTTTCTTTTCAACCTTGAAATCCGTCTGACTCTTCCTTACCAGTCCCCCAACATCTGTCGACTTCGGATTCCGCGCCCGAACCCTGCCCGGCGACGGTGTTTCTCTTCTCTCTGAGCTCAAGCGCCCATTGAAAATTTATAATGGGGCTTGACAATTTGATTATGTTGCTGGTACTCGGCATGATATTTTTGCCGTTCATCTTGGCGATTGGTTGTCTTGTACTGGTGATGACTTGTGGCTGGTCAAGAAATCTGCGAAAGGGATATGTTGATCTCCTCCTAAAGATCTTTCAGGTAGTTTTATCACTATTTTTGCTTTTGAAGTATCTTCCTAATTAAAATGTTTTTCTAGTATGGTACTGGCAGGATTGAGAGTGCTGAACAGAAAAAACTTGAGACACATTTGGAAAGAAATGGCCACGCAAATGGTAGTATTGTGGAGCCAATGGAAGAAAACTCTTCGCCTGGACATGCTATCATCAAGTCCTCTACGATATCCAAAGAAGATCTTGTACTACTGCCCAATGGGAATACAGATGTTCCTAAATCAGCTCCCATTCCCAGAAACAGATCATTTAACAGTTTGCAACGTGATTTTATCCTATCAGACTGCCTAGACTTTGTTCATGCTGGTATGGAGGCAATAATTGAAGATGAAGTTACACAACGATTTGTAGCTGAGGAGCTAAAGGTTGCTATTCTCACTACTTTTATCAAATGTAAGCTAATTTCCTTTTTTTCTAATTAGTCCTGGAACCTTCTAACTCGCACAAACCGTCACTATGAGTTCATCAGTGTTCGCCTTACCATTACATGGATAATTGGTTTCTTCATTCGCTACTTCATTCTGCTACCAAGCAGAGTTATGATCTGCTTTTTAGCTGTAAGCATATTTTTTCCATTTCCATAAAATGGTTTCATTATTTGGTTGTGCTGGCAATTTTGTTAAGCAAAAGTCAATCTATTTTTACAAGATGTTTTTAACTTTTTATTCTGAACATTACTATTTCACAGGTTATTTGGTTGACATTATGCACAGCTTTAGTTGGATTTTTGAATGAAGGCGCCATGAAGAGAGCCGTTTATGAGAAGGTAACAGTTGTTTCCTTTTTTTTTTTTTACTCCATTCAGATATCGCGTTTGACCTCTCGTTGATAATAAGAGCTCGCGATGGTTCGAGATGGGCAAAGTCCAAATGTACTGATGACATCGTGTGGACCCTTTAACGGAATCAAATAACCAATATTATTTTTTTTTTCTTTTCCCTTGTCAAGGTCTCTATTTGGTGTTTCAGTTTTCTGTCGTGCGCTTTATCTGCCGTCATCACTTTCCATAATAGAGAGAATATTCCTAAATGCGGTATCTGTGTTGCCAACCACACAACCCCGGTCGACGTTATGGTGCTTCACTGCGACAACGCATACGCTCTGGTACATTGGACTTTTGATATACATCAGCATGTTTTGGATTTGATATTTTGAACCTTTAAAAAATCCTTGTAAATAGATCGGTCAACGTCACGGAGGTTTCTTGGGCATCATCCAGCGAGCCTTAGGGCGCGCATCTGCTCACATTTGGTTCGAGCGATCAGAGGTTAAAGATCGAGAAACTGTTGCGAAAAGGTATTATTATTGTTTAAACTGTCTGTATCCGTCTGGGATCTAGACATAATTCATGATTTTGGTTCCCCTAATAGATTAAAAGAGCACGTTGACGATCCGGATAAATTGCCAATTCTTATTTTTCCCGAAGGAACGTGCATTAACAACACATCAGTGATGCAGTTTAAAAAGGGTAGTTTTGAAGTTGGCAGTGTAGTGTATCCCGTCGCCATTAAGGTATTTTGCGTGCTAATCAGATCTAGATTGGCAGCTGTTCTAACCGCAGATTCCCTTAAAATAGTACGACGCGCGGTTTACAGACGCCTTTTGGAATTCCAGTCGTCATTCGATGATCCAGTACCTCTACATGATGATGTCTTCATGGGCCTTAGTTTGTGATGTTTGGTATTTGCCACCTATGAACCGCAGACCAGACGAAAGTGCTATCGACTTTGCAAATCGAGTGAAAGCCGTCATCGCGAAACAGGGTGGTTTGGTAGATCTTGCTTGGTAAGTCTTTTGTGAAACCAACTACAACTTACTCGAGTCTATTATGGTTGAATTTATTGCAGGGATGGTCAACTTAAAAGAATGAATGCCAAGAAGGAATGGAAACAGAAGCAACAGGAAGAGTTTAGCAAACGTTTGAAAGTGGAGTAACTAAATTGAGAAAGCGGTGAAAGTTGGGGACTTGGGGTCTTACGAAAATTGAGAGAAACGGTTTGTTTCATGTTTGGTTCAACATTTTTTAAAAATGCCTTTTGTGTTACGATGGAAATTGATGAATCAAAAGCCGAATGCTTGTGGTGTAGCGCCAGTGGTTTTGTTTTAGGTCATAGCGGACCACTCTTCCAAGCGGTGTGTTTAAATGGGAAAACGCGTTGGGTCTGTTAATGCCTCTCGCGCTCCATTTCTTTAATACCCTTTTGCCCGACAAGAAAAACAAAACGACAAAAAAAGACAAAAAATATTTCCGGATGATTCCGACTGAGCATATTTTGATATTTCATCCGAGATTTGCTCTCGCTCATATTTGTATCGAAATCGGTTGTAAATGCGTGCTCATTGGCAGTCGTGAACCCACTATCTTTTTCTTTCTTGGTTATTATGGTGGTCCAGCTGATCTAAGTCATTGATGTGTTGTATAGCTTGTTGAAGGATTGGTTTCATGTTTCCATGCAATTATGTTCGATTACCCTCATTTTGTTCCCTTTCTTTATGTTCTTGGTTTCGCCAACTGGAAGGAATGTCATTCTCGAACACTGGATATATATATACATTATATATATTTGACTCTTTAACACTTATTAGACTTCTTTATGACGTTAGAAAGACAAGTACGGTGACAGCTTGTCAAAGCTCATCATTCAAATTCATTCGATTGCCCTAGATCGTGCTTCACTAGCACTGATTGGTCGAGTAATCAATGAGGATATGCGGGACCATGCACATCCTGTCAAATAATATTTTGACCAATTGACGAATCCTTGCAAGGATGTTGGATGAATCAATGGCTACTACTGACTTTATCAGTAACATTTTTCTTTGTATAATCTTACAAGGGCGTATTGATAAGATCTTGAGTGTGGGAAAGTTTTCGAGTCCCGAAACGAATCCCATGTGCTCTCTTGTATAAAATTCACATATGGCTCGACGGCTTTCTCTCTGGGGAGTTTTTACAAGTGTCGCGGCTTCCGTGGAATTGGAACCCCCGATAAGAAAAGGAAAAATAGTATAGCATGCAATAGTATAGACCATTCTGAAAACACGTGCAACAAGCGTGTTTTTAAAGCATGATAGATGTTTCCATTGTTCCCTACAAGTCCACTGTCTTGGCTGTCAAGGGGTGGAGTGGGGGCGTGGCTTATCAGCGTGTTATATAGGCGTGTTCCGTGTGCTTTTATTTCGGTTTATCTTTGTTTTGTTTTTTTGTTTTTTTTATCGCAACATTGCATAACCTTCGATAAGATCCTCGATTTGTCACCACACTAATTCATGACATTCGGACACAAAAACAGATTAGTTTTTGTACTCCAATGAGACCTGGAATCTAGATTCGCGTACTACCTGGCTTAACTTTAGATTTAAACAACCCAAAGTTACAATACTCTGTAACTAGAATGGACGAGTGGTTATAGAGTGGTAGTATCTGTATCTCAGTACCACGAACCGAGAACAAAAGCTCATTGTGTTCGAAATCCTGCGCGAACACGGCGTCCCGTTTACACGCTAGCCTGGCCTTTACGCTACCAGAACCAACATAAGGAACTAGTTAGAATGTAGAGTAGGAAATTAGCCTAATAAGATGTAGATGTACGTAAGGAATCAATAATAGAAATTAAGACGGCATTTTGAGAGGGATTGATTAATTTTAAGAGTTATCCTAGAATCCTACCTACCGTACTTTTCAACCATATCGGTTTTTCTAAAATTCTAAAGTGAAGTTCCAAGGTTCGTTTTTTTATGGCTGGGGATAACATATCTGATGGACAATAGAGCAATCCAACGGGTAAGTAGTTTTCAAACATGGACCGGTATAATTCGCAACTAGCTGATTTCGAAAGATATAACGGAAAAGTTTTGGAACTATTAATTTCCTGTAATTCTACCGAGTCCAGACATTTTCTTTGCTGACTAATAGTTTTTAAAAATAAAACTGGCTAAGTCCTGACATAGGCGGGAATAGAAAGATGAGAGGTTCATGGGGTACGTTGGATGTAGGTAGACGATATTGACATTTGACACGTTACACCAAGCTCGAGCTAGACACTGATTTCCAGATTTTTCCGTTGTTTCTCAACTGTCAAGTCCTTAAGTATGATCACATGTTGTTAAATCATCTTTTTTATCGTCTCATATTTCTTAATAATGGATATATGGCATGATAGAATTCTTGTGAAACTGACAACTGACACCATCTAAACGAGAAAGAGGGAACGAGTATCGTCTTGGTAAGACTTTTTTGTTTATTACTTCTCCTAGAAAGTTATGTCTCAAAGTAAAGTTTGTTCGTGTACTGTTCAGTTGTGTAACATAGCTAGCCCCTTAGATTTTACAGCTAACTTATTTAAAAAAAAAGACGAAGTTTAGAATGTCGCCCATTTTTCGCTCACACCTTTTGTGAACTCGTGAAGTTGTTGCCTGGATGAGGTGATGTAAGCCAGAAGTAGGTGCCTAGGCTGCCTAAATCAAATAGGTGTGCTAAATTGGCGGACTGAAATTGCCTTTTTAAAATAAGAGTTGATTGGCAAAAAAAAAATCGACAAAAAAAGGCTTTTTTCACCGTAGCCTACACCTTTGTTGTTAAAAATTAATTAACGCACAATCGAAGCGGCGCTACATTTGTTTGGTCCTATATTAAAAACTGTTATTAATCTTGGAGAACTTATAGGCCACAACCATTTTTCAAGTAAGTCTGTTTCAATCGCGAAAGCTGCATACGCTAGGCCTCATTCCATTAGTCGGGAGCTTTCCCTCCGTCAGACGAGCGATCCGCTTTTCCGCCACTTTGAATACTAGCCGATTTCCAGCTTGTGGAACAAGCTCTCAGTCCAGCAACTGTTAATAATTAGTTGCCGCCGTAAGATTTTCATTCAGAGTACAAAAGCCAGTGATTACGCAAGCGATTTCCCGACAAAGCCCATATCGTTAAGAGCCAAGTCGGCCGTGTATGAGTGGGCGTCAGTGGGCCGTTTCCCCCGAAACTCTGATTGATATTTGTTGTACAATCTAATACTCTAAACTCTCCGGCAAGAGTTTACCCGTAGATGATGTCAACACACTCGACGACTCGACTATTGCTCTCTCGAAAGATATACACCACTAGCCATTTAATGTGTATATTTTACGTTCACTGCCTGGCTGTGTTCAAACACTGGAAAACGGTTGTGTAACCATAACGATAAAAGACCATCATACAGTAGGTAGACGAGCTAAAAGTTTCTCAGCAGCAGCAACTGACAAGCCGATTTGTGGAGGCTCTGCCACGTGTGAAACTACTAACAAGACTCTCTCTCTGCCTTGTTGTAAATGTTTAAAACTTCCGTAGCTAGCTAGCTAGCTAGTAGGATAAGGATTGAAATGATGACGTACGGCTTACGGGAGCTTTACTGCCAACAACTTCTGAATCCTATACAAGTCTTGTACTTATATATCTTGTATATATTGATGCATCCCATACATATTTAATCCTTGACTCTAATCCTTTAATGATTCCTCAAGTTGTTTCGATCTGGAAATCGGGTCGAGATGGATGACGATTGCGTCGGGCCATTATCGAATCCAAATGATTCTCAGCGCTCTTTGTATAAGTCGATGATTCGCGTTCCTCGGCGTTAGGTGCTGGCACGGAGGTAAAAATCAATTAACCGGACTCGTTAAAATCTTGTTTCCAAGTCCCTTGATTTCACGCATTGTGCTAGGCCTAACAATAGGCAGCGCATCCCCTAGTTTTTTTTCCACTTGGTCGGATTTCAGCTAAGGTCTGGACCCTATAGAAAATCTGTCACTCGACGAGTCACCTAAATAGTTTAGCAGATGCGTATAGTTGAATAATGAAGCAACAATGTCGACGTCGCTGCATCCCCGACACAGATTGTTGTACAGGTTTTTAGTTGAACTGACAACTTTGAAAGCCTATTTTAACTTTACAAATAAGATTTCCTCGTCGTCGTCTCTCTCATTTTTTTTTTCCTTTCCACTTTTGAAAATCTGTGGGATAACATACGGCTCTCTTTTTTCTTTTTTGTCGGGCCGCACCCCTATAGGTAAAGGGAGTTTGTCGGGTCGTTTATTTTAGCTGCTGACGACATGAGCGCCATCAACTCGGCCGATATTCAATTAAGTGAAAACGGTTCGACGGAAATGAAGTTTTCTAAAGCCAGAAAAGGAAGGACGTGCACCAGGAGACTCTTACTACTCCCAGCAGAGAGAGAGAAATAAGCCCACGTCGTCAGAGAAAGCCTGAAACGTTTATAATGCGCCGTCTTGTTTTCTTTTTCACCCACCACCACCACGGTCCGTTTATATAAGGAAAAGAGAGTAATCGTGGGAGGGAAAATTGTTACACAAGTATTAAGTGCCACAGAGTAAGTACAGTATATGAAAATAAATCACTCGCTGATGAACCGCCATCATTTTCCGTCTCCTTTTCTTTCTTTTTTTCTTTGTAGGTTTCTTAGAAGGTGAGCGCTTGCTTGGACTAGCTTGGAGGGGAGAGAAAAATGACGAATAAGGAGGAAATGTATGCCGGATGAAGAAGTCGGTAACCAACTGCTGAAATGACTGGAATGACGTTAAGACATTTTTTTGGGGAGACGCTCCTTTGGGGACGGCCCTTAGATCTTCTCCGTATAAATTGAGACGAGATGGTATAAGCAAAAATTCTCTCTCTTCTTCTTCTTTTGGGTTGTCAGCTTTTTTTTTCTTACATTAGTTTTGTTCGTCGTCTTGTCGTT
Organism: Ceriodaphnia dubia; assembly: GCA_022539655.2. Taxonomy (NCBI): domain Eukaryota; kingdom Metazoa; phylum Arthropoda; class Branchiopoda; order Diplostraca; family Daphniidae; genus Ceriodaphnia; species Ceriodaphnia dubia. The sequence goes on along the minus strand of JAKUCG020000052.1, from coordinate 2,529,766 downwards.
GATTTCATTAGAGCATTTCAGTCGGGCCATCTTCTAGCGAGTGGAGCCAATTGAAGATCATCATGTTGCGCATATATTTCGACAGAGGACGGCCCTGATCGCGTTCGACGTCGTTGAGAGTCAAGGCGCTCTTAATCCATGTGGCATCGAGCGGGGAAGATGCGGTGCCGGCGACGGCTTTGGGGCTCGACGGATCCTCTGACTGCTGCTGCTGCAGCTGCAGCTGTTGTTGTTCCGGCAACATCAGATCCATTTGGCCACCGGCAGCTTCGGCAACGGCGGCAATCTGGTCCAAGTTAAATTGACTTTGCGACAAACGTTCCAGCGCTTTGTAAGTAGTTAGGAGCCTCCGTCGGATGTAACATTGTCTCACACGCTTGTTTAAATTGAGAATAAGGTCGGCCGGTGTGAATGTGACTCCACCGCAGAAAGCCGCCGCATCTGTTGACATGGAAATATCGAAAATCGATAGACAATCTTTTAGACAACAATTGTTTTTCTTTTTTCTCTTTCTCTCTCTCTCGTCTACCAAACGGCAACTCCCTCTTTTCAGGCCATTAGCAACACCAAGCCTATTAAGGAAAGAGTGGGTAGAGGGGGGAAAGAGGGCCTTACCGGCTTTGTTAGAGTCGACGTGAACAGAGGTCGGCCGGCCTTGTGGCGAGGGCAATTGCGACGAGATCTGGATGGCCGCACCATCGCCCACCGCTACCCATGTAGACAAGGAACGGGAGCCCATGCCGAAAACCGGGTGCATCCGTTCGTATTGTTGTTGGATTCCGCCCATGGCTACCTCCGACACGCATGCCCTCAATACTCCTCCACCTGCTCCAAAATGTAAATGAACTTGTTATTATTGTACAAATCTTTCTTTTTGAATTAGATCCAACAGAACAAAGTTAGGAGGATTTACTTAACAGCAAGTTTCGGATTTCACTAGTTGGACAAACAACAAAAAGTTTGGAAATTGGTCACAAAAAAAACAACAAAAATTTCTTCTTTTTTTCCCCCCGCGTGTGCGGGAAAGAGCCCCAGGAGGGGAGTGTGTTATAAAGTTGGTTGTTGGTGTGCCTGTACGCGTCAAGATTGCTAGAACTCTCTGATGTGAAAAGCGTGGGTGGTGGAGAGAGAGAAAGAACCATATATATTGAAATTCCCAGCAGCAGCAGCAGCAGCAGCCAGGCAACTACTACTACTACTACTACTAAATCAATATAGCGCCGGCCGGCTACTCTATATACTATACTACAACTGTCTTCGACATTGGTGTATGTGCTGGGGCCTGAACAGAAAAAAGACGGCTGGGTCCCGCATCCTCTACAATATTTCCATGCTGGGCTAAAAAAAAAAAAAAAAAAGAAATTTTTATATTTTTTTGCCGCATTTTTCATATCAAATGCAGAATATCTTTCTTCTTTTCTTCCTCTCTTGTTCCTTTTGAACTCTATTGGTTCTCTTCTCTTATTCCTCTTCTTTTCTTTTTTTTTCTTTCATCCGACAGTCTGAAGCAGCTTTTTTGTTCGTGATTTTCAAAGCAAATGGATCTAAAGGGATTTGTTCACGTTGCCTTTCATGGGGCGGCCTCCCCTAAAAATTGTGCAAGATAAGACATTTCGCCCCCAAACAGACGGGCAATCTTTAACGTCGAGATTATATTTGCCACAAAAGAAGCTTAGCGCATATATATGTGTATAAATAAATATATACATAATATTTAGCATTCGCATCGGGGCAGACTTTGAACGGTCCTCCATCGCTATTCCCAATGTTGACGACCGTATTTGAAGAGGGACCATCAATCCGCTAGCCCGTAAAAAAAAAGGAGGTAGAAATCTTTTTTCTTTTTGTCTTTAGCAAATAGCTTTTGCCCTTTTCTTTTGATACATCGTACTTTTTTGTTTCGTTTTGTTTTGTTCTCCGCGCGGGGTCTTGATATGCTATTCAGGCGGTACCCGACCGCTGCATCACTTGGCCCACCCGTCGGTGACAGGGACCGGGCGCCTAGCGAACATGTCAAGTGCTCTCTAGGAGACGACGACGCGATGAGGAGCTTCGCCGCCGGTCTGTGTGTTGGCCGACATACAAAAGCATTCTGGGCAAGGCGAGCAACATAATAGGAGAGCACAGGCCAAACAAAGAGAGGAGCAAATAGCTTAAGAAGAGCGGCCAGGCCTCTCCCTCCCTCCCAACCCCGACCGGGCGGCCATTCTGTGTATAGGTGATGCAGACACCCGACGACGACGGTAAGCAAAGGACGCTACCGGAATGACAATCATTCTACCCTGTGTTGTCGATCGATAAAGCTGCTCTATCTCTCTCTATCCCAGCAGTCCAAGGTCTCTCTGAGCTTCTCTGACGTTTATGCCAAGCTCGCCCCAACTTGTTCCCTACTACTTGGCAGCAGAATGTTGGAAATGCTCATTTCCGTTCTTTTTTTTTGCACCTTTCCAATTGGAGCCAGTCATTTCTGTTGAAGACATTATTGTCTAGTCTAATCGATAAATAATGGCCGGGCAGCGGGGCAGACCCGTGCTGTACGTACCGTTTTGATTTAGAGGCGATCCAGAGTCGTCGAGGGAGACGATGTCGCCGGTGCTGAAACTCTTTTGGAGTCCGAGGGCTTTGGATAGGGCGGCGCAACTTTTGATGACGTTGAGATCCGTTTCCTCTTCCCACCAGCCGCCGCAGACGCCGCCGTCTATGGATCGGGCCCCGATGCCGCCGGATGAAGCGCCGGGCACTCGGAGGAATTGACGGCCGCCGCCACTAGCACCGGGTATCGGACTCGGCCCTCGGTTCGGAGTCAAATAAGCCGACAGTTGCTGATTCTCCGGCACGGCTTTGAGGAATCCTAGGTGGGCTGGTAACTTACTGCCGCCGCTGTTGTTCCACCCGCACTCGGACAGGTAGCTACTGGAGACGGACATTTCCGTGGCGACCGATTCGCGGCTGGGCGATCTCGGCGGCATTTTCAAATTGGTCGGAAGGCTCACTTGAATCCGTGGACTGTTCATTCCGTTATTGTTATTATTGGCGCCGCTGCTGGCCAGCCCTCGGCCGATTGAAGGATCCGGTCCGTCAGAGGCCATCCTCGTTTCGTTGGCTATCGAAATCGGCTTATCCTGTGTTATATGTGCGGGACAGCGGAATAAGAAACGGTTATGTCGCTGAATAATGCGTCCCATCCGGCCCTCTTTCTCTCTGGACAGGAATTAGAAGACAAGAAGGTGACAAGGTATACACAATCTAATACTACAACGGTGGCCACCACTGTTATTTCCTCGGCTGTCGCTTTTTATTGCCTATCATTTGGACGCCATCTATATCACGTCTAGTGCGCTGTGGGTCCCTGTCCGATGGGATCAACGTCTAACGTGCCATATCCATGTCTACACACGAATGCTAGTGTCGAGTGGCAGCAGCAGCAGCAGCAGCAGAGGAGGAAAAAGATGTGTGTGGGTAGATGCGGTCGATTCCGAACCGCGTCGAGTGCTCTAGATATACTTCCCCCCCCCCTCTCGCTCTCTGCTGTGTAGACGCACACGCAGAGCAACAACAACTCTAGACTGTACTAGCCCAGCAGACACGATGAATAGGATATATCGTCTTCTTCCTTTCTCTCTCTCTCTCTCCAGCATTTTATTATTTCAAAAACCCGAGTATATATCTCAATAGGTTGTGCTCCTGTCTAAATAATGCACGCGGCCCGTCCTATATACTACCTCCGCCCTCCTTCTGCTTTCTTGGATAAATACTAGATGTATACACGAGCTTAGGTAGTCTTCTTCTCTTCTTCTTCTTCTACTACTTTCCCATATTTTCTTTCTTTTTCTTTTCTATCGCCAGACCCGGACTTCTCTGCTGGTCGTCTACAGTCCCGCGGTACGTATTGATTTTTTCCTCAGCTTCTCGGTCTTGCCCTGCTGCTGCTGCTGCCTCTTCTTGTCGGTGGATAGCACGAATCTCCCCCTCTCCAGCTACTCCACCACTTGGTGCTCTCCGTGATACAACTAGTGTACTGCTAGATAGACGTCGTCATCTCCATTTCTCACACTCTTCTATTTTCCTTTTTTTGTTGGTGGGGCTTTATCGACTTTCGTCCCGAAATAGGCCTACACAGCAGCAGCAGCAGCAGCAGACAATTGCGATTAACCTCACGTAGTCTCGTGTGTAGGCAGAGAGAAAGAAAAAAGGGTCGATTGGACTCGTCGGGGCGTAAACGCTCTTCCACGATGACCCCGTAGTGTACTGCTAGTACTACCTTGGAAAATACATATCCAACGAGTTGTGGGTCCGTTCAATCGATAAACTGAATCATCGGAAAGTGGCGGTCGTTATATACCACCGTAACTGGTGCACTTCCTCTACGTCTATATTCTGTGTACTAAGCTCGATTTTCGTCAGCAACTTGAATTTTCGTTCGTTTTTTTCTCTCTCTTTTTTTTGGCGTCGCTTTTTCACGATGATCGCTCCGGCGTGCTGTTCATTTTTCGGGGGTCGAGCAGGGCACGCGACGTCTAGCCGTATGACGCGCGTAAGACCACTCGCTTTGATTAGAAGCTTTTAAGCGTCTGGACCGTTACTAATTGCGCTGTGACTTGGCACACAGCAGCAGCAGATGGCCGAGCAGAAGTTGTACTGTAACAGTACCAACTACTACGTACTACTACTGCTACTACTACTACTCTTTGACCCTTTTGGCTGCCGCGACGTTGGAATAAGATTGAAAGTCTCCGCATTCTGCGACAGTCGGATGCTTCGACGCCGGCTGGTTGGTGGCGGGTTTCTCCCCCCTTTTTGTTTTTTGTTTCGTTCATTCGCTTCGTATCTCTTTTTGGGGTTACGGGGCGTCTTAATTAGATAAGTCCGTCAACACAGCTCTGCGCGCCCGTCCTGCACTTAATTGATGAGCGACGCGGCTGATTGGTCAGAAAAGAAGAGGAAAAAACACACAGGGCAATCCGACCCCGACAACAACAATAACAAGAAGACACAAAGAGTCAAGGCCGGAAGTGAATCGACTTACCCAGCAATCTCTCAACTGGGCGATCGACGAGGATGATCCATGACGTACATTAAGGAAACTGGTGAATAATAACAATACTAATAATAGAGACGGCGAAAGTTCAATCAATAAAAAAAAAGGATTGAGACGCGGCAGACCGGCGGCGTTTGTCGGCTCGGCGCTGTGCAACACGGGTTTACCGACTGACTGTCGAGAAATTATACAATCCAAGCTGCTGAAGTCTCCTCTCGCGGAGAAGCGAAGAGAAAGGAGCGCCGACGGAGAGGTCCATGCGATTGCGCCGTTTATAGTCCCCGCCTTGGCTCACGCAGCGCTATCGTAAAACAAATGGAAACAGCGTCCGTACGTCCCCTGGTGGCCCTCGATAATTCATACAGTCGATTTCCATGATATTTATTCTCGGCGTTATTAATCACGCACCCTAGCTCGTTGACGATGATGTCTCATCAAACAGTCGAGGACAGTTGCAATGCAGCAGTCAAATGGAAATCCTTTTAAAAATACCATCAACAGCCGAGTTAGAAGAGGCATCTGTTTTTGTTTTGGTTCGAAAGTGCTAGAAATGGCTGGAAACGTGTAGATTACGTGCAGCTTCCACCTTCAATGAAAAGGCAAAACAGAATCAAAAGTTGAGAGTAGTTAATGAAATGGCATCGTGCGAGATGGACGACGTTGAAAGCAAGAAGTATAGTGAATTGCAAGTCGTTGACACCAGCAACAACGACTTGACGATCGATATATATCGCCCGCTCTGCAACAAAGACACTGATTACGAAAATGAAGGCAAGAGAATCAAGAGCTTTGCGTTTGATTTGCATTCAACAGTTAGCATTCCCCCGAAACTATCTTTACTTCAAAGTAATACTGACCTGAACACCCCACCAGCCAACTGGTTGCTAAGTAGGCCTAGGAAAATTGTTGGGCCTGTCTCGAAAAACCCAAAGTCAGCGGCTTTTGCCAGCTTCCACATGGCTTCCTCTTTCCTGGATTGTATGGGAGAAGTTGATGTTGTCAGTGATGCAGAGAATATTAAGAAGCTCTTGAAAATACCCTACAGCAAAGGGGCAGTGAGTATGATGGTCCATCGAGTGGGCAACACTCTACTGCTGGACGATTTTGATATTCACACACACTTGCTGCGAGCAGCAGAGAATGAATGGGGTTGGTTGAAGAAGTTCTATTTGGAGCACATCTTTGCCTCCTGCCATGCAAAACAAAAAGCACCCGACAAGAGATCCAGTCGGCACAGCCGTGATTATCTTCAGCAGCAAAATCTCATCTCAAAATTTCTTTACCACAGCATAGCCTTGAATGAGTCAGAAACAACTGCTGAAGCTCAAGCACATAATAGCAACCACCAAGTTCAGGTTTGTTTCCACAGGTCTTGCACAATTATTCATGTGCAAATATAATAATTTTTCTATTTCTATATTTCTAGCCAATAAATGATCCTCTGGGAGATCCTGTCCAACAAGAGAATAACGTCCGTGATACTCTACAGCAACCTCAGTTTTCTAAAAACATCATTTGGACGTTTGAGGATTTGCGAATGCTTATCGGAACGGACATGCCTATTTTCGGCGGAGGCACTCATCCGTGTTTGAGCCTCCGACTACGGGATATGTCGAAGCCGATCAATGTTTTAACAGGATTGGATTACTGGTTAGACAACTTGATGTGCAACGTACCTGAAGTCGTCATGTGCTACCACTTGGGTGGATTGGTGCAAAAATACGAGCTTATCAAAACGGACGATTTGCCGCGTCTGCCGGGATCGCAGTTCAAGCCGGGCATCATCAAAGATGTTGCGCAAAATATTTTGTCTTTCCTCAAGTCCAAAGCCACAAAAGCAGGGCACACTTATTGGCTGTTTAAAGGTCAGTAGTCAATCAACGATTTCTGCCAACATTTTAAAATTCTTAATTTTTTTTTTCATCTAATGACCAACAGCTAAAGATGATGACATAGTGAAGCTTTATGATCTAACTTCGCTGTGCAACGATTTGAATGAAGACGTCAATCAAAATCCGTTTACGACGCCGGTTGCCATGCTGCTTTTCAAGTAATTTTTTTATTAGACTAGAAGTTGTAGGAGCAATTCCGAAACCAAAATGTTGGATTTTACAGAGTAGCGAGGAATCTGAAAATGTCAAGCGACTGGAAGCGACACCAAGGGACTGTTTTGGCCTTATTAAAGAATTGTTTGTCACTCTTGGATGCAGTCAAGTATCCGCAGGTATGTAATCAATAATCATCCTTTGGTTGGCTTCTTTATATTACAATACAGGAATTTTAATTTTATAAATAGGTCGCCATTGCTGCCTTGTACTATTTATCCGATGTCTATTTACCAGCGTCGCATAAAATTTCTGAAGCTGAAGATAATCCGGAAGAGGCGGAAGAGAACTGGGAATATGAGTGGGAAGAACCTGACATCGAGGATGAATTCGCGTAATTTTTTCTTAGAATTTATTGTAATTTATGCTAAAAATAACGTGTTCATAAAATCGCTTGAATATTTTTAGGGCATCAGTTGACGTGGAAGCCCTTTCAACTCCGCAACAGGTGCAGGCGGAGGAGAATGTTCGGAGAAATAACGGGCCGCCCATCGTTGGGGATAACTGGGATCAGCGTTGCGCATTTGCACTTCAACACGCTGTCGAGGCTCTTGAATGTCTCAGCATCCAGTAAATTTCATTCAGAATTTTTGGTTGTTGTTTCATAATCTCATCTTTTTATTTGTAAAGAGAGAAGCCAACTAAGCCGTCTGAAGAGGAACCTTCGTTGGCCACACCATTAAAACCAATCCCGATGCCTTACCAGACCCTGAAAGCGGATAAAACTCCACTCGAGTAACAGAACTTTCACTTGGCTTGGAATTTACTTTATTATAATTCTTTCCTTTGATTGTTTAGTGGTGTAACTGGTTCCCTTATGTCAAAGAAGCCCCAAAATGAATGGAAGCAACAATACTGGCGGCTTTTAATGGAAAAGTGTCGGTTAGCTCACGTTACTTTGGCTGAAGAAGCGCAAAAAGCTGGTTCAACAAACGCTGAGAAGAGTTTGAGCCACCTGCGAATGGCCGCCTTAATTTGGGCTCACATAGATCCCCCGGGACTACCTGTTCCAGGACTATCGCAGCCTACCGTCCCACAAAATTCGACTTCGCTTCAAAGCCATGTTCTGGGCTTGGGTGGAGACGTTTACTTCTCAATGGTCCAACATTGGAACGAAGTAGCCTCGCCGTCGCTTTCGATGGATCTCAATCCGGTTGACGAACAACTTCGCCAAGTGCTCAATAACCTGAATAGTCCCAACGTATCTGAAGCGGATTATTTCCCTTATCCAACATCACTACATGAGTCGTTGCAATTCAGTTTGGAACATTATCGGCTTGCCCTTGCTTCATTTGGTCCCGGAAGTGCATCAGAGGTTCTTAGTCTCGCTAAACGCCTCGGTAACGTGTGCAATGAAATGGGAGTCTTTTTCATGAGCAAGGCTGCTGGTATGTTTTCAGTTCCTTTGTAGTTGAAAATTCTTTTCTTAGCAACACTTCCTTCTATATTTTTAAAGACGTTTTGGAAGAAAACGGATCCGAATGGAAGCGAACATTTGTCGAGCTCTTCCAAGTTAGCCGGCAGCATCTCGAGGAAGGCACCGTCGTTTTCCGAAAAATTAAAGACAGTGTCAACGTCGCCTTACTCTCGTGCAACTTGGCGAAGCTACACCGACTTCAAGCCCGTGCTCTAGCGCCAGTTGAGAAGAAAGAAGCCAGCATTGCAGAGTGGAAATGTTACTCTAAGGTAACAAATGATGTTTTCTATTATTTTTTTTTCTATCTTATACTTTTCTTATACTTTACAGGCGTTACAATACTACAAACAAGCTATGGACATTTTGGAACGCCGAGAGCTCAATTCGGGTATTTGGGACGCTATTGTATGGGACTACACAAGTGTTCTCTTTACATTGGCGTCCTTGCTCCAAGATTTTGCTCCGCTCAGTATTAAAGTAATCAAGACATTTTCCTTAACATAATCGTCGTTCTATTTATGTTTAATTTCTACGCTTCAGTCGAGAGAAGAAGTGGAATCGGAAATTATTCAGCTTCTAGAAAAATGCATCACTCTAAGTGAGGGAGAAACTTCCGAATCGCGTCTTCCATTGCTTCAGTATCGTGCAGCCACTTGCCACTATCGCCTTGCTTCCCTTCATCATGATACTTATCGGTATGTGAATGACTGATTTGTCAAACTATAACTTGTGAGTAATATTATGTCTTTACAGAAACGGAGAGGGAGAATCTATCATTAACGGCAAGAATGTTCGAATGGTAGCCGAGCAGCACTATTCCAGCGCCAACACTTTACTCAATCAACTGGAACATTGGGATGAAGTCATAAGGTTGCAACTTGAGAAAGCTGGCCTTTACGAGTTCCAGTTCAAACGTAAAATCATCTCATTTCCTAACTGATATTTGAATCTTATAAAGACAATTTTTTTATAGGTTTGACTGGAGCGGCCTCCAAAATTCGTGTACTACAGTCTTTACTCAATTGCTATCTTTCAACCAGTCAGGCGTTAACAGCACTAGTCCAACCTAGTAGTGGGGGTGGTCTTCCTACTCTCGAAACTAAAACCTCCGAATGCATAACACTGATGTGCCCTAGGATACAGTCAACGTTGCTCCAGCTGAATAAGTTGTCAAGATCTGCTAAAAAGCCGTAAGGAACTTTTTTTATCTTTTTTCACCGAATTCCTGTTTTAATCTGCTGGCCATCTATTTTTCTGTAGAAACAGTATCACAGACGCGGATGTTTTTCGTAAAATGTATTCCGTGTCGCTCAAGTGTAACAGTAAGGAACCCAACTGGCAAATTCATTTGGCTCAAACAGTGGCAGAAATATGCGAATTACAGAGCACGCTCGAAAAACCCTGAGATTTGAATACCGACAGTCTCAATACCGACCGTCTTGAACATTTGAACTTGGAAATAATACACACAGTACATAATTTGTTGAAACATTTTTTAAAGGCTAAAGCTAAACTTCTTTCCGCATGGCTGACACGAGGCGGTGTTTCAGGAGTCTGGCAGACGTGAGAGTATGCAATAACTTCTGGTGACGAAGAAAGATGATAGTTTCTAGATAGTATAATTTAACGTAGAGATCTTTGGGGGCTTCCTCGATAGCCTCGCTGATAAGATTGAGCACCCATAAAAATATGGAAGGCAACTCGGCGGAGAACACAGCCCAATCCATATTGGACATGTTTTTACAATAGCAAGCACGGGACCAGTAAATTGAAGATGGATGATACATCATCAGTTTCGGCTGACTTTCATCTTCGTTCTCGTCGTTTTCTGCATTCTCTTCATCAGACATTGTGACGTCTACAAGGAACGGGTTCAATTTTACACGTTTCCAACCGTACCGATCGATATCGCCAAGCATTTTAGACATCTTCTTGCCGCTGCCGATGAAAGGCATCGACAGATTGACTTCTTCATGGGCAGGACCCAAACAAACCATCAATCTATGATTTTCTCTTTTTAATTCTCGAGCCAACATCTTGGGTTCGAGGGCGAATTCTAATGAGGAGCGGGAAAATGTTTGCTCAAGGAGTCCAAACTCCGACCGGTCAAACTCGACCAACTGCTCCGCCAGTCCATGAGTGCTTAGTTTGCAGGGACGAAACACTGGTATCCTTTTTGTAGACTGAGATCCTGATTCAAATCTCGCGGCAGCTCTATCCAAAATGTTTATAATCTGACTTTCCTTTTCCGAGGGCTCCCCTGTTTTTCGATGACAATGCAAATAGCCTTCGTTTTTAGAAAAGCGTAGAACAAATTCAGGATCCATTTTATCCACAGCTCCTTTGCGGATCGCGGTTGGAACGTGATTCCGTTCAAGCGCAAGACGTCGAAATTCGATAAATCGAACCCAATCGTTCCATACAAAAAGGGTTTTCATTTCTGAAGAAGGTCGGTAGTGGTCTTGATTCAGCTTTAGGTGAGTGAAACCAGATGAAGGTTTCAGTTTCAGAATGCCATTAACTTGCTCAGCAAAGTTGGAGATTTTGTTTTCGGTAGCGCCATCCAAACCGAGGGTCATTTTCAGTGCAATAATTACCTTTAAATTAATCCGCATTAAATTTTCCTCAATTTTTGAAAATAAGAATCAAATCCTCACCAGTGCACCAGCGTACGAGTTTTCACTGTTAACCGTTTTTCCAAATGGAGCTAGTTTCCATTCATCCTTATTCCTCTTTGAAACAAGCTTGTCCAGTGTAGAGATGCAAGATTCCAAGTCATCTATTTTAAAAATCAAACGATACAAAGAATTATGGCTGCGCGAGGAAAAAATTTTTTTTACCAGGTAACTGAAGATCACATAACAGTTTAGAAGCTACCAATATGGTGGGTGGCTTAGGAATCAGCGTAATATCCAGTAGATTTAGCAGCTTGGCTGTATTTTCTCGGAACTGTTTCGAGTCAGGAATTCCTTTGGATCGACCTGCTGAAATTCCTCCCAAAATTTTGGTATCAGCCCGATTAAGACACATGGTTGGGGGTAGAAGTTGATGAGCTCCGTAAAGTGGAATAAATCCTTCACGAATCCATCTAAAACCAATTGAGCGTGAACATAAACAAAAAAACAAAAAACATCCAAGAAGCGAATAAATAACACGGTACCTAATCAAGTCCGCGTACGAAATGAGCTCTCCTTTCATAAGACAAGCAGCATGGAGAAACGATAATAGTTTGTGAAGCGTCAGGTACTCGGGATCTTTAAGTGTTGTTTTAGGGCCTGTAAATTCTGTAGTTTTTTTAGACCTTAAAATGCTATCAACAGTGACCCTTTCTGGGAAGCACTCAGGGACTGCATCTTTCATTGTAGCAATCCTAGAAAGTTGTACAGCACTGCAGGAACACATAACTTTTAATGGAAGTTATCTTTTGACCACAAGTAATGCTTAATTACTCGTCATCTTCATCTTCCTCCTTTCCAGATGCCAGAATTTGCTCTGCTTTTTCGGTGTCAGTATCAGCTCCAAGAACAGCAATTTTTAGAAAAGATTCCTATTGATAGTGTGTTTTATTAATATAGACTTGCCAACTTTGTAATAATAAATGAAAGAATAATTTTAAAAACTACCTTGATTTGTCTATTTTTTTTGCGTATTTCATATGCACTTAAATTAGCGTCAGGGGTGTCCATCAGATTTTCTTTTTGGCTTTTGTTCTTCTTTCGTTTCTTCAGAGGTCTGGAAATAGAGAAAAGTAAAGTGTAGAATTATGCTTCTCTTTTAAAATTGAATGCTAACACTTACACTTTTACTGGAGCAAACAAAAGGTTGTGTCTTGATTCACTGAGAGATGTGTCACCTTCGTCTTGTGATTCTTGATGTTTTGTTTGAGAAAACCATTCGGGGATTATAGAAGGTTCTTCATTATCTTCCACTTGTTTGATACCAGCAAATTCATCTGGATCTCTGGGTTTAATCACTCCCACCTTGAAGAGATATGATGCCCACAATTGGTGGACACAGTCTTTGATTTTGGGAGATGCTCCACATTTGATCAATTCATTTGTCATTTTGACAAGAATGAAATTGAAAGCATCATATAAAGTCCATTGTTGAAATGATTCTGGAAATTTAAAAAGAAACTTTAGTTTTAAGCACCAGATAATGATTTGAATATGGTAATACTGTTTTTGTCTGTAGTGCGATCTTGGGTTCCACGCTTCTTTACTAGAATTGATGTTGATCTCCCTTGACTTAAACCAAACTCGAGCACCGTTTCCACATGATCCTTTAATAAAATACAGATTTTAAATGGTTTGTAAAATAAGCAGAACATTTTATCAACTCAATCAGGTATGACTAATGACGGTGAAACTAAATCTAATAAGTAGCAAACTTTATATTTACAGCAACGGCAGTTAAGCATACGACGCAAACAAGTTGCCCATCATCGTAATCCTTGAATACTCTTCCTTTACACTCAACGCACGTGGGTCCTTCGTGAGCATCCATTAATTTATTCTTTCCTAACTGATATTATTACACGAGTTTCTTTTTATACAATGCCATCTCGTGTACAGCAAGTAATTGTAACGTGAATCAAAAATTCTTGATGTCTTTGGACTCGTGAATTGGGAAAAAGGGACGTAAGATCTAAAGACAACAACTAAAAACACGTGTTATAGACTTGTCTGTCGGTTCTCGGTTGTCACAGCCAAAAGCGTCTGCTAGAGCAGCAGGTTACTATAGGTAAGCTTCATCACTTGGTTCACTTCATAGCGCAACAATAAATTACGGTATATAGAAGAATAGAAGACTGCATTAGTGTAGTGATTGACACTTAAAAGATATTTAAGGGAAGTATTTGGTCTTATCGTAAGAAAATTTAAACTATTTACTAACTTATAGCTGTGGTTGGGTACTTATTACTACTTGACGACGATAAATGAATGTAGAGGATGTGCAAATGTAGGCATACTACGGATAGGATAGGGTTTCAATAGTTTTTAAGTGAAATCGAACTCGGGTGGCGCTAGTGTACCCGTACTATCATCGTGTAATGTGGAGCTAAGCTCCGCCCATTTTTTTTAGAAAACGATGCTCAATTCAAACCAAGAGGGAATAAATTACGGTATATAGAGTGCATTACACTTAATTTCGATCTAAATGAAGATCATAAAAATGTGACAGTCTATCTTTTATTTACTCGACAAACCGCGGATTCCTCGAGCGCTATTCGTGTGAGTCAAACTCGTCAAATAAGACGTGGTGGCCAACATGGTGGCGAAGCGTCATACGTATTTTAGAAGGGCGATAATTTTTTTCATTCCATTGAATGCCAACTAAATGAAACTAGTGACGTACCATATCGATATGATCGTAAGCTAGACCGGTATCTCTTTACATGTTCTTTTCTATTTTATTTATAAATGCAAATTGATTGGCTTAGGCCTACGACAAGGAAACACTACATGGTCATACAATCCGGGGCGGAATTTTCCTCCAAAGTACATGAATATCTTGGAAAAAGCTGGAAATTATTTGTGTAGGGCTGCATTCGTTGTACATTTGCCAAATTGATAATTTTTGAAAGCATGATTTGACTAGATATCTCAGTGAGAGACCCTGAGTTTGTAGCAATTGAGGGGAAAATTTCAATTTTGCAATACGTACACACAAGAGTGCTCATTTGAAGTATTATCACAAGTATAATAGCGTCAGGAACATTTGTTATTGCAATGACCATCACTCAAGTGGAAAACTGTCCTTTCCTTGTAACTTGAACGTCGTTAGTATCTTGGATTTATTCAAACACATAAGTCGGATCTTTTTTTTTTATAAGAGACACGACTTTTACGACTTACTATTTAGAATTTAATTAGTCTTTTCTGGTCGATAGGAAGGTCTTCGACTTTATTTGACCCTTATGTTTACCTTTTGTAGCTGCATAAATAAAAGAAAATCAATCTGGAAGCTAACAGACGTTTACCAGAGTAAAAAAGGGTAACCCAATCTATTCTTTAATCGTATGGTGGCCCTGAAAAGGGCCGATTGGGATCAAATCGTGGAAAAATTGCTTAAGCACGTTCACCACGGATACGGCGGGCAAGCTGGATGTCCTTGGGCATGATGGTGACTCGTTTGGCGTGGATGGCGCACAAGTTGGTGTCTTCGAAAAGACCCACCAAGTAAGCCTCGCTGGCCTCCTGAAGGGCCATCACGGCCGAGCTCTGGAAACGCAAGTCAGTCTTGAAGTCCTGGGCGATTTCTCTGACCAGGCGCTGGAACGGCAACTTGCGGATCAGAAGCTCAGTCGATTTCTGGTAACGACGGATCTCACGAAGAGCGACGGTACCGGGACGGTAACGATGGGGTTTCTTGACACCACCAGTGGCCGGGGCACTCTTACGAGCAGCCTTGGTGGCCAACTGTTTACGGGGCGCCTTGCCACCAGTGGATTTGCGAGCGGTTTGCTTAGTACGGGCCATAGTGGAAGAGAACACGAGACTGGTACATTTTGGAGTTCATGTGCGAGTTTATATACGGTGTTAAGGGACGTTGAAGAATCTCCTGTCTGCTATTGATCTGGGGAAAGGGGAGGGAAAAGAGGAATGATAACAAAATTCAAAAGATCCCTTTGTTAATCTCTTGTGCTGAGCCTCAAGAGCTGGGGAGGAAGGGAGAAGGGATTTTTTTCCACCAATGAGAGTGGGTCTACGGGATATAAATACTGGGACATGAACCAGGTTCAGACATCCATTTTCTCTCAGTATATTTCAAGTCATTCACCATGACTGGTCGCGGCAAAGGAGGCAAAGGACTCGGTAAGGGAGGCGCTAAGCGTCATCGTAAAGTTTTGCGTGACAACATCCAGGGCATCACGAAGCCCGCCATCCGTCGTCTTGCTCGCCGTGGTGGTGTCAAGCGTATCTCTGGTTTGATCTACGAGGAAACTCGTGGTGTTCTGAAGGTGTTCCTTGAGAACGTCATCCGTGATGCCGTCACCTACACAGAACACGCCAAGAGAAAGACGGTCACCGCCATGGATGTCGTCTACGCTCTGAAACGCCAGGGCCGCACTCTGTACGGTTTCGGCGGTTAAATTTTCGAGTTATTCCATCCGACTCTGATTTCATCCCAATCGGCCCTTTTCAGGGCCACCAAAAATTTAAAGAAAAATAGTATTGCTGCCCTCACTTTTTCCTTAGTATTATTCAATTAATATTCACCTTCACTTTTAATTTAATAAATTTAATTGTAGTCTTAGCGTATTTTAAGGTCACTGAAGAAGCTTTAATCTTTGAAAACACGAAGACTCTGCGCCCGAGTATAGTTATTCATTGCCCCTTGCCCTTTCAGTCCTATAACTCAGTTTATATCTTTACAAAACTTTTTATGGCAATGCAACGCAAATATTGAGAAAATCGTTTTCCGGGTTGATATTTGTACTAGAGCATTTTTATCGAACTCGATTTCATTACAAAGGAAATTTTTCAGCTGTTGTTGCTTCTGAACACGAATGAATTCTGGAGAACTCGTAAACTGTCAGTGTGTAGCACATGTTTTCCTATTTCATTGATTTTTAGGCTAAACGTCTTTTTATTAGTCAATTAAAATCAACTGCATATACTACGGATGATGAACTGTTTAAATCCGGCGCTTTTTTTTCAAAGTTGCTTCCGAGAAACATTCGTGCTTTGTAGAATAGCATTTTTGTATTATATGGAATTTTAAAAATGTGTAGTAAGAACCACAGGAATTACAAAAAGACAGTTTGATTTTCAATTTCTTTAATGATTGGGGGCCCTGAAAAGGGCCGATTGGTTTTAAATGGATCAGCCAAGAGATCCGAAAATCTACTTGGTGCTGGTGTACTTGGTGACGGCCTTTGTGCCTTCAGACACGGCGTGCTTGGCCAACTCACCGGGCAAAAGCAGACGGACGGCAGTCTGAATTTCCCGGGATGTGATGGTCGACCGCTTGTTGTAGTGAGCCAATCGGGAAGACTCTCCGGCGATGCGCTCGAAAATGTCGTTGACGAAGCTGTTCATGATGGTCATGGCTTTGGAGGAGATGCCAGTGTCGGGGTGGACCTGCTTCAACACTTTGTAGATGTAAATGGCGTAGCTTTCCTTCCTCTTGCGCTTCTTCTTCTTGTCTCCCTTCGCGATATTCTTCTGGGCCTTACCGGCCTTTTTCGCTGCCTTTCCGCTAACTTTAGGTGGCATTCTGCCTACTTAGAAGTTTTAAGTTTTAACGAACTAGAAAATCCTAGTGAATACCACCAGTTTTTCGAAAGATCTTTATACTGAACCGTCCCTTCCTCTTTTGTACGGGAGTAGCCATAGTACTTTTAAGCCCTTTGTGTAAAGGGATCAACGAAAGCGAGAAAGCTCTTGTTGGACCTCAGACAGATGTTCCAAACACAAACTAAAAGGGAAGGGGCATTTTTAAGCCCAAACATTTCAGACTTCGTTAAGCCATGTGTTCCAGGCCCGAGGGAATACATCAGCTCTTGACAAAAGAATAGAAGAGGAAGGAGTTTGTAAAACGTTCCAAAAACTTGTTCCATTGGCTACCATCGTTCTTCTTTTTGGAACAGGCAGCTATATAAGCCTCATTTTTCCGTCTCATCTGTACAGTTCGTTCCTTGATTTTAGGCACCGTTTCACTTCTCTACCCAACTCAACATGTCTGGTCGCGGCAAAGGTGGTAAAGTAAAGGGAAAGTCAAAGACCCGTTCGAGCAGGGCCGGACTCCAGTTCCCCGTCGGTCGTATCCATCGTATGCTCCGTAAAGGATCGTACGCTGAGCGTGTCGGTGCCGGTGCCCCCGTGTACTTGGCCGCCGTCATGGAGTACTTGGCCGCTGAAGTCCTCGAGTTGGCCGCTCGTGACAACAAGAAGACCCGTATCATCCCCCGTCACTTGCAGTTGGCCATCCGTAACGACGAAGAGTTGAACAAACTTCTCTCCGGAGTTACCATCGCTCAAGGTGGTGTCCTGCCCAACATCCAGGCCGTCTTGTTGCCCAAGAAGACCGACAAGCCCGCAAAGGCCTAAATTCTTTCTATACCGTGTAATAGAAACCAAACGGCCCTTTTTAGGGCCACCAATTTTATTTTTGAGAAGGTCGATGCCCGCTTATTGCGCTTATTCTTAATCCTGATAGTTGGTGTCCTGCCCTAACATTCAGGCCGTCTTCTTACCCAAGAAAACTGAAAACTGATTAGCCCGTCCAAGCCTAAATTCTCTACTTGAACCAAACGGTTCTTAGTACATTGTACTTACCGAAGGTTATCCAACAGGAAAAAAGAAAACAGCCCGCGTGGAATGGCAAAACACGAGAAACTCTATATAAACACAAAAACAAGCGTGTTTCCAACAACGTGGTCTCCACATTAACGGCTAGCCAAAACGAAGCCTAAAGCCATTACAGACAAATTATACGCCCCTAAACACATCCATACCAGCTCAGCTTTTTGTGTAATTTAGTTGCCACTCAATGCCCATCAGGCCTCCGAATTTCAAAAGTGCTAAATGAGAATACTATTATGTTTCTCAAACGATTCAACCAAATAGCGATTACCATGGATTTAAGCGCGGGAACTTTATAAATTTGACGAATTCCCATCTTTCCCCCAGGCCCGCGTTCGATTTCGAATAATTGTTGATCGCCCATTTCAGTATTCGTCTTTCTTGGTTGAATTTGGTTTAGATATTATAATTCATAAGGCCAGAAAAGTTTGGATTGGAACGCTCAATTTCCTTCAATTTTGTGTTAGTTTGTTTAACTCAGATTTGATATGCTGGCGTCCCCTCATAGGTTATCATAATCATATGAACTTTACCGATTACTTTCCAGGGTTTTTTCCATGAACTGTTTCTTTGGACAAGGTCATGCCCAAAGTCGAATAATATTGCAGAATCCAAGCATTGATTTTTATCAAACTTCAAGTTTCCAACTTTATTCAGACATCAGAGTTCCACAGTGTTAACATCACAAGTACAAGTGTTCTGCATATCATGATTTTTCTACTCATTATAGTGCTACTGTTTCTTTGCTGTTCATTTCAAGGTAGTAATTTTCTCATCTTTGAAAAAAAAGAAATAACTTCATTTTTTTGTCAATTTTCTTCGATTGTCGATATAAGCGATTCACGCAGTTGTCCAAAAGGGGATACAAGTAAGCATATCACCACCTGGCCCAGCGGCGGTTTTTATGGAAAATAACACGTTTAAGTTAAATTGCACTTCGTGGGATAATAACGTTACATGGGATTTGCCTGTGAATCGTCGTTTTAAAAAATCGTCCTTATTACCACTGGTAGGCTACTGTATGTCTGTAGGCTTACGATTATCTATTCATAATTTATCGTGTCTTTCTTAAATTCCCTGACATTGTTTTTGTCATTATTAATTGCAAATATCCCTGTCATCTCTAACTATCAGTATAACCCAACATTTCTCATTCTTTGGCACAGCAAGATTCAATTCTAGCAGATGGAACCATAGACAACTGTTTACAAGAGCGAGTTTGTGTTACTTATAAAACCAGCACTCATGAAGACAAAATATTTTATCTTGCAATGTTAGTAGTAAAATCAGCGAAAATCTTGGACAAAGGACTCTATACTTGCCGTTTTGCCGATATACATTTATCGCACAGTAATTTTAGTGCGATCAGTAATTCTGTTAGGGTCTTTATCACAAGTTTGAGTAAGTTAACATTCATTATTAAATTTTAAAGATCTATTTACCATTGTGATTTTCTTAGACGAAAGGCTTGAATTACCGAAGAGAGTTCCTCATTTTATTGCCAACACATTTTCTTCAAAATCCATTTATTCTGACAGTTATTCAGTTTTTCATAATCAATTTGTATCACCTTTTTTTACGTTGAAAATCGAGAATATTTGCAGTAAAAAATCTAACGTAAGTACACTGGGTCAACAAGGCGATAATAATGGGGCATTATGTAGTAATCGGAATGCAGAAAGTAACATGCAATGTAGTTCTATGGCTTTGCAAAAACGGCAATCAAATGGAACTTGGACTGATGTAATTACTTTTGTTGTTTAAAACCTTTAGTTTTATGATGATAAATTTTCAAAAAAACATTTCCAATAGACAAATAGGGAGAAGGGAAGACATAAATGGTCCTTTGAAATAAATGATACTCGTTTTGTTGGATTTGTAATGTCAAATTTGTTGACGACGGACAGCGGAGAGTACAAATGTGTGGCCAGCTTGATGCGTCCCAATTCCGTAATTTCCTTAGCCTCTACCATGAACATCCAGGTTGCATTAATTTTTCTTTTTGACTAGAAATTGTATACAACAACCGCTGGCGCAAAAAAATACTCTGAAAACTTCTTTGTATCCGTGATTCAAGGTACCGCTACATACATAAACGTGTATTGAATGTATCTTTCAAATGAAGTTTAGATTTACACATTAATTAATAAGCTTTCTTTAATGTTCTTTAATAGTATTTCAAGCGATCTGAATCTTTCATGGTTATTTTGTTGTTAAAAAACCGTAGATTCTTCTCTTTTGTCACCTGAAGTGATCAGGCGACTTGCACGCGCTCCTACTATTGGCTCTGCAAATGAAACAGTAAATTACGTAATTCGTGGAAAGGAAGTTTCCTTATTTGTCGAGTGGGATGCTTTACCATTACCTAAAATCCAATGGTGGTTCTTTGATGTAGCAGTAACACTATTAGAGGTAATGCACAATTTCAATCCAAAATATTCAAATCTGAATGTTGATTTCCATGGATTGGGGATATTCAACTGTTGTTATTAGAAGACAATAGTAGAAGTGACAACTCCAACCTTTTCAAAGCTGGTTCTTACTGGAGTAAACGCCTCAAGGAGTGGGTACTATAGATGTACTATTTCTAACTGGAAAGGAACGATTGAAAAGTTATTCGAATTGCGCATTCTGGGTTAGTTTGTGTTTATGCTCTATATTACGTAGTATGATGGTGGTGAGAAAAAAAACATTAAACTAATTCTGTATTATTTGAAAAGATCCCATTTTGACCGAAATGTTTGAAATGCGCCTCAATTATGGTCAGTTGATGAAGAGTTACTTACGCTTCATGACGGTGTATGGTGAGAGAGAAACATTTAATCAATTTTATTATTTGAGTAGGTCCTCCTTCAATTAATAATCCGAAAGAAGAAAGTTCCGTCGCAGAGGAAGGAAATCTCACCAGTCTTGTTTGTTACGGAAACTTGGGGGGCGACCCTGGAGGTGAAATTCAGTGGTGGAAAAAAACATCTGTGCGAACGTGTTTGCAACTACCGAACCAATTTTAACGCGCAGCTAATAACATTTTTTATTTACAAATGATTATTAGGAGGACAAAGAAGAAAAACTTACAAACGGAGATTTCATCAAGATTAACACGACTGGAGGCTATAGCAATCTTATACTGGAGAAAGTAACAGAAGATGGAATATATAAATGCCGCTACATCAACGAGTTTTTGGACAAACAAACCGCTGTTGAGAAAGTTTTTAAAGTAGCGAAGTTTGATCAAACAAGGGCACTGGCAACTATAATTTCCATTATTGTCGCCGCAATTGTAGTGGGAACAATAATCATTGGCGTCCAGCTTGCAATTTCCTACAGAGCGGTAAACTCTATAATTAGTCATCTAAAAAGAAAAATTTAATTACTTCTTCATGATAATAGCGGTCAAATTTACGTCGACTCAAATTACTTTTGCAAGGAGATCCTTCGAAGATCAATGCAGCCCTTACTCTTAGGGAACAACTCGAACTTTTCCCGTATGATAAAAACTGGGAGATTTCAAAAAGCAATTTTGAACTAGGTAAATAGTAGTATTGTAATTTGCTGAATAAATCAAGAAGAAGGCAATAATTTTCGTTCTATTATGATTTTATGTATTTTAGAACAATTAATAGGTTCCGGATATTTTGGTAGTGTCTATAAAGCTAAAGCCGATGACAGACTTGCAAATAAAGCTGTAGCTGTAAAGAAACCTAAATATCGAGCCAACTGGGAGGAATTAGAAGCCCTGATCTGTGAACTGAAAATTTTGACTCTACTTGGGTCTCACCCAAATGTAGTCAGCTTATTAGGAGCTTGTACCAAACTAATTGGCAAAGGTATTAGACCTCAGTAATTAGGCAACTAAGTAACATATTTTTGATTGCTCGTTTATCGAATTATATCTTTTGGCTAACGTGCGCCTTGTGTAATTTTGCTTTTTGTTTTACTAAGGCGAACTTTATATTGTTATGGAATACTGCTCCTTTGGGAATCTAGAAAAAGTTCTTACAAAGAAACGACAGGGATTCATCAATTTAGTTGATGAACGCGGAGACTTCGTAATTTATTTTAATCTAGACATATCAAACAATCACTCGAGGTAGAAATTTTTCAATTTGGTTACTTGCAAATTTCCTTAACTCTATTTGAAATATTTCACAGAAATATGTCCTTCGCCACTTCAAACGCAGCATCTTTTTTCGTTCCAAATGGCGAGATCAATACTGCATTAGATAGTATTAACTTTAATTATTTAATTAATACCTCATGATCTATACGGTATCTGACTAATTGATGATTTCCGTCATTTCTTATAGGTCAGATTTCGGATTCGAATGAAGCCAGACAGCAATTAGGTGCAAACGTGTCCACAATGACGGGGTGTGATTGCTATGACTCACACTACCGGTTGTGCACGAAAGATCTGATATGCTGGTCTATGCAAATAGCTAGGGGGATGAAATATTTGGGTGGTAAACAGGTGAGTGAAGTACTCACGAGACCTAGTCACTGAAGTAGCCACGAGAAAAGTTTCAGATACTATCTTGTTTTATGTAGCGCAGTTGAATGTTAATTGGAATGCTTTTCCTACAGGTGGTTCACGGTGATTTGGCTGCTCGAAACATCCTTTTAACTTACTATAACGTAGTAAAAATATGTGATTTTGGATTATCTCGTCGCATTTATCTCAACTGTGTCTATGAAAAGAAAAAACAGGTAGCCTATCAC
Source organism: Ceriodaphnia dubia (assembly GCA_022539655.2). NCBI lineage: Eukaryota > Metazoa > Arthropoda > Branchiopoda > Diplostraca > Daphniidae > Ceriodaphnia > Ceriodaphnia dubia. The sequence goes on along the minus strand of JAKUCG020000052.1, from coordinate 2,507,176 downwards.
TGATGAGCATTTTAGCTGGACTATCATGGACATAAATTGTTTATTATCCATTGATATGTAGCAACCAATTCCTTACAAGTGGCTGGCAATTGAATCACTGAAACAAAAAATTTTCAACTCTCAGTCTGATGTATGGTCATATGGAATTCTTCTTTGGGAAATATTTTCGCTAAAGGCTGACCCATATCCAGGTATTTCACTAAAGATGGAAATCTCGATGCCACTTAACAACGAACCATCCAATTTTTAATTCCAAACAGCCGTGAGTGGTATAGATGAAATGATTCGACTTCTTGAAAAGGGTGAACGCTTGAATAAACCAAAACTGGCACCGAACACTGTGGCCAACACAATGTTCAGATGTTGGCTAGATAAGCCGGGTAGCAGGCCAACGTTTGAAGACCTAGAGGAAGCTATGGAAAAATTACTATTAGGTGCTAATAGCTTAGTTGACATTAAGAATTTAGGGAACATGCATGAGGATTGGCTTGAACATTGGCCCATAACTAAGCAATATCACTTAATAATCATTTATTGCAGGTCAAAGCGTTCTCAAAACTGATTCGCAATTGTCTCTGGCTTCAAATATTGACGGAATAGTGTTGAGAAATAGCGACTTAGAAGGCTTTAAAACTTCATATCTGTAGAATTATTCAGAAATTGTCAATTAACTTGTTTGGTTCAAATAGATCTACTCGATATTGATGTGTGTTGAACTACCGTATTTCAAATCACTCTCATAAAAAGAAGGGACGCCTAGCTCCGCAGGACTTTATTTTCAATGACGGCCATCACCTGGGAATCACTTCCATACAGCTTCCATAGTACCAACTACCAAGTACCTTGTAACAAAGATTCTGAGAAATCTTCAGTCGTCATGTAATGTGCGCGTTGCCTTATTCGGCCGCCGCACGTTGCCCTCGCGATCCGTGAAAACGCCAGGCCATAAATGGTCATTTCGCTGACGCTAGTGGAAACTCCGCGACCGGTGAGTGACCCGAATCTCTTTAATTGTCTATTGTTGTCTCGTGCCCTTGTCACTGTCTAATGTTCTTCTTCGCGAACTTTCGCAACTCTAAAGAGGAGCGGAAGTTTGCAGGTATAAAAGCCCGACTCTCACTGTAAGAGAGCGGGTCTTCTGTCTTTAGTTTCCAATGTAGTAGTGTCAACTGTATAACTTCAATACGTACAAAAGCTTAACACACTAAAACTGCGTTTATTCTTAATTCAATTCCACAAGACCATAGCCATCACAGTCAGATGTTCTGCTGACCGTCGTTTTCTTAACTGATCTCATAGTCGATATAGATCTTCCGTTTTCATGAATTCCCGGCTTCCAGCTGAAGAAACTTGTAACGTATGCGATGTTACTGGTCGTACTTTGACGAAGACTGTGTATTGGCGGCCGTTGTCGTGCTCAAACACTCCGTATAAGGAATATGTCACTTCTTTTTTATCTGTCCTGAATACTGAATTGAGGTTACGCCAGCTGCAGCAGCACTGCAATACGGGGCCAGATCGAAGCAGAGAGGAAATTCGACATGCTTCTGTCCTTTACGCAATCCCATTTCGAGTGAAACGTTTCAGGTGAAGGGTCTGTAAGGCCGGTGGAGTGAAGATGAGCAACTGCTTGCTGGTGGCATATTCGGGCGCACCCACGGCCACGGCCACTGCTGCCGCTGACTTATTGCGCTTAGTGCAGTTTTCACAACCGTATTTGTTTGAACCAGTTAGTAGCTCTGGGGAATAAACAGGTTGAGGCACGATTGAACTGAACATTCTTGAACGGTTGCATGGCAACCTATTCGTTGCGATTTTTTTTCTCATTCGATGTAGTAGTTGTTTTCTTCATTTAGAGAATCAACGAGCACTTTTTCTGCTCTTAACAGTGAACACCAACATGTCTTCAGCTTCTCTGATGTCGCTTCATGCGGGACTATTTTTGTCTACGTCTCCTTCGGCTTTCACGGGTGTTGTGGACGTCGTTGATGTTTGCTGAACATTAGACTTTTCACTAATATCCTCTGATTTCCGGAAAAGCTTTACTCGCTGGAGCATCTGTGCTGAAGCATTCATGGTTGAAGAGAGAGAAGAGGTGTAGCAGTAGACACTGATTGTCTTCATTTTCTGTTCCAAACAATGCATGCGTAGGTATCTTAATCAAGAATGGGTGTAATGTAAGTGTAACTGTTTTTTTCCTATTTTGAATTAAAATTTGTTTTGTTGCCGTTGGCTGTTTTTAAACAACACCCCCCCCCCCTAGTCAAGCCGTTACGTGTAATTTTAGTTTGCCGGCCAATAAACACCCATGATTTCAAACGTGCATAGAATACTTTTATTTTTCTCAAACAACTCAACCAAATAGCAATTACCGCTCGAAATAACAGGAAAATGGTCTTTAAAACTTTTTCTCTTAGTCAACAAATTTCGGAGTTGTATTCCTCATAGAAAAATAGGTATGTATCTTGGTTATACACTTAACAGTGAACATTAGGATTATTGGCGTAACATAAACATGATTGGGATGTTGGACAAAAAAAGTTTGTGGGGAAACGTCATCAAGAACATGATATGACTCGGGGTTAAGACATAATTTAGAAAAATCCGAGTTTTAAAAAGAATTCACATGGAGAAGATTTTAGAACGTTTTTTTTAAACATATTAATGAATTTTTCAATTCTAATACTTCCAAACTAAGAAAACAAAGAAAAAAAAAGAAAAAAAAAACTTTGCAATATGCAAACAATAAGAATTGAAACCAAAGAAGCGAAATGGAATGAAAAGAATAAAAAAGTCTTAGGTTCCAAGAAGTTTGCGAATTTCAGCGGAGGATGGTCTTTGCTCCATGCTAACACATCGTTTTCCAATCTTAGCCAATTCTAGTAGATTCAGTCTAGCCAACACCGAAAATTTGTCAGCGACGTTGGTTTCAGATTTAGCCACACAATCCTCAATCTGGCTTTGACGAACACGACGTGCCAGCATCGTTTCGGGTCTTTCCCTCCAGAGCATTTCGTAGAGAACAACTCCATAAGCGTAAACGTCCTGACTGGGCGCCACTTGGCTAGACTCGGCATAGAGCGGATCCACATATCCATGAGTTCCTACTACGGCCGTCATGGAACTTGCAGCTAAACCCAAGCGACCACATTCTTCGCTGTTACTTTTTTCGTTGAGATCAGAGTGAAAACGGGCCAAACCAAAATCAGCCAAAACAGCTCGATTGACAGTGCCTTTTTCATCACGATGCAATAAAACGTTGGCTGACTTGACGTCGCGATGGACCATAACAGTACCGGATGGCTCCTGGCGAGTTGAATGAAGCAAATTAAGCGCTTCTATCAAATCGCGAGCGATCAGCATAATTTGCTTCATGTCGAGGATGATCTTGCTGCCATTGCTTCCAAATAGGCAATCGAAAAGAGTTCCGCCGTTGGCAAAGTCGAAGATGAGAGATACGCCAATCGATCCTTTACCTTCATCCAATACATTTTCTGCACATACCCCCAGTAGTTTAATGATGTTGGGATGTTGTACAGCAGAAAGGGCTTCTACTTCTCTTTGGATCATCTTAGAGAAAGAGCGTGTCTCGGAGACTGTGGAACAGCGCCAAGGAGAATGGATTTCTTTAACGGCAACCTGCTGTTTATTCCAAGATCCTTTGAAGACTTGACCAAATCCACCGCGTCCGATTGGTTGCTGGAAGTTGTCTGTAATTTTAACAACACGTTTGCGGCTAACCATTACGGCTTCAGTGGAGGCGATTGTGTTTTCTAGTTTGGACTGAAGGAGATCCATTTCAGTTTCAATCCTTGAGAAGGTCGAGTGACTCTTTTCTGTAGTGGATACCCGGCTCCTTGCTCCGGTGGAAATTGCAGAAGATACTGATGACTTTGCACTTGCTGGAATGGCTTCTTTAGCCTTTGACTCTTTCAGACTCTTTTCCAAATCTTGGATCTTTTGTTTCAACTCCATCACGCGCAACGTCTCCTCCAGTTGAGTTACAACGTTGTCTTGCACGTTGGAATTCCTTTTTCGCTCTGGCTGACTGCTTTGAGCAAGCACAGGGACAGGAATCGGAACGTAAACTGGCGGAGCATAATAATTCGAATAGCTTGTGCTGCTATAGCTGGAGGAAGACGGCAGTGACGTTTTGGCTGATTCTTAAAACAAAAATGTTAGATAGCACCTTATACAATACAATATGAAGTAAAACATGTACCTGATGACTTGGTCGGCTTGCTAGGAGCAAGGGAATTCTTCTTTGAAGTGGTAGTAAGCGGAACTGGAAGATTTCGTTCGGCGACGAAACTCTTATTGGCAGAATACCGCATATCTGGCAGGCCATCAGATCGTAAGCGGGCAGGAGCGTTTTCTGCAACAGCCCTAAGTTGCAAGGACGAGTGTCGTGGTGCTGTGGTCGAGCTTGTCCCAGACGAACTGCCCATTCTGCTAGTATCAGACGAATAGAAGCCACCGGTAGTGAGTGGAACACTTGAACCCGAACTGGATGCCCAAGAACGGTTGCAGCTGTAACGCATATCAGGGCATCCATCACTTCGTAAAGGACCAGGTGGACCCATTTTCGATTTTCTCGTAAACAAAGTATAATCTAAACCATGAACAACAGAAACAAAGCATTTTTTAAACAATTAAGAAACTAGTAAAAAAATTTACATTATTATCTAATGCTCAATGGACTTGATGATGGCCTAACAAAGTCAAACACAACTGGCAAGCCTCTTCAATTTCAACCGAAAACAAGTGGTTTTCTGTTAAATGGCAATACATTTTAACTGAGCCACAGGTTTGTCACACTAACTGTATTTAAAATGAATCTGTTTGAACATGGATTGATTTTAACATGCATGCACATCAGTAAGTAACAAAATACCAACAGCATATTTTCAATATTTTCTAGGTAACTAACCTGTTATCAGTTATGGGGATTAAAATTAAAGAACGTTCTGATTAAGATAATTCGGAACACGTGATCATCCGAGTAACTTTAATGTCTGACCTAAAAATTTCCCCTTGACTTTGGAACACAGCAAAACTACAACCTTCACACCAACCACTCAGAAAAACTACTAACACCAAATTTAGGAAAATCGAGTAATCAACACTTCAATTGAGCACACAACACTTCAAGCTTGAGTTTCCGTGAAACAAAAGCGCCATCTAACGCTCAAGTGAAAGAGTTATTTTTGAAACTAGGTGTAAAGGTTGTGGCTTTCACTCTTTCAGAAGGTATAGCATGCGTAAAAAAAGAAAGGAAAATCTCAACTGCTCAAGTGAAAGAATTTTTATTGATATAATAGTTTGATAAATAGTTTTTTACTGCAAAGACTCTATTACGGACTTTAAATGACGGACGGAGTTTAAAAATCACGATTTACTATGTCTGCTATAATCTAGCGTAAAGCGCAGTCGCCAAGACTTGTAATACGAGTAGACGTTAAAATAAAAAGAGAATATTTAATACAAAACGGAAATAATTACTCCCCCCCCCACCGGACGACCCACGAGGTCTCCGTGATAACCGCAGCTTCTTTTTTCACGGATGAACTGACCACTGGGAATCTCGCGACGCAAGTTACATGACACAATTATTACAAGTTATTGAATTCGAAAAAAACGCTCAAAAGTCCAGGGGTGATTCCATATGGAAACGACCAAAACCTGTGGCGGTCAGTCATCTCACCGATTTTATGTTTGTATTGAATTAAAAACATTTTCCCCAGAAGGATTTTGAAAAAAAGTGGCGGGTTTGGCTGGCGCGATGGTTTGAAATTTGAAAACCCCCGATTGGCCGTATATTATAGTTAATACTAATTATGGCCAAAGCGCGCCGCTTTGGAAGGTACCCTCAGGGTTTCTGTAATTAGTTTGGTTCAGGTGTGTATAAATTTAAGAATATATTTTATTATTAATTTAGAGAAATTTGGGAAAATTGTGTACCGCGCCGCTGGTGGCGCTAAGTCGGGGTCTTGGGTTTGAATGGGCCGGACGCGGACGCAATATCAAATTTTTGCAATTGAATATGGTAAGGGTTGATGAAAGTTATATAACTTGGTTTTTTTACAAGTTACTGATAGGAATCAAGGAATGGCAGAGAAAGAGAAGTTACTTAAAATGAATTTTAGAAATAACACCTTGTGCCTCTAATAGCGAAGAACGTAAATACAATTTTTGTTGGAACTGACTGAAAGAAAGATATTCTTATACCAAAGTTAGGAAATATGGGGTAAATTGTAAGATGAGATATGAATTAAATATCCGAAAATGTGACTTTGCGTTCACGGGACCTCGTGGGTCGTCCGGTGAGGGGGCTCCGCCCCCCACCGGTCACCCCACTCGCTCCCCCACTCCACTTAATTAGCCTTGTATTAAACATACGTAATTAGAGAGAATAGAGACTATTCCATCGGTACCGTATCTGTCTAGCCTACCAACAAATAAGCGTTAACCTGCGTTGTAAAGAGGATATACCCCTGTCTGTATTAAAATTTGTTCGTGAATTTTTTTAGGGCTCATCTGTGACAATGAGCCGGATATTTTAAAATCATAAAATTAGAAAACACATTTGTTGTTATTTATTAATATTTAAAAAAATATCCAAATGGAGCCCTGAAAAAAAAATCACGAAAAAATTTTAATTTTAAGGTTCAAAAAGTCAAAAAACAATCGAGGTCCCATAAGTGTAGTATTGTTGACCTTGCTAAATGTTAGGATGTCCTTGATAATGGTAGACTAGGTTAAGACCCGATCGGGCGTCCATGTTGTGAGCACAATTTCTGTATTGCAACTAACTGGTCATCCTCATTACCACCAACGTTGCCGTATGTTGGTAAAGGATACTACATCTCCCCCATCTTTTAATTGAAACAAATCAACAAAACCGACATGACAGACACGAATAAACAAGCTCACACTGGTCCTAGGTACTGTAAATCCCCCATGATAAGTGTGAGTGTCAGGGTTATACACAAAAGAGCATACATTTAATAGGGTTAAGAAAATGTTAAAATAATTCTTCGTAGATGCTGAGCGTTCTGGTTGTCTCCCAACTTATTGAGTCGTCCCAACAAATCGTTCATTTTTGCTAGTCGCCCGGTTGGACTGACATTTTTCTTCGCCTATGAAATAAATGTTTCCTCTTCTCCCTCCCGTTTTTTTGCGGACCAAACGTCGTTGCTTAACGCATCATAGCCGCCTCCATCACTGTAACACCTTGCGTAAAACACAACCGATACACGACCGGTTCGGCTGATAGGGGCTGTGGCAATGGATCGAGGAATATTTCGACTCGAATCTTTGCGACAGTTCACAATGTACAGTGTTTGGTTGCTGTATCAGTTGCTTTGAGCTAATGCTATCAGGCGCAGACATTGCTGACGGCTTCTTCGTGTTGTCTGTCAGCCCTTTAGCTACACTCTTGGTGACGGTAGCACCGCCTGCGGCTGTTAGAGACTGGTGAACGGGTCCCCGCAACATTTCGTTTATTGTTGGCGGTTTAAGTAGTTGGTCGTCCTGATGATTCAAAACCGAGGCCGGTGGTATGGCTACGTTGGTTTGTAATATTGACAATCTTGATGCATGATAATTTACACACACTTTGATGAAAGTTATGCCATAATAAATAAGCGCCGTTCCTGACACTCTGCGACCGTTTGCCTCGATTGATGGCCATTCACCCTTACGAATACGTATACACTTTGGCCGATGTTGGGCTTAGTAAGGGTTTTCCGAGCTTGATAAATGTCGGGCAATCAAATAACGTAACTGATGCTCCCGTGTCCGCCAGTATGTTAATTTGAACTCCGTTGACTGCAACTGAAAAAGTCATGTCGTTTTGTCCATCGGAGGTGAGCTGGTACACTCGGCATGCCTCGTCGTCGTCCGACGAACTCTCCACCTCCTGACGACTTGGTCGAAGAAACAGACCCCTTGTATAATGTTGTGTTGGTGGCGCCGTCGGAAAGATGTAACCGGCTGGCCGGCGCTCAAGTGCTGGGAAATTTTTTTCCTGTTGGCTCTGCAGTGCCCAAGAGAGCGGCACATTGACGAAATGATGAAGTTTTCGGCACCGTTGACATTGATAATTGCGGGCCGGGCAATCAAATAGCATATGATTCTCCACCACAGAAACTACAAAACGGTTGACCACCACTCTGTTGACGATGAAGTTGCTCCTGTTGGGAAATGTTCATACCAGCACCATGTTGGCCACTTTGCACGTGACGATCTGCCAAAATTAGAGTTTGTTGTCGAACCTGCGGTCGTTGTTGATGATATTGTGTCGGTTGCTGTGCTTGATACGGTTGCTGTTGCGCATGTGGCCAATAATTTTTAGACAAGGCCATGGCATGCTGAGACTGGCGTTGCTCAATTAAATTTGCTTGAAGCGATGCGACTTCGAGGGCTCGACCTTTTGTTCGTACTTGATCCAATGTTAATGTAGGCCCAAAATTTTTCTTCTTAATGAGTAGCCCCGATTTGGGCTTTCACTCCCCTGGTTACGAATCCACAGTTGTCTGTATTAAACGGTTCATTTTTTGGGCGTGACGAAACACCAGGATTTTTTTCGACGTTTTGACGAGGGTTAAAGTATTCTCATCTGTGACAATGAGCAGCTGCATTGATATTTCCAACGTTTCAAAATATCAAACACATCGCCACCAAATGGAGTAGAAAACATCTGTTATGTTCATTTGTTGTTATTTATTAATATCAAACGGTTAAAAAAATAACCTTGTTCACAAACACACTGAAAGACCCAGATAAAATAATTGAAGATACACGTTCAAAACTCACTAAACACAATTTCGCCAAATGTTATTGTTGACCTTCTAAAAGGATGTCAAAAAACAATTGATGGTCCAATTTCTGTATAAGGTCATCCTCATTACCACCAACGTTGCCGTATGTTGGTAAAGGATACTACACATAAGGCTACATGTAACCAGCGGACTGAGTCACGTGACACCATCCCGCATACAACGCGAAAACGTTGCGCGAATGGCGCACAGTGAAAACTTGCTATACGGCCAAAAGTGTCCTGTATAAAATAGAGTAAATCTCCGAAACCAAAATGGGTGGGAATAAATTTCACGCCACGAATGTTGAGAGAAAGGGGAGAAAAGAACCAAAGAACCAGGCAGAAATAAACGATATCCTCGGTAGTTACATAGGTCGTCCTCGGTAGTTACTTTCCCTTTGTTTTTTAATAAGTAGAAATAATAAGTGCAAATAAAAAGGAAAATAAGAACATATTAGTGTAAGCGAGATTTATGCAACTCAAATTTACGTGTGACTATTGTGACTATTTTCCATATTTGTCTTCTTTTACTTCAAAAATCCTTTTCGATCGCGTTGTATATGTAAGCTGTTCCACCTTGAGAACAATGTTTCAGATTGGGATTAATATTTGATCCCACGTAAGATTACAGCCAATCAAAAAAATACACGTTTCTTAATTTTTAGGTATGTTAAAGTAAGGATGTTATACTGTGTTATACTTGTTATACTGTGCATAGGAATGTTTTTCATGATTTAATTTACTCGTAATGAATTTTTGAAAATGTTGAATTTTCTCGTTTTGGGGGTTTCTTAGCCAATTTACTATTTTCTTGAACCAGAATAAAAAAAGCTAAAATTGTCACAATTTTTTCTAAAATACTATATACTACGACTAACAACCTCCACGCAATAGATATTAAAAATTTGAATTTCGTATATTAGATAAAAAATGACAAAGTTCTCATTTTGAACGTTTTAAAAGCGGCTTTGTTGCCAGAGGACTAAATTATAATAGGAATAAGTCCAATTTGAGTGTACGAAGTGTCCAAAAAATAGCTTAGTGTTCTATTTATACAATGCAGTAATAAAAATTTTTAATTTAGTGACTTTCTATTGAATGGTTAATTTATTAACTTCATTAACGAAATTGCGCGCTTTTCCAAAACACGAAACTTTGAGCGCCTGCCACGCCCGAACGGATTTTCCCCTGCAAAATCCTTTTGCAAGTTACTTATTTGGACCATAAAGATTAGATTGAGACCAGAAAAAATGGAAAATAAATTTCAAGCATGCCCGACTTTGGCACAGTTGCGTGGAATCACCCTATTCTGATATTTTTATTTTTTATCCAATGTATAAACTGTTGAAAGAAAGCCGCCTGTTCCACAGGACTTTTTTGCGACCAACACCAACGACTATGTTGGTCGCACAGTTGATTCCTACTACGTTGAAAGTGCTCAGATAATGAAATGCAATTTTTGCGTATCTCCTGCTTGGCAGTTACACCCTAATGGTAAATGTCCGCGTTGTTTTTCCAACAAAATCCCAACGCATTTTCCCATTGGCGATTGAAAGCTAACAAATTTTAAACTACGAACATCATCGAGAAATACCAATATTTTTCTAGTTGCTAGAAATAGTATTAGCACTAAAATTCATGAATCCAATTTACAGTAATAACTCTAGTCTTATTTGAATCTATTTTAACGTTTTTAATTATATTATTTAGATTTTTAATTAATAGTCTATTGCCTGGATTTAACGAAAATTTTGAAGACGAGTATATGGGGTGGTATGCTGGTAGTGGGGTAGCTATGTCGGAAATTGAAAGCCAGGCACACCAAAGCAATGGAGTTGGAACAAACGGAGAATTCTATCTATCGCTTTCATTCCTTGTTGACGCTATTGTGGCCACCCATTTTCCAGGCTTCAATAGTGTCATCGTCGCTTCAATTCCATGTAATTTTACAGCAATGAGTGGAGTCATGGTGATTTTTATAATGTTGTTAACCAAATTAAAAACAATTATTAATAATTATTATTTACCGGCGCTTTACAGAAGACATTCAAATACGTTTTCAAGAAACGGTACCATTGGAAAAAGTTTTTTTTCAATTCATGGGTCTCGAGACAAAAGAATCAAATAGTGGTGTTGAAGAAAATCTCGTCCGGGTCTCACTGGACGAAATGCTAACGGCAAAAAACACCGGTATATCTTTAGGACCAAATGAAGCGTCTGTTGCTGGGGTCATAGTTTCAATGAACTTGTAATATGTTACATTTTTTATTAATTTTGTAATTGGAATAATTTTTTAAATATTTTTTATTATTATAATTATCAAAATTTTAGAGCAAGGCAAGCTTGCACAACAAGCCGAAGTATGGACGACTTTGCTTGCCAAACTCCAAGAAAGATATGAGCTAAAGCCGCCTTCTCTACCACATCTTTACTATGAAAAATTTGTCAAACCAAAAATAGACAGCCGGTTTAAAAACAAATTTAATCGGTTCCTCAACACAGCAAATTGTGAGCACTGGAGGCTGCTTACATCAGAAACTAAAGCTGAATTACGAAGAATGCTTAATGAAAAAGAGCGAAAAATACTTGAAAAAAAAATTCCATCGAGAAATTGTAAATTTGAGGAGCAGAATCATATTACCAACGTCAAAAGTCACTAATTATAAAATAAGCTGGGAAACTGAAACAGATAATGATTACATTATGCTTGTTGTACCAAAAAGCTTCGAAGAAAAATTCAAAAAGTGGTACAAAGTCTTTCATGTAAATGTATCAATAAGTTCCATTCTTGTGACCCTTAAAAATAGACAAATTTTTGACGAAGATCTACAAAATCTTTTTAAAAAACCGTCTCAGTGTGTTGGTTCCATCAATAGTATCCGTGCGTACCAGATCCAAGGAGACATTTTCATTAGGCCTATCATATTTAGTAAGGATGATTTACTTAGCTCTCAATTTTTTATACTTTATGTTTCAGCCATCTAAAATATATTGTAGATTAGTAAATCAATCGGTTGTTACTTGTTTCTTTTTGCGTAGCAATCGATTTTATAGAATTGAACGTTGTCGTGAACGTTTGAGTACGGCGCTTCCTTTGCCTTCTTTTTCTTCAGTCAGCGGGGGTTTGATTTGATTTGATTTAGATTTTTAGAGTGCCCCTCTCGTGGCCCTACCGGGTTCGGTGCCTCGAGAGTTGAACGGGTCGAAACGACGACCCTTAAGTATTGCCCGATTTACAAGAGAGTGGGGAATTAATAGAACTGAGCGGTTTTTGAAAAATTTGTAGTGTAGTGGAGGGGGAATAAAAAGGAGGACAAAAGAAGAATAGCATATACAAGCCGCCGTAGCAAAGCAGAAGAGAAAAGGGTGCTAAATGACATATCAGAGACACAGCGTTGCCAACTTCAGTGGTAAAAGGAAAATGAAAATTACAGAAACAAAACGAATAAAGAAGCAAAAGCAAGAGGAACTCAAAGCCTGAGAATCAAGTCGCTGGACACGATGAACCTAGTGAGGAGATCCCGGAGGTGGAACTGATCAGAGGAGGACAGAGAGGTGTTAAACCCAAGAATAGTCGGGAGTGTAGGCTCCAATCCCTGGACTCTCAGCCATGTAAGGAGGGGGGTGCGATGAAAGGAGAGAAAGGGACACTCTACTAGGACATGCAAAACGTCCTCTTCCGCATTACAGTCTAGCGAGCATGTGGGGGAGATGGTAGGATCAAGTTTGTTTTGAAAATAATTAAGGCGGTTGTGACCACTGCGAAGACGGTGGAGGGCTCTGCTAAGAGGCCGTGAAGAGCAGATGTGCCAGGGGAGCGGATTGAGGTGGCTGTGCAAGAGTGTATAATGCTTACCTCAGGATCTGTTTCGAAATGTGTCGAAAAGCTCGGATCTCCTCAGTCAGCGGGGGGTTAGCAAAAAGAAAATCTATAGTAAACTACAGAACTTAACGCCATCTGCCTTGCCATACGGGTACCCTGAAATCTATCAATTTGATTGATAGATGGCTTTTAGGACTAGTAACCCCATCTAGATTTTTGGATGGAATTAGTTACCAGCGCCGACTTTCGTCGCTCGCTGGGAGGGTCCCGAAGGGGTGTTTTTAATTTTCGCTAAATTTTGAATTAGAATATATCAACACAAAGATTAAAAGAGAAATTTGTCCTTCTTCAAAAACTTCACCCTTCTGCATTAATATGCCCCCCGCTGATTACGCACTAAGCGCAAGAGTGATTACGCATTGGTAAGCGCAAAACTGTAGTATTTACATGCTCGAAAAGATTTAAGCTTGTCGCAAGAGAACCATATTTCTAAAATTATTATATTTAATTGTTTGAATTTTATGAAACGGTTACAATAACAGGTAGGCCTATAGCATTACTTTTGGGTCACAAATTACCCATGTATGTATTGCCTCGCCTGGGGTAGGCTACATATTACATTCATTGAGCAGAAGATACGTATACATGTATATATTCACTATGTGAGTCTTCGGACTCTTCGCTTTTTTCTCGATGCATTAGCATAAGCGATTGCCCAACGACTCAGTTTTCTTATTACTTTTAGAAAGAGAACCAATTCTTCTTCAAAATTTGTTTTTTCATGAAATAAATCCATATCAATATACATAATGAAGCATGAATTATGCCACCTTTTTCTTGCGTAAGTTTTTTTTCTTTTAAGAGATGTTAGTATTTTGAATTTTGCGGGTGTTGGTAAAATGCAGAAAAAGGGAAACAGAAAGCAGAAGAGTTAAAATACAGAAGTCGAAAAAAGAAACCGTCCGATTATGAAATAGATTAATGCACAACATTGAAGCGAACAAAATTTCCCCCGTTAAGCCTTAATTTTTCTCGAAATTCCTCCGTGAGATTTATTTTTCTTAAAAAAACGAATTTCTGCGTTCGATTTCTGTATTTTACTCTTCCTGTTTTCCGTTTTCTGCATTTTACCAACATCCGAATTTTGCAAAACTTGGAACGACAAAGCGCCATCTAGTACCTTTTAAAATAACGAAAAACGACACTTGCCACCTAGACTTAATTATGGCAACTAAAGAGGCCGAAAACAACTTTGTATAGAATCCCTTCGGGAAACTGAGAAACCCCACATACAATCCAAAAAAACTATACAGAAATTAAGTAACCAGCACCGACTTTCGTCGCTCGCTGGGAGGATCCCGAAGGGGTGTTTTCAATTTAATAAACGCAAAAATTAAAATGGAAATATTTTTTCTTCTTCAAAAACTTCATCCTTCTGCAATAATGAACATATGCCCCGCCCGCTGATTGCGCACTAAGCGCAAGAGTGCCGACAAGATTTAAGTTGCCTTTGTTTTGAATTTTAAAAAATCGGTAGGCTCTTCAAATTTTTTCCCATCGGAAGGGAATTGTAAACTGTATTCGTATTTACATGGGGATCTCGCGGGCCGGGGTTGGGGGGCCCCGCCCCCCACCCGTACGGTACGCCGCCGTCTTCTTCTTTTTTTATTGTATAATCCATCTTTATAAATTGTGCGCATAGTTGCGCGGCAACTTTGAATATTGAAACGCGAATGGAGAAGAACAAAGTTTGATGCGAACCGATCATCGAGTTAGGCGCGTTATTGGTTTCCTCGGTCAAGTCCGAGGAAGACAAGGAAGGCAAGGGGGTGCGAACGATTTACAAAAATTTGAATAAACTCTTGGAAGAAAAGACAAAAGAAATAGCGGGAAAGTTTACGTGACTGGAGATTCAATCACGGCCGTTCACTTTTTTTTTCTTTTCAGTAACGAATTTGATATATCCTTGTCTCGTCGTCGTCCGCGCCCGCATAAAAACAATCTATATATCGCATTCAATCTGTATCAATTGTCTGATGCCTTCCATTGTGCGGACACTCTCCACACAAATCTTTAAAAAATGTTTGCTTTCAGGTGGTGATTGTAAAGCCGGCTCATGGAGCTTCACGATAATCAGTCGTGAACGACCTTCGGCCAGAGCGAAAACACGCGGAATCTTAGCCGGGCGAAAGCGCTGATATACGATGAACCTCTCCAGACGTCTGCTCCTGCTTCTTCTTCACTTCGTCTGTCACCGTAAGTGCTTCTTCTACTTCTTTGGCTGGCATTCTCTATTACCTTTTTCTCCTTGATTGGTTACTCTATCCACTTGATCACGGGCAAAACTACTGACCACAGTGACCAGAGCTACTGATCTGACACGAAATGACGAAACGAAAGTTGAAAATCGACACTGGGACTTGATTTCGTGAAACAAAAGCGCCATCTAACGCTCAAGTGAAAGAGTCATTAAAATATTTCCTTTTGAGGCACAGATTTCCATGACTGTGGTTTAAAAATCACCTACAATTTAACGTAGTCGTCAAAACTTAAGAATACGAGCAACGTAAGAAATACTCGACCGACATAAATAACATAAAGAATATTTTACACAAAACGGAAATAATTATACCCCCCCACTTTTTTTTTCAAACATTGACCAAGTATGTTTTACAGCGAACATAAATTATCATTTAATTAAACTTGTAGGCGTCCGGATGAAATCAAGACTTTGGTTTTATAATCTTAACACTTTTTCACAAAGCACCAAATCCGAACATCAACTAATACTCCAAGTCCGAACTTGGTCGGCCCGAGGATCGAATCTCGGACCTCATTGGCTTGTACAATTCGAATCTCCCGCGTCAACAGCGGTCGGGCAGCGACGCCAGGCGTCGATCACGTAATAGACTGATCAATAATCAGATGGCGCCGCACTTCAGAATTAATTACATTCCCGCAATATGTGTTGAGGGTTTTTCAATAATTGGTTCTGGCCCTCGAAACGTGTAATTATGGATCAGTTTCATGCAATACAATCACTCGTATCCTGTCAATCATCTTGTCCGGTCTTTTCTTTTCCAGCCTTTCAACGTTCCTCAACCTCAACAGTAAGAGTTAAAGTCCCTTCTGTCTTTTTCTTTGTGTTGCACTGTTTTGCTTTCTGTTATGTGTCTCTAATATAGGGAATTGTGATTTTGGTTCTAATTGGCTCTGGAATTTTTCCCAGGAGCAAAGGGGTGACTTTATTCTTGGTGTTTAGAAGAGATAGAGAGAGAGAGAGAGAGAGAGAGAGAGAGAGAGAGAGAGAGAGAGGAGAGTCCGCCCGGTAGTTGGAAAAGCTTTCAGCCGCTGCAGACCTGCAGTCGGGCGTAGCAAACGCGCAACGTTACTAATCGTATTAGTAGTGAACTCGATCACGAAGCGAGTTTTCACATCTCCATCCTCTATTTACTTGAGCTTCCTTAATTTACTTATTTCCTTGCATTAAAAGATGCATGTGGGAATCTGTAAGGGACATTTCGTCCGATTCATCTACGTCTCTTCTTGATGGGAGAGTCACTTTGAATAAAAAAAAATTATTGTTTCTTCTTCACTTTAGTTTTAGCACAATTTAGAACCAAAGTAGCGAAATGCCCCTCATAGTTAGCAGAAAAACAGCCAAGAAGGCTGGTATGGCAAATAAGAAAAACGCTTCGACTACATACACCGGACCAAGCGTGGGTGCGTGTGCGTCCAAAGCCAACTCCTGCTACACAGCATCGCCCTTGATGGCCTTGTGGCTGCTCCTGAATGTCGTGCTAACCGTCGAAGGGAGCATCAGCTGCTACACCTGCTTGTCCCGTAACGGTAGCAACATAAATTGTGAGGATCCCTTCTACCCGGCCACGTCCGACTACAAAATTGGTTGTATGGTGCCCAAAGAAGGTCACGTGGGGAAATTTCCAGCCAACTTTTGCGTCAAAGTCGTCGGCACTGTCAATGGCACCGGAGAGAAGCTAGTCATCCGCACCTGTACACTGGAAAACGTAAATCTTTTTGTTTTTGTTTTTTTAAAACGACAATTGAACCCTAAAACAATGACTTGATTTCATCATTTTGATTTTAAAAAACAGATGGAGAACCAATGCGGCGAATTCAAATACGAACAAGAAAGTCTGGCCGGATGTATTCTGACTTGTCAGAGTGATAGATGCAACTCGGCAAACTGGCTAGCTCCGGCAGTAACCTCTTCCTCAGCCTCATTCTTTCTCTGCAGCGTAATAATGCTAGTCAGCCATTACGCGCTGTCCATTTGAAAAGAAATCGAAATTAGGTCAACTACTCAAATGTTTTTGCACAATTCCAAATATCCTCGTGCTCTTTTTTCTTCTCATTTGTATTTCATTTTGAACGTCACTTTGATTGGTCATTCTAAAATAAATTTTGTTGGTCCAGAAAGGGAAAAAAAGGACAAAAAGGAGGTAAGAGGAAGTAGAGCTACGCCATCTACAAAGTGTTGTAGCAGGGCAGCCCGACACCGGCATCTCCTCCAAAGCCATGACGATCATGAACAGCTTCGTCAACGACATTTTCGACGCATCGCTGGAGAGTCTTTCCGGTTGGCCCACTTAAACAAGCATTCCACCATCATAACCAAGGAAATCCACAAAAAAAAACGGCCGTTAGGCGTCCGTCTGGTTTTGCCGCCGGTTTGCTGATTTTGCGTCCGGTGAGTTGGCCAAACATGCCATGTATGAAGGCACAAAGGCCGTCACTGAGTACACCAGTAACAAGTAAATCTCCCGACTAATTTGGCTTAGTTTAAACACAAACGTCTCTTTCTAGAACCATAAAACTTTAAAGAAACGAAAAAGCTGTCTATTAAGCTCATCATAGCAAATTTATTAATTTTTTTTTAAAATGTGAAAAGTACGGTAAGACGTTCGGCGCAGGAAAAGTGTTCAGTATAATTCGAGACGAGTTAGAGTCAAATTAGAGTCAAATTAGAGTAAGCTCGGTTGAGTTTCGCTCTGCGAACAGGAGAATGGGCGGATAGCGGTACCCCGTTCATATTTCTGACTTCTAATTTCTGACGAAATCAGAATCAGAAATCAGAATCAGAATATGAAACATTTAATTGAAATGTTAAAGCACGAAATTTTTGCGCAAGTTCTGTACGAAGGTCTAGGTCGGCTTCCACGAATATATTATGAGAAAAACGAACAAATCACCCCTGCGTTTATGTTGAAAAGCACTGAGAGCTTGTTATCCTTGGTATTTTTAAAGGTTGGAATGGACAATTTCGTCATTAAGAAAATCTTCATTCTTCTCAATGTGCTTTGTCTATCTGCGGTCCGAAACCGAATTCAGACTGCTGTTGGCGAGTTATCTTTCATTTCAATGTTGCCGGATGCAGCGGAAAGGCTGTACTAATTTTTCCCTCAACTCGTTTAAACGCGATTTCTTTGTACATTTCAGGACAGGAAGAAAAAAGAACAGCTTCAATTCTTCAACATTTTTTTATTTAAGTTGATAGTATGAAAGAGTGGGGGTAGCAATTGTCTTTTTCTTAAAACTTTTGGTGGCCCTGAAAAGGGCCGGTTGGGATGAAATCTGAGTTAGATTTGGAAAAAACTCGAGTATTTAACCGCCGAAACCGTACAGAGTGCGGCCCTGGCGTTTCAGAGCGTAGACGACATCCATGGCGGTGACCGTCTTTCTCTTGGCGTGTTCCGTGTAAGTGACGGCATCACGAATGACGTTCTCAAGAAATACCTTTAGGACACCACGAGTTTCCTCGTAGATCAAACCAGAGATACGCTTTACACCACCACGACGAGCAAGACGACGGATGGCGGGCTTCGTGATGCCCTGGATGTTATCACGTAAAACTTTACGATGACGCTTGGCGCCTCCCTTACCGAGTCCTTTGCCTCCTTTGCCGCGACCAGTCATGGTGAAAAACTTGAAATATATTGAGAGAAAATGGATGTCTAAACCTGGTTCATGTTCCAGTATTTATATCCCGTAGACCCACTCTCATTGGTGGAAAAAATCCCTTCTCCCTTCCTCCCCAGTTCTTGAGGCTCAGCACAAGAGATTAACAAAGGGATCTTTGGAATTTTGTTATCATTCCTCTTTTCCCTCCCCTTTCCCCAGACCAATAGCAGACAGGAGACAACTGCATTCTTCAACGTCCCTTAACACCGTATATAAACTCGCACATGAACTCCAAAATGTACCAGTCTCGTGATCTCTTTCACTATTGCCCGTACTAAGCAAACCGCTCGCAAGTCCACCGGTGGCAAGGCGCCCCGTAAACAGTTGGCCACCAAGGCTGCTCGTAAGAGTGCCCCGGCCACTGGCGGTGTCAAGAAACCCCATCGTTACCGCCCCGGTACCGTCGCTCTTCGTGAGATCCGTCGCTACCAGAAATCGACTGAGCTTTTGATCCGCAAGTTGCCGTTCCAGCGCCTGGTCAGAGAAATCGCCCAGGACTTCAAGACGGACTTGCGTTTCCAGAGCTCCGCTGTGATGGCCCTTCAGGAGGCTAGCGAGGCTTACTTGGTGGGTCTTTTCGAAGACACCAACTTGTGCGCCATCCACGCTAAGCGAGTTACCATCATGCCCAAGGACATCCAGCTTGCCCGTAGAATTCGTGGTGAACGCGCTTAGATATCTGCTAGCTCTCATCTCAAAAGGCTCTTTTCAGGGCCACCATACGATTTAAGAAGAGTTCGACTTACCCATTTTCTTACAATTTTCCATGTATACCAATTCCTAGAATGATTTTATTTCGCCATATAATTTTGATAACAGAAAATCCAGGTTCGACACGGGTTTGTTAAAACAAAAAATGTTGTGGCGATTAATTGCCACAACATTTTTGCCTGTCAATTTGAACAACTACGGTCGACATGCAATTGAAGTATCTTCTGCCTTTTAGGACATGTTATATATCCAATTAATTTTTTCTTGAGTGATTGAGAAAGCTGTTATCTTACTTTTAAAAGTTTTCTTCCCGATTTTCGATAGTTTGTCTATGGAATCTGACGACGCCATTACAAGATCTAACTTTCGGAAAATTTGCTATAACTTGTCCTGAGTAGGAGTACTTTTTAGTTTGTTGAGGGATGCCAGCATTTCTCGATATGTTTTCTATAGGAGAAACAGCGCTTTGGACCTAAATTCTTTACTCTTCCCGTGTTAAAACCAAACGGCCCTTTTCAGGGCCACCAATTTATTTTGAGAAGTCTATGCACGCTTGTTTCTTCTGATAGGTGGTATCCTGCCCTAACTCTTATTGCAGCCATGTTTATTTCGTGACTTTATTGCAAGTATCAGGGTTGTTACAAAAAAAAATTTATTTGATATATTGTTCATGTTGTATTGGTATGCATATTAAATATGGAAGTATCCTTTTTCTCAGACATCATCCAGAAGATGCAGATTGAGTAATCTCAAACCATCCGTCAAGGACGATTTAAAAGCTGGCAGGAAAATTTAAAACAAGAAAAACCGAATGAATAATTACTGTGCTCATCTATTGGTGATGTATAATTCTGCTTTTCGCGAAAAATCGTGTATGCTAAGCACAACAAGCGTACCGTATTAGGTTCATGGCGGGGATAAGATATCGCAGACTACAATCAAGAATTTGTTTCATCATTCCTCAACTTTCCTGGTATCTAAGGATGCATTAAACACAGTGTTAAATGTACTAAGAGTTTTTTTAATACTAACTATTACTATTTATTAGTAAATATAATAGTTTCGGTCGTATTTTCGTCCTTTTGAAAAACACGGCACGGAGCGGTTATTTGTTCCCAGAAGGAAATCACGCGCGACAACAAAAGGGTATTGCGATTTGAGCATTCTCAGCACTTTTGGTTTGCAGACAAATATTTGTGAAGACGTAAATGCTAGTAACAATAGATATTGATAAAGAAATCAAAGTAAGTGTGTCTCCGGTGTTTTCTTTTTTCCCAAAAAAATCATGTGAATCCACCAATACTGACACTCCCGTCCTTAAGAACAACCTAAAAATCACACTGAACCTAAAATAAAAATAAAAATGATTATTTATCTTAAATCTTAAGGTACGTAGAAAGTAAATGTAGTAGCCTGAGAGTAAAGTGTAGTAAATGAGAATTTCGCACCTTTGCCTGATGCGAGAAATGCCTGTGGTTTGCGACGTTTCTACAGTGCTGGTGTAAATGGCGAATGCTGTCAAGATGAACATTATGATATTCAACAGAAGCATGACATACATGGGTATAGGTGGAATGTACAGAGGATACCCTTAAAGAGAAAATTTTAAAATGTCTGTTAGTTTCATTAAACGTTAAGAAGATGTGTTATGATACGAAACAAAAAAAAACGTATAAAGTAATTACTTGTGTTATACGAGACTATTTCCTCGGCTAAATCAGATGCGACTCTATAATTTGGCAAGTTTATGAGGTGCTTTACGGCAACAAGGATCAATGGGAATCCCATTGATCCATAATTTAACATTTGAAAAAATTAGAAACACCTCATTTCATAATTTAAACTAAGTTACCTGAAATATCTAAACACTCGCCAAACGTTGAAGCAAAGAACATTTTGCCAAGAGAAGCTGGCGAGTCCAGCATAATCGCATAGAATAGCTAAATAATAAAAAGTACTACAACAAACTCGTTCCGGATGATTTTGAAAATTTGGAAATGCATTACCCGCTACACTGTAAAATTCCTACGAGAACATGTAATTAATGCGAATTATGAAGATGATAAATCCAACATTGACATAGAAGACGGCCGCTGAAGCTAAATAACACATAACTATGACTCCGTGAATGTTACGCATTTTTGGCAGCATGGCGTAAACGATGAATGTGATGATCAAAAATGAAGAAAAGACGGTTATTGCCAGCTTGTTGACTTTTACGTAATGTATATTGGAAAAAGGTATGCAGAAGTTCACTCATCTTTAAATCACGTCCATGTTCATTCAAGCCCTAATTTTATGGAGAGCGAATGCGAATGTGCCATCGTATGGGTGGCTCTGTCGAGCCTCGAGCTTCGACTACCTGTATACTATTATCAAATTATCTGGGGAGCCGCCGAAAATTAAAGCACCAGCAATATAAGGTACAATATGAACCCAAACTATTAGTTGTTCTTTTCTGTGGCAATCTTTTCCCTTTGAGAGAAACCCTGTTCAATTTCTCGCAAGCGCAAAATCCTGAAACGAGTGAAAATGCAAGGGGTCTACTTATTGTACTGAAACCGTCATCAGATGGTGATTCGGAGTGCGGATAAGCACGAACCGGGAGAAGAAGTAAACAAAACAGTAAGGGGGGGGGAAGTATACCGGCCGTCATTGTAACACCGCTGAAACTGTGAGCTCAAATCATTATTTCATTGCATTTCAGTCTGGATAGTTTAGGCTGGATTGTTGACAACCTTCCTTGTAAATATTGATGGTCCTGAAAAGGACCGATTGGGTTAAGAATGGCAGATATGACTGCCTAATGACTGAGCATGCTTCTGGGTGAAAAAATCCAATTCAGTTCCCTTTATGGGCTTGTTTTCCTTTTACCCCACGCTGGCACATCTTCACGTGACCAGCTTTCCAATGTGAATGTTGGCAGATAACGCTGCAATATGAAACACGAAGGCAGCAATAATAATTCCCTTCCTCTCCGCAATTATTAGAACACCAAGTTTTGGCTTTGCTTAAGTTAATCTTTTTCTCACAATCTTCTTTCAAAGTTTTCACTTCTGCAGCATGACGTTGTTTAAGAGTTTCAAGTTCAGCAGAATGGTCTTGTTTAAGAGATTCAAGTTCTTCATCTTTTTTCTTTAGTTTTAGAGTAAGAATTTCGATGGGATTTTCATAAGGAGCTTCGGTAATCATTTTAACGGGTGCCTTGCCAGCGGTGGATTTGCGTGCGGTTCGCTTAATACGAATCGTACCATCCATGATAGCAGATAAGCAGAACGAGATTGATGACTGCGTTTAACGATAGATGATAAAACTAACTACGGATATTAAGTAAAACAAACTACGAAATACAACCGCGTTAATATTCGCAGAGTGCTGACGTTTCAGAATGTGCGAGATTTTTGGTCTGAAATTGGATGGGATACAGAAACAAAGGAAGGTATTCTCAAAGCGAACCCAAAACCCTTTTCGAGGCTATCAAATTTTACGAAGCATTTCAGAAGATAAAAATGAAGATGTTACTGATTTTTCTCTTCCACAATATTGACAAATTAATGTTGGTTGTCAGGTAGGAATGAAACGATGTTAATTACTTGCCAAAGCTTTTTCACATACACAGTAGTTACACCAATTTTCTCAACTCAACTTAATATCTCGAATATCTTGAAGTTCCAAACGTGAACACGACTAGCCAATGTGAGTTATAAGCCACTTGGAAAATATAAACGATCCGCCATTTTACAAATGACAGTTTTTATTTAGTTATTTAATTAAGTTGGTTACTGTGTCGAATCGAATAAGGTGCATTGTATCTAAAAGTCTTGAAGCATGCAGGTTCAAACTTACGATATTTATGTCAACATCTCGAATTTTTCCTAGATCGTAATAACCTCGCCCGGCGTAATTTATAAAAAAACATATGCGATTCAAATTAAGGGGACACGCGTTTTAAGAAGCCAAAAACCACGCATTGTACGAAGGCAGTTTGGCTGTTCGTTTCTTTAAAATTTGGTGGCCCTGAAAAGGGCCGTTTGGTTTGAAATGGATCAGCCAAGAGATCTACTTGGTGCTGGTGTACTTGGTGACGGCCTTTGTGCCTTCAGACACGGCGTGCTTGGCCAACTCACCGGGCAAAAGCAGACGGACGGCCGTCTGGATTTCCCGGGATGTGATGGTCGACCGCTTGTTGTAGTGGGCCAAACGAGAAGATTCTCCGGCGATGCGCTCGAAAATGTCGTTGACGAAGCTGTTCATGATCGTCATGGCTTTGGAGGAGATGCCGGTGTCGGGGTGGACCTGCTTCAACACTTTGTAGATGTAAATGGCGTAGCTCTCCTTCCTCTTGCGCTTCTTCTTCTTGTCTCCCTTGGCGATGTTCTTCTGGGCCTTACCGGCCTTCTTCGCTGCCTTTCCGCTAACCTTTGGTGGCATGTTAAAGCTCGAATTGAACTAAGAAAATTCTAGTGACGACCCGTATTTTTTCGAAGGTATTTATACAAAAACCGATACCCCCTTGAGTTTTGAGAAGCCAAGCTTATATACACGCTTAAGCTTTTTGTGTTAAGGGACCAACTACCAACTAGAGGGAACGTTCTTTGTGCTTCTTTTGTTAAGCCTGATGTTCCAGACCCTAGAGGGGTGGGCTAAGCACAACAATCAGCTAGGCTGCAGCTGCACCAAAGACAGGGAAGTAATGGCGGGAATTTTACTCAGACTTGAGGAACCAATGAAATTGCTCGTTTCTTATTTTACTTGGACTTTTTAACTGAACTTGAATTTGACAAAGACGTGTACGGCGGGAAAGAACAAAATGTTGTTCCATTGGCCACCACCGTTTTGGAACGCTCAGCTATATAAGCCTCATCTTTCCGTCTCAGCTGTACAGTTCGTTCCTTGATTTTAGGGACCGTTTCACTTCTCAACCCAACTCAACATGTCTGGTCGCGGCAAAGGTGGTAAAGTAAAGGGAAAGTCAAAGACCCGTTCGAGCAGGGCCGGACTCCAGTTCCCCGTCGGTCGTATCCATCGTATGCTCCGTAAAGGATCGTACGCTGAGCGTGTCGGTGCCGGTGCCCCCGTGTACTTGGCCGCCGTCATGGAATACTTGGCCGCTGAAGTCCTCGAGTTGGCCGGTAACGCCGCTCGTGACAACAAGAAGACCCGTATCATCCCCCGTCACTTGCAGTTGGCCATCCGTAACGACGAAGAATTGAACAAACTTCTCTCCGGAGTTACCATTGCTCAAGGTGGTGTCCTGCCCAACATCCAGGCCGTCTTATTGCCCAAGAAGACTGACAAGCCCGCTAAAGCCTAAATTCTTTACTCTTCCCATGTTAGAACCAAACGGCCCTTTTTAGGGCCATCAATTTTATTTTTTGAGAAGGTCGATGCCCGCTCATTGCGCTTATTCTTAATCCTGATAGTTGGTATCCTCATTGCGCTTATTCTTAATCCTGATAGTTGGTATCCTGCCCTAACATGCAGGCCGTCTTCTTACCCAAAAAACTGATTAGCCCGTCCAAACCTAAATTCTCTACTTGAACCAAACGGTTCTTAGTACATTGTTCTTACCGAAGGTTATCCAACAGGAAAAATGAAAACAGCCCGCGTGGAATGGCAAAACACGAGAAACTCAATATAAACACAAAAACAAACAAGTGTATTTCCAACAACGTGGTCTCCCCATTAACGGCTAGCCAAAACGAAGCCTAAAGCCATTACAGACAAATTATACGCCCCTAAACACATCCATACCAGCTCAGCTTTTTGTGTAATTTAGTTGCCACTCAATGCCCATCAGGCCTCCGAATTTCAAAAGTGCTAAATGCGAATACTATTATGTTTCTCAAACGATTCAACCAAATAGCGATTACCCTGGATTTAAGCGCGGGAACTTTATAAATTTGACGAATTCCCATCTTTCCCCCAGGCTCGCGGTCGATTTCAAATAAATGTTGATCGCCCATTTCAGTATTCGTCTTTCTTGGTTGTATTTGGTTTAGATATTATTAATTCATCTAAGGCCAGAAAAGTTTGGATTGGAACGCTTAGGGCGTAATTCCTTCAATTTTGTGTTAGTTTGTTTAACTCAGATTTGATATGCTGGCGTCCCCTCATAGGTTATCATAATCATATGAACTTTATCGATTACTTTCCAGGGTTTTTTCCATGAACTGTTTCTTTGGACAAGGTCATGTCCAAAGTCGAATAATATTGCAGAATCCAAGCATTGATTTTCATCAAACTTCAAGTTTCCAACTTTATTCAGACATCAGAGTTCCACAGTGTTAACATCACAAGTACAAGTGTTCTACATATCATGATTTTTCTACTCAAGATAGTGTTACTGTTTCTTTGCTGTTCATTTCAAGGTAGTAACTTTTTCATATTTGAAAAAAATATATCTTCATTTTTCGACAACTTTCTTCGATATGTCGATATTAGCGATAAACGCAGTTGCCCAAAAGGGGATACAAGTGATATGAGCACATCACCACCTGGCCCAGCGGCGGTTTTTATAAATATTTTGTTGTTAAAAACTATAGATTCTTCTGTTTTGCCACCTGAAGATGAAGTGATCAGGCCTCATTTTGAGCCAAATGTTCCTTATCTAGTCGTTTCAAATAACACGGATTTCACTTTGAAGTGCCGAATCAGGAGTGGCGGGAACATCTCCTGGATATTCCCTACAAATTTCAAAAAAAAACACCAGTTGGTAAGGAAGTGTCCGAATCAGTTTTTCTCTATTTGCCAGCTGGACACAAATTACTTCAACAACTTCAACATATCTTGTACAGGAAACGGAAAGTATAACTATTTCAGATTCGTTCTTGGAGTCTACGATAGTAGTAAGGAACTGGAACGCTTCCTTGGATTCTGGTATCTACATTTGCCACAACTCGGAAAATATCACCTTAGCCGCTATGCAATACATTACCTTTCAAGGAAAGTACTCGAACAGAATTCACTTCTGTTTTACACTACGGTACCCGTTTTCAACTTGCAAGCAATCAGTCATAATGGATGAACTGGAGAAAATCGAAAAATCAGAACTAGCCTAGAGGCTAGAACAATATATCGCTATATTTTATTGTTTACATCTCAATGTTTTATTTTTCGATTTGATCTTCAGATTTGGCAAAAATGACAGAAATAAAGACACTGACGCACGTGAACAAACATGTAAATAATGAATTGCACTATGGCGAGCACGACCCTAACTGCGGTAGAGGTAGACCAAATAAAGGATTTGTTGATTCAAGACTACAGATGTCTGCAAACAAGTTGAAAGAAAGGAGTCATAGAAGGAAAAAGTCAATTTTTGGAGCATTAGCAAAAGCTGTGAGCTGTGACTACTAATAAAAACCTTTAAATTGGAAATGTTTGTAGGTTTTTCCGACAAATCTCTAAAAACCTTTTGTTCTGTTTTTGCAGTTTACTTCGTCGGTCGGAAGGGCGGGTGCCAGAGTAACCACTTCGTCATTGATTCCGCGCGTAACTGATCATGTAAATAAGTTTTCTAACAGATATTTGTTAGAATTTTATTTTCCTTTTTGTGTAAGGTTGTCTCGTCTGTTGGAAGGAGTGGCAGCAAAACCATTTCGTCATTGACTCCGCTCGTAACTGATATAACAAATATAAATTGACCCACAGATACCCAACAACATTTTCCCATTATATATTGCAAGGTTTCCCAGGCGTCTAAAAGGGTCGCCGGCAAAAGCAGTTTGTCCACAGGCCTACCAATCACAGGCCTACCAATCACAGTTACTAGAGGGATCGATGCTATTTACAGAAATTCAAAAAACGAGCGTGAGCCAGAATTGCCAAAATACGTGGATCACAATGAACGAAGTATTTTTCCAATTGCTATACTATTTTAGCCAAAATAATAATACTTAATTTAAATTTGTTTTCATTTTTGTAATTTTATTCAACACAAAATTAAAAATAGTAGCTGTCAAAATTTTGCCAGTCTCAGAGAGACCAATTGAAGGCATGCCATTCTCTATTAAATGCAAAAAAACAGAGCCAATTTCACAACAAAAGCGTTTTTCGAAGAAAATGGAATTGGGTTGGAATGTGACTACACAGTTTTTGAGTAGGCCTATAACCATTACTAATTCATCGGAAGCAATGTCAAGTAAGATGAATGTTAAAATATAAATTTTATACCAGCTCTACTGAGCTATCAAGTAACCTATCAACATATAACTATAGTTATAATTGTTCATAATTTCAAGTTATTGGAGCTAATCTTGATCAAAGAATCTCAAAGAGTGATGAACTGTTCGACAGTTATCCATTTAAAGACATAAACACTCATGAATTTTTTGAACATTCAACACTCATCTTTCCAAACATTTCAACCAAAGCTTCTGGAATGTACCATTGTTTAGACTTCATTGGAAACTTTTCATCTCCCTATAATATGAATGTTCGTGGTGAGAGTCCAAAAACTTACTTTATTTTACTTTATATCACTTCAACTTTTTGGATTACTGTTTACTGTACGAGCGTACAGTTGCACGCGCTCCAACTATTAGTCCTACAAATAAGACAGTAAATGTGATTCGTGGAGAGGAAGCTTCCTTATTTGTCGAGTGGGATGCTCTACCACTACCTGAAATCCAATGGTGGTTCTTTGATGTATCAGTAAAACGATTAGTGGTAATGCGCAATTTCAATCCAAAATATTCAAAATCTGAATGTTGATTTCCTTTGATTGGGGAGTTAATTTTTGTTCTTAGAAGACAATAGTAGAAGTGACAAGACCAACCTCTTCAAAGCTGGTTCTCACTGGAGTAAACGCCTCAAGGAGTGGTTACTACAAATGTACTATTTCTAACTGGAAAGGAACGATTGAAAAGTTATTCGAATTGCGCATTCAGGGTCAGTTTAAGAGTTTATGCTCTGTATAACGTAGGCTAGTGTGGTGGTGGGAACAAACATTAAACTAATTTTCTTGTATTATTTGAAAAGATCCTATTTTGACCGAAAAATCGGAAATGCGTCTCAATTATGGTCAGTAGATAAAGAGTTACTTACGCTTGATGACGGTGGATGGTGGGAGAGAAACATTTAATCAATTTTATTATTTTGAGTAGGTCCTCCTTCAATTAATAAATCAGAAATTGAAGAAAAGATCGTCGCGGATGAAGGAGAACCCCTCAGTCTTGTTTGTTACGGAAACTTGGGAGGAGACCCTGGAGGTGAAATTCAGTGGTGGAAAAAAACATCTGTACGAACGTGTTTGCTACCGAATCAATTTTAACGCGCAGCTAATAACATTTTTTATTTACAAAAGATTGATAAGAAGGGCATTGAAGAAAAACTTACAAACGGAGATTTGATCAAGATTAACACGACTGGAAGCTTTAGCAATCTTACACTGGAAAAAGTAAAAGAAGATGGAATATATAAATGCCGCTACATCAACGAGTTTTTGGAGAAACAAACCGCTGTTGAGAAAACTTTTAAAGTAGCAGTGTTTGATCAAACAAGGGCACTGGCAACTATAATTTCCATAATTGTCGCCGCAATTGTAGTGGGAGCAATAATCATTGGCGTCCAAATTGCAGTTTCCTATAGAGCGGTAAACTCTATAATTAGTCATCTAAAACAAAATGTAATACTTTTTCATGATAATAGCGGTCAAATTTACGTCGACTCAAATTACTTTTGCAAGGAGATCCTTCGAAGATCAATGCAGCCCTTACTCTTAGGGAACAACTCGAACTTTTTCCGTATGATAAAAACTGGGAGATTTCAAAAAGCAATTTTGAACTAGGTAAATAGTATTAGTATTGTAATTTTCTGAATGAATCAAGAAGAAGGCAAAAATTTTCTATTATGTTATTATGTATATAGAACAATTAATAGGTTCCGGATATTTTGGTAGCGTCTATAAAGCTAAAGCCGGTGGTAAACTTGCAAATAAGGCTGTAGCTGTAAAGAAACCTAAATATCGAGCCAACTGGGAGGAATTAGAAGCCCTGATCTGTGAACTGAAAATTTTAACTCTACTTGGGTCTCACCCAAATGTAGTCAGCTTATTAGGAGCTTGTACCAAACTAATTGGCAAAGGTATTAGACCTTAGACTATAAGTAACAAATTTTTGGTGGCTCGTTTTGAATTATCTTTAGGCTATAACGTGCGCCTGGTGCAATTTTGCTTTTTGTTTTACTAAGGCGAACTTTTTATTGTCATGGAATACTGCCCCTTTGGGAATCTAGAAAAAGTTCTTACCAAGAAACGAGAGGAGTTCTTTAATTTAGTTGATGAACGCGGAGACTTCGTAATGGATGGAATTCTAGACATGTTAAAAAATCACTCGGGGTAGCAATTTTTCAATTTGGTTACTTGCCCTTAACTCTATTTGAAATATTTTCACAGAAATATGTCCTTCGCCACTCCAAACGCAGCATCTTTTTTCGTTCCAAATGGCGAGATCAATACTGCATTAGATAGTATTAACTTTAATTATTAAATTAATACCTCACGATCTTTATCTGACTAATTGATGATTTCCGTCATTTCTTATAGGTCAGATTTCGGATTCGAATGAAGCCAGACAGCAATTAGGTGCAAACGTGTCCACTATGACGGGATGCGATTGCTATGACTCACACTACCGGTTGTGCACCAAAGATCTGATATGCTGGTCTATGCAAATAGCTAGGGGGATGAAATATTTGGGTGGTAAAAAGGTGAATGAAGTACTCACGAGAACTAGCCACTGAACTAGCCACGAGAAATGTTTCAGTTACTATGTTGTTTTATGTAGCTAAGTTTAATGTTAACTGGAACGCTTATTTTTCCTACAGGTGGTTCACGGTGATTTGGCTGCTCGAAACATCCTTTTAACTTACTATAACGTAGTAAAAATATGTGATTTTGGATTATCTCGTCGCATTTATCTCAACAGTGTTTATGAAAAGAAAAAACAGGTAGCCTACCACTGATGGGCAAGCTGAACATTTTAGATGAGGGACTATCATGGACATAAATTGTTTATTATCCATTGATATGTAGCAACCAATTCCTTACAAGTGGCTGGCAATTGAATCACTGAAACAAAAAATTTTCAACTCTCAGTCTGATGTATGGTCATATGGAATTCTTCTTTGGGAAATATTTTCGCTAAAGGCTGACCCATATCCAGGTATTTCACTAAAGATGGAAACCTTGATGCCACATAACAACGAGCCATCCAATTTCTAATTCCAAACAGCCGTGAGTGGTATAGATGAAATGATTCGACTTCTTGAAAATGGTGAGCGCTTGAATAAACCGAAACTGGCACCGAACACTGTGGCCAACACAATGTTCAGATGTTGGCTGGATAAGCCCAGTAGCAGGCCAACGTTTGAAGACCTAGAGAAAACTATGGAAAAACTATTAATAGGTGATAATAGCTTGAGTGACATTATTAAGGATTTTGGGGGAACCTTCATGAGGATTGGCTTGAACATTGTCATGTGTCCCATAACTAAGCAAGATTTATTACTAAATAATCATTTATTGTAGGTCAACGCGTTCGTCAGAAGTTTATTCCCAGAACATTTTCGCAATTGTCACTGGATTGAAATATTGGCGTAATTTGCAAAATGGCTACCGTACTTAGAAGGCTTTGAAATTTGACATCTATATAATTATTCAGCAACTGTCAATTAACATCTTTTTGTTCAAATATATCTATTATTCGATTAAAACTTTGGGAAGGCAGTTTTTCCCCCGATAACACGAGTTCCGACTCATTTCATTTACAATAAAGAAGGTGGCTTGGTCCATAATTATTTCGAAAAAATTGACGTTAAGCTTAAAAATCGACGGTTAACAGGAGTGCCTGATGACGTATGGCGGGCCGTTAGTGCCACATTTTAAACGGGAAAACGGATGTTTTAAACCGGAATTTTAAATTAAAGAAGTTGTTTTAAACCGGAATTTCATGAATCAAATTTTAATTGAAGCAAATTTTAACGGCTATTTTGATTTTCAATTTAAATTCAAATTTATTAGCGGTAGATTTTTACGGGTGTT
The DNA here is from genome assembly GCA_022539655.2 of Ceriodaphnia dubia. Lineage (NCBI taxonomy): Eukaryota > Metazoa > Arthropoda > Branchiopoda > Diplostraca > Daphniidae > Ceriodaphnia > Ceriodaphnia dubia. Next base: position 2,475,796 of record JAKUCG020000052.1, on the reverse strand, counting down.
TTAAATAAACAATGATTTTAACGGGTGTATTAAATAAACAAATACGTATTTAAATCCCAATTGAACGGGTGATTTTTTTATTTTCAAAATCATGGACGATGACGGCCGCAAGGGCCGACTATTACAAGGCGCCATCCCATCCACCAATCAAGCGTGTGGCGTTGGGACACCGCCGGAGTAGGTGTAGTTGCCGGCGGTGAGGACGAACACGACGGCCGTACTCGTCTTGAAAAGATAGTCGGCGTCGGGCTTGGCTTCTAAGCCGTGTAACAAAGGGCGCTGTGAGCGAGTTGACCCGAAATGCCCATGACAATATTATAAAACGAACTGTTAAAAATGTTTCCTGAAACATTTTAAAAATCTTAAATGAAAAAATTACTCGTTCAACTGGGATTTAATTAATTGTTTATTTAAAACACCCTTTAAAATAATTGTTTATTTAAAGCACCCGTAAAAAACCACCGTCGATAACATTGCATTTAAATTGAAAATCAAAATACCCGCTTAAATATGCTTCAATAAACATTTGATTCATAAAATTCCGGTTTAAAAAAGCTTCTTTAGTTTAAAATTCCGGATTAAAACATCCGTTTTCCCGTTTAAAATGTGGCACTAACGGCCCGCCATACCAAACGCCTCCCTCTCTCCATTTTGGAAAGCATAGCGGTAACCGAACCAAAAATTAGGAAATAGGAATTAAGATAATGGGAATTTATATACATTAAAGTTGGACCTTGCACTTGTAGGGTTCAGCACGTCAAATTTTGCAATACTAGCAATTGTCTCCGGCGACGCCAGGGCGCTTTGCGTCAAAAGGGAACAAATGGACGTTATCTGGCTAGGCATAGCTGAAATCTGCTTCAATTTCGAAGTTAATAGGGTAATCTGAAATTGAACTGAATAAACTGGTCTATATAACTTGTTTTATAACCATGTTACGATCACCACCCAGCTCTAACCAAACAGTTGCAATAACAGTTAAAAATGTATGTTCAGTATTAAAGAAGCTTGCATCGATCTTCTCAAAATAATATTGGTGGCCCTGAAAAGGGCCGTTTGGTTTAAACACGGGGTAAGGGAATAAATTAAGCCTTGGCGGGCTTGTCGGTCTTCTTGGGCAACAAGACGGCCTGGATGTTGGGCAAGACACCACCTTGAGCGATGGTAACTCCGGAGAGAAGTTTGTTCAACTCTTCGTCGTTACGGATGGCCAACTGCAAGTGACGGGGGATGATACGGGTCTTCTTGTTGTCACGAGCGGCGTTACCGGCCAACTCGAGGACTTCAGCGGCCAAGTACTCCATGACGGCGGCCAAGTACACGGGGGCACCGGCACCGACACGCTCAGCGTACGATCCTTTACGGAGCATACGATGGATACGACCGACGGGGAACTGGAGTCCGGCCCTGCTCGAACGGGTCTTTGACTTTCCCTTCACTTTACCACCTTTGCCGCGACCAGACATGTTGAGTTGGGTTGAGAAGTGAAACGGTTCCTAAAATCAAGGAACGAACTATACAGCTGAGAAGGAAAGATGAGGTTTATATAGCTGACTGTTTACAAAAAGAGAAACGATGGTAGCCAATGGAACACGTTTTGTGAACGTTTTACAAACTCCTTCCTCTTCTATTCTATTCTTCTGTCAAGAGCTGATGCATTCCCTCCCCTTTCCCTCGGGCCTGGAACACATGGCTTAACGATGTCTGAAATCTTTGCGAATAGAAATGAAGCCCCTTCCCTTATGTGTTTGGAACATCTGCCTGAGGCTCAACAAGCGCTTTCGTTGGTCCCTTAACACAAAAGGCTTTTAGAAGTACCGTGGCTACTCCCGCACAAAAGAGGAAGGGACGGTTCAGTATAAAAATCTCTCGGAAAACTGGTGGTATTCACTAGGATTTTCCAGATCGTTAAAACTTAAAACTTCTAAGTAGGCAGAATGCCACCTAAAGTTAGCGGAAAGGCTGCGAAGAAGGCCGGTAAGGCCCAGAAAAACATTGCAAAGGGAGACAAGAAGAAGAAGCGCAAGAGAAAGGAGAGCTACGCCATTTACATCTACAAAGTGTTGAAGCAGGTCCACCCCGACACCGGCATCTCCTCCAAAGCCATGACCATCATGAACAGCTTCGTCAACGACATTTTCGAGCGCATCGCCGGAGAGTCTTCCCGATTGGCTCACTACAACAAGCGGTCGACCATCACATCCCGGGAAATTCAGACTGCCGTCCGTCTGCTTTTGCCCGGTGAGTTGGCCAAGCACGCCGTGTCTGAAGGCACAAAGGCCGTCACCAAGTACACCAGCACCAAGTAGATTTTCGGATCTCTTGGCTGATCCATTTGAAACCAAACGGCCCTTTTCAGGGCCACCAATCATTAAAGAAATGGAAAATCAAACTGTCTTTTTGTAATTCCTGTGGTTTTTACTATTTTTACTACACATTTTGAAAATCCCATATAATACAATAATGCTATTCTACAAAGCACGAATGTTTCTCGGAAGCAACTTTGAAAAAGTGCGCCGGATTTAAACAGTTCATCATCCGTAGTATATGCAGTTAATATAAATTGACTAAAAAGACTATGTTTACTTCGTTAAGCATAAAAATCAATGAAATAGGAAAACATGTGCTACACACTGACAGTATACGAGTTCGTCAGAATTCATTCGTGTTCAGAAGCAACAACAGCTGAAAAAAATTCGATGCGCTTTGTCATGAAATCGAGTTCGATAAATTAGATTATTATGCTCGAGTACAAATACAATCAACCCGGAAAACGATTATTTTCTCAATATTTGCTTTGCCTTGCCAAATTTACTGAAAAAGTTTTGTAAAGATATAAACTGAGTTAAAGTACTGTTCATTTCTATGTTGAAAGGGCAAGGGGCAAGTCGCGGGGTAAGTTGCGCAGAGTCTTCGTGTTTTCAAAGATTACAGCATGTTCAGCGATCTTAAATACGCTTAGACTACAATTAAATTTAATAAATTAAAAGTGAAGGTGAATATTAATTGAATAATACTAAGGAAAAAGTGAGGGCAGCAATACTATTTTTCTTTAAATTTTTGGTGGCCCTGAAAAGGGCCGATTGGGATGAAATCAGACTCGGATGGAACAACTCGGAATGTTTAACCGCCGAAACCGTACAGAGTGCGGCCCTGGCGTTTCAGAGCGTAGACGACATCCATGGCGGTGACCGTCTTTCTCTTGGCGTGTTCTGTGTAGGTGACGGCATCACGGATGACGTTCTCAAGGAACACCTTCAGAACACCACGAGTTTCCTCGTAGATCAAACCAGAGATACGCTTGACACCACCGCGGCGAGCAAGACGACGGATGGCGGGCTTCGTGATTCCCTGGATGTTATCACGCAAAACTTTGCGATGACGTTTGGCGCCTCCCTTGCCGAGTCCTTTACCTCCTTTGCCGCGACCAGTCATGGTGAATAAGTTGAGATATACTGAGAGAGAATGGATGTCTGAACCTGGTCCATGTTCCAGTATTTATACCCCCAAGACCCACCCTCATTGGTGGAAAATAATCCCTTTCTCCCTTCCTTCCCAATTCCTGGAGCTTAACACAGGCAGACACAGGGTTCACAAAAGAGATCTTTTGTTATCAGTCCTTTTCCCTCTCTTTTTCCCCAACCAATAGTGAACAGGAGAGCAGCTGCATTCTTCAACGTCTTTCTACACCATATATAAACTCGCAAACGATCTGTGTTCCATCAGTTCTCAACCCTAGTATATCGAAATGGCCCGTACTAAGCAAACCGCTCGCAAATCCACCGGTGGCAAGGCGCCCCGTAAACAGTTGGCCACTAAGGCTGCTCGTAAGAGTGCCCCGGCCACTGGTGGTGTCAAGAAACCCCATCGTTATCGTCCCGGTACTGTCGCTCTTCGTGAGATCCGTCGCTACCAGAAATCGACTGAGCTTTTGATCCGCAAGTTGCCGTTCCAGCGCCTGGTCAGAGAAATCGCCCAGGACTTCAAGACCGACTTGCGTTTCCAGAGCTCTGCCGTGATGGCCCTTCAGGAGGCCAGCGAGGCTTACTTGGTGGGTCTTTTCGAAGACACCAACTTGTGCGCCATCCACGCCAAGCGAGTGACCATCATGCCCAAGGACATCCAACTTGCCCGCCGCATCCGTGGTGAACGCGCTTAAGAGTTTGTACAAACTACTAAATCGGCCCTTTTCAGGGCCACCATCTGCTTAAAGAGATAGAGTTGTTAAACCGTTTCTAAATGTCGGAATGTGTGCAATTGTAAACAGTTAATTGCAAGTTCTTGTCTTACTTATATTTGAGCTATAAAAATATTGGTCGCCCCCCCCCTGCAGACTTACATTTCTTCATAATAGAAGTTTTCGCGCCTAGTTTTTAAAATAATTATGTTTCATTCATGAAAAAGCTGAGAAAGCAAGTAGATTCAGTTGTAATAAATAAAATTTTATATTGTGAAGTCCATTTATTAGTATTAAATACAAAAATGTAGTTACATTCTTCTGTCTTTAAATTTGAATTTAAATTGCAATTCAAATAAAATAAAGTAGAAAATGGATTTTTAGGTTACAGTTAGATCAGTTGAAAACACTATCAAGGAAAAACAGAAAATGTACTTTTTTAAATATTATTTGACCCATCAGAAAACCGATTATTAGAAATACAGGTGTAGTGTACCTAGGAAACTTATGCCAAACTTGTTTAGATTTCCACTTTTTGATGATTTGAACCGTGAAGAAAGCAAAACACATTATGAATGAAGGCTTCATTTATCCAAACACAAAAGAAACTAATTGTAATACAACAAAAGCTATTTATGACTTAGAAAAGTCTGAGTTAGGATATCTCAACCATTCAGTCAACATGTTGATGTTGTGCTTCTGCTTCTCTCCATGTATTTCGGATGTTTTCCATTAATGTCCAGAAGAGGTTAGATCTAGTGAACCAGTACACCATTGAGACTATAAGCACAATCCAAGCAAGGATCAGCCATTGATCAGTTGGTTCTATCACACTTGTAGGTAAGGGTCCTTGATAATCAGCAGTAGTGCGATTTAATACCCCAATGGGTGGTATGCCTGTAAATGAAATGTAACCCTAAATCTAAAGTATGCACATGAAATAAAAGAAAAAAAGAAATCACCTGTATAACGAGTAATGAAACTGGCAAACAAATCCACTTTGTATTCTGTTTCATTATACCTTGCTGCTGCTTTGCCATTGTGAAACAAGAACAAACTTGGGATTGCCATTACTCCTTGCATTGTGCTTAAGCTGTTATTAAACATAATAGGTACTGAAAAGGTTAGCTTCTCACTTTTAATCTACGTAATTCTTCAATATAGTTTACCTGTTGTGTGCATAGGCATCAATAGCATAAAAGGACAACATAGGAAATCCTCGTGGAAGAGCATTCAAGTGGGGGGCAGCTTGTATGCTAAATGGGCACCAGGGTGCATAGAAAACCACAATGTGACAAGTTGCAGGTTGGGTGCGAGAAGTGACATTTTGATTTTGTTTCAGTACAGATAACAAAGTTGTGCCATTGACTATCTAACCCATGACACAAAATAAATTTGAATTTAGCTGAAGTAGTCAAGAGAAAGGTATGTAAATAGACCTGGAATGTTGAGTTTTCTTCATGGGTCTCATCCAGTAGACAGGTAAATTTTTTTATCAGTGTAGCATTAGAAATGGTAGTGTCATTCGTCACAGAATCATTTCCAGGTGGCGATATTTCAACTGGATCGATAGAAAGTGACGAATTTAAAAAACTAGTATCTATATTTTCTTTTGCGGGCTCAGTAACGTTGTCTGAACTGATTGATTCCGAAGCTTCCTCACGAGCTTCTTCGGTTACTTCACACAGCGATCTGACTGCGAACATCCCTGCACACACCACAAAATTAAATTTTGATCTTAATAATTTGTTATTCAACCCATTATACCTATCATTAAATGTCCAAATATTAAAATCCTTATTGAAAGCAACATTTTGACGTAAGAACGTTGTGGCAGACGACGCACAGACGCTGTCACCTAGCAACAAACTTGTTTTGATTGTCTCCCCCCTTCCCCCTTCAAGAGTATGGTTTTCGTATAGCGAGCTGACTTCTACGCCTCTTTTCCTCAATTCGGAACATTATATATCTAGACTCCACAGAGTTGACATCTACGATGGCACAACTGGGTCAATCAGTGCTTGTAAGGGCACTGTTTTTCGCTACCATTATTGGTATCATTACACCAGTACGATCTGACACTCCAGCCAATTGTACCTTTGAAGATATAGCTGGAACATGGGTGTTGTACGAAACTCCGAGGAATGGTGACCATTCAATCGATTGCCTAAACAATAGTAAGTACTAGCAAAAATTATGTAATTAATACTTATACACGCCCCCTTTAGTACTGAAATTGTTGTCAAACCCATTTGTGACCTTGACCTTACAGTAATAAGAGCTTGAATACTGCCCCATTCATGGCTTACTTGTGCATAATAAATTGCAATATTATTCCTTCATTATAGGAAAAATATCTAAATGAAATCTTTTGTTTCAGAACAAAATGCTGTAAATAAGATCCAATTACAGTTGCTAAGACCCAATGTTGCTGTGGACCAGTATGGGAATAGGGGTCATTGGACTCTGATTTATAATCAAGGTTTTGAGATTACTGTAAATCAGCGTGTTTACTTTGCCTTTTCAAGCTATTCACAGGTATTTACATATACTCATAGATAGATACTTATTGATGTAGTCCAGTTTTTTAATATCATTTCAATGTTTAGAATGGTTCTGAAGTTACCAGTTATTGTGACAAAACTCTGGCTGGATGGTCTCATGATACCATGACTCACAACTGGGCCTGTTTCCAGGGCAAGCATATGGACATGAGAGCTCCAAAGACCCACACTCAAAAGTTGATGAATCTGGTGTGTAGTTACTTTACTTTATTTTATTTCCTTAAAACATTTTTATACTTTTTCTTTAGAATGGCCTTTTTGAAAGTAACAGTGATTTCATCCAGAGCATCAACAAGAAACAAAAGTCTTGGGTAGCCAAAGCTTACCCATGGATGAATGGTGTAAGTTGGAGAATGCCATATTGCTTAGTTAGTATGAATTGGTATCTAAATATACGTTCTTGGTTTTTATAGATGTCACACGAAGACATACTGAAAATGCGGGGTGGAATCAAATCGAAGATCCATTCTCGCCCTTCTGTCGCACCAGCTTCCGCCTTTGTTCGTCGTCAGGCTGAATTTCTTCCCGAAGAATGGGACTGGCGTAACGTTAGTGGAGTCAACTACGTACCCGCAGTCAGGTAGTCCACTGTCGCCTTATTAATTGTATGACTTAATGTCTCATTAAGTTTCATAAATTACATAGGAATCAGGAAAGTTGTGGAAGTTGCTATGCTTTCTCCTCCATGGGCATGCTTGAATCACGTCTCCGAGTTGCCACCAAAAATCAACTACAAGTTAGTCTGTCCCCACAAGATATCGTCAGTTGTTCTGCTTACAGCCAAGGCTGCGAGGGGGGTTTCCCCTATTTGATTGCTGGAAAGTATGCCCAAGATCACGGCGTTGTTGCCGAAGATTGCTACCCCTACAGTGGAAAAGATTCCACCTGCAGTGCCGCCAAAAAGTGCCCGCGCACGTACGTTGCCAAGTATCGTTACGTTGGTGGTTACTATGGCGCCTGCAACGAAGAGGTGATGAAAATGTCTTTGGTTGAATCGGGTCCTCTATCAGTCTCCTTCGAAGTCTACAACGATTTTATGCACTATGCTGGAGGCGTTTATCACCGCACGGACGATCTCTTGAACAACGTTAATAATTTCAACCCTTTTGAGGTAACAGAACAGACACGAGATTGGTTTTTAGGTGACAAAAAGTAAACAACCTGTTTTGTTCCGTTTCGTGCAGCTGACTAACCACGCCGTTCTTTTGGTCGGATATGGTACTGACGCTGAAACTAAGGAGAAGTACTGGATTGTGAAGAACAGCTGGGGCACAAAATGGGGTGAAAATGGGTTTTTCCGCATCCGCCGTGGTACGTACTTCAACGTTTAGCTTTTTCGGAGCAGACGTGATTTGATACATTTGATTTATTCCTACTTTAGGCGTCGACGAATGTGGCATCGAAAGCATTGCTGTTGAAGTCTCGCCGATTCCATAAAGAAAATATGCCTTGCCTTATCTTTGGTACAACTCTCCTGAATGCGACTTCGTCCATTTGAACGTTTTCTCATACTTAATTGAAACTAGAAGTCGTGCGACTGAATAAATAAAGATTGATTCCAATATTTTGTTATACACTGAATTTCCAATGCTTGCACGGTGCGAGGTAAAACGAACCATAGACAAGTGTAGTAATCCGAGTGGAAGGTGTGAAACGGGTGGGGAGGAGGGGAGCGATAAAAACGAAAGCGAAAGGTGGGATGAAGAGAGAAAGAAAGACATACAGTTGGATTACGTATGAATTGCTAGACCGCCAGACGTATTTGTGTGTATAGATAGCATATGCACCGAATGTGTCACTACTAGCCAAAGGGCGGACTGGGCCGCCAGATCTGCTATCGCGCGCCCTATTACCCTCTACTGAAACACTCAGGTAACAGTCAGTCAATCACACCGGTTGAGTCAGGTCTAAAATCTAGACTTTTCGTTTCGCGTCTCGGAATAGATTCAAGTCTTTCCGTCAGGTAATTTAAATGCAAATTAAATAGATAATCTAGTTTTGATTTACTAAAATAAGAAATTTACTTTAGACGTTTAAAAGAACAGTTTCAAATATCCTCCTCACTCCTTAGTTTGTGTGCGTGACTGGGACAGAAAAAGGATTGTGGTTAAAATGGCGCAATGGTGGGGCTTCACACTAGCATTAATAATGCTACAAGCACCTTTACAGAGCTCAGCCCAGTGGGATACCTTGATAGTAGCGCATTCTAATGATTTGTGGTATCAACTTGACGAAATCAATGGCGACAATACTCCTTGCTATGTTGACTTACCACCAACTACTACAACTACTACAACACCACAACAGCACCAACGACAACGACAAAACCGACAGAAACAACAGCTACGTCAACTACCACAACAACGACATCTACTACAACTACCACGACAACACCAACGACAACGACAACGACAAAACCGACAGAAACAACAACAGCTACGTCAACTACCACACCACCAATAACTTCTATCCCAACAACTAGCACCGAAAAAATTACGTCTTCTCAATCGACCGATTCTACATCAACACCCAAACCCACAGAAACGTCAACTGGCTCCACACCACCAGCGTCACCTTCCGCTCGTCGCAAAATAAGATCTATTTCAGGTACTTTTACTCGTTCCGTCAAGTATATATGCATATAGCTATAGTCTACTTAACGTTATGTCTGTCTAATTTGTTATCTTTCGTCTGAAACGTCCGTGCCCTTGTCTGTCTGATGCTGGCTTGTCAATGTAATTTTTCAATAGAAACTTCAAGAAAAGTGACGCAACGAATCGTTCGGGAACGCCGGCAAGCGCGATCCGTCTCTACCCCTAATCAAACTACCTCCTTAGACGTTCCCTATTTTGCAAGCTTGGCTGGTTCTACCGCGCCTTACTTTGCGGATTCGGTCAATTCATCCATACCATATTTTGCAAACGAAGTAAACACGACAGTTCCCTATTTCGCAGCTATAGACAATTCCACTATTCCATACTTTGCCAATAAAGAAACATCTAACATTTCGAGTACAACTACCCCAAAGCCAAGTGAGTCGATTCCTTCAGGTATAAAACTACGTGCACGGTGTGGTGTCCGCTTATCGTCTACGACTGCTTGCTTGGAATCGGTGATGCGCCTGTTTACTTTCAACACCTCTTTTTGAAAAAAGGAAGTCGTAAATTCTGCTTACTAACACTTGGTTTATTGATCTAGATACCCCAAAAGAGACCCAATGCTACGGCGGAGTGTCTCGACACCTGACGAAAGTGGAAGAGCTAAGAAAAGCCGCTACGTCTGCAAACCAAGCGTTCCTGCACTTGAACGCTGGCGGCATGTTGGGAGGATTCATTTGGTATCCTATCCTTGGACCAGGCCCAGTCGTTGAGTCCATAAAAGCACTCAAATTCGACGCTGTGGTAACGGTTTACTTTTCCTATCTCTTCCTGTCTCTAACATAGCAGCTTTATCTTGCCTTCAATTTGGTAATCTTAAAACAAGGATTGCCGTCTGTGTTCAAATTTTATCAAAATCTAAAGCTTATGCGATTTCGGCAGCAGCTCTTTAACGGATTCATTGTCCAAAACGTTATTTAACGCTACATAAGCTAAATTATGTTTTGTTAAGGCGCTGGGCTACCGCGATTTCGAGGAAGGCGTGCCTGCGACGGTTGATTACCTGAAGAGGCTTAAAGAAGCTAACGTCCCGGTGCTCTGTGCCAATATGGACGTTTCTCAGGAACCCACAATGAATGGACTTTTCCAGAAATCAATCGTTTTAAATATCACTAACAGAGCAGTTGGCATCATCGGCTATATCGGCCAGGATGCGGACGTAAATTATCTTTTCTAATTTTTTAACGTTACTTGAAAACGAAGATTAAACTAAATTATATATTTTTAAACGTAGTATATGGCTGATACGGGAAAGATCAAGTTTACGGATCCTAGGCTTGCTATTGAGGATGAAATCACAAAGTTGTACGCACAACAAGTCCATTTCATCATAGCTTTGGGCAGTGCTGGATATGATGGAGGCATGTCTTTGATGGACACAATTTTTAACGTCGACTTGTTCGTCAGCGGTGGCAGCAACACTTTTCTTTACAACGGTAAATTCCACAGTCGAATGTTGTTATTCATACTGAAACTATCCGAGTGTGAATGACCCTTACAGGAGACGCCCCATTGGGTGAAACAATCAAAGGTCCCTACCCGAAAGTAGACACGCAGCAAAGTGGCACGAGGCTCTTAGTTCAAACAACCCGATACGGTAAATATTTGGGAAAACTAACAGTCTCTATTAACAGCGACGGAAGAATCAGCAGCTACGACCCAAAATCCAATCCCATTCTTCTCGATTCAACTGTGGCGAAAAGTACGAATCAGATCCATTTCTTAAAAGGACAAAGTAAACTAACTATTAATCGGTTAAAAATAAAGATGAGGAGTTGCAATACAAGGTCGACGAGTGGGAGCGAGAAGTGTTGATACAGTCGAACGAGACCATCGGCATCACTAAGACGCCGCTTGTAAGCGACAAGAAATTCTGTTGGTATGGAGAGTGCACCGGTGCAGCAATGATGGCCGACGCCGCCCGATGGTACTTTGAAAAAAACACGACTTCCAGTATCGATTGGGCCGAAACTGTGGCCGCTACCGTCTGGCATGGAGGAGCGCTCACCGACACTGAACTCGACGACGTTCCATCAGGTAACTTCGGTCGAATCGTTCAATAGAAACCATTTCTTTAAAGAGCCAATTTAGGCCCAATCAAATTCGGAGACATTTTGTACATGTTCCCATATGCAAATGTCTTGGTCAAGACGACAATGTATGGTCTTCAAATCAAGAACCTTTTTGAGAAATCGGTCGAATTTTACAATGAATCTACTTCATCGAACCTCGGAGAATTTCTTCACGTATCTGGTATAATTTAATTTTTCTAAAGGTTGAGGACGTAACGAATATAAAAATTCGATTACAATTTAGGTATGAGGGTTGAATACGATCTATTGAAACCTAATGGGTCGCGCGTCGTAAACATCTACATCCGCGATACAACTAATATTAACGGAGGGATGGCCCCGCTTAAGACTAATAGTACCTACTACATTGGTATGCCTTCTTTCATCGCAAACGGAGGTAGTCGCTTCTCTTTCATGGAGAGCGTCCCGAAAGAAAGTACAGGTCAGTTAAAACTTTGCATTTTCATACGCCAGTAAAACGTGAATGAAACCCTTCAATCAAAACGCTAGGAATCCGCGACGAGACCATTCTCAGAGAATACATCAAGTTATTCTCTCCGCTAACTTACGGAAATGAAGGAAGAGTGAAATTCATTACGCCGGATGAAGAACCAAAGGATTGCCCAAGCACTGACGTAACCGGCACCGTATTTCGTGAGTCACGCTCGTCAACTTCACTTGAATTACAACCATCAAAATAAATTTGTTTGACAGTGACGATCTTTTTGACGCTGCTCTTCGCCGGCCTCATATTTGTCTGCTACAAATTTCTCTATCCTAAGCTGCGAGACCGAAGAGGTTCCCTGTTGTCGTTGGTTCGGTAGGCTATGTGGCACAACAACTCTGCTAAGAAACGGTCGCGGGGCTTCTCTATTTCTCTAACTTCCTTGATATCGACACTGATCATGCACTCTTTCAATGCTGACCAATTGAATTGCGCTTTGAGCTCACCCACAATGCTCGCCAACAGCCTAAATCGTTCCATCTAGAAACTGATTGACTAATATATGTTATCCTTGCTGTATTTTTTTTATTTTCCACATATAGGATGAATTCGTTACCCACCTAGATTTTTGAAGAATCATAGTTTCATTTTCTTGTCTCTCTTCTGTCTGTAAGTTTTTTTTTGCCAAGAACATTTCAGTTTTGATTCACGAGCTTGTTAGTCCCGACTTGATGCGGACAAAACTTCATTTTTATTTGCTGGAAACCGCTCACAACTTTGAAAAAAACTCAACCTGCAAGAATTTGGAATGAAAATAAATTTCTGTAGCTCATCCGAGAAATGGCAACTGTCTCCGACATTCTTACCTCTCGGACCCCATCAGTAGGCAAATCAGTGCAATGAACTGCGTTGTGAGTCGTGTCACGACCAAATCTGGCACGCAACGATGACGGCTGCAATTTACGTGCAGTTTCCTAATCATATGCGAAAATTAACATGCAACCTTCAAGTTTGAACGTGTGAACGAAATTACGGGATCGAATGGGCCGACAAAATCTCGAAAGGTATTGACGTCGGCGTCTATACTCAATGCGACAGCAGGTCCTGAGGTGAAATGTTTAATATGGGCCTGATATTAAATATTAAAGTTTTAAAACTTGGGCAAAAATTTGGCAAAATAGCATTTATTACCGGATAATCTTCCCAGACTCCCTTATATGCCGCAAAAAATTGTTCCGCTTCTGTCAGCGTCAGTCTGTGGAGCTTCAGTCCCGTAACCTTGTAGTTGTTATCTTGGATTGCAGCAATTAATGCACCTAGTTTCCCTGCAGAAAAAAAAAATTTGTAAGTTTGATTGCTTTCTATTTTAATGTAAGATTGAACATATGTACCTGCATTTACAATATGCGGTTTTACAAGACACAAAGTGCTGGTATACGAAGCTTCGAAGTGAGGGGTTAAGTTGCTGAATATCAGACCGAGCTCCTAAAAAATACCTAATAGTTTCATTCACGGGAAAAAAAAGTTATTTGGAAAGTTTGCTGCCTACCCTATTAGCAGCTTCAGGGGAATCTGATCCATGCGCGGCATTGTAAGTAGTATCTGTTCCAAACTGAGCTCTAATTGAGTTTGGAGCATCGTTACGGGCCACGACTGGATCGGTGGGTCCTAAAGTTGTCCGCCAATATCTTATAGCGGAAGGTGCTAGAAGTTCCATAGCAAGAACAGGACCAGAAGAAATGTAGTTGACAAGTTTCCTGTTTCACAAAGGAAATGTTGAAGAATGAATATTAAACAAAATGATATAATTTATTACTCATAAAAAGGGCGTCCAGTGTGTTCCTTGTAGAACTCCGCTGCTCTAATTGCACCAATTTTGGTCAGCATCATTTTGTTGAATCTAAATCCTTTTCCTTCAATAAAAGCTATAATTCTCCCCATTCTTTCAATAACCTCAGGTTTCAGCATAGCATAGGTCCTGTTGGAATCCAGTACTTTTAACAATGCAATATTAACTTTTGAATATAAGAGTGACAGCATACCTTTCAGATTTCCTCATTAACTCATTTTTGGTTACATCGTTGAGATACTCTATCAGTTTCAAGTCCCGCCCAAACACAGAAATAGTATTGCCGATATACAAATCAGTTTCAGAAACTGTATCACAAAATGATCTTTTCAGAAATGTTCGCTTTTGCTTGCTGTCAAACTGTAAACAGATGAGAAGTTGTAAGATTTGGCTGGTGTTGCCTTATCTCGTATCAAGCTTACCATTTCAACAGTTCTGTCGGAAGGGAAGTAAAACAGCATGAATAGACGCACAAGTGAAGATATTTCATCATACCACTCCACACTTATGGAATACTTTTCCTCCTCCATTTTGTCCTAAAATGAAACAGAAACCATAAGAATTCACTGCACTAACGAGCAAAGCCCAGAGGCGAGAGGTAAAAGACAGTACACGTTCGACGAAGTATAGGCCGGCAATGAGAAGGACAAAAGCGAACAAACTGCTGCGAGGAGGATAAAACATTAAGGTCAAGCTAAAAACAATGACAAACGTCAAAATATTAAAACCCTGTATCGCTGTCGACTACAACTTCATTCGAATTTCGTTGACACGTCCAAATATCCCTTGTGACATTCAATTTGGCTGAGCAACGCTGCCGAATTTCAATAACAAGAAAATTAGGGCACGTACTTGACGGTCTCCTAGGCAATAGCTCGTTTGTTTTTAAATTACAGATGCGCGGTAATCGAGAGGGAGGAAAAAATACAACTCGTTTCCGGCACAGAGAGCCACGCGACGCGCAATCAGAACCCTTTTAGACGCCAATTCAACGGCCGTAGCGTAATCATTACGAGCCCCGGCAACGGATGCGTTATCATGTGATAACAATTCCTTGTTAAGCCCTTAACCACCCGCTGTGCTGCTCTAGATGCACTCGAGACAAGATAATCGTTTATCTCCCATCAACCAAAACTAAACAACGCTTCATTTCGCAGATATAAATCATGTTTGCGGTCTTTTGGGCTCATCTAAAACGGTTTCCCGGCTCAAAGAGGGGGAAAAAAGCCAGGTGGTTCCAGACGGGGTCCATTAGGATTCCGGAAGCGTTTTACCAACTACTGGAGGGGACGACTGGAGTTTTTCTGATATATTTTTATTTCCTTTTATTTGAGAGAGACATCACTAGACGCTTATAGGGTCTGCCGGCATCAGTGAGACGCGATTGCGTGCCACTATAGCGAACGGTCTGATTGAATTACAACACTCGTGTGCAGCGTCACCATTCCTGAGCCAGCCGATGCTAGGATTCGGTTACTGCTTGCTATCCTTGTTTTATTTCTTCTTGTCGTGTTTCTTTCTTTTTTTTTATTTCCACGAAGCGTCAGCTAGCAGGGCATTGATTGATGACGGTCGTCGTCCTCCATACAGTATACTCTTAGCCGCCAGATAGAGAGTGCCATGATAGTAGGGTCCAGTCTCGACTTTTGGCCTCTCCCCTCGAAAAAGGTGTGCGCCATTGTAATGTTCCGGCTCTTTCTCTCCTTTTTTTCGTCCATCGGTCCGCCCGCGTTAAGTAAATATGGATGGCCCAGGCAGCGTCACGGAGTGGCGACAGCTGAAGGCCCTACATTAATGCAGTGGTGGCGTGATCAGAAAGCGCAAACGGCACACGACCGAGAGAGCGAGAGAGAACCAACCCGTCGATCGATTCTTTTATGTATCTACGCGTTGTATCTCTGTCGGGGCGAAAGCTTTTCTATCCCTATAGCTTCCCCCCTCACCAGTCCATGGCTTCTACATCCTTCTTTTTTTTTTGGTATTATATCCCCCCTCCCGATAGCCCCAGCGGGAGTATTGATCAAGAGAGCACCACCCATTTTCAAACTCTCTGCATCTTCTTCTTCTCTGCTGGACTGCTAGTATAGTACTATATATCCTGGCAGTGAGATCCGCTCCGACGGAAAGGAAAAGAAAAATCCCCGGGTCTCGTCTTGATGATCGCGACGAGGATAACGGATGATGATGATGAAAGACCCTGTGAATGGGTCGTCGTCTGAAGAGTTATAAGGCGTTACGCCCATCTCATCCAGCAGTCAACAGTCGCCTAATGATCCGCGCCGATCCCCCTTTTACTTTGAAATCAAGAAACGGGCAAAAGATCGACGATACCAGCAGCAGCGCAGCCAGAACCGGATGCTTTTGAAGTCTTTTTCGTCCTGTCCTCATCTCTAAAGAAGGACTTGACTCGTCTTTTGGCTTTCTTGATTCCCAAGAAGAGGCATATAGTAGTACTACAAACAAACAAAAGTTGTGTCTAGTATTGGCTGCCGTCGACGAGGAATAACGGAGACAGCAACTTGGACGAGAACGGTATTATTCAATAATTCACCCGTCGTTTCTATCAGCGGAATTGGAACTTTTTGGCTCCTTTTGTTCTGTGACGCACTTCCGCTCAGACTGAACGATTCCGTGTTAGAATCTATTGGATGCTGGGCGAGGAAAAGGTCAAACGGGCCGGCATCAAGTCATTGCCGCTGACTTGATTAACTCGTAAAGAGAGAGAAAGAAGAAGGGCCCGTCGGCCGTCTGGGCTCCTCGTGGAGGGGCCGATGTGTCCATCCATTCAGCCCAAGTACGTCACGTGGGGCCAGTCAACCTCTCCAAAAGTCTCTTTCTTTTATTTCTTTATATCTTTCTTCTTCTTCTTTTAACGTTCAAACATTTCACCTCAGTGCGAGAAGCCGAGAGTTGCCCACGCAGCAAAAACATCCAGCGAAAATCTATTCCGAGCTGCTAAGCGCCTTTAAATCTTTTAAATGACTGAATTTGTTGTTGGCTTACTTTTCCAGCATTTCTTGAACGAGAAAAAATACGGTTGGTAAAGAAGCAGAAAAGAAGGCGAGATGAGAATGGGAATTTTCGCGGAACCGAGATCTTTTTTTTCTCCTTTTTGGCGTCTGTAATATTGCAGACGGTGCTGATGCTTCGTCTTTTTTGGCTCCTCTCGTCGGGTTATATCTCTCTCATAGGACTGGGACCTATAATATACGATGGTTGGGCGGCCGTCGACGTCCCCTTATAGAGTATCGTCGGATCAAAGAGACGAGAGCTGCTGATGTATCGATTCCCAGGGAAAGGGGTCGAGTAACTCGGTCGGGCAACTTGGGTCCGTCTTTCTCTCCCCTTTTCCCTGCTGCTCTTCCACCTCCTCTTCTTTTTTTGTGTGTCTTGTTGGCTGGAAACATCGTCGTCGTCGTCGTCTTCCATCCGACGAGGACGGAGGAAGTCGTAATCCGATCCATCTTCCGCGTGATGGACTGTAACAAAACTTTTGCCAGCTCGCCCTTTTTTCCTGCAGGCCTCTTTTAGTCTTTTTCGGCCCATTCTCGGGATTCATCAACACAACGTCTACTCATCCGTGACTCTCTCGCTCTTTGCCCGGTTACAAAACATCCGCCGCCTTCCGCTATTGCCCCCGAGCCCCGCGGCCAGGAGCCAGAAAACACGGGCGACAACGCCCCATTCGGCATGTTTTTACCGATCCATCTGATCCGCGTCTCCCTCTCCATCACTCTCTCCATAGACAACAAAGTTGTTGTTCCTTCGACGTATTTAGTCCTCCATCTCCGGAGTCGATACGATACGACGGCAACAAAAATCGAAATAAAATACAGTAAAGCGACAACACGACGCCGTCTTTTTCTTGTTATTGCAAATATATTTCTTTAACAGGCTACAGTGAGGATGCACGGTAGTGTCAATGAGTAAAGGTATCAAATCAAAATCGAAGAATTGAAAGATATAGAGAGAGCAAGTGGGGCGAAAAAATTGATAACAAGAGGGACCTGGGGGTAGGGGGATTATATCAGGAAGAGGTCTTTTTTTTAACGCTTCTTCATTTGTCAATCGATCGTCCAAAACAACATTTTGTTTTTCCTTTTTTTTCGGGAGCAAAGAGGACATTTTTCAACGCATCATTTATTTATTTCCGTTCCATCATCGCGCTGTGTCGCTTCGGACAAAGTGGGATGGAAAAGAATCGAGTATGAGAAGGAAAAAAGAAAGAAGAAAGATCAGACACAACAAGTCAAGTGTTTTACAGCGTTTAACGGGCTGATCGATGAGGGCAAAAAAAAAAAGAGTTTTGAAACAGGCCGACAAGGAAGTCTGAAGAAAATGCGGGAATTACATTATCATAATAATAAGAGCCGAGGATGGGGGGCCAGAAACAACAGGCAATCCAACTTTTTCTTAAGTAGGGGATTAATAGTAAAAGAGTGTTACGGTTTCTTTTTTATAATGGGAGGGGGGCACTTTTGCATAGATTTGCCTTCTTAGTAGACAAATACTTTTTCTCTTTCTTCCTCTTGAATATGTTGCCTGTTCAATCTATCCATCATCATCAATTAACGAACATTTTTACTCTATATCAGGGGGGCTTTATGGGGTTTAACAACACTTTTTGTCTCGTTTCTAATCGACTGGACAACCTGTCGGCCAACGGTGTTTTTTTTTTAAATTTTGTTTGCCAATAAAAACTAACGGGCTACATCCATCATAGGACCGATCAGGGCTTAATGTTTCAAAAACTGGAACAAGTAGAAATCCAACGGGAGAGCAAAGCACACACTTGTTGCAAGTATTAAGAAGGGAAGGAGGAGGAGGATTTTCGGTCGTCATGGAGAAACACACACAATGCTTTCTTTACTTTTCTTAAGAAGATCGGCGGCAGGTAATGGACAGGTAAGAGAGCGGATTTCGGTTAGGGGATTATATATCATAATTGAATTTTTTTTTTCGCTTCATTTCTTCTTTTCAAGTCTTCTTCGAACGCGATAGTTTCGGAAATAAGGGAAAAAAGAATCGTTGAGTCGCTGAATCGTGACCGCATTCGATTTTTTTGCAAAAAAAAAGAAAAAGAAGACAAACACAACCGCCCGCTAGCGCGCCCATCCCGAATATATCTATCGATCCAGCAGGATAGGATGATGGATTAGAATAAAAACATAGCCGGAATACCGTCGAGAGTTTTTTCAATAAAAAAAAATTTGCCACAAAAACAAGGGGAGGACAAAAAATTAAGTGACGGATTGATCTTTGGGTTTCAATGTAAAAAGAAAAAAATCAGGTCGTGGAAGATGTCGCCACCTCACCGTATCGCTCGTAAAACCGCGGTGCAGAATGGTTTCTCGATATGATATGACTCCACAAAAGAGACAAAGAGAGAGAGAGAGAGAGATAGAAAAACGAATTGAGCGGGAGGGTCAAAATAACCGAAGGGGTGCGTTGCGTGGAACACGAGAGCTGGAACATGATCAATTTTGGCCTGGCTCCATCTTTGTTAGACTAAGAGACGATGGTCAGAGTGACAGTTCCCTTGGCGTTCTTGAGCAGAGCGACAGCCTCTTGGTGAGTCTTGCCCTCAAGGAGCGTCGAATCGACAGCGTGGATCTGGTCGCCCGGCCGCAGTTTCGACTGGGCGGCCGCTCCTCGCTCAAAGACCGTCTTGACGAAGATGGGGAGGTCGCCCTGTGGGTTGCCGAGTCCGCCGACGATGCTGAAACCCAGTCCGTCGGCTCCTCGCTCCAAAACGATGCGAGTGTAGGTGGGCGGAGCCGGAGCTGCCGTCGTGGCGGGCGCCACTACTACCGGCGGCATGGCCGTTGCTTGTTCCAGCTGTAGGATGGGGACGGGCAGCATTGGCACAGGAGGCGGCAGCGGTGGCGGCGGTGGTGGCGGAGTCGTCGGCGTCGGCACCAGCGGAGGATCGTTGGCCGATGAGGCAGCAGCAGAGTGGTTCAACACGGAGGGAAGACTGTCTTCACGGATGGGCGGCGCTGGCGGGAGTAGGTGCGAAGGGGCGGGGCTTCTGCAAGACAGAAAATCCGTCATTATTACAAATGTATCCCCAACTAGGCCCGTAATACAACAACAAAAAGAAGCCAAACTGCAAGTCCGTCATCAGCGCCAGCTCCTTAACAGCCAAGTCAAAGGAGCCAGCCCCAATGACACAGAGTACTAATTAGCGACAAAGGGGGAGCCGTGCAAAAGCGCGGCTTGTTCCTGTGTTGATGACGACAGCACAAGACCTTTTAAGTAAAAGGAGCCAAGACAATCAAGCCGAATAGACAAGACACACAACAACAACAACAACAGCGACAACAGCCAAAGGCGACGGGATGAAAGAGGCTACGCGCGGTTGGTGCACACGCTATCGAATATCGACCATGCGGGGACGGACGTCGTCGTCTTTTCTTTTTTTCTTTTTACCTGGACGAGAGAGAGAGAGAGTCTGTGTCGGGAAACGCGAACTTTCCCGCAACTATTTATGAATCCTGGACGGGCGTCGAGTAGATGAAAAAGTGGGCAGCGTCCCAAGAAGAAAGAAGAAGGCGAGATAGAAAAGAAAAAAGTCGTGTAAAAAGTTACGTAACACAACGGCCATCAAAGTTATATGAAAGAAGACGCTGCTGACGGCACACAGCTACCGGATCAATCAACAAATCCAATCTTTTCCCTTCTGGTTAGGACTTGTTGTTCTTTTTTTTAGTTGTTGCTGTGGTACCGCGTCCGGATGAGACGTTGTCGTCGTCGTCGACGTCGTCGGTCACAAGTATTACAGAGTGAGGTTTCGATGGGAACACGGAGAGACAGACGAGGTCATTGGAAACTTACGATTCGGCGGAAGTGGCTGAACGAGGACTGGCGGCTCCGGCTTTGAGACGGCCCACCTTCAGATCGATCTTGCCCATGGCCGTCTTCAAGATGGCTGCCGCTTGTTCCTGTGTAGTAGTAGAGACGGTAATCCAATCGTCAACGTAAAAGACAACACAATGGGATCGACCGGAACAAGTCAACGAGATTCTTTTCGGCTGTTTATTTTTAACGCAGATTTATGTCTTACCTGAGAGGCTGTACGCAAGTCGTTGCCGTTGACGGTCAGAATCTGATCGCCTTGCATTAGACGGCCGTCCGCTTCCGCAGCTCCGCCTTTAACCTGTTGGCCGGTGCAAAAAAAAAATCATTTTTTGGTTTCAAATGTTTTAGGAGATTGACGACAACAACAACATACCACGTCGGAAATGTAGACGCCGGGACCGTTGCGACGGCCGACGATGCTGAGACCGAGACCACGGCCGGGTTTCTTCAACAGTTCCACTTCGATGATATCGAGCATATCGTCGTCTTTGAGGGAAGTCTCGTCGCGATAGACCATCATCCGGACTTTGGCCGGCGTTTGCCTCAAAACGGCCAACGCCCGACTGTGGGTGATGTTACGGAAGCTCTCGCCGTTGACCTCCAGGATTTGGTCTCCGGGCTTGAGCCGCTTGTCTCTAGCGGCCGCGCCGTCCGGGTACACTTCGTGAATCAGAATGGCTCCCTAGAAGACGATTCCCAGACGGAAAATAAAAATAAAAAAAGTTTAACAATCCGCGTCCGGCTGCTGCTGCTTCTCCTCCTCCTATAGTCCTATTCGCCGGCACGTACCAAAAGCGTGTCTGATCCGCCGACGATACTCAGTCCGAGTCCCAGTTTGTCCTTGTTGACCTCGATGGTCGTCTCCTTGCCCGGCTTGACCTCGCAAATGGCCGGATCGGGAAGCGGCTCGTCGGGAGCTTTAGCTAAATTACCACCGAGAGAACCTTTAGAATGCGAAGACGGGCCGCCGTGCTGCCTGAGCACCGCTTTGCCCTGGTGGTGATGCTGGTGGTGGCCTCCGACGTTGGCGGACGCGGCGACGCCTTTGTAACCGCCCGAAGTGGCCGGCACCGAGCCAGCTCGTCCGCCAGCCGACGACGGAGCGGCCGCTGAAGAGGCGGACGGCAGGAAAGAGGAGGAAGATGAGGAAGAGGACAAGGAAGGTAGGGGGTCGACGGGCGTGGCCGGCGTTGTCGTCGCGATCGAGGCCAACGACTCGCTAGCGACGGCCGCCTCCAGGGAAGAGGCCGAAGTGGCGGCCAGGGCACCCATCGACGGCGAAGGTGACTGCGACGGCGAATAGGAAGAGACGGGACGGGATGGATTGCCGCCCACGTTCAACGGCGACTGCGGCGCCGACTGGCTCGACAACGCCGCAGAGTGAACGTCCAGCCCGGCCGAGACCGCCGACGAAGGCAGCGACGTCGACGACGCGTTATGCGCCGCCGAACTCGAATTCAACAGACGGCCGGCCGAGACGGACGACGGTTTCGGTGCGATCGCCGGTTTCGGCGGCAGCTCTATTTATTGAAAAAAAAAAACAAGAAAAGAAAATTATATTTTAGAAGAAAAAATCCGCCATTAATCATGTTATACAAGCCATGTTGGCCGAGCCATCACGGACGTCTATTTTATAGATGTTTGTTTTGTCTACTTTGTTTACGAGGTTGGGGCTCTCTATGAAGGGTTGAGGCTCCATCAGGACGACATGCGCTACGAGTTGTGTTTTTCATTACAGGGAAGGCAAAGGCAAACCCTCTTTGCGTCCCTTTCGGGAGAAAAGAAAGCGGGGGGAAACAACCAAGACAGAAAAAATGGGAAGCCAAGAGCTCAATAAGATACGGACGCGGCCCAACGAGACGGAAATGGCGTAGGAAAGTAATTAAGCGGGTAGCAAGACACAAAAGAGAAAAAAGCGCGAGTTAGATAACGGGCCGTGATGAGAAATCATCTCACCCAAAAACGGCCCAAGCGAAAGAGTAGAAAAAGGGAAATAATATCAGAGAGAATAAAAAAACAAGCAACAAAAGAGAAAGAAAGAGAGAGACGGGCTGTCGGTACTCACATGCACCACGGACGTCGTCGAGTTTAAAAGAATACCGAGGAGAAAAGGAGGCCGCCACCAGCATCACTCGGGGAGCGGCTCGTGCAAATATAGACACACATTTGTTGTTGTTGTTGTTGTTGGGGTTTTCGGGGGATTTCATGCACGGTAAAGTTACAAGTTAACATGCGTAGAGAAGAAGAGAAACAATCGATTCTCTTCAACGGTTAGTCCCAAACCACCAGAGTCGAAAGCTAATTGAAATCAAAAGACGACGACAAGTAAAAGAGAAAATCTTACTTGGCTTGACTTCGTCCTTTTTGGCTTCGGCGGCAGCGGCCGCTGCCGCGGCTTTCGGATTGGAAACGACAATCGTCAAGATGCCCTCGGCTTTCTTGAGGACGGACGCCGCCTACAGCCGGAAAACGAGGAATGAAACCGCAGCGAAAAAGAAAAGGAGCTGAATCAAGGAATAACTTACAGTATCGTAATCGGCACCGAGAAGCTCGTCTTTGTTGACGCAGAGGATCATGTCACCGACGGAAAGTCCAGCCTATTTCGACGCAAAACGCAAAGTAGAGTTTGTTTTCGATCGAAAAAAAAAAACAATAAAAATACACACTTGCTCGGCGACGCTTTCCGGTTGGATGTCCGAGATGAAGATGCCGCTGCCGACATCAGCGTGCCGGCCTTCAATGATCATGATGCCCAGTCCTTGGGAGCCCTATAAAAATAGCCGTCCACCAATGTTGTTGTTGTAATAGCTCGGAGAAACAGGGCGAGCCCTTCGTGTTTACAAAACGGACGGACAAGATGCTACACAACAGACCGGAGGAGCGCAACGTACCTTTTTCAGAGTGATGATGCGAAGGTTCTTGAAACGGGCGTAACGCTCTTCGGGCGGCTGGTTTACGTAAGAGAAAAAAACAAAAATGAGAAGTAGAAAACAAGAGAGAGAGGCAATCAATTAAGAGCTAGAGTAAAGTGGAGAATGACACACAGCCGGGGCTAATTGCTCTATATACCTGCTCTTCCAGAGTGATGGGGAATCGAGTGATTGGCGGGACGGCCACTTCTTGTAGGGCGCCTTCTCTCCTCAAGGCAATAATGGTGACGCGGGCGCCGCCGATCGATTTGATGATGGCCGAGGCGTTCAGATGACACCGGCCGTGAATGACGTTGCCGTTGACTTCGACCAGCTCGTCCCCTACCTGGAGACGGCCGTCCTTGTAGGCGATGCCGCTCGGATTGAGGCCGCATATGAATACGGCCATCACGGCACGGTCCTTGTGTCCGGCAAGACTCAGGCCAAGGCTCGTCGTCGACAGACTGCTCCCGCCGGGACCCGCTCGGTCCAGATCCACGCGAACAATGTCGCCTTTCAGGTCGCCCCATCTTTTATGGATTTTCTCTGTTCAAAGAAGAAAAGAAGAAAAAAAAACGATAAAGATTCATTACCATTCTCCGTCAAGAGAAAAAGAATAAAAGAAACTGGACACAAAAAAAAGAGGACATCCTGGAATATACTGGACACTCCACATAATTGAAACACTTTGCAACGGTTGCGCCCAACTTTCCGTCCGGGGTCTGCGTTCACTTAAGCGCGATACATATCATCTATTTCAAGTTCTTCTCTCATCTTGTACTCCGGAGAGGCAAAGACAAACTGTCCAGTCAAGAAACTAGAAATAAAGGGGAAAAGAGAGAGAGAGAGAGGGAGGGGGGCTGTGTCGCAGCGGCGGGCAAACCAAGAGGAGGAGTAGTAGTAGTATAGTCGCGTCTCGTCGGGCATCGAGCGGTGTAGCATCTCTTATCGATTTCCTTCCAGTTGGCGGAGCAACGTCCCGCCAGAGACCAGTCAAATCGCGCAAGACGATTTTTTCCGGGAAAATGAAAAAGGAAAAGAAGACGAGCCACGAATGGATCCAGGTGTTGTCTAGTCATTATCCGTCCGCCAAACGTCAGTTGCGTGCACATTCGTCATCCGAAATGGTCGATTCAAAAAACAGACAAAGGGAGGAAACGAGAGGGAGACAATGGCGCCAAAAAAATTCAAAAAAAAAGGAAAAAAGAAAGAAGGCGAAATGGATGTATCGATCGATGTTGCACTAGATGAGGGGGGTTTGTTTTTCTCCTCTACAAGAAGGAGAAGAGCGACCGTCGCCACCATCGAATGTCGTTATGATTCGAAACGCTCCTACGAGGCCAAAGACGACCCGCAGGGCCGTTAAACAAACGGAACTGCCGCGCACTGAATAAGAAAAATCCAATTTCCAGATCTACTCCTACTCCTACTCCCGCCTTTTATTTTCATTTCGTTGTTTTGTTTGTTGAACGAGAGAACAATAACGACAAGCACCGGGAGGATCGAATAGAGAGAGAGAGAACGATTACCAATGAAAGACGACGCGGGTCGTTCTTATTCGACTTGGTGGATATTGTAGACGGGGCAGGGCGGACAGAGGCCAATCTCGGCTTGAAGGGGCCGAAAACAAATTGATTTCTTTTGTATAGCCTGTTTGTTATCAGCGGCCGGGGAAAATGACAACAATGTCAACGGGAGACCTAATACCCCTGGATTATGAATCTTTATCCAAAGCCGGCCAAGGAATTTTCCTTTTAAAATAAATAAAAGATTTGTTTCCTCCTCCGGCGAGCGCCGGATCGTGTCGATAAAGCGGAAAGATATGTCCAAACGACGGGCTGTATACAAGGTGTTGGAAAATAATTCCGGAACACCGGAAAAACACGGCGTAGCTCTGATGTTATTTCCCATGGAGGTAAAAGCCCACTTGGATCGAGATGCGATACGATATCTTTTTTTTTTGTTACTAGCTCTCGACTTGGGATTGAAACGTGCTTTCTTCCAATTCGAATTATCTGTCTTTTCTAGACGGGAGGATCCTAGAATATATTTTTTTCTTCCTTCTGTGTACAGATGGAAGGAGAAGAAGAAGAAGAAGAAGAAGAAGCTCCCCCCTTTTATTCTCCCACCCAAAGGCCCATCCAATTCGTCGCAGTGGCGTTCGATTGAACCAACGGGGCGAGTGGGACAACAATCGAGCGCCTACGCCGAGGAGCTCCGCACGCAGAGAGGGAGCGCGCACACAAAAACCTAATCATCGTGAGTCGCGTAGGACGCGCTAGGAAATGAGAGAGACTAGGATAGAAGAAGAAGAAGAGGGGCAAAAAATGAAAAAGGAGAATCCACAGCAGCCACAACGGAATGACGACGACGACAGTCTCTCTCTCTCTAGCCTCGAAAAGCATTCGGCATATAAACAAGCGGATAAAGACGGTTACAAATAGAAAAAAAAGGAAAAAAAAAAAACTTTTGTGTGTCTGCGTTTGAAAAAGTAGCGAGTGGTAGCGAGAGTCGGTAGTACTAGACGTTTCTCGGGAATGAATAATGAGCCGACGAGGCCCATAAAACACACGCTCCAAAAGAGCAAGGCAGCAGTGTAGCAGTCAAAGAGTCTTCTGTTGCCCAACAAAAGAGAGAGCGAGCGCGCCAGCCAACAACTTAAACCGTCGACTTTTTCCTCCAGCGAAGAAAAAAAAAATAGAATGGGAGGAAAAAAGTTGTGCGACGGTTATTTTTTTCTTCTTCTTCTTCTTCTTTCGCGGTACACAACAAGACTATAAAAAAAGAGAGATCCAATCAGGCGTTGTCTAACATCCTTTCCGGCGGGCGGCAAACTATTCCGAAAGAAGATTGGACGGCCATTTGGCACCAGACGAGACCGTTTTGACCTCTTGGGTTCGTCGTCGTGGTAGTCGCCATGATTAATCTATCCGCCGCCGCCGCCGCGCAGCCGAATCCAATCACTGCGATTTTTTTTCCCGTCCGTTTCTATCGGCCGTCGCATACGAATGAGACGGACAGATACATAAAGTGTCGATATCAAAGCCCTGGCAACACCACCACCATCAAAAAGAAAAAAGGAAGAATTTTTTTTCTCGCCATTTTCAAGAGCCCAATCAAAGTCTTTAGAGAAGAGGACTCCGCCAGAAGGAGAGAAAAGCCGGGCCGCTCTATTGGGGATAATGCAAACGGGAGTTGGCAGTTGTAGTGGTGGTGGGTGGGTGTGTGTGCCATTGATCACGCCTAATGATGTTTTCTAGAGCGATGACAAAGTGTCTGCTCCTCTCCCGCTCTCTCTCTCTCTTTCTCTCTATCGCTCGCGCTTTGATTTCTTCTTCCCTTTTTAAAAGATTCCGTTTCGTCGCCCTGTCGAATATATACATACATATATACACTGCTGCCGCCCAGACGCTAAAGACAGTGAGAGAGAGAAAGAGCCGATATAAATCAGTCAACAAGATTCTTCAGAGTGCACATCCGGTCCCGTTCCAAAATCAGAAAAAGGAAAAGATGGAGAGTCATCATTTTCTTCTTCAACGAAATACCTGTTTCACGTTCGGGCGCTTCGAAAATCGTTTCCATGGCGACCGGTTTCCAATTTTATTTTTTTGTGTTGAACTCTAAAAAAAAAAGAGTTTTTCTTCTTTCCTGAAGTTGCGTACGTGTTTGTTTAATTGCCGAGGGAGAGATGCAAGGTCAGCGCTCACTCGACGGAGTACCCCGGGCCAAAGGCAACAATAGCAAATGAAAACGGATTTGGCACGTAGCGCACGGAGACGACGTCGACGAGGAACAAGAGACGAGACAAGACAAGTCCACGGCGCTGCTTTAACTCGCACTCCAAACTCGGTGCGAGTATCACTCGACGTCGGGCCTTCAGCGAAGGCAAACGCGTCGGCCAGCACATCCGCAATTAGGATCGGTACACATCCCTCTTCCGCACTGATAGAAATCCTTCCGGCGGCATGGCCGACAAGATACGTCCACTTTCCAGAATAAAAAAACCAAACAAGTCCGTCGGTGTCAAATTCGAAATTGGGAAAAAAAAAGCGCGCGATTTTCGTTCGAGGCAAGAAATCCGGCGCTCGGAGAGAGACCTCCGCACGGCGGGGACGAGTCCTGATAACTGACGGTCTCTGTGAGGGTAGAGTCTGTCTATAGCCACCACCGCAGCACATGTGAATAAATCCAGCTGCCTTGGTGCTGCGCGCTCCTCCGCTTCTTTTTTTTCTTTCCTCTTTCTCGCTCATCTCCCTTCTCTCTCTCTCTCAACTCGCTTCATTCGCCCGCTAGGTTCGCACTCGTTCCGGTATTGAACGACGGACCATTTAATACGGGACTAGTACTGCGCTTGCGCTGCCGTTTGAAAAATAAAAAAAGAAGACGAAGAAACTCCGTCTACCTCTTCATTTCTTTCTGCCTTTTCCCATTTTCTTTAATGGACGGCCACCGCCGCCGCTCCGAAAGGAGAAATTTATCTCTTTCCGTTTCTGTCAGCATCAGGACTACTAGAAGGGGAGTAGGAAGCCCTCTTAGAGAGATGAAAGAAGGTCCGAGGCCGACGGAGAAAAAAAAAAGAGCAACAATGACTTACTCTGCGTGTAGCCGAAATCGTCCGGTTCGTCGGGGTCGGCCGCTTTCTCCGTAGCGTTGAGCTTGCAAAAACCAGCGCTGGCCCGGTCGATCTACGCAAAAATTGTAAGAGAAGATGTTAGCATTTGAAGAATTGAAATCCTTGCCCGGTTGGACAACAGAAAGAGGATTACCTCCATCCCAGCTGGCGTTGTCGTCTTGCCTTGCAAATCTTGTCCGTCTTCTTCTTCGTCTTCTTCATCGTCGACTGTCTCTTGGCGCTTGGGCGGTTTCGGCGCTACACCAAACTGTTTTGTAGAAGAAAAAGTTAATAGGAGCCGATTTTTTTTTCTGTAAGCGAAATTGAACGGCGCAATCAGACCTGGATGACTTCCGGCAGAGGCGTCACGCTGGGCTGTATCACGGGCGGCGCAACTTTGGGCAGTTCTAACGTCGCCGACTGGCTCATATCACCGTTGAGGAGCGACGGCAACGGCGTCAGGTGTTCAGCGTCCGTGACGGGCGTCACGGCTCCGTCCTGGTAGCGCGAGGCGACAGAAGGCGCCAACGAAGCCGTTTGAAGGCCGTTTTGATCCTGATCCTGCGATCATTTCAACATTCAACGATTTTAATTTTTTTAATATATCTAAAAATAAATTCATCAAAGTTGACTTACAAAGTCGACTAAAGACTGGACCAAGAAAGTGACGGGGTTGCCAGCTTTGCGGATGACTTCAACCGCCCGTTCGTGACTGGCTTCTCTCAAGTCTTCGCCGTCGACGGCCAAAATTCGGTCGCCCGTCTGTCAATCGAAAAATGTAGAAAATATATCGATTTGAAATTGGCCAACAGAATAGTAGTTTCCTTACTCGTAGCTGTCCCGTCCGTCCTGCTGGACTATCGGGCAAAACATTCTTGATGAAAATACCGGTAATGGGCGCGCCACTACCAGAAGCGACGTCAACCTGCGGATAGAAACGAAACAAACGAAACAAAAAAAAAGTCCTTCCGTGAGAAACCTTTCCAATTTTGCCCGCACCGGCCGGGCCCGAATTCAAGTGTCGGTTTGGGGGCTTTAGGGGAAAGAAAACCCCCTGGACGAGGAAGTAGAGTAACTAAGTGAAAAGAGAAAGAGCTGGCCCACCTTTCCACCGACGATGCTGATGCCAAGACTTTTGGTGGGGTCGCGCAGAATCTGCACACTCCGTTCCGGCCCCCAATGGCGCGACAAGATGGCCGTCATTCCGCTACTACTGGTGCCGTTTGCGGCTCCAACGGCCGTCCCCGACTTGGGACTGGCGCTGGGATTCGTCACCTATTCAACAATCAATTACCATTTCAAATCGTCTTTTCTCTTTCTCTCTCTCACTTCGAGGAGAAGAGCCGATCAATAAATCGAACCTGTATGATCGTCGTTGTGGTTGATGGCGCAGCAGAGACGGGCGGTTCGGGAAGCTCTTCAATCTGTTCCGGCTCTTCCAGTGAAACACTTGTAGTAACAGCAGCAGGAGCAGGAGCAGCAGTCACAACCGGGCCGGTGGGGACCTCTTCAACTGACGTCTTGACTTCCGGGTCGTCCGTAGCGATTCGGGGTGACGCGCTGGCCGGCACCGAAGGCGAACTGAACAGAGACCGTGTTAAAGAGAGGCGGAAAAGGAAAAAAAACAAAAAACCAAACAACAAAACAACTAGGAAAAGAATAAATAAAAAAAGAATAGTAGTAGTAGTGGTAGTAGCTCGTCGAAACAACCAAACAGCGGAAGCGGCAGCGACATCGATAAATTTCGCGCACACACACGGACGGACGGGCACACACACACAGACACACGCAACACACACACCTTTCCAGTCGGGAGCCCTGACCCGCAAAATATTCAGTCTATAGAAGCAAAAAACTCTTAATCATGTGTCTTGTTTCCTATTTGAATTCCCCCAAAACGAGCGAAAAACCAAAGGCTTCCCTATACTCCATCCAGGAGACGGGCGGATTTATTAACAAAAAAAAAAAGGTAACCGGATTACAAAACTCTTTTTGTTTCTTTCTCTCGAATTCGAATGCAAATTCCATTCCAATCACATTTAAGGTCACAAATTTCGAGTTAAAACTAACTAGAAGCTGCGAGTGTCGAGGGTTAAACAGTGGGTAAAGGAGTAGGGAAAAGACTTCACCTTTTTGAAAGCGGCGTAGGCCTACACCCTCTTGGAGGCTTTCAATAATATAGACACAAACGGAGCCGAAAAAATTTCTCTGGAAATACCTCTCTCTCTCTGGGTCCGTGTGTGTTTGTCTGGAAGGGGGCAAACAATTCAAGGGCGACACATGCACCAACTGCTTTGTCGAGCTCCGGCACGCGTCCGTCGCCAGACTCGGACGGCCAACGAAAGAAAACGGCACAAAATTCCAAGAGACACACGCAAAAACGAGGCTAAAAGTGCCAGAGAGAGAGAACAGACTGCGTTGCGATGGTGCATTGACAAAAGGGCGACACTGCTGGGCCTTCCGTGATTTTACCAGGTTTCCTTCTCTCTCTCTCTCTCTCTTCTCTATAGTTTTTAAGGGCTCTCTCTCTCTCTCCTTCTCTCTCCGACTCGGTAATTGAATTGTGTCGGTGTAGCTCTGTGCGTCTATAGCAGTATATGCGCGAGCGCGATTCTCAACCCGTACGGCGCACACTTAACGGAAAAATACAACGTGACGCGGACACGAGGGTTGCCCCGCCACATATATATATAGAGAGAAACGTGCGTGATAAATATAAAAAGAAAATAAGAGCCAAGGAGCCCGGCCTCTCCGGCGTTCCTAATGGCTTTTGGCTTTTGGTTGCTTTCCTTCCAACCTGTTTCGTAGACGTCACACAACATCTCGGCGTGACGTTCGACACGCGACGTCGCCCAAAAATTGCCGGCCCAATCGTAATAACACAAACAAACACAACAAAAAAAGTTGCCAAACCAAACATGCAAACAGACCATGCGGCGATCACAAGAGTTTGGAAAATAGAAGGGTGGAAAAAAAAGAAATAAAAAAAGAAATGGAATAACCCAACGGCCGGTGTCGAAAACTCTTACCGATAATACTGTGGGAATATTCTTGAAGGATCGACATTTTTTTTAGAGGGTAATTTGGTTTTTTTGGTATAAACAATGCGATTGTGTTCGAGCAGTGTAGAGAGATAGAGAGAGAAAAAGAAAGAGAGAAAAATAGATGAAGAGATACCAAATTGCCAATCTACAGTCGTTTTCGGTCATTTTTGCATCATTTTCGAATTTTGTTAACTCTTTTTTCTCGTATTTTCGTTTTTTTTCGGTTGGGGGTGAAAGAAAAATAAATCAAAAAAAGGCCAGAGAATCCGTGACTGATATTCATAGAGATACAGTAGATAACTGTCTGTGAGATAAAATTAAGAAAATGTCATAGATAAAAAAAAATGATTTCTAGAGGGCGAGAAAAAAAAATACCAAAAAGAGGAAAATTTTCTAATTGTTGGAATAAGTGTAGTGCAAGTCAACGAAACGAATAATTAAAAAAAATTTTTGTTTTAAACGGAAAGGAATCGAGGTGTGGAGTCTAATAAGTTGTGGTGGTAGTAGTAGTGGTGGTGGTCGGTGCAGGTTTATATTATTTGCTCGTTGGTGTGCAAATAGTAGGTGCGTCATTTCTTTCTGTTTTTTTTTGTTTTTTTATTTATTTTCGATTTACCTAGTCATGGTGGTGGAGGAAGAGGAAGAGGGTTTGACAACAGAGGCATTACTATCCATGTCTTGTGCGAGCTGCGTCATTAGGGCTGTTTGTCGGTAGATGGCCGCGTCGCCGGCCGGGATGTACACGATACTGTCGTTGGAAAAAAAAAGACAAAACAATCCAATCAACAACGGTATTTCTATCACAACACGTCAAAGACACCCTCTGGCGAGCGTCTGACGCATTCGGTTCAACATTTCGAAAATTTTCAGAAGAGCCGGAACCGGATGAATTGTTAATTGAATTGTTTACCTGACATCGGTGCTGACGAGCTGTGTACGGCGGAGGATGGCCCGGGCCTGTGCGTTGGTGGCGCATCTCATCGTTTCGTGATTGACAGAGACGAGAAAATCGCCCGTTCGGATGCGACCGTCCCGGTGGACGGCCCCGCTCTTGGCCACCGACGTGACCAGCACTCCGCTGGCGCCACCGTCCACCACTTCGACGTTAATGCCGAGCGGATCGCCGCCTTTCTTGATCTTCACCGTCCGCTCCAGGGCCGACGGTAGAGCCTCGACTCCGGAATGATCCGGACCGTTGCCGGATGTCGAGCCGAGGAGCCGCTCAGTGGCCACTGGAACTAAGAGCGGATTTGGCATCTCAGATTCAGATGAATCCGTGTCCAAATCCAACAGCGGCGGAGGTTCCGTCTGCGGTAGCGGAGGAGGCACTTTCGTCTGCTAGAAAATTCACAGAAAGAAAAAAAATTAGATGTAAGATTTTCCGAGTCTCAATGATTCACTGGGCACTCTCAAAGACGACGGCTCGACGGAGATTGGCTTCCCACCTGATCCGCCATCCGCTCAAATCGTGCGGTTGTCTACCACTTTGGTCCGGCTCATCTTTCTCGCCGCCTTGATGGACAAGGCATTCATAATTGACCAAACACTTTGCGGCAGATGAAGCTCAAAAGGCTCCGCCGACACCATCTGGGCCGAAAAGCCGGGACAAAAGTCATCGCGGCGGCCCATCAATAACAAACGCGGGACAAAAGAGGACAAAAGAAGTGGAAGGCAGCAGAGTGGACGATTGAGACTTGAACCAGCTGGCGTTGATGCTTTTCCCACACGTATAGACGCCGCGCTTGTTGCGACGGCCATGGGAGTGAAAATCGGCGCGGTCGCGGGGAGACGGGCATTTCAACAAAAGACGAACGTCGGTCATCATCCGAGTGAGAGATGGGCTGGAACGATGAATTTAAAAAGGAAAGAAATTTCTGTTTTCTTTTTCCCACCGGGCACATCAACCGGGCTGGCGGAACTAGCGGCATCATCCAGCCACTCCCGAATAGCTGGACATTTGAGTCGTCGTTTTTGGGCCGTCGACTAGATACAATAGGTCTACAAATAGAATAACCCCCCCGGACGGACGGAGGAGGATGGATTTCCATCATATTGTCTAGTTGCCCGGATGAGTCCGGCCTCTTTTGTTTGTTCGACATGTGACTGAGAGAGAGAAAGACAGAAGAGAAACGGGCGGTATTTTCGCCCAGGGGTACCTTTGGTGGACTGGCTTTAGCTAACGCCCTCAACCCAACTCTCAACTGGCATTCCGTCCTCGTTACCGACAGCGGACGGGCCGTGCGTCAGTGGGTGGAAGTCCCTCATCGTATTTTCCAGTCTGAAATGTCGGGCGTAGTAGTACGGATTCATATCGCTAGAAAACCAGCTCAGCTTAGTTAAGGGCGACCCGGTTGGTGACACAACAGTTGCCAGTCGGAACGTCGAGTGCGACGGACGCTCAAGGCAGGTACGGTGTAGTAACGGTATTAATTCAATCTCTTTTCTTCTTCTCTTTCTTCTTACATTTTAAAGTTATTTTCTTAGCCCGGAGCGTCTGGTATTGATTTACACAATTCTCTGTGTATGTTTGTCCCTTCTTCTTCTTTCTCACGCTACTTCTTTTTCGTCCAGCTGCTCTAACTGGCGGGCAAGAGATAAACAACAACAAATGGAATGTCGATTCGAAACAAGTTCAGCTATTGAATACTTGAATCTTTCGCGTTCCGTTCTCTCTTTTCTTTCTTTCTTTGGAAAAATTTGATTAAATTTCTAAAAAACTAAAACGAGATCGCGAAAAAAGGAGCGGAAGTTAACACGTCATTCTTTTCCAGGAGCTGACGGGAAAAGAAGGCGTTGCGGTCGGCAAGTATCGTCTTCCCTTTTCAATCATCATTATTTATCCACGTATTATTCAAATCAGAGGAAATTTTCTCTTCTGTTCCCGGGGAGGAATAACAGACAACATCGTCATCATGACGGGATTAGCATTCAGAGTTTGCGTGTGAGAATAGACACAGGAAATGACGGTCCTATGGCTTTTTCTACGTTTTTTTTCTTCTTTTTGTTGAGCTTTTATTCGGTTACGGGTCGTGTGTGTTTTCTTTTTTGTTCTATTTTCGACGCTTCGGAACGCGCTTCCTCGTTACACAAATATTTCCGTCATCCACTGGCGGCGATTCATCACCCGGTCCGCGTTTCCATTCCATTCCACGAGCTACCCCCTCGCACATTGTCGAACGTTTTAATTGAATCCATCGCGACAAGAGCACGACGAAAATGGTAGGAAATAGTTGGATAGAGTTCTTTTCTTTGCTCACCTGGACACTGTAGAGGTACTCGTCCGCTCCGCCGTCATCGTCGCTGCTGCTCTCACTACTCCTACTACTGGAAGAACGGTTGAATTCGATGTCTGGTCTCTGTTTTTATGTTTTTTTGTGTGTTACAAAAGAGAAAAGACAAAAAAAAGAGACATGAAAGAAAGAGATAAATACACTGCAACATTCCGTGTCTTTCTTATCGACTCATGAACCGGATCGCCGGGTAAGTATCTAATAACTCATGAATCAAGGAAAAGAATGTCGACAATACACGGAACAAAAAACCAGAGCCAAACAATATCTCGATCCGAGGATGATTTGTCGTTGTTACAACGCCCCCACAAAGTCTCGCATTTCCCACATTCAATCAGAAAACGAGTAGTCGGCAGAGAGGGGCGGGCCGTCGTCGGTCGCATTTGCACACCATCCGAAAAAGATGATGAAGACGCAACCGAGCAAGAGGCGACTTTTGGGTTGACGGAGTTGAGGGATTTCTGACGTCGAAAACGAAGGGCGGGCCTTTAATCACGCAGAGGCAGCTGCCAGCAGAGATGGTGGCGTTGCGCTTTTCTTTTCTTTTTTAATCAATAGAAAAAAAGAACCCAAAAGCCTTAGCATCTCCCTCCGCCAGACTGTTTTCATGGCTTCGCTATCGATCCTTTTTCTTCGAACTGTTTTGTAGCAGCCGGGCGACTTTTTTTTCTTTTCTTTTGGGTGAGAAGATGGTCGACGACCAAAAGAGGAAGTGGTGCGCGGTCGGAAAGGCAATAAAGAAAAACGCGGGGGCATCCAGAGAGCGAAATCGAAACCCGATTGGATTGCGCTTTCATATTTCATTCGGTCGGGCCTCTCCGAGCGAGAGCGCCGGGCGCCGCTTTTTATTTATTCTCTTATCGAGTCGAAACCATTGCCCGTCCGATTTTCTCTTCCCATCATTGCCATGTGGTGCGGACCACTCTCTTTTTCTTTTCGTCTTCGAGAATCCAATTTTTAAGAAGAAACAAATAAAACTCGAATTTTATAAGGGGAGAGAGAAAAAAAAACTTGTTTTTTTCCAAATTTCAAAAATGAAAAAAAGGCGCGAAAACTACCACACCCGGATAACAAGGACAATAAACGTTATTAATTAAGAGTTGTTTGATTCTTTTTTTTCTATCAAGGGGGTGGTCTCCTATGGAGGTGAGATTTTCTTGGGAGCAGAGTAAGGTCTAGGAGCGTAGACCAGTGATGTCATGGTGATGCCGGGCACTGGACGGACGACCGGCTGGCTCGACGAGTTGCCGGTCTCGTCAGTGACAATCAGCGGGGGTAAAGTAGGTGGTAGAGCCGGTGGATCTTCTTCTTCTTCCTCTTCATCTTCTTCTTCGAGGTCCATGACTTTGGCAAAGACTTTCTCCATGCTCTGGCGTCCGTCTTCTTCGTCTGGGCCATCCGTATCGTCTCCATCGCAAGAGCGGATCTCTTCCGGTATGGGACTCTTGGGTACCAGTAATTCATCGTCATCGGCGCCCGAATCGACTTCTCCTTCTTCTTCTTCATCATCATCGTCATCGATGACATCTTCCTCGTTGGGCTCCACTTCGTCAATGATCTGCGAGTGACGTAGAAGTTGAACAACAGAGACACAAATTGGGTTGGAGGGAGGGGGAGGACAAAGTCAGGAGAGGAAATCATAGAGAGCAGTTGTGGGTGGAGGAACCGGAACAGAAAGGCACGCGACGGGCGACCTACCGGATGATTCAACTCGGAACTAAGGGTATTATTAGAACAGTACAGTACAAAGCCTGTGTAACTCCCAAGGTTTCGGTGTGCGCGCTCTACAGAACCGAAAGCGGCAAAGCGCGGACTCTGGCGGCCGTGATGAACAACGGAATTCGAGCGATCGCGATTCAAAATAGATCAAATGATGCGACAAAAAAAACTACTCCTGGCGGCGACTAACTACTACTTGCCTGCATCTCAGAGGCTCCGTTGGAAGCGCTCTCGTTGAGCGAGACGGGATGCGGCTTGGCGACGCCGATCTGGACGAGGCCTCTCGGAGCGCCCTTCAAGACCTGGACGGCCTCGTCCAAGGACGCGTTCTCCAAGTTGATGTCGTTGACGAAGAGGAGCCGGTCGCCGGGTATCAGACGTCCGTCCTGCTGGGCTACGCCACCCGGCACCAGGCTGCGGATGACGATGATTGTCTCGCTCGGATTCATGGGATCCTTTATGGGGGGAAAAAGCAGAGAGATTAAGTGGATGGGGGATCGATGAGACGGAAGCAGTAGAGTCCCGTCAGTTGGCGCCAGTTCAGTAAGTACCTGATAGTCGAGAATGGAGAAACCGAGTCCACGATCTCCCTTGACGAGTTCGATGACCTGCGGTTCAGAGCTCCACGTGGCCAGGCCGCTGAGCGGCTCCAGGCTGCGCGATCGATGGCTCTTTGAGAGCGGAGAATCGGCGGCCGGCGACACCGACGTGGAAGCCAGCGAACCGTCCGATTTAGCTTTGACCAATCGGTCGCCCGGCGGAATGAGGCTCTGCAGGCTACCTCCAAGGATATTCTGCAAGTATATGAAATCGGAAAAAAATAAATACAACTGGTTATATTGTAGTTGTGACACCAGAGGGGCTTCTTCACTTAAGGCGGCCCTCTCTCCCCCGCAACAAAAAAGGAGAAACGGATAGTTGTTCTATTAGTTGAGTTTTTTACCCTAGAGGCGAAGGCCGCTCGATCTTGCGTCGCATCGATTGGCCGTGAAGGCAGCTGGGTGGGCAGCAGGTGGGTCTGGCGACGGGCGCAAACCATGCGGACCGACTGCGGAAGGTCTTTGAGGATCGACACCACTTCGACGTGGCTGAGGCCGAGCAATTTCCGTCCGTTGACTTCGAGGAGCTCGTCGCCGCTGTGGAGGATCCCGTTCGAGCCGACGGGGCCTTCGGGCAGGATCGAGCGGATGTAATGATGAGGTCGAACTTCGCGACCCTCCTCCACGTCCACAGTGCCCTCCAAGCTGATGCCCAGTCCTCCGGAAGGCTGGAACTTGGACAACTGAGCCACGACAATGTCCACGTCCTCCTCCACCATTGATCGCCATTTGGCTGCACATGCAGAGGGAAAATCCCACCCCAAAAGAGAGATCAAAAAGAGATCCTTTTGTTATTATTCTTGTTCAAATGTTAAAAGGGGCACGAAATTGGATGGAGACGGGTAGATAGAGACCAACGCACCAATAATGGCGGCCTCGCATTGTGGCGAGAGCTTGGCCGAGTAGACGTGATCGATGAGCTTGTCAAGCTCTTCCGGCGACAGCGACGAATAATCCAGAGCGTTATTTGGCGAGGCAAGGGGGTCGAATCGATCCAGATCCATCAATTGGTCAGACTCGGGTTCCTGCTGCGACCCAAGAAAATATTCAAAGGAAAAAAAAAAATCGGAAAAATCGTGTCATTTGATGGAGATGTGAGTGCCGGATGGCGACATATTGGAAACGTCTTATTGGCATCGACCCATACAGGCACTTGGGGTAGGCGAGGGCTGGCGTCGATACTGTCGGCACGTTGCTGCTGCTGCTGGATGCCTACGAAGATGGGTGGCGGAGGAGGAGGCTGCAGTACGGCATCTGATGGCTGCGTCTGTAGAGGAGGCGACGACGCCGGTTCTTGAAAGACGATCGGTAGAGCCGGTGGAGGAGGCGACGGAGGAGGTGGAGAAGGAGGCCGGTAAGATGGGACGGCCGTCGCGGCCGACGTCGAAGCCACCGTGCTCTCGGCCATCGCCTGCTGGAGTTGGTCGTATTTTGGTCCGCGCAGGTAACGGGCCAGCGTCAGACAGACCACCTGGCCGGTACTGCGCAACACTTCCACCGCTTGGTGGTTGTTGAAACCTCTCAGAGACTGTCCGTCCACCTCAACGATCTGATCGTTGATCTGAATCCGGCCGGAAAGGTCCGCCACGCTGCCCGGGTTGATACTTTTCACGAAAATGCCCGACAGCTCCTCTGCAAAAAATCAATTTTCTCTTGAGAAATTAGACATCTCATAAAAAAAACTGTGACCGACGGACGGACGTACCTCTTTCGCAGACGTATCCGGCGATGGTGATGCCCAGCCCTTGGCTATCCTTCTTTAGCTGGACGTCAAAATTCTCCACTTCGGGCAAATAGTCGAGGCCGATATCGGTGGCCAGATCCAACGTCTGGCCGACAGACAACTGGGCGGCCGCGGCTTCGTTTCCAAGCGCCTCGTCCGTCGTCGACGCGCCCAAGTGTGTGCCGCTCAACTGGATCACAGCTTCACTGCGAGGCACATTGGGCGTTACCTATCAAACCGCAAACAATGCCATCGTAAACCGCACGTCCCAGTTCGTCATCACCAAAAAACCAAAACAAACAAAGAGAATCAAAAACTGACATGCAACTGGACGTCCGACTGTTGCAATTCGAGCGTCGGAGGTGTAAAAATGAAGCGATCGTCGAACCCGTCGCCGGGCGGCATGTCGGCATTGTTGTCAGAGTCGCTGACGTTGGCAGCAAATTGCTCCGCCGGCTGGAATCCGCCATTCTGGTGCATGGCCAGATGCCGCTCCAGCTCTTCGGGGTCGCCCAGGACTTTGGTGGGAACAATGGGCGCGCTGCTGCTCATACCCTGGAAAGATGCAAAAGAGGAAAAGAGATATTATTAGTGAAAATCCAGTTAAATTATCGGTCAATTTGAATAAAAGCGCGCGGGCGGGCGAAGAATCGATTTTCTGGGCGTCTTGGCCCGTCTTTCCCCCCAATTCTTATTCAGCGAGTTTCGCCATCGATTTTTGTCTTTTATTTCATCCCGGCTCTGGTTCGTTCGTTCGCCTGGCCGGCCTTTAGAACTTCTTCTCGTGGGATATTTATCAACTCTCGACCGCCAACATTTCGACTTGATTTCCATCGGAAACGGTTTGCTCCAACTTGACGAGCGAAAAGTGACAGTAGTTCCGAGACGGGCAAACTCCAAGATTTTTGGAAGCGGGCCATTGCGAATTGTGGAGGAATTCACCACAAAATCTATTTTCAAAAAAGAACTGGAAAATGCGGAAATGGCCAAGTTTTCTAAAGGTCGCATCATCTCCGGCTCGACGGGCTTTTTCATCGCCACCACCACATCCAGCCGAGATAACGGGCCGTAAACTCGGCTGTTTTCTTTTCTTTGTTTTTGTTGTTGTTGGCGCTACACCAAGCGCGACACAAAAGAACGAGACCTTCGCGTTCCTTCCACCTTATCATGGAAATCGCGTCTTGGTCGACAAAAATAAAAAATCGGATTTTTTTCCCTCAAAATTTCGCCCGTGTACCTGATAGTCGGGCGATGTGGGTTCAATAGGCCGGGCGACGACCAAACGGACTTGGGTACCCGATTGACGCAAAACGGCGGCGACCTGCTCCGAGCCCATGCCTCGAAGGCTGACTTCGCCGATCTGGAGGATATGGTCACCGCTTTGGAGTCGTCCATCCTGCCGGGCGAAAAAGAAAAAAATATATATATATAAGGAAAAAGATGAGTTAACAATGCGGCAGAGATTGCCCAGCGGAGCACTTCAAGTAACACAAAAAAAAAGAAATGGCGATGGTAAACTCTTGGCCGTCGGCTGTTCCCGGTATACTAAATGGACAACGTAATTCCATCAGACAACAACAACAACCCATCGACAATAGATTCTCCTTCCAAAACTGGTGAAGTATCTATCCGTCGAGTGGGCCCAGTCGATGCCGTTAAGGAGTTGGGCCGGGCTTGGAGGCAAGTTTCTTCCACTCGAGACACAAGGAGCCTGCGGGCCGGTCCATCAAGTTGGCAGTAGCTTTTACAAGTATTGTTTCAACAGCCAACGGTTCAAGTGGAGACTAGAGAGAGAGAGAGAGAGATAACTTACTCGATCCGAAACTCCACCGGGGACGATCGTCTTGACGACAACGCCGGTACTTCTGCCGCCGATAATGCCGAATCCCAGTCCGGAGCCATCGTTGACCAGGTCGACCACCTCCACTTGGGCCCATTCCGTGTTGAGCTGTCAACGAGGACGACATGAAGACAAGAAAAAGAAAGAAAAAAGAAAAAAAAAATTCGATTACAAGATGAAAAGGAAGAAGGAAAACGGAATTGACTGGGCAACTAGGAGAGACGGCCGTAGTTCGTTCCGCCGACCCAACTGGGAGGACACATAGAGAAAAAGGGAAGAAGACGAAAAAAAGTAGGAAGACAATAAGTGGATGAGAGAGCGAGAGAAAAGGATGGAGGGGAACGAGTCGTGACTAATCCCGGGCAACGTTGGCAAGTGCCTCTGTACAATCGACGGGCAAAAGAGAAAACGAGCTAAAGAGAGAAAAGAGAGAAGAGAGAGAGGAACGTGGAAACGACAATGTGAATCCGACACGACAAGTGGAGATGGCAAACAACCCCCTCCGGTCGGTCGCCATGGCAACATTTACGACGCCTCTCAGCGGAGGAGGCGACACGAACTGACTTCCGCAGCTGCCGAGTCCGCCGTCGAGAGCTAAAGAGAAGAGAGAGAGAAGGAGCTAGAGCCGAGAGAGAGAGTCGCCCGGCGGAAATCAATCTCAAGTACAAAAACAAGGCAAAGTGGATGGACAAACAACACAAACGTCCGAATCGAAATACAATCAGACTCTCTCTAAAGCCTCCTACTCCTCCCTCACTACCCCATAACGGGCGCAAAAGGCTAAAAGACAAAAGAAGAGGCGTTTCATAACGC
This sequence comes from Ceriodaphnia dubia, assembly GCA_022539655.2. NCBI lineage: Eukaryota > Metazoa > Arthropoda > Branchiopoda > Diplostraca > Daphniidae > Ceriodaphnia > Ceriodaphnia dubia. The sequence goes on along the minus strand of JAKUCG020000052.1, from coordinate 2,434,622 downwards.
TAGAGATCACATCCGGAAGTCTTTGTCAGTCGATATCCTAGTCCAGCTCCTTCTCCTGCGAGACGGCCGGAAAAACTTTTTCCTCCTCTTTTGTCTAAATATAGATTTATCCATCCAGCCCAGCCCGTCCGATTCAAATAAAAACTATTGTTGTGTCTCTCTCTCTACTGTCCTCGTCACGCCCATCGCACAAACTTCTAATTAAGAGATGCAACGCATTAGCTAACGAGCTGACACTGTTTGAAGGGTTCACAAAACCCCCGTCGTCCTCCTCCCTACCGACGTCGTACAAGGAGGTGGGACACGAGAGAGTAGTTGAATGAGAGAAAACGATCCCGGAAAATCCCTCATTTGAATTCGAAGCGCATCTCCCGAGCTCCTCGCCCGTCTCTCTCTCCTGGCTAAGTACGTTCCCTCTTTCCACTTGCTATTGGGGAGAGGAGGGGTCTGATCGCGTAAGGCGCTTTTAGTAACGAGCCACGTTGAAAAGACGTCGTCGTCGTCGACAGACGTCCAAAAGATGAAGTTGTACATCCCGCGGATCGACCGGGCCAAAACGAAAAAAAGGGGAAAGAAGGAAAGAAAGAAAGAAGAAGAGTGAGTATGCACACCACCATATCGCTTCCAGTCTTGGATCCGTCACTCAAGGCGGAAGGTGACCGGCCGAGTGAAGGAGGTGCTAGACTGGCAGAAGAGATGACTTCGACCACGTCGACACCGCTGTTGATTGGAGCTGTTGTTGTTGTTGTCGTCGCCGGCTGTGCTGGAGAAGCCGAGCGTGAAGAGCCGGCGGCGGCAGCAGCAGCGCTTTGCTGGCTGCTTTGACTACTCCGACTTCGAGTGCTGCTCCTGTTCCTGTCCGGCGACAGCTGCTGCTGCGATTGCTTTTGTTGTTGTTGTTGTTGCTGGGCAAAAACGACGTCGGCTCCCGACTGTTGAAGAAGAAGAGTTGACGACGGCTGCTGTTGCTGCTGCTGTTGCTGTGGCAAACTGATGAGCGGGATGTGCGGCACCTCCGGGTTGACACCGCGAGCCACTACCAAGTCGACGACGCCGCGAGCCCTCTGCAAGATCCCGATGGCCGCTTGGTGCGATATGGCCGCTTCCAGCACTTGTCCGTCAATCGCCAGAATTTGATCACCCTCGGCCAGTCTACCATCTCTGTCAAATACAAACAAAAAAGACAATATATATAGAGAGAGTCGGTCGTTAGTTTCGGCTCCTCTCTCTCTGCGACGGACGACGTCCTCCATCTTTGCAGCGTCCCGACACTCACCCCAGCTGAGAGGGGCCTACACTCGTTGGCATCCGCCATCGATCCCAGACTGCTTCTTTCCTCTCTGCCCGGCGTTTTCTCTAGCGAAAAACGATATTTCTCTTATCTAGAGCCCGAGGGAGAAAGAGAGAGAACCCAGATCGGATTTCTCCGCCTGTCCGTCTCGATCGAAAGAGACACTAGTTCCAACACAGCGTAGAAGAGAAATAAATCAACAAAAAAAAAAAGCGATGGAAGAAAGTATCAACATAGAGAAGTCTTCTATATCAACATATAAAAGAAAAGCTGCCGGTGGAATTTCGTTTTCATCGTCCGACATTCTCCGTGTGCCCTGCGCGGAAGAATGTGCGTCGTGGAGGAGAGAGCCAGGCCTGGATTTTTCTTTTAAGGACGATCCAACACGCGCACACAGAGAGAAACCGCAGAGACTGCGGCAGACATTCCAGATCGACTTGCACACACAATGGCCGAAAACTTTTCCGGGGTTGGAAGTTTCAAACTCTGAAAAGGGTTTTCCAAAACTTGGTTTCGTCGAATCTAATAAAGACAAGAGTTTGGCAGAATAACGCCAAACGCAAACAAGAACCCTACGACCTCTAATACGGATGGAGAAAAGGAGGAAAAAAAAACCCTAAAGCAAACAACGGATATGCCAGTCTGGGCATTTAAAGGGGGAAAAAGAAAAGAGAGAATCCAAAGTCAATAGAATGGAGCCTGCCTCCTTCCCACAAATCATCTCGTAACAACGGAGCGGGTCGTCTCGGAGATCAAATTGGCTGAACCGTTAATGGTCGAGAAGACTCTCTCTCTCCCTTTTCGCCATCCATCTTCCTACGCCGCCGTATCGTTTCCAACAGCCTTCAGACGGGCGGAACCGTCAAGGTAAACAACAATTTCGCTTCCGAGTCCATTTCAATCAGAGAATATCTTCCCCCCGTTGGGCGACATTTGTAAATGGAGAGTCTGGGCAAGAAAGAAAGAGAAAAAGGGACGTCGCGCTTTTGCTGGACCATTCGTCGACGTCTGGGCCGGCCATAGCAATTGGGTCCAATTCTTTTTTCCATCCATTCTTTCTTAGCCAAACGTCCGGCCCGCCTTTGACATTCCAGAGCCCGTGACGGAATGGCAATCGACGACGGGAGCCAACCCCCTCCGGCCCTCCGGCGCCCGTCTAGCATCAATAATACAACGCCGACGCTATCGAACGGGGTCGTCTTCTACGTCCTAACTTCATTTGCAAGTGTCTTATTATCTCACGTGATTCGTCGGGAGACTCGGTGGAAAATGTCATCAAAACAACCAGTAATAGAAGACGGCGGCGGCGGCGGCGACGGCCTTGCGTTTGTGTGTTTTCTTCCCTTCGACATCCTCTTTCTGGCGGAGGGGTTTGTGTGGGAGAGACTACTGCTGCTGCTGCTGCTGGATCGATCGGGCATTCATTGCGGTAACTTTCCTCCTTTCCTTTCTACCCAACCGCGACTGACTCTCTCTCTCTCTCTTTCTAGGCGATCGATACCTACACTACTACTACTACTCTGCGACTCTATACAAAAACTTTTTTCCCCTTTTTTCTTAGAGTAGACTCGGTGACTGGCTTGAGTCGCGAGTTACAATCAACAAAGTTGGTGTTTTGTAACTCGTTGCCAGAAATATTTAACCCATTTCCTCTATAGATTATTAAGCCCCCGGCAATAGTAGTAGTAGTACTAGTCGTTGGAGTAGTAGGTCCTTCGGGGTAGGTGGAGGGAGTAGTATTTCGCTGTCCGCTCTTCCATTTCCACTCGGCAGTTTCTCTCTTTCCGCCGAATCCAATTACAAGCCTCTCTCTCTCGCTGACTGCATGGAGAAACGAGTGGGGGGAGGTTTCTTTTTCTTTTCTATATATCCAAGTGGTGGCCGCCAGGCAACCAAAACAGACGGCCTCCGTAACAAGGTACAAACCCCGACCTAGAAGAGAGAGAAAGACTCATCATCCGTTGGTTCATCTTTCTCTCTCTCTCTCCTCACACTCGGCTCTATTTGTGTGCGCAAGAAGAAGGGAAAAAAAGAGACCGAAAAAGGAAGCAAAAAGGGAAATCATCGATCGGCGATGATGGAAGATGGCTCCTCGGAGCCAAGGGAGAGAGAGAGAGAGAAAAAAAAAGGGGGGAACAAGAGCAAACACGGGCTACTACTCTACAGACAACACAAAGAGAGAGAGAGAAGCTAGTTATATCCAAAATACACAGTAGGGAAAAGCTCATCCACCTTCTTCTTCTTCTTGGCAGTAAAAAAGAAGAAGGAGAGTACAACGGAGGGGGAAACAAGCAATCAATTCCGCAGAGTTCCCCGATGAATCGACTCTCCAAAAGGAAAGAAAGAAGAAATATATAGAATCTAGAGCCGGATGCTCTCTCTCCCTCTCTCTCTCTTTCCCATCTTCGTTGTCTATGCATCTGCCTATTTATTTATATATACATCGACTAAATATGGAGAATAGAGAGTGCGATGGGAACACGTCGTCTCGGCAGCCGCGAGCTGCCCGTCAAGAACGGGCCGCGCACAAACAGTTCGTGTACATCGAATAAATAAATAGGGGAGGAAACTCGGGAAAGAAAGAAAGAAAGAAAAAAGAAGAAGAAGAGAGCTAGGGAGGCTGATAGCGTCAAAGAGCGTAACGAAATCAACTGGGCGACGTTGCCGCAGATGGAGCAAACAAGGCAAAAAGAAGAACAAGTCCGTGATGGTGATGGTGGTGGTTGGGGTAATATAGCGAATTTGGGATGATTGTAAGAGAGGCACAACATCAGCAGCAGAAGCAGTGTCTGTGCATTGGTAGCCAGGACCCGGCGCGCCTACAATCTCGTTAGAGTCGTGACGGGATTAGGCCGTCCTAGCCCGATTCACACGCGCACTACAACAACAGCAGTTCCTTACGACGACGACCGTGTTCCGGCATGGGGAAACCGGAAATAATGATGATCAACACTTTGTGCTGCGCTGGCCCGGCCGCCACAACAACAACGTAAGGGGTAATCCCCGATTGGGGAGCGAATCGTCCAGTCCAGCGAGTTGCCGGGCACGGCACCCGCAACTTGAAAAAAAGAAAATCAATCAACTTGCCTAAATTTCTTCCTCCTTCTTTTTCGACGGGCAATCAACCAGGAATATAAGACAAATGTTGCCAGCCCGTCCAAATATGGCACAGGTCATTTATTCGCTCAACCTAGTAGTAAGAGACGCTCCGTCTGGTGGAGCGGGAAAACGGGCGGCAGCAGCAGCGCGCGCTTCAGTTATTGATCAAGCAAACGAATCGCTGGATCACTCGGCCGGCAGAGCGTAATACTACCTACCACCCTTTTTCTTTCTCTCCTCTTTTAGGACAAAAATTCACGGTCCGTCTCTTTACGAATAGTCATTGTCCGTCTTTTTTTCCCCAGTCTACTACGTTTTCGCCCAGAGATGGTGGTAGGGGAGGACCCGTTGGCTTGGTAATCAATAATGAAAACGATGGCTCAGAGGGGCCGCACCCATTTATACAACAACGACAGACGACGCAACTTGATGCCCATCACAAGTCAACTTTGCGTGTTAACTAAGATCGTGCTCTCTTTTTGGCCGGCTCCGTGTTGAACCCGTCACAAGACAAAGACTTTTGGGTCTCCTCTCTCTCTCTCTCTTTCTCGACCGAACAACAGACCACGCCCACAACGACAATCGCCCAGTTCTTTTACCCGAAACGGTACCGTGTGATTCACGAGCCATTGCACATCCTGTATATATCAATAGACGGGATTTTGTTTTGTTGGGTGGTGGTGGGAGGCATCGATTCACACAACTTGTGGCGCGTCTTTCGAAAAATCAAAGAAAAACAAGAGAACAATTCGAAGAAGGGGCCAAAAGTCGTGGCGGATGCGACGACCAGGGGCCGGATGCTCGTCCGAATTCGTGGTGGTGGGGGGTTCTGTGTTTGTTTTCGGGTGAAAACTGTTCGTTACCTACGACGGACGCGCACTGTAATCCAAAAGACAAGCTGGAAATGGAACGAGACAACTGTCACATTATCGCACTGGCATCACGACCGCGCCAGGAGAAATTTCGGTAGGAAAAGAGCAGCAACAGCAAACCGACCACCACCACCCGGTGCGAGCGATGATGCAGTCCGCGCTCGGAAATAACAACAAACGGACTTTTGGCCGGAGCTAAGAGAGCAAGTCTCTCTCTTTGTGTATCTCTACTAGGAAAACCGGTTGGAAAGAAAAAAAAAGGAGCCAGAAGAGCCTCTATAAAAAGCAAAAAAAAAAAAAGAGAAAAAGAAGAGAGACTGGGAGAAAAGAGCCGGCTTGGCCAAATGAAAATACCTATCGATCGGCCCGGCTCTTGCCTCCACCAGTTGTTGGGATGCACACAGAGCAGAGCACTCGACGCGCACAGACGAGTTCGACAGTAGAGAGGGAAAACTTGTTTCTCTTTTTTTGCCCCTTTTCTCTTCTTTGCGGATGATGACACTGTCGGATTCACCCCGCCCGTGTTGGATTTGAAAAGACGGCGGGTGGGGGGGGAGAGCTGCTACTAGGACGCCGTTCTGTTCAATCTCCCACGGCCCGGAGGAAACAAACTACTGTTCTTCTTCTTCTTCTTCTCTGCCGCTAAAACGGCCTCCGCCGTCTCAACGCCATTGACCGAAGGAGCCGGGGTAGAAGCCGTGAGAGATCAATAGATGAAGGAGAGATGAGGTTGTTGGAAGACGGGCGCCAACAGAAGCTATCAGGCGGGGGCGACAAAGACACAAGTCGTGTGTGTGTCTGGGCCAGCACCAAACTCTCTCGCACACATACACAACAACACAAAGGGACCACTAAAGAGAAGCCGATTTGACGACGTCGGTCCACCACTTCTTTCCCTCGCAAATCCGAGATGAGGAGCAGACGGGAATTTTTCCTTCGGTGGAGTAGAGGGGATGTTTACAAAAAATAAAAAAGAAAGGGAAATCCACCAGGCACCAAAGAGCGAGAGAGAACAATCAGAGTTTCTTATCGAGCTGCGAGCGGTGCGAGGACGTCGACGGGCGTCGGCATGTCGACGCTATCACAGACCCCGATCGCTCAAGGACTTGGAGCTCGACTGCGCCCGGGACCGATGGCCGCGCTCGACGAGTCTGCGCCGTGCAAACTACCTTTCCTACCCTCCTCCTCCTCCTCCGCCACTCGACCTCTTTTCTCGGTACGGACGGCGGCGGCAGCAGCAGCGGGGGATTTCTTTTCTGCTATTATTTGATTTCGCTCCTACTGGATGGCGCACGAGGCCGACCTCAGCGCCTCTTCTCTGTTTGGGGGAAACTTGAGCTGTGCGCTCGGCTGCGCTTCGGCTCGTCGACTGTTTTCATTCCGGACCCGGAGTAGTGGGGGGGCCGACCTCAAAGCTCTTGTCAACTTTTAGATTCCCCGTACTCAAATAGACGGACGGCGAGTCTCTAGCAGACTATTTCTCTCTTCTTTCTTTTTTATTCTGAGGGCAGACCAAGGAAAATAGATGACGTCTTGTTTTCTTTTCCTTTAATGAAGAGCGCAGCCGAAAGGGGAAACCCCGACTTCTCGCTACAAGCGCAACTATTTGATAAGCTCTTTAAAAGGATCCGCTTTCCAGAAACAAGACGAAGAAAAAGTTAAGTGATTGTGTTCTACTACTGGTACTACCTCGGAGTAGAATAGTAGCACTACCGAGTATTGGGTAGATCTTCTCTTACCTTCCCGCAATTCCTGTGGGTTGGATCTCCTGCACGAAGATACCCAAGTCGCCTTTGTGATCCGATCTCAATCCAACGACGCTGAATCCGAGGCTTTGTCCTTCCGGCTTGTTCAGCTAAAAGAAAAAGGGAAAGAGAAAAAAAGGAGGAAGTTGTATTGAAAAACTGTAAAATAAAATCGGAAAAAAAGGGAGGACGGAACAAAGGGTGGTGGGTGGAGGGACAGAGAGAGAGAGACAGACTTATTGATTCAATTGAAAAGGAGGGAGGTCGAGAGGCGCACGGGGAAGACAGAGTGCTCTTCATCTAACTTCAAACTCTCGGACTCTTTTCACGCATCACGTCAAAAGACCAAATTATGCGCCCCGTCTCGATCAAATCCCGCTGATCAATGTTCGAGCCAACAAGCACGCTTCTTGACAAAACCGCCAAAAGAAGATTAAATGCAACTCGCTTTCGATACAACTTTTTTCCTCTCTCTCTCTCTCCGTCCCAAATCCGCAGTGCACTCCGGGAGCGCTTGTACGGGCACTTCAGTGTTCAAGGCGGATCGACTTTGAGGGATGTCGAGGGGAGGAAAGAAACCGCGACCGGAAAAAAGGGGATCATAGATTTCTAAATTACCTGTATTTTAATGATTTCTCTCTTGGCTGCTGCTTGGAGAATTGACTGCTGAAATGCAGCTCCTCCAGTTTTGGCCACATCCTTCTTGATGGTTTCGGGGGATAGGGTAGACTGCTTGGAAGAGCTGGTGTTGCTGAAGGCCGGGCTTGACTTGCCTTCCTTTGTCTTGGTGGAGCCAGCTCGGTGAGTCTGCAGGATGTTTTGGTTGACGACAAGGGTGCCAGCCTTGTCAATGTCGAAATCACTTGGCAGCAGAGATGGGTGATGCACGAGGTGCTGGTTCAGCTCCTCCAGCGAGTCTTCCAGTTTCAATATGTTCCTCAGGACGGGATTTTGCAGGAGACTGGTCAGCAGTTCAAGGTCTGTCTGGACCTGAGACGCTGTGCCATTTCCCACATCGTTGTTGGAAACCCTCTGCTGAACCCGCTCCAAGAGAGCCAGAGCCCTCTTGGCATCTATATTTAATGACAATCACAACAAGATTTAACCCAGCTCTAGCCATGCGTGCAAGAGATTTTAAGCTTACCTGAAGTGACGGGCATTCCCACAGCGTTTTAACACAGGCGGCTATTCACCTCAGTGAAACCTTGAGGTACGGAAAAGGTAAAATTCAAATGTCGTTCACAAACGATTCGAAAGAAAAACAAAAAACAGATCGTAGCGCGAGCAACTTACCGTCACAACGAATCGAACTGAAAACGAAACGTAAAAAAGATGACAAAGGAAACAAACGAAAAAAACGGACGTTAATTCAACATAAGAGTTCGGGCGCCCTCCCAAAAAAAGCCAACACACGGGAGTGAATGAAAAAATGCACCTGTTTTCCTATCGCAAGACGGAGGCCAGCTGAAGGAATTCCTTTCCACGCGTGCTTCCCCCAGCGCCATTGCGGCCGAACCTGGCACTTGTTTTTTTAATTCAATTAACATTTACATTTTCAATTGATTACAAGTTGCCGTCTGCATTTCCTCTGCGTAAAAATCCATCAAAACAACAACACATCATATCCAAATTCATTTGACTCTATTTCCGAAACGAATTCCGAGTTGATTTGTTTACTTCAAGTTTGTCGTCAGCCGCTAGGTGGCGTTGAACGAGGCCTTCCCGACCGACGAAAACAAATGACCAGGCCTGAAGCGTTGTAGGCTAGGCCGAGCCCGCATTCCTTTCGGATTTTAATGGCCCCGACGTTGTCAAACGGGGCTGCAAATCACCTCCGTGTCTAATCTCGTTAGCACTCCCCCTTTCCTCTCCTCGTGCTCTACTACACCAGCTCTCGTAGTATACGCTCTCTCTCTCTCCCTCTCTCTCGTGTTTGTCTCCACTTTACTATATATTCCCGTGCTCTCTCCTGAACTTTCCGCCGGGCGCGCCGTGCCGAAGCTTAAGTGTGCCCACTCAATACCATCTACTACCTACTAGCTAGGCTAGCTGTGCCTGCCTCCTCTCTTTTCCCGGTTCTCACAGTGTCTGTCTATGCCGGGAGCAAGAAGTTCCATCGAACTTTTAGCGTCCCATTTGTCGACGTTCAAGGCAAAGTCTATATTATATCTATTGGCCCGTAGTGTAGCGCGCAAGTTTTGTGTCATCGTTTTTTGTGTATTGAGAATCACTTTTCCAGCCCAACAACATTATATACAGTGGGCACTCAAATTATTAGAACACGGGGCGCATTCCCATTGCACCCCGTGTTATTTTCGCGTTTATTTTTCCGCCCCCCTGGGCTCAAAAATAGTGCTAAAATTTTTTTCTGATGCCGTTTAATTTGTCTTGGCGAGATCTCTTAGTGGGTTTTTTTGTTTTATCCTAACAATAAAACCCTAGAAGCAGGGGCAAGAAATTTATTTATTAGAACAGGCCTTTTTTCCCCATCCTTCGTACACAAATCGGTCAACTTTAACAGCCGACAGCTTGTTTTTGAAAAATTTCCCAAACTTGATATATATATATCAAGTGAGACTTCTTCTTTGAGTCTGGAAATTTTCATTAAATTTGGGTGATAAATGAAAAAAAAACGGCTAAAAAACTAAGTCGCGTTTCGAAAAAGGTCGTTTTTTCGACCAAGGTCACGGCTCCCCATGTCGAAAGCCTATCCCGGCCGTTTTTTTCGAAACGCGACTCAGTTTTTTAGACCTAAAACTCGGAGCCTTTTATCAAAACTTAATGAAAATTTCCAGACTCAAAGAAGAAGTCTCACTTGATTTTATATAAAAATTTCAAGTTTGGGCAATCTTTCAAAAACAAGCTGTCGGCTGTTAAAATTGACCGATTTGTGTACGAAGGATGGGGAAAAAAGGCCTGTTCTAATAAATAAATTTCTTGCCCCTGCTTCTAGGGTTTTATTGTTAGGATAAAACAAAAAAACCCACTAAGAGATCTCGCCAAGACAAATTAAACGGCATCAGAAAAAAAATTTTAGCACTATTTTTGAGCCCAGGGGGGCGGAAAAATAAACGCGAAAATAACACGGGGTGCAATGGGAATGCGCCCCGTGTTCTAATAATTTGAGTGCCCACTGTATATATATATATAAATCAATTCCCAAATGTTTTTGTTTGAAACAGCGACAGCAGCCATTCCGATCACGAACAGCCATAAAAGATAGAAAAAAGACAACAACAAAAAAAAAGGAAAAAAAAATCTATATGATGACGATACACAATCATGTCTCTCAGACGGCAATCGAGTGATCCAGGGTCGATTCGGAATGCTGTCGTTGTTTGTTGCCATTAGGCGTTGTTGCTGCTGCTGCGTTCCGACTGGCTTTGGGTCGATGGACGATGCTCCCGCCGCCTCCTCCGCCACTCAACACGCCCGACTCGGCGAACGGACGTGTCCAAGGCCCGGTTTGCTGGTCCTGTCCGCTCCACAGATTTGATTGGTCCACCAGACGGAGTAGAGGCAACTTTTTCGGCACTGGATGGCTTTGATTTAATTTTTTAAAAAGTATCAAAATGATATCCGCCATTTGTGTTGTTGTTGTCAGGCGCTTTTTAGCCTGGTTATTGGTATACCTGGGCCGTTGGTGATGTTTGGGCAACGTCCCGCGCTGCGTTGACTCACCGGGCGGAGGGGAAGATTCCGTCGACGAGCATCCACCCTCTTTGGAGTTAGCGCCTGTGATGAAGATGATTATCTTTGCCCGATCATACCGCGTGACGAATCATGATGAAAGACTGTTACTGAAGCGTTTGAGCGATGACTTTGAAGCGTAGTCTTTCGGCTGATGGATGACGCCGTTAATGAACCCGCTGCTCCCGTGACGGTGGTGTCGACCGTGTCCGCGGTTATCCTGCTGGTAATCCACCACCGGTAAACTCTCCAAGTCCCTTTGAAGATTTATTATAATTTGTTTTCCAAAAAACAGAACAAGGAAATTCAAGCATTTCCTAATCTTTGACAGTTTAAGTAAATAATTTCGTACGAATCAGAGACGGTCGGAGAGCCTTGAAAGTGTCGCTCGATTTCAATGGTGCTCAACTCCGACCAGGTCGGGGGCGGCCGCAGCGGCAATTTCAAATGAGTCGGACCGCCATGGTGGCCGTATTTGAGTCTTGTGAAATCCTGACAACAAAATTGTCGTTAAAATGAGTCGTCAAAATGCCTGTAATTTAATGGCTAATTATACAGGTGGATTGTCGAGCATTTTCATCGGAGACCGGGGATGTTCTCGATGCAATTCAAATGTGGCGTAAGGGTAGATGTCGTCGTGTTGGTCCGCCGAGTAATCTGCGCCGACCGCAGACAAAATTGTTGTTGACCGCAACACGGACAAAATATTTCTTTTTCAAAGCTTACTAATACCCATGCTCTGGAGCTCGTAGGTGGAACTGCGCTTGGAGCTGTTGCGATCCATGGCCGTCGAACCGGATTTGTGGCTCTTGTTCCACGTGTTGGCGTTGTTGCCGTCAGCCAGAGTCGACTCGGATGGCAAGGCCGAGGCAACGAGCCGCCGACTCTCGTTTCGCGCTGTCAGTTGTGTACACAATCATTAGAGTTTTCCCAATAAATCTCTAAAAGGAAGTCCAACTTACTTTTGTAGAGGCAAAAGCAAGCCACAACGAGGCCGAGGAGAGAGGCAGTTCCCACAGCGCTAATTCCGTCCATTTCATTAAGAATTATTTGAGATTTTTAAAGTTTATCAAAAAAGCAATCGGGAATTACCTGACGGCACCAATGAGCCACCAAGGAAGAATCACATGGCCCCTATCGGAGCTACCACTGGGCTGGACCAGCTGTCTTCCGGCCCGATTGATCCGATCGGGTGGCGGAGCGAGACCCGATTGGTCGAGCGTCACGACATCGTACTCGGCCGTCACCGTTCCGGCGCTAGTTCCAGCGCGCACTCGGATCTGGTAGGCTGTCGACGGTTGGACATCTTCGATAAAGATGGCCGGCAGGGATTGTATATCGTCCGACACTGCACAGCCGCAGGTCAATAAGAAAGTTATCAAAGAAAAAACCGGAAAAGAAAATGCGATGGAGGAAAACCAATCACCTGTCGTCCAATAAGTTTCTCCGTCCATTTTGTAATCGACGCCAAAGGATCGGATGGGACATCCGCGTTCTTGCCAACCGTTGAGGAAGACGGTAATGTGCGACGAATTAGCGCTGAGAGCCGACGAAGCCAATGAAGGGACTAAAGGCACGTCCCCTTTGGTCCGCGCCGTAATTGAATTGCTTGGTCCGCTCGTCCCGACCGCGTTGTGGCCCGTTAAATAGATTTGGTACCTGGTGCCGCACCGCAAATTCTGCAAAATTTCATTTTTTGATTCAGTTAAATCAATCGTATAATTTTTAATAAATTCAATCAACTTCTAATTGGGTGGACGTCGCTTGGCGATCGAGTTCCCGCTCTTCCCAGTCGCCACCGTCCGCGTAGCGCCAGTGGAGTAGGAAACTGCGGATGGGACTTCCGCCGTCGTCTTCCACTTTCCACTGGATTTGCACCTGCTGGCCCGTTGTTTGGAAGACGTGGAGTATCGGAGGAGCTGGCGGAACTAAATTTTTGGTTTGGTTTAAAAGTTAACAAAAACCCCCCAAAAGATTTCATCCGTTTAATTACCTATGACGGACAGATGGTAACTGATGGAATCGCTGAAGAAACCGTTCTTGACGGAGCAGGTGTAATTGCCCGAGTCGCTCCGCTTCAAATCGGACAAGATGAGGTAGCCGCTGGTCTTGTTAGTGCTGGCCTTGGACTCGCCGCCCAGCTCGCCCGTCCTGTGCGCTATCGATTTCCCGTTGAAGGTCCAATTGGGCTGGACGGAAGTGCCGAGCGTCCTGCATGGCAAATCCAGGCTGGATTTCCACGGCTGGACCACTTTCCGTCCGAAAGAGCAGATGGCCACATTGTTGGCTGTGGAAGACAAAATCCGGCAGCTTATCAACAAGTTTCTAGAAAAGAGACGGACTGGCCGTATTGTCAGCGGTGATGATCCAATATTTACCTTTAAAGTTGGGCGAATAGCGGAGAACTTTGGACTTTTCCCCGACGCCGACTCGGTTGGTGGCCGTCAACCAGATTTCGTAGAAGGCCGGCGATTGCGTCGTCGCCGTCGACATGGACTCGACTTCGTAATAAGTTTGCGAGCCGGGCACCGTGTGGCGCTGGATGTTGCTATTCCCGTGACCTCCGCCGCTTCCTCCGGCTCTGAATAAGACATTTTTCCGCCAAGTAAACAGTTACGTATGCTCTCGATCAATTAAACGTCGGGGGAAACTTTCTAGAGCGCACCAGCCGCTTCTTTCGTTTTTAGAAAATTAATTTATAAATTTTCCAAGAATAAATATCTCAAAGTATTTAGAAAAAAAAGAAGATGAGCGAATGCCATCGTTTTCTTTTTCTTTTTCCTTCCGGAATCCAATAAGAGAGAATGCGGAGCGACCTCGACGACGTGCGGAGATCAGTAGGGGGCCGCGCTCTCTGTCGCAATTGAATTCACGTCGTGTCTGCCCGGATACGGTAGCGCGAAACAAGCCGCTGTTCCTACCCGAGCGCCGCCGGCCCAAAGTCCCCTCGGAGGGGCGGCAACAATGCGGATTGAGGCCGTTCATTAATGGACGGATGAAAAGTTAATTTTTTTCCCCTCCACGGCCTCGGTCCGTATATTTCGCGATGATTAATTAGTGCCAGCTTCCTTAGATGCCCATCTGGCTTTACCTTACACCATTCCGCCCGGATTTTAATGAACATACCAGCGGGTCCCAAAAAAAATCGATAAGAGACGCGCTAATATTTTCCGTGTCACGGAGCGCGCGCGGCCTCGTAACTTAAATCCTAGAGATATCTCTAGACATTCACGGTCGTGTTGTATTTACTTGATATTGAGCGTGTAGTGGAGGATCTCGCCGTTGGTCTGAGCCGGTGATGACCAGCAGAGCGTAACGGCGTTGGAGCCGCTACTAAAAGCTTTCACTTCCGTCGGAGCTTTGGGCACTGAATAAAAATAAATAAAGAAAAAACCCAACAAATATTTCATGATTATCGATTGGAAACTAGAAGAGAATCTATTTGAGTTCAGACCAGTTTCGTCCGTCAGGCACGTCACCGAAGTCGAGAGCGGTCCCGATCCGACTCGAGTGGCGGCTTCGACTCGAATGCGATAGGCGGAATGCGGCATTAATCCGGTGAGCGTCACGTAGACGCCGTCGACTGTTTTGATTTGGGCCAGATTGTCGTCTGCTCCGGGCGCTATCAGCTCGTAGTGGACGCGGTAGTGCTGGATGATGCCGTTCTGCTCCGAGAGCGGAGGCGCTTGCCAGGCGGCTTCGACGCTCTGCGGCGACGACGTCGAACAGCGCAACGATTGCGGACTGGCCGTCGGAACTAATAAAGAGAACGGTGTTGGTTTTTAGCTTCCGTCCTTAGTTTATCGATCGGTTAGGAAAAGCAAGATCTGAACCATCTTCGAGGGTGGCGGCCGAAGTGGGCGCGGACAGAGGTCCCTCGCCGTAGCGATTGAAAGCTCTGACGACGATCAAAAACTTGGTGGCCTTACGGAGCTGGCTCAGCGTCAGCTCCAGCTGCCCGCTCGATTGCTGGTCCATCAACGGCACGGTCGTGAAGTTGTAGGACACGGCGCTGCGTTATAAATAACAGTTTGTCTTTTGATCAAGGAAAAATGTTCCGTTTCTCTCTTATTCATCCCGTCCGCATTTATTACTTGTCCTGGCGGAAGCCCAAATGGTAGCCGACCAGGCCGCTGTGCCAGCTGTTGCGGTTGATGGCCGACCAGGTCAGCCGGATGCTGGATGATGAGAGAGCCACAGCTCGTAAGTCGGACGGAGTGGTCCCCGGAGGCTCGCCGTAAGTCGTTACGGCTTTCATAAACATGGGCAATGGATATACTCTCATTTTTAATGGCCGTGTCATTTAGAGAAAAACAGAACTCTGATGTTCTTACCGACGATTTCGGATGGTGGTCCACGGCCGGCGCTCGTCTCCGCCTACGTCGTTAAAAGATGTCATCAAGAAAAGAACATTTGACAAGTTGCTTTATTATCCTACCAAAACTCTGGCCTGATACGAGGTGCTCGGCTGTAGGCCGTCTAGATTGTAAGTTGTGCTGTAGACGGATAAGCTGTCCGTTTCCATCCAGGTCCCTTCTACACAATATTCGGGGAAAATTGATTTTTAGCCGAGATGGGGAGAGACTGCGACACGTCTGTAATTGACTCACGGTTCGTTTCTCGGTACTGGACGATGTAGGCAATCAGCGGATTGAATGCGCTGGCGCTGGATGGGGCCAGCCACGATAGAGACGCTCGCCGACTGGATGTCTCCTGCAAAATGATTCGGTGGGCATTTCAATTTGGCGGGCCTTTTAATAGACTCGAGCCTTTTGTGGGATTACCTGGATTTGAAGGTGGCGCGGTTGTTCGGGAGGTTCTAAATTAATAATGACAACATTTGGGGATTTAGACGTAGAACACATTATCCAGATTATGATTAGAAGATTATCTACCCAAAACGGTCAGCTGGAAATCGCGCTCAACTTGACCGTGGCTATTGGACGCGATGCAAATGTAAATGCCAGTCTGTTAACAAAATTTAAAATTGAGAAATTTCCATTGAATTCATTTATTTAAAAAATATCAAACTAACATCTTCGACTTGAGAAGTGGGAATCGTCAAAGTGGAGATGATCCCGTTGGGCGCCTCTTTCTCCTGGATTCGTAACCTTTTGTAATCATTTTTGAAATAAAAAACGGGAGAATTAAAAAATGATTGGACGTCTTGTAGCGGGCGGGGAGTTGCGTCATCACCTGTAGTTTGACGACAGGAGGGATGTAGATGAGGAACTTCGCCTCCAGGCAAGATGGAGGGGACTGTCGCCCTCGACGCGGCACTGAAGCGAAGCCGGAGCATCTCGCTTGACGGCCATCCGGGAAAGGGAGTCTCGAAATTTCGGTCCGGCTTTAGCAACAGCACAGTCAGTCAGTCATTGAAAATACGTTGCCACAAATTAAACAAAGCCAAGAGAGAAGGAGGGATAGAGAGACCAACATTTTCGGGGACGTCATTAACGTTGAAAATCGAGCGGGCGGAACGGTGGATGAAAACAGTCGAGCGAAAACGTGAATTCGCCTCCGCCGCCGCCGCAAACTCTGTGCGCTGTCTGCGTCATCAAAGTGACGAGCCCGACATCGCATCATCTGTCTGACTGATTTCCGATCTCGCCAGGGCCTCCTGCTCCTCCTGCTCCGGGGGGCCTAGCCGCCCGTGTATTGCGTTGTGTGCATAACGAGCTTTCACGGTCCGTGCGCTTTTTTTTTTGGCCGCAACATCTTTTGATCTTTAACAAATGTTACCCTCCATCGACGGAGCTCTGGCTTTGTTCTGTTGCCGGCCCAAAAAGTCGTTGGTTTCTCTCTCTTCTTTCTCTCCTATTACCTTGAACGGTGACTGTAATTGTTGTCGCCAGATCCTGGCCGATCCGGTTGACTGCCCGGCAAGTGTAGCGACCCTGGAGGCTCTTGCGGGCCGATCGGATAATTAGTGTTCCGTTCTCCATGACTCGCAGGAATCCGGGCGCTGTGCGATTGGTTACAAGTGAAGAAGAAGAAGACGTCGCATCTTGACTCGACGAACCTGATGGAAAGATGATCGATCGGGGTTTGTAAATAAAACATGGCACCGAGGACGAGGGGAAAATTTGAATGGTGTGCCACTTGCCAAATGCCGAGGATCGGCTCCATGTCACGTTGGGTTTCGGATAGCCGTCGGCCTGGCAGTGAACCATTAAATGTTGGCCGGCTAAAATGCTGACGTCTCGGGGCTCCAAGACCCAAAAGGGCGGCACTAAATACCCCGAGGAGGTTTTCTCGGTTATTGGCAGATGGATGAAAATTTCACCCTCTCTCTCTCTCTCTCTCAGACATTTCCAATATGCAGACGGCCATATTCGGACTATATTCTAAAGTCACTTCTCCTGATGACGACTGTTTGCATGATGGATTGGCGAAAACAGAGAGAGAACAGAGAGACGAGAGAGAACTATTGAAAATATATAGACGACGACGACGACGACTCGAGTCTTTATTTGCAGTAGAGCCCGGAGAATTGTTAAATTCCTCGTGCGTCCTCGAGAGCAGATTGGAGTATTGAATAAGTGATATTGACACGAGATGGAAAAAAAAACGGATGCATGAAATTCGTGATGACAAAAAAAAGGAAAATCTCACTCTCTTTTTTTAATACGAAATGTGTGCTGGTGCTTGCGTGAGAAAAATAGGAAAAAATAAGAAAAGTGCAAGGTGCTGCTTTTTTGGAAATCAAGTGCTACAATCTCTCTCCCAGAAAAAAACGACCTGGAGAAACGCCGGAAGGAAGTGAAGAAGCGGAAACCACAAATGGATCGCGCCTGGGACCTGAAACTTCCTTCCTCTTTTTAATTGCGCGGAAGAAATCGATAAAATAAATATTGGTCACGTTGGAGAGTAGTATCGAACAAGCTACTTCGGGGGCGAATTATTTTTTAAATTTTAAATTTTTAATTTTAAAATCCGACTGGGTTTGTTGTTGTTGAGACGTTACCTTGGACGAATAATTGAGCGCTCTGACGGGCGACGCCGGCGGCGTTGCGAGCGGCGCACTGGTAACGGCCCGAATGGACGGCGCTCAGATTGGTGAACGTCAGAACGCTGGAATCGGCGTCCAGTTCTCGGACGGAGACGGCTGGAAGCGGCAACAATAGGCCGTTGGACGCTTGGTGATGCGTTGCGTCGCTCCTGGCCAGACTCAGAGGCCGCCCGTCTTTGGTCCAGCTGAATTCCAGCGGTTTGTCGCCTTGGCTGACGCCGCACAGCAATCGCGTCCGGATCCCTTGTTTCAGTATCTGCTCGTCCGGCTGGGCGAATGAGTCGATCTTCGGCGGAACTGGGTTCCCCCATTTTGGTTGTTTTCATTGAAAATTTTCAAAACTAAATCTTAACCGATTAAATTTACAAAGAAAAAAAGTCTCGATCGGCGGGCGGTTGACTCGCTAAAGCCAAAACGGCTCTTTGGCCCAATGTCTTGGCGCAAACTTGGGCTCAACGTCAACTTGATCGTTAGCCTTAACTTTCTCTACCCCACCCAAATGAGAGGAGGAGCGCTCGTGCTCTGTGGCTCTGCAAGTTCTCGGGGATATCGGCGCCGGGAGCTCAAAGAACTTGGGCTCTCCCTCGTCACACAACAACTTGGGAGAGCAGAGAGAGAGCTATAGCTGTTATTGGACGTACCAACTATCGACGGACTCAAACTTTCGATATGTGATCCCTCGGTGCGAAAAAGAAAGCTTTTTTTGGCGTGAAAACAAACAAACAAGCAGAAAAACAAAATGGCGGTGCGGTCTAAAAATGCATGCTCTGGTGATGATGAAAAGAATGAGAATTCTCATTTGTGCAGAGTGTCAGGTACCCTGGATGAGGACCAGCTGAGATTGTTGCTGTCGGGTCATGGCCGTCTCGGCTAAATTGTGAACGTTGCACGAGTAGTTGCCGCTGTGACTGGGCTGGAGCGAGTCGACACTCAGCAGGTTCGTGTACGGATCGATTTGGACGGTTTTGATCGGTCCGGCGCTACTGGCGACGCTTATAGGCCGCCCGTCGACTGTCCAGCTGAAAGACAGCGGCAGGTCGCCTTTGGTGACCGAGCACGTCAGCGTCAGCCGCTCGCCCAGTTTCAGGCCGCTCGGGTCCATCTGCTGGAACGGCGTCATCTTGGGCGCGACTAGACGATGACATCCGGAGGGGGTAGTTCCGCCATTAGATGATTGCAATCATTTGTATGACACTTTATATCCTCCCCCGACCCCGTTCCCGATGGGATCGTTTAATAACTAGCCGGCCCAGCAGCAGCAGTGTGACTGGACACGTATTGACGCCAACAAAAGAATAAATAAAAGACGGAAGAAAACAAAACGCCTTACCGACAACGTCGACGGTGAAATCCCGACGGGCAGTATGTCCCTGGCGATCGCGGACTGTACAAGTGTAGACGCCCCTATCGGCCGCCTGACTCACTGATTGGATGTTGAGTATTCCCGTCGCGTGGTCCACCGTGTACTTGTTCCCCGATCTCAAAATTTCGTCGCCTTTTATTTTTTAGGTCAAGTTGAACAAAAAATACCCAAATTGAATTTCAAATCCACTGGAACGTTCCCGCCCCAATTTGCCTAATCTTAAACAAACCTTTGGTCCACACGATTTCCATAATGGGATACCCGGCCACTGGACATTTGATGGCAACGTCGCCTTCAGCAACGGCCGTGATTTTCGGCACGGTCCTTATATAAGGAAGACCTGGAAAAAATTTCAAATTTTTTAAAAATTGGCGCCATAAAAATTGCGCCAAATTACCGTAAATGTTGAGACGGGCGGAATGAGCCACTTCGCCGGCCTGGTTTCTGGCCAAACAGGTGTACTCTCCTCCGTCCTCTACCTGAGCGCTACTTATGTTGAGATGGCCCGTCGTCTCGCCGCTGGCCGACGCCATTTGATTGTAAGCGATTCTGTCGGAACCGGCCCGTTTTATTTATTTTTATTCCTTTTTTTCAATGTCGGAATGTTTTACAACTATTACCTAGCGTTGTTTATGGACTGCTGCTGTTGTTGCTGGAGCGGTTGCTTGTCCAACAGCCAGACAATGTCCGGCGGAGGATTGCCGATGGCCGTACAACGAAGAGTTACGAACGGCCCGGGCACCAGCGTCTGTTCGTTGAATGTGTGGACCATCTGAGGCGCGGCGTCTAATTCCCAAGACAAACGACATCAAACGATTCCTCGGGTTAGACGATCGATATTAGCTACTACTACGCAGGATTCTCCGAATATTCCAAACAACAACGTCGTCCTTCTGATTCATTAACTCGAGTTAGACAACAAATAAATAGGCTATTCCGTTCTCTTTGATCTCCGGAACGAGATTCATTAGACTAAACTTGCCATTAACATTACCTCCAAGGACCAGCCGGATGGAAGACTGGGCCGATTCGCGGTCGGTGTAGACAAAACACTGATAGAGGCCCTGATCGGCCCGTTGCATGTTGGTCACGCGGAGGGACCAAACGTGCTGCTGGCCAGCGCTCAGAACGGCCGACTGTTGGTATTTGGGATTGAGACCCGAGGTGGATAGAGCCAGGCCGTCTTTGAGCCATTTGATCATGGGACGGGCCGATGGCGAATGGCCGGAGAGTCCGCTATTGCCGACGTAGTGGCTCTGCTGGTCGTGATTGAAAGAGCACTGAATCGTCGCCGAGTGTCCTTGGTTTATCCGCAAAACGGGCCTGTCCGGTAAGAGCTGGACCCGAAGCGGTTCGACAACATCCAGCCGGACATCGTAGGGAAGACTCTGACCGACGCTGTTGGCCGCCGTACACCTATAAGTGGCGCTATCCTCCATCTGGACATTTTCCAGCATCAAAACACCGAAACTGACGGTGGACTCGTCCATGGATGTCGGCGGTCCGTCCAGTTCCAGTCGATACCACCTGGAAAACGTCAATGAGAGATAAACAATCCATTTGCCATGCAGACGACGACGTGCTGTGGGAGCCAAAGAAGCGTCGATCGAGTTTCCATCAAGAGACAACCGGATCATCATGTGAAATGATTCATAATGCCAAGCGTCCAGCGCGCTCCGAATGGAAATCCGTCTTCCCATTTATCAGCGGAAGGGGGAGGAAGAAGGAAAACGTCGATATAAGACCCTTGTGTTCTCCCTTGGCGATTTGGAAGCTGAACTAGACTGTACTGGACCGCCATCAACATCAATCGCTCGGGTAGAGACGGGCACGCAAACCTCCGTCCTTCTTGGAGCGGACATGCAATCATCGCCTGGGTTTCCTTCGTCCTCGTCCGGCGCTCCTGATTAACCGGGAGCGCGCGCTAGAAGATGTGGCAGAGAGGGACGAGAGAGAGAGAGAGAGAGACGGAGCCAATCAAAGTGGCGCGTTTCAGGAAAGGGTCTATAACGATGCAGCGTCGTGCGTGTATAGGATGACGTCTCTTACGACGCGCGCTCCTGGCGCCCGCCATATCGATTGGCGGGTTCTTGGGTTTTGCGGGGTTCTTGTGCCGCTGTGTCGACTCGGCGTTCGAAAAAGGGAACCCCCCCGAGGATGTATAGACGAAAGCTCCTCCGCCAGATGCCAGATGCTCTTGTTTCCCTATCGCTTCTTAACTTGGCCGTCTCCTGTCATTGCGGCGGAGGCTTTTCTCGTCGAGTTCGATGGAGCGAAAGTTGCTCCGCCCGTCGACTGACATCAAAGAGAATGTCTTCCCAACTGTTACGAGCCCGTAGGAGGAATATACAATACAGTTTACATACGCTGATTGGCTAAATCAATTAACGTTGTATTAATTTAGGAAATTTTAGAATTTACCTGATTTCTGGAACGGGATAACCCTGGACGACGCAAGGGATGGCCACATTCTCTCCGACCGATGCTTGAATGCTGGACGTCTTGACGGTGACCGTCGGTCCGGCAACGCTCAACGGTTCTGGTAAAAGAAAAAGAAAAATTATTTATTTTATTTTTTTGAAAATTTGAAAAAAAGGCGGGAAATTTGAAAATGTCGTTACCGGAGACGCTGATGGAAGCCGAATTGGCGCTGAGTTGTTGATGGAAACCCGGTCCGTGTAAGCGATGTTGTGTCCGGCAACGGTAAGCGGCCCGGCTGTCTGACCTTTCGACACCGTAGAGGTACAAGTCGCCGTATCCGGGCAGCATATGGTGTTTGCCGTCTGCTGGGCAATGTAAAACAAGCTACTACTAAGTCAGTCTCTAATAATAAATCAGTCTCAACCCGCCCGCCTCTCCCAAAAACTACGTCTCCTTCGAAATAAATTGAGAAAGCCGATAGATTGTGGCAGAAGGAGCCGGGATCGTTCGTCATCTGGATGTGATCGGGTAGCGCATGGCGGGGTGTTTCTATATAGTTTTTCTGTGTATAGCGCGCGCCCGCTTTGGCCCTCTCTTTTGACGGCGTCTAGGGAGGTGGAAAAAAGAAAGGCAAGGAGCTACCGCAAGGCAAACCAGCCCAAACATCCATTTAGGAGAAGACGTCGTTCATCATTGAATGAAGCCCGCCCGCGTTTCTCACGGCAGCCGCGCCTATTTGATTAATGGCGTCTCCCATCGGTGTAAAAAGTCATGATTGTATTAGAGGGAACCTTCAGCCTTTGGCGGCGGCGGCGGCAGCGGCAGCTTCTCTGATTCATCGCGTCATCTCAACGGATGAAGAAACCCTCTAGAGAAGATGCCGGCCCCCCCACAAAAAAAGAAAGAAATGACAAATAGACGTACCGCCTTGAGTCGAAGGATAGATAGTGAGACCGGTGAATTCCTGGACCCAGGCCGTCACTTGGACATCGTTTTTAATGGCTGGCGGTATGGCGCACCGCAAAACGGCAACACCGCCTTTGATGGACGTTCCGGCGGCCACGGCTTGCGTCTCGTACGACTGGACCAGCACTGAATAAAATTGTCGGATGATTATGAGAGAGAACGCTAATGGTGTAGGACGTATAAGCCGTAAACACGGCGAGTTTACCGGCCCGCAGTCTCATTTCGCGGCTCAAGATGGTTCCGGCCGCACTGCTGGCCCGGCAACGATACGCTCCTGAATGGACGTCCGGTCTGTAAGCTGTGGCGGCGAACGGCGGAAAGATGAGCGTCGCGTTATGGCCGCCCGTCGGGGGGCTGTTGGCGATTCGGCGAAGTCCGCTCATCTCGGCCAGCCCGGCTGATGATGAAGAGGCCGCGCTGTTGCTGCTACTGCTAGCCAATTCGGAAGCCGCTATCCACGTCACCGTTGGTGTCGGATGGCCGGAAGCGACGCACGAAACAGAAGCGCCCGTCTGGTTGGTGAATTCCAGCCAGGCCGGCGGTTCTGTAACGAACCAAGGCCCGTCCGCCATCTCGCCCGTTTCTGCCACCGCCAAAGATCCTGCAGAAAAGATATCTATCAATAGAGACCCGGTGAAGAATTGCTTGCATCAGCTGCGGACGGGCAGAAGTTATCATATAAAAGAAAAAAAACTGGGGAACATCTTGATAAAGGAGCGCACAGCGGGCGGGCGGGCACAGCCGGATGACATTCAATTACCGGACGGCTGGACGCACAATGCAATAATAAATGCACTAATAATATGACCAACAGCAGGAAAAAAAGTGGTCGCCGGCCCTGTCCGTCTCTCTGTCCCCAGACGAAACTTTGAAACTTTCTTTTTCCCCCGTGCGGCGCAGAGAGAAACTTTGGGACAATAAGAGAAAACCCGTCCGTCTCTCTCCTAGTTGACTGACACACAAAACTTGTGGCCCGGCAATCCGGCATCCGTCCAAACATATCGATCGTGAATAAAACCGAGAAGACGGCGGCGTTTTCCGAACCGAAAAACTATTTCTAAAGAAAAAAAAAAGGATGAACAAGAAGAAAAAAAGCAACCTGATGGCGGCCTTGACGTGTAACGAGGCGGCCATTTAGCATGATGTTAATCCAATTCGTTTCCAGCTCGGTTGTCTATTACCAGCCCGAGAGTCTGCCTTTTATCAGCGTGACACGCCGTCTTACAACTTGTGTTTCAAGATTGCCAAATCCCTATTATGTGTGCCCGTCCGATGCGCCGGGCGACTGAAGACGCTCTATCAGATGATGAACCTAATCAGCTCTAGTTAACACCGAATTCTCTCTCTCTCTCTCTCTTTCTTCGCTGCGCCTTATTTTTTTGTTGTGTCGTCTCCCGTCTGTTAAAAGACCTGATTGGATCTCGTCAGTTACGCGGCCCCCGATGTTAAGCCGAGTGCGTGACTGACGTTAACTCGGAGTGAATTAACCAGCAGCACCTTTTCAAGTATTGCTGAGACCCGGGTTTTCTTTTTTGTGGACATATGGTCCAGTTACCATCATTTCACCCTCGACCGGCTGGTCCAGCTAATACTACTCCTCTATTTTCTTTTTTTCGATCGTCGTGGTCTAGTAAATGAACCAAGAGTTTGCAGAGAGAGAGAAAGAGAGAGAGCCGGATTAGATGGTATCAGACGAGCCTCGGGACGACTGCTATATACACGTGTCAGTTGTATACATACACTATACAGGGCTTTGTACATATATAAGGGGACATATTGGAGAGCGAGCGCATTAGAGATGTAATACGGGCTCGTCTTTTACCGGCGAACGGAAAAGATCAAGTCGAAATGAATTAGGAGCCGATGCGACACGAGTAACACGACACAACGGCGCAGTCTCATTACACTCTATCAATAGACGACGACAAAAGACGAGCCTAACGGAGCGTCTTTTTGAATAAGGTCGTGAATTAGATCGAAAGAAGCAAACATAGTCTTCTCTCTAGCTCTCTCTCTACATCGATATTGTATAAATATAAAGCTTGTGAGTGATTGCCAGCTCTCCTATATAGAGCTGACCGGTTCAGACAGTTCTATAGACATAGTAAGAACCCAGTCCGGCTCCTTCTATACGTCTGAACGGAATAAAAAAGAAAGAGGAGAACATGGAAATCAAAAGTTCACGGATCGTATATATATAGTAGTGGTAGTAGTGGTAGTAGTGATGCTGTTGGGTCAGCTGGATTGGCTTTGGCAGCCGAATCGTCGTCGACGTTGTTGAATAGTCTCTCTCTACTCTACTCGACGCCCGACTCGACTACTACTTGGATGTGCAAGATGTCTATTTTGGTATTCATGATGGCGCAGAGAGCGGACGAAGCTACTACTACCCTCCGGATGGGATGCAAAAGTAAGGGGTGGTGTCCTGGGCGGATGGAATGTCTGCCCAGCAAGAAAGTAGTCGTAGTAGTAGCCCAATCAATATTTTCGATTTCCAATCTTTTGGCGCGCGCTCGACGACCGCCCGGCCTCTTTCATATCCTCGCCCAGTTTCCTGTTTGTCTTTAATTGCTTTCTGCCCTTTTCAAAGTGGACCTTCTTTTCTTCGAAAAGCCGCATCCTCTCTCTCTCTCTCTAAAGAATCGACCCTCTTCCCAATCTCTTTTCTATCTGAAAAAAAAAGAGATTCGCCGGGCCAACTTGGGAGATTTAAGGCGATGTCCGTCAGCGGGCGAAGCCCATTTTCACACGAATTGGACATTGGCATTTTCTGCGGTTAGCGACGACTATACCTATCTCAAAGAAAACGGAATACAGAGGAGAGAAAAAAATAAAAAAAATAAAGCCAAAGAGTATTAGCGTATTGATCGCTTTGCTGGCCAGCGGCCGCGAACGCTAGAGCCAAGCAACGCGCTATAAATTAAGGGGCGACCCATAACTAAGCGTATCAAGCCGAGTGGAAAGGCAGCGCGTCAGAAACCAATATATTTATCCAACTCAGCAGTCCAGCGCCTCTTTTTTCTAGATCCGCCCAGTCAATCGATAACCGAGACTATACAGTTAAAATGACCGTTAGTGTATATTATTGAACCAAAGTTCCATCGACATTCCGTCTCGAGGGGGGAAGCGAAATGGGAAAGACAAACAAGTGGCGACGTCCGTCCTCCTGAAAGAAGAAACCGGAAACTTTTCCGTCCCCGTTTCGAACATGGACGCGGATCGAATTCTTCCGTCTGAAGAAGATGATACGACTCGCCCCCTTTTCGAGTTGGGTTCTAAATAACCATCGGAGGTCTTCTTCTACTTCTTCTACTTCTCTTTCTCTTGTGTGTTACGAAAAATAAAGAGCATGTATCCATCACAGTGTCTATCTATCATGAACGATGTTCTTGGCTTCGGTCTAACAAGGAGAGTGCGACTGAGATAGGTACTACAGAGACCGAGCGGAACAAGACGGCCCCAAAAACATCTTCTATCATCTCTTTTTCTTTTTTTCTTGGAACGCCAACAAACAGTTGCCGGGTATCATCAATCGACCGATTGCCTTTCTTCTTGTTTGAGAGATAGAACAAACAAAAAAAGGATCAAAAGAAACGGATAAAAAATCATCCGATCCATTCAATCTCTATAGGTAGAAGGAAAGCCTTGTTTCTTTCTTTTACCGACGCTCGGCTGACCTCCTCAGACTACGTGTGTTTGATTTTTAACTGATGGGCTATTGTTGACTCTTTTCTTCTACAATAGTCCGGCATTGGATATAGTAGTATATCGAGTCGAACCATTTGGATTTCAATTGTGTTCGCCTTGCGGTTGTCGTCGACGACCTCTCCTAGGCGACGGTTCTGAAGCGGAATAATAACATCAGCGGGGTAGAGTAGAGAAAAAGAAGAAGAAGAAGAAGAAACTTTTCCTTGACAATGTATAAAAACGACTGGGCGTTATCGGGGTCGTAGTGACGTGCGGATGCGACTGCGGATGAGATTTTCGACGGCCTTCAAAGAAAAAAGGGGAGAGACGAAATCCCGACGACGACGTCAATCCGCACCCCGCAGTCGACAAGACCGACGTTAGAGAAAAGAAGACGAGAAGTAGCCCGTGCGCCTTCTCTTGTATATATACTATATATATATAAACGATCCTCGTCCGCTCGATCGATCGGCTCGCCTCAAGACGAGAGAGAGAGAGAGCTGATGCTGACGGAGTGAACCCAATCATCGCCTCGCCTTTTACCTCTTTCCAGATCCCGGCCGGCTGCTCCTGCTCCTATTCTTCTCCATCAAAGAAGAAGAAATCCTCTTTTTCTTTTTAAAAGGAAAAAAAAAACCGCTTTTGATTGACTAGCGGCGGCCGCAAACCGCCCGACATTTTCAACTTTCATTTCCTTTTTTTTTCAGATGTTTTCGTTTGTTTTGAAAAAGAAAATAAAACGCAAGGCGCGGATGCTGTCAAACGCACGAAACTCAACCTTGTCCAACTGGAAAACAATCGTCTTTCTAGTCGAACGGCGACAACAACAGGAGGAGGATCCGGCGAATCGATGCGTTTCCTATCGGAAACAATCGGCTTGTGATGGCACACAATGAGAGATTGGTTGAACAAAGACAGATCGGATCATCAACGGTTGCCAAAAGATCGGCGTCCTGGGCGTCGAAACGAGATACTATAATACTCTCTCTCTCTCTCTCTCTTTCCTTCGAAGAGAGGAAACACGTGTCCCCCGACCTACACAGCCCGCCACATCTGTCGACGCTCAAGTTGCCCGCATCATCCATTTATAAAGTTTCCCATGTTTCATTCAACTATAGAATCAATATTGACGCGCGCTCTCTCTAGAGCTGTCCCTGTCCTCCTTCCTTTTTTCTTACCCCAAAGTCAAAAGAGTTGGGGGGCTGATGAGGAGAGGACAAGATGGCGACGTCTTTGATTTATTCCCGCATCGCAAGAAATTGACACGGACACTTTTACAGTAGTACGTACTCTAGACTCGACTCTTCTCTCTTTTTTTTATAGAAAAGAGACACGTGCGCTGCGGATGGGGTCGGATGCGATCACGGCAGCTGATTTCCTCCGACGTCGTCGTCGAGCGTGATCTATAAATGCATTAGCTTCATCTCTCTTTCGGTTGGTCTCGGGGCCAGCGCGTCGATCGATCGATTCGAGTCGCGGCCGCAGCAGCAGCAGCCGGCGCGCGCGACACCCAATTTTCTTTTCTTTTTTTCCTAGCGGGGTCGAAATCACGTTGGAAAAATTGTGCCAACGTCTTAAGAAAATTTCGGTGGCTGCGGCCATCGGTGGCGAAGGTTTTTTGAAAGAGTCGAGTGGAAAGGAGCCCAATCACGGCCCGCGCTCTCCTTTTTCCCGCCCGCCTCCGCTCTTTTTCCACTTCAGTAGCTCCCTAGCTCTTCGCCCCGACCGTCTTTTCTTACTTGTTAATCCAGCTTAACTAATGCTTTTAAATTACAAAAAAGCCACGAACTCTTTTCAAGAGCTCCAGGCTCCTCTCCGTCGTTGAAAAAAAATTTTTTTTCCTCTATAAACCCGTCTTCAAAGGGAAAAGCAGAAAAAAAACCGATTCCACAAGGCCGAAAGCTACTTGAGCTTTTGGTGCATGAGGAAAAAAAGGATGGCAAAAAACTGACGACATCATCATTTTCTAAGCTATAGCGCGCACGGTACATATTTATACAGGAAGATATGATGATGAAAAGATGAGTACGAAACAATCCGCGGGCGAGCGATAATCGAGCCCGTGATCAAGTGGATAGAGTAACCAATCAAGGAGAAAAAGGTAATAGAGAATGCCAGCCAAAGAAGTAGAAGAAGTAGAAGAAGCACTTACGGTGACAGACGAAGTGAAGAAGAAGCAGGAGCAGACGTCTGGAGAGGTTCATCGTAGATCAGCGCTTTTTCGCCCGGCCAAGATTCCGCGTGTTTTCGCTCTGGCCGAAGATCGTTCACGACTGATTATCGTGAAGCTCCATGAGCCGGCTTTACAATCACCACCTGAAAGCAAACATTTTTTAAAGATTTGTGCGGAGAGAGTCCGCACAATGGAAGACATCAGACAATTGATACAGATTGAATGCGATATAGATTGTTATTATGCGGGCGCGGACGACGACGAGAGGACGAGTCAAGGATATATTCCAGCTGAGCTTTCACGATGCAGATAGAGCCCCGGTCCTCTTCTCTGTTCGGGATAAAAAGACGCCATACCACTAGAGCATCCGTCTCGTCTGTATAGCCCGACACGGTCCAACGCAGCAACGCTGGAAAATTTGGTGTTTATTCAGCGCAGCAGAAGAAGCGGAGCAGTTGCTGCGCCGCGTGCTGTGCCGACACAGCAGCAGCGACCGCGTCTAAACCCACCAAGAGAGCTCCCAAAAGGCTGGCATATCCCCTGCTGTTGCCGGTCGGACCGCCCTCCTCCTCCGCCGAGAAAGAGCTGATGCTAAGTGGTCGGGAAGATTGTAGGAAGAAAAAGGGGGATTTTCCGTGCGTTTCTGGTGAATCGATGTAAGTCGCGGGCGGGCCGAGAGAGAGACGACTCTGCTCTCGAGTTGACAGCTGCAACATCCCTCCTCTTATTTCCATCCCGCCCTGTCGAGTCAAAGATATAGAAACCCCCGGCTTGTGCTCCGCTGGTGCACAAATGCAACACGGACTTGCGTCTGCCCCGCCGAAGACCGACTTTTGTATGCAAACATTAAAGAATCTCGAATCTCTATCCACGTCTTCCACATATATATATATACAGAAGGAGAGAGAGAGAGAGAGACATGACAGCCAGGATTTTCCAAATGTTAGCTACCACCCCAGAATTCGTTACTATATGCCGCCGCTGCGACGCTCGACCCGAAAAAACGCGGGAATAAGAAATGAGGCAACAGTACAAAAAAAAGAAGGAAGATAAGGCTACTTTGAGGTTCTTTTTCATCTATCTCAAACGTGATGATCAGGTCGATCTCTTCCCAGTCAATTCTACGTTCTCTCCAGAGACCGTCTAATATCGGCCCCCGGGACGGTACTATCGTCATAGAAGCGAAAATATCAAATGGCGAAAGTCGTTTCTTTTTTCCAAACGAATAATATATACGGAAGAATGAAAAGGGAAAAAATGATAGGCAATAAGATAACCGGATGTAGTATATATATACCGTACTGCGCGCCGCTGATCAAACATGAATTTTAATTGAGTCGCTGCTTTGAACTCGACCGCACCGGAGCGGATATATATATATATAAGGAGAATCAAAGTTTGCCCGGTGCGCGCATCATATCCGCATAATGGCTAATATCGAGTGGATGCTAAGAGACTTGGGCGTCTTCGATATATATATATATCCCGAGAGCGAAAGAACCCTTGTTCCCAATACACAAGTTTTCTAAAGGGACAATTGTTGAACTTTTTACCTACAGCGCGGGGCCCTCGCGGGAGCGCCATTTGTTCAAAAACTTCTTTTCTTCCGAGAAGAAAAATTGAAAATTTAAATAAACGCGCCAAAAAAAAGAAAAGTAAATAGAAGAAAATACACAATAGGAGTGGGCCGCTATAGACTCAACGACGGAAGTGAAAGTCTAATTGGGTTAGAGTCAATCGATGGCGGGAAGGACTCTTCGTCGCGTGAAACATTTTTTTTCCCTCCGAATTTTTCAATATAGGGAAAAAAAGGTATAGGGACTATAGAAGTATAGAGGCTCCTATCAGGTAATTGCATTTGATCAGCCACTATACGGTCGGCCAGACGATTTCATCAAGTTGATGATGATAATGATTGCTCCGGAGACCGCCGAGCGCCCTCCTCCACCGCAGCGCTCCTCTACTTCAATCACGTTGGGAGCGGGGTCGGTCGGTCGCGGTTTAACCCATCGTTCGTCGACTATAGAAAATTTCGTGATTTCCATCAATCGAAACCGTTTTGTGAAAGAATCGATACGAAACCGCGATATGAGCCAGCGTCTCGCTTCCAGGTAAGAAAGAAGAAGATGCGCGCTTCTTCTTCTTTTTCCTAATATATTCCTCATATATAAACACCGAAGGGGAGAAAAATAGCTGGCAGGCGTCTAAGATTGGATTGGAACACCGAAGGCGACGACTGGATCGTTGCGAATAGAAAAGAGAGAAGAAATTCGTTACCGTACTGAAAAAAAAAATAAGTGAACGGCCGTGATTGAATTTCCAGTCACGTAAACTTTCACGCTATTTCTTTTGTCTTTTCTTCCAAAAGTTTATTCCAATTTTTTTTAACCGTTCGCACCCCCTTGCCTTCCTTGTCTTCTTCGGACTTGACCGAGGAAACCAATAACGCGCCTAACTCGATCATCGGTTCGCATCAAACTTTGTTCTTCTCTATTCGCGTTTCAATATATTCAAAGTTGCCGGGCAACTCTGCGCACAATGTATAAAGATGGATTATACAATAAAAAAAAGAAGAAGAAAAGCGGAGGGATTTTGATTACCTTTCGAATGATGAAGCGCAAGTCTCGTTATTTCACGATGATGGCCCGAGAGTCTCAGCGTGCGCTGCTGCTGCTGGTCCAATGAGCGAAAATTCCAGCGCTCGGTTTTTCGGCTTCCATTCACGCGGGACACGAATCGTCGACTGCTTGGTAGCGGCGGTGGGTTTCCAGCTTATCAGCTTCTCTCCTTCCCCTGGCTGGAGTGCGTGTACCAAGGAATCAGGAAAAGATGCGCCCGCGCCGTTCCCCTCCGACCCATTATTCAACACCACTATAGTACACGGATAGGATACAGCACAGAGAACTACACCAAGAGAAGCGGTCGGGCCAATGCAGTCGACGAAGCAACTCCCTCAACTTTGGTTTACACACATTTTTTTCATCGCTTTTTTTTTTCGCCACCGTAACATCGATAATACCCTGGGCGTCGTCGTCGTATGCTGGCGGTTGATTGGCGTCCGAAAACAATTGGCCAAATCAGCATCGTCGTTTTTCGGGTGTACTGCATAGAGTACGGCGGGTTGTAGCGCGCGTGCCGCCTGTGCCTGAAAGAGATAACACGATGGAGCAGCGAGGAAAGAGGAAAACGAATCCCTTCTTCATCGCACAAAACAAACGAGCAACGGTTGTGTTACAACGAACGGTTTCAGAGCGCCGCCTATTATTCCTCCCGAGGTACAGCTGAACCTTTTGTGTTGCTCCGTACCCTAGCAGAATGCATGTAGCAGCTTCCGGTAGGCCTAACTTTCTGATCGATATTGGTTTCCGTCCTTTTTTTCATACCTTCTTTGATAATGTTGCAATTAGATTCGTTAATACGGAAAAGTTTGCCAGGCGAAAACGACGAATAATAGGATAAGACGGTAACAAATAAAGATTTGGTACCATGGAAACCTCGACAATTGTTTTGTGTTTTTCTTTCTTGTTTTTATTAGTTGGTTGGAGGATTCGAATTGCGAGAAATTGTGTACGGTGAGGACACGAAAATACACTCGGAATGGCTGGCGGGCGGAAACGGCGAGGGGTCAAGCGTGTCAATTTAATGATCAAACCACCTTAGACTGTCGTCCGTGTCCGACTTGTTTTCTTTTCTAACCCGTGCTCAACTCGATCTAGAATTCACTCGTGCGTGATTTAAATACCAGACCACATGCAAGTACCTCATCGACGCGGTTTGATAATATTACTTCGTTAGCGTCTCAAGTGTGAGAAGAGAGGAGATATCAATTAAAAGATTGAAACGGATTTTTATATAAGAGGCTGCGAATTTGTATTTCATTTTTTTTAGGCGGGTAAGAGGCGCCATCAGCCATCTAGCGCCCAACTCGACTAATATCAAGGGGATCGCTGGAAAACTTTTGACTTCTTTGTCGCTCTTGCTAACTATAAAATGTTTGCTGCACAACGTTTCGCAAAGAAAAAACATTTTATTATGTTTACATTACACTACACGTATGTTGTAAAACTAAACATAACTAGACGGCACTATAAGGTGATTATTTTAATAAGGTGTTTGTTGTGAAGAAGAAATCATGATCGAGTAATGCCATGTAATGACTTAATTTCTTTGCGTCTTTCCTCTTTTCTTTAATTGCATCTCATGGTATTGTTTATTAACTGCAAATCGCATAAATTAGCCCTTTCCTTTTGTTGCCCGAGATGGTCGTACATGATTTCGGCTATGTCCCATCTCTCTTTCAGAGCTGGGCGGTTGATGACGACACAGTTGCTCATCATAATGGAATAGGCAATCCTTCTGGATTTTCCATTCCTAGACAGCGAAGTGTCAGTAATCCACGGCAGCCGTGTCCTTCCGTCCTCTGTTTTGTTAAGGTACGTAACGAATCAAAAAAAATAGCGAGCAATTGACGGCTTCTTCTCCTAGCACATTCAAAACTACTAAAGAATTTTTCAACATTTTCGATGGCAGTTGTTGTGGATTGAATTTCTCCAAGAAAAAAATCACTAGATTTTTAAAGCCTTTGGGAAGGATGGTAGGCAATCCTTCTGGATTTTATCACCGGTCTTCCGTACGGAAACCGGTTTTTATTCCTAGACAGCGAAGTGTCAGTAATCAAAAATAACCGATTTTCAAAGTTTTTTAAACCCTTTTAGACAGCATGCGCTCGAAACCGTGCAGGAGTACTGAGCGCTTTTCGGTCAATTTCCGTTTGCTCCGGTTTAGATAACAGACTAAACGCGATTTCAAGTCTTCTTTAGTCCTCCTTGCGAATAAAGCGAGCAGCAATAGATTCCCCATTACTCCAATCGTGGAGCAATAGCGAGCAATAGCTCTTTGACGGCTTCTTCTCCTAGCACATTCAAAACTACTAAAGAATTTTTCAACATTTTCGATGGCGAAATTCCGCGAAATTCAAATTGACCACATAATCGGCCCAAATGCTACCGGTATTGTTGTTCAATGAATATTGTTTAAAACAGAATCTAGGAACTTGAACATTGAAATAAGGACAGGTGAATCGATCTTTTCTATAACTGTGTGGTGGCCCTGAAAAGGGCCGATTGACGACAACGACTTTCGACCACAGTAAAGTTAATGGTCTGGATTTGGTTTTTTTCGTTGTTTGTTGAACATTAATATTAAAGGCAGATGTTCAAGCGCGTTCACCACGGATACGGCGGGCAAGTTGGATGTCCTTAGGCATGATGGTGACTCGCTTGGCGTGGATGGCGCACAAGTTGGTGTCTTCGAAAAGACCCACCAAGTAAGCCTCGCTGGCCTCCTGAAGGGCCATCACGGCGGAGCTCTGGAAACGCAAGTCGGTCTTGAAGTCCTGGGCGATTTCTCTGACCAGGCGCTGGAACGGCAACTTGCGGATCAAAAGCTCAGTCGATTTCTGGTAACGACGGATCTCACGAAGAGCGACGGTACCGGGGCGGTAACGATGGGGTTTCTTGACACCACCAGTAGCCGGGGCACTCTTACGAGCTGCCTTGGTGGCCAGCTGTTTACGGGGCGCCTTGCCACCGGTGGATTTGCGAGCGGTTTGCTTAGTACGAGCCATTTCGGTAAACGAGGGTTTCGAAATTCGAACTGATGGGATTTAAGGATCGTGTGTGAGTTTATATACGGTGTAGAAAGACGTTGAAGAATGCAGCTGCTCTCCTGTTCACTATTGGTTGGGGGAAAAGAGAGGGAAAAGAGGACTGGATAACAAAAACTTCTTTTGTGAACCCTGTGTCTGCCTGTGTTAAGTTCCAGGAATTGGGGAGGAAGGGAGAAAGGGATTATTTTCCACCAATGAGGGTGGGTCTTGGAGGTATATATACTGGACACAATCCAAGTTCAGACATCCATTCTCTCTCAGTATATTTCAAGTTATTCACCATGACTGGTCGCGGCAAAGGAGGTAAAGGACTCGGCAAAGGAGGCGCCAAACGTCATCGCAAAGTTTTGCGTGACAACATCCAGGGCATCACGAAGCCCGCCATCCGTCGTCTTGCTCGTCGTGGTGGTGTCAAGCGTATCTCTGGTTTGATCTACGAGGAAACTCGTGGTGTCCTTAAGGTCTTCCTTGAGAACGTAATCCGTGATGCCGTCACCTACACAGAACACGCCAAGAGAAAGACGGTCACCGCCATGGATGTCGTCTACGCTCTGAAACGCCAGGGCCGCACTCTGTACGGTTTCGGCGGTTAAGTTTCCGAGTTATTATTTCATCCGATTCTGATCTCATCCCAA